>OZ010590.1:95167047-95502047 GCA_963932145.1 Acanthosepion lycidas
ATTTGCATAATTAAAAGAAAACACTTGTAATTCCAACGAATGATTTATTTTATGGAAATATTTCGACTAGCAGTTAACAGTCTTGGTCACTCTTTAATTTGAGTAAAACAGTACAAAGAAATTCGAAACGCTTAAGAATTTAAATCAAGGAAAATAAATCGAGTTGATGACGTTTGCAACATAATAGCAAGTCGAGGCATAAAAAAAAATAAAAAAATTCCCATATATTTTTCTTTAGAGCAGAGATGTCCGGACAGGATGGAATTGTGCTGCATCTATCCTACTGCAGGCATTTTTTGTAGTTGCTATTACCATTTGTTCAGCTACTTTCCTGTTTGTTTTTTCCTTGATTTAAATTCTTAAGCGTTTCGAACTTCTTTGCCTTGTTTTTACTCAGATTAAGGAATGACTAAGACTGGCAACTTCTAGCCGAAATATTTCTATTAAAAGAAAAAATCATTCATTGGAATTATAAGTTTTTTCTTTTAATTATGCAACTACCAATGGAGACAAACATCCTAACTTTGATTTAGATTTGCAATGGTTCACCCCGATACCCGAAACGGCGTTATCATTAATTTATATGGAAAATATTGAGCATTTCTAGACCACCAAAATGTCTTACCTCAATACCTACGAGCCTATAGATTCGTCGTATGTTGCGGATGGTAAAGAATATTTGAAATGCGAGCGTATGATTGGCCTCTTGCACTTTTCTATCACGCGGTCCTTCCGTGCTAAAAGAAACGGGTTCCAAGGTGCTAGACAGTATTTCTTGTCAGAATCTATTTTTCATCTTTATAAGTCTACCATTGGTCCGCGCTTTGAATATTGCTACCATATTTAGTCTGAGACCGACTCCCGAGAGAATACTTCCGCGACCACTACACTCATTTAATTTTATGAAGTTTTGAGAAATTCTTTTTTTGCATCGCTTAATGTTTATATTAGTTATAAGGACAAGTCCTCGGAGAATTTAAATCATCAGGCGTTTTTGGTCAAACAGAACCCATAATTAGAAAAAATCTCTGAATCGTAAAATAATAATAATAAAAAAAAAACGAGAAAACTAAGACATTCTTTAATTACAAAAGCTTTTAATTCTTTTATGAATTAAATATATTATTGACGCTGTCTTAAGAAATATTCAAAGAATAATGAATTTTTATAAGACTTGCTTTCAATTTAAAAAATGAGTCGCTAGCCCTTCGTTATTCTGTTGCTATTTCCATGGCAAATGTTCAGACGAGCTTCATCCCTTATTTCTATCATTTCAGATCTTCACGGTTATGTACACAAAGGGTCGACTCATGCATATTCCCTTCGTATGCCATTGATAAAGAAAATAACACCTTCCCCAAAACTATCAATTTGTGAAACCGACTCCCGAGAGAATGCTTCCCCGACCACTACAATCTTCATCTCTCCAAGTCTAGGGTTGTCTATCCTACATATCCTCATAATATACGATTCTTATCTCCTTTTTTAGGCTCTTTCAACAATCTCATTAGTTACTAAGACAATAACTAAGTAACCCTCTATCTTGAGTGGCTCTTGGGCCGTGTATTGTATATAATAGTATAAAAAATAATACGTCCCTAGTAAAATGGTGAAAAAAAGCTCTTATTAAACTCAACAAATATTTTCAAAACCAATCTCCTTTCTTGTCAATGCACTTAATTCAGCGATGAGTATTATTAACACAGACCGAAAATTATAAAGTGGAAATTTAACATTAAAAGGATCTCGCTATCATTGCGATGAAGAAACTGAAAAATTCTCGACCTAATCAAATTTTTAAAATTTGACCAAATATCAAAAAACGTATTTAGGAAGATTTCTTCATCTAGCCAAGAATTTTTCAGCAACACTTTGCTCGAGGAATAATAATAATAATAGTTGGAGCCCTAGGACTGGTTGGAAAAGATTGCAGTAGACTAACTGCAGGGATTCCTGGAAGCCCATGCCTCAAGGAGATACAAAAATTGTTCTGACAAGTACAGCCCACACTTTACGAAGGGCTTTATCTATGTAATTTTTATTTTATTTTTATTTTTTATTTATTTTTTTTTGTCAGTGAAAAGTGTCATGATGCCATTTCTAACCTTAGGTCCCTGGGTGGGACCCGGAAAGAAATGTGTAAACGCCAGAAGGCAAAGAAAATAAAAATAATAATAATAATAATAGGAATGACTCAAACAACTTGCTCCATTATATTAAGCTGTTTGGTGACTTCCTCTTAGTTATTGTCTTAGTAACCTAATCAACTGTCGGAAAATTCCAAGATGAATAAGATCACCATGATATTAAACACGTTTCAGTTTCACGCCATTCACAATGGCGGCGTTTCATTCGTTTTTGACGCGTTCATTATCAGTACAACTGTTTTTGTAAATTTTTGTAGATTTATATATTTTTATTTATTTTAAAATATAACTTACAGTCAAAATATTGTCAAACATTCTTTTTCTTTTTTAAATCGCATTCATTTCTTTACTTTAATAATAATAATAATAATAATAATAATAATAATAATAATAATAATAATAATAATCCACCGATCTTTCGACTTTTAAATCACATGAGGATAGTTACGTTTTCAAACGACTAACATCCCGTCCTGGGAGAATGAACAAAGTAAGAAGAGAATTCTATAAGATTTATATTAAGCTGTTTGATGAATCCGTCTTAGTAACTAATCAATTAAGAGAAAATTCCTAGATGAACAGGATAACCATCACATATTAAGCACGTTTCATTTGCAAGCCTTCACGCTGGCGACGTTTCATTCGTTTTGACGCGTTCCTTATCAGTACAACTTTATTCTCAAGACGACGTTTGTTTTTTATAATTGTATACAATTTTTTAACACAACTTGAAGAAGACAAACTGTCGAAATATGGTTGAACATTGTCAAACACTTTTTTTTATTTTCTTAAATCGTGCTCTTAGAAGAAGAAGAAGAAGAAGAAGAAGAAGAAGAAGAAGAAGAAGAAGAAGAAACAGGAGCACAACAAACCAAAAACATATTGGGAAATAAAATAGAAAAAGAAAGCTTAATCTTTGATGCATCATGTCGCTTTGGTTCAAGGATAGAGCAAAAGGAAAAAGAGAAATAAGCAACTAAGACCCATTTAAAATTGAACTCACAATCCTTTGGAAAGGATATAGACAGATACTGAAAAGCCGGAACGTTGTAATAAATATGGCGACAAAAATGAGGACAATAGTCCGAATAATGTAAATAGTGTGCATAATAACTCATCTCAGAAATATAGGCAGATACTGAAGGGCCGAAACGTTGTAATAAATATGGCGACAAAGATGAAGACAATAGTCCGAATAATGTAAATAGTGTGCATAATACCTCATTTCAGAAATATAGGCAGATACTGAAAGGCCGAAACGTTGTAATAAATATGGCAACAAAGATGAGGATAATAGTCCAAATAATTTAAATAGTGTACATAATACCTCATCTCAGAAATATAGACAGATACTAAAAGGCCGAAACGTTGTAATAAATATGACAACAAAGATAAGGACAATAGTCCGAATAATGTAAATAGTGTGCATAATACCTCATCTCAAAAATATAGACAAATATTCTAGTGATCGAAACAAATGAAATTCTGTAAGTACTAAATCTTTTTTTTTTCTAGGTTTTAGAATAGACCCTTGCATTGTCATTCTGAAGAGTAAGATCTTTTCTATTTACCAAAACAGGACACACTTTCGGAGTGTTGCGTCATTTACCCGATCAAATTGCTGGCAATAAACGTATGCAATAACGATCCTTCCCGAAGCACGTAACAGGCGACACCTGTAATATTCCATCAGGACACAAAAAAGGACCCCATCTGTAGATGGGGTGTTTTACTGTTGACCCTTGTTACTCATTTTTTGATAACCACTGTGTTTTTAGTTTACTTTGACATTCAAAACCCATTTTTCATCTCCTGTAACAATTTTAATGCAGAAATGAAGGATTAGCATTCACAGTTAAAAGATTACTGCTGCAGAGCGTGTGACTCGCTGTTTGGTTCTCAAAGAAAAGCTTATGAATAACCCAAATTCATTCTTCGCTAATTTCCCCATTTTGCTTGAGATCTTCAGGAGCAGTTGAATATGACACCGCGCTAATTGTCTACTGCTTTTGCGTGGATCCAATTCAATAATCTCTTTCAAAAGTTCTTCATTCAGACTGGGTCGTCTCTTAGAGCGAGATTTTTCGAATATTTGACAATCACAATTTTTAAGACACAGCTCATATGTACAGGGGCCTTCACTGCATCCGTATACACACTATACAAATGTCTTTAAATACCTCTGTAGATGTAAAAGTCATTCAGAATTCATGCAGTAAGAAGTGGCGAGTATGCAACCTTTACAAAAGATTTTCATCAGATAAAACTGCTAAAATGCACTATAAACAGCACACTGTCGGAAATAAATGATAAACTAATTCTAGACGCAGTTCCTTACCACTTAAATTTGGTTCTGTCTTGATTGGTTGACTCATAATTCATAACGCTGAAATATGTTATTACTTTCCGAACATGCTAATAGAAGAGCTAGTATACTAATTTTAGACGCAGTTTCGTATCATTCCACTTGGGTTATGTTTTGGTTGGCTGTTTCATAATTCATAACACTAAATTACGTTCTTATTTTCCAAACAGATTAATAATTATTATATATGAACTGCCATAACTTCGCAAGAAAGATAGTGAAGTAGTCTCTGTTTCCATATTTTTTGCATTCTGAATATTTCTTCTCAAAGACATTAAGCAAGGCTAGAGAGAGCAGTCTACCTTATTTGATCTACAGCAAGAAGAAAAAAGTGACAGATTCGAGTGTTTTCCTAAAGGAACTTGTAGAAAAAGGAACGCAACTGACGAGGCTGGGATTTGAACTCAATTCAGTGATACTCGTTACACTATCAACACAAAATGCTTAAACAAAAACAAAACTTTTTTTTTTTTAGTTCCAATAACAATGGCACTTACCAAACCTGTCCTGAGGGCTGCCAACCTAAAAAAGAAAAAACCCGTTGTGGCCGAAAGTGCATGGAAAACACAAATAGAAGTATTTGCCTTATCAGGTATGTCCTATAGATTCTGATTGTTTCTAATTTCAGCAGCAGACGTTTTCAAGAAAACTGATAATCCTCCATCGATTTGAAAGTGGTTAAACTGTATTCCAGGTCAGCAGACACAAAAGTATTGGATGATATTTAAAAACTGCTGCAACAAACATTTGAGGAAGGTTGTAAAACTTACTGGTCAAAGCACTGATAAAAACAGCAAAAATGGAGTCATTATTTTAGCAATTTCAAGAATTATTTGAAGGTGAATTTTTGTTATAGCGGCAATAATTACATCGAAAACAAAATGTCAAAAGCTTGAGTATATTTATAAAAGTTTAACCATTACGATCAACGAGGAATTAATTTATTCATCTTGTCAACAGGCCATGCCAAATGAAAGTGTATAGCAGACTGCAGTTGACACAACGTTTAAAATATTTTTTCAAATTGTCAGTATGCATCAGCGTCTTTTTTACTCAGGGCCAGAGATAAAAGCGCTTCGTCCTAGAACAAGTAAAACTAAAACATCGGGTTACCAGCTCTAAGAAATAGGATGTGTGCTGTCTTTCGTTACGTTGTTTTCAGCTCTGGGAGACGAGAATGAGAAATGTCCTCCAAGAAGAGCAGCAAAGAGCCTAATTATTTTCTAGGCAATATCTATAATCCTTTCGAGAGATTCTCTTGTCCACTGACAAGTAGCGGGTAATATCAAACAGCGATGAGCAGTGTAGGTCAACAGACTCTCAATAGATCAGAGGTAGAAAGTCATCAGCAGCTCCCTTTGTAAAATGTTTTTGTTTTCTGGCAATTCTCAGTAAATGGAATTACTACTGCGTCTTCTTGACTATCACGATAGCATCACTAGTCCAGAGGAGAACCCTCTTGCAATACATGTGTCCTGAAAATTAATTTTATCCTTCCTCTCCACGCGAATCCTACCAATAATGAAAAGGACTGTGACATTTTTCCGAAAGTCCGCCACCAGCTCTTTTGTCTTTAGGGTGTTTTGAACAAGGGAGTTCTCCAAATTCCGGCTAGTTAAAGCTTTTCTTTCACTCTTGTAGTCTGCTCATCTTATAAAAACAACAGAGCTGATACAGAGGTGAAAGAACTCATAGAAGACTAAAAAGTAAGAGTATTTTTGGCTGAAAAAAAAGTTGGAGCCAGAGATGGCATTCCAAGAAGTGTTCAGAGTACAGATTCATTGAGATCGAATTCCAGTCGAATCCATTACATTCATTTACGTGCTAATACCCTTCGGAAAGGTATGAATCCTTTTCTTCTTCTCCCCCAGCTATGGGTAAATAGCAGGACAGACCAGGTTCTATAGACTTGGATGGCAACTGGTCTACTGCAGAAAGAAATGGTAAAACTACTGCTGGGAAAAAAGTCTAATTCGTCAGTCATGTATCGAAAGATACATGATCGCCTAAGCGTGTATCACGCATGGCACATAATTGAGTGACTGATTCTTTATTGACTGATCTCTTGGAGAGTGTGCAATCTCATTTCTAAGGAATTAATTCATACTCTGACTTTATTGTTATACACATTATATATAGTGTATAGGCATGTTGGAGTAAGATCACACAAAGATATATAGTAGTCTCCCATACATACGCAGGTTCAAATCCTATCAAAGTGGACATTTTCTTAATCGAAGTCCGTAGATGAGAAATATAGTCTGTAAAAAAAAGAAAAAATTCTTCCCTAATTTTTTTACTAGTAAACTTACAAACTGCAGCAGTACCGACTCATCCATTCAAAGCAATCCGTTTAATACAAGTGAATATATTTTTATATACACAAATGTTCTTCAATCATTCATTTACTCAGTAAATTATGTATTTAGTAATTTTCAAATTCGCAATATTATTAGATTGGTGCAAAAATAATGACGTAATAATGTCGTTTTTTGACGTATAACGTCAAAAAACGACATTATTACGTCATTATTTTTGCACCAACCTAATATCTTATTATGAGCCGAATTCCCTTTCAGTTCATAATTCCCCATAGGTTATTGAACTGAAAAATTCGGCACAGAATTCCCCTGTAGGTTACCTAGATCGATGACTTAGGAAGGTCAGAGGTCACAATGGCCGAAATGTTGTGATAACAATAAAGATGTGGACAATAGTCCGAATATAAATAGTATAAATGATAACAGCTCATTCCCAAAATTCAGAGAAGAAATCTTTTCTTTTCAAAACGGTTTGCAAATTTTGGAATCATCGTCATCACTTTCCACGGCAATTTTAGACTTTGGGGAAAAGGCCAAGAGGGTGACAGATGACCTGTGTGTGATGCAATGATTTGCAAAAAAAAAAAAAAATCACCTCTATATGTTAATGTGAACTTGATGATCACTAAATACACAAGCTCGTTCCATGGCATGTCACTTGTGAACTGTGTAACCCCACAGAAGAGTATCTGTTCACACATGCAGTATGGTCTCCTTTGATTGGTTATCAAGTCTGCACAATTTATTCTAGAGGTATTTAGTAACTGGATTCTTTTTGAATGGACCTCATATACATATTTATAGATATTTACAAGGTTTTATATTGTCCAGTACAAGATCAAAACAGAGCAGCAAAGAAAAAAAAATGAGTTTCATCACTTGAGAAAAGGTGGGGGACTGACTTGCTTATTTCGAAAAAAGGTTCTCAAAATTCTGGGACGGTTGATTTCTTTTGTTGTTGTTCTAATTACTTGGACTGCATTACCAAGAACTAAAATATAAAACGATTGAATTATCCTTTAGTTTTGCAAACGTGTAGATAAAAAAAAAAAGATCACAGTAATAAAAATAAATATCTGCCTAGACGAGTGGGTAGAGTAATTTCCAAAGGGTCCGTCTATGAAACTGGAGTCCGGATGCTGAAAGTAAACATCAATCAGCTAAGTGACAAACCTTTTATATTTTCTCTCTCTCATATATATATATATATATATATATATTAAGCTATTTTATGTTTATACATTCTTTTTATAGATTCAAATATTTAAGCAAATGCTCTGTTTATAATAAACAGTATTAAACATCATTTATCCCCCCTGAATGTCCGAGAAATTTTCATAGAAAATATTCGTTCTCCGACAGTATTTGAACCTGTATCCTATACGGAACCGTCATATAGCCTGACGTACCTTTTAATAATGTGTGACGTCATTTGTTTACACTTGATACGCCATGAGCAGATATAAATGTACGTGTGAGATTCATGGATGATTGAAGTTTAAAAGCAGTAAAATCGACCTTGCTAACCGAACGATCCTCGAGTCGGTTAAAAAGTACGTCAGGCTATATGACGGTTCCGTTAAATGTCTTAAAATAATTGTCGGACTTAATCCATTTCATAATATATATATATATATATATATGTGTGTGTGTGTGTGTGCGTGCGTAAAGGGCGTTCTAATGACTTGGACCGATGTTAAATATGGATTAAGTTCAAACGACTAATGATTTTCTTTCATTTTCTTCGAATGAGAAGTTTCAGGCTTCATCATTCTCGAAACAGCAAACTGAATTGGCTACCACCAGCGTGAGATTTGACGATTTCTTCCTTTGGGGTCATCTGAAAAGTAAGGTCTATACCAACAAGCCAACAATAATTCAACGGCTGAAGGATGAGATAATAAGGTATATTGATGAGTTCGAGGAGCAAAAGACGTGATCAAAAATTTTGACCATCGAGTGGAGGTGTGCCGCCGAAGCCTTGGCGGACATTTGAGCGATATTATTTTTCACACATAATTGCTATGACTTAAATAACACGATCCAATAAAAAAATAAATTTTCACCAATAACACTGATTTATTTAACTGCTGACTTTGATCCGTCTTAATGAAACACACACACATATATATATATATAGGTAGGTACCTCCAAAGATTCGCAAAAAAATGAGCATACATAGAAAAAAAAAGGCTTCAAACACAATAGTTTTATCATCAAAATCTTTGTGTTATTGTTAAGAGGAAAACCAAAGAATTTGTTGATTACTAAATTATATTTTTTAATCCTTTTTGGAATCTTAAAAATTTTGGTTAAAATCTCGTTTTTCTTGCATCGACATGTGACAACATATTTGTACTGGAAATCTGAAAATCTTTTTGCAGTGATAAAAACATTAATTTGGAAATTCTTGCAAAAATCAGATAATAGTTGGATTTTATTGAAACTTTAAGGATTTATTCACAAATGAATGAAACTATTTTTAATAGAATTTTCTTTTTATAAAATTTTGGTAAAATATATATTTTGTCTTACATCTGTTATTCGTCCATTTATTTAATTTTATGGAATTTTGAGAAATTCTTTTTATGTCTAGCTTAATATTTATATTTCTTATAAGGACAAATCCTCAGATTTGGGGATCAAACAAAACTCTCAGTTACTGAAAATCTGCTCTAAATTGTAAAATAAAAAAATGCAATAAAAGTAAGACATTATTTAATTAGAAAAGCTTTCAATTGATTTTATGAATGAAATATAGTATAGAGACTGCTGTTGTCAGAAACTTTTTATTTGATGAATAATGAATTTTCAGGAAATTTTTCATTTTTTATTTTAAATTTTAAGTTATAAACTTTTAAAATTCGGTATTAATTTGTAGCAGTTAAGTGATATTGTTATTAAATAAATTCTGTATTTAATAATTATAAATGGAAAAAAAACAATTTAGTTTCAGAAAAGTATATTTTATTTCCGAAAGATTTTTTAATAAAGAAAATTATGTTGTGATGACAGATTTGTCATTATGGACGATTTTTTTCAATTATATTGATAATCAGAAAAAATAATTCCAATCAATTTAAATTCGGTTTGAAATACAGCAAAAGTATTTTGCTTATTGGGAATATTAAATCTAATCTATTAGTCTATTGTCCAGTTCACACTTTTTCTTAATCTTTTGAACAAGAGTAGAGGTTTATCCCTGGTTTCCTGTTTAGGATTGGGCTTCCGGTTCCTTATAAAGTTTTTCCATTTTCTTTGTTTCACAGATTTAAGCATTGTTTTCACTCCCACTCCCTTCAGTAACCGCTTGCGTCTTAGTGACATTATTACCTTGCTTGGGGTGAAATGTTTAAAAAAAATGCTTGGAGTTGAAACGAAAATAAAAGTTTCAAGAAAGTCTTCATTTCTAAAATACATTTTAAATCTTAGGTAACTCTATTTTTGGGATGTATATAAGTGAACATTGAAGACAATTCAGAAGCGACAGACTGTTTCATGCTAGACGCAATCATCAGGCTTGACCACAGCTATATTAGAAACCATTTAAACACAAACAAAAAAGCAAACACCTAATAATATTAACTACAAACATGTCCACAATGTGCTCTGTTTGTAAAATAAAACATCCCTATAATTCTAGAAACATACACACAACTCATACACTTAATTAAAAAGCAAAAATAAAATCATCCTTGACAATGGTTAAAAGTATAGCCGAAAGCGCTCGGAATTATAGAACATTTTAAAAGTTTCTGCGTCCCCCCCCCAAAAAAAAACACTTGTTCGAACACAAGAAAAAAAAATATAAATGAAGGTTTGCACTCTAATTACACATTATATATATATATATATATATATATATATATATATATATATATATAACAGCAAGAGTAAAACCATCTTGTAACTGTAAAACCGGAACCATTTGCCAAGTCGGAAGCACCTGTAATTCGGAAATCGTGGTATGCCAGGCTACCATTTTCCTGAGAGAGAACACCAAGGACATAAAGACATACATAGGAATATCCGCCGGAAATTGGAAACAAAGGCTTTACATCCACCGACATTCCTTCTCAAATATTTACCTGAGAAACCAAACCGCTCTATCCAAACATTATTGGAAAATTAAGGTTAATAACCTCACCCCAATAAATGGGAAATCATCTATCGGCCCAGAACCCCCAACTTCCTGGACATAGGCAATCAGTGTATACAGGAAAAAATCGCAATAATCAAGTACACAAATGCTAACCAATTATTAAACCAACGAAACGAATTTATCTTCAAATGTAGGCATAAAACTTAAAATCCCCTAAAAACGCTTACCGCATGGATTTTGGGAGGATGACACGGGAAGTGGGAGTTCGTTAGATAAAGATAGTAGCACATGTGGGAGTACACTCATGTGTGGACATGTAGATTTGGACACGTATGTGTATGTGCGTACATGATAGTAAATATTACACGGCCTGGTTACTTTTTGCGAACTTCTATACACATGGTGGGTTCTAAGACTGTCTTGCCGATGTACACCTTACGCACGTTTCCAAACGAACACATTTTATAGCATTTCCATAATCCATAACTTTTTCTTTAATTTTGGTAATTGTTTTTGAATGTCTATTCGCCTCTTGTCTCAGGTTATTTGCTGCATCCACCTATTGTATCTGACAATATTATAGCGATTTCTAATTATTATTTGTACTAGTGACCACTTCATAACAATCATCCGACTGTATAAACCCATTTCGATAGTTCCAAAATTTAGGAAGTATCTAAGCAGGGCAGGCTGCTAACCCTAACCCCATAACCCCCTTTTTATTCTCACCCTCTTCTTCCCAAGCCTTCCACTACTTCTATATATTCCTCCCTTGTGTTCTCCTCAACTCAATGTCTCCATTACTAGACTTCGGCCTAAAAACAAATGCTTACGTTTTACCATGTTAATACCGAATTTTATTAAGATCTCTTTAGTTAAATTAATTTGAATCGACCTGATTTATCCTGCACAAAAACAGCAAATGGTATCGGCCAAAATAACATACCAACCAACATTAAAATCTAAAAAGTGTAGAGTAAATTCTTGGTTGAGGAAACCGACTACTCTCTCAATATAAATATATATATATATATTATTGGAGTAGTTATACACTAGGGATGTGAAGCAACCAGATTAAAATTCAAAGTTGGAAGTTTTCATTATGGTATCAACTATAAATTATGTTGTTCTTGACATTTTTTTGATACATTTTCATCTGTTGGCGCCAACAACGGATTTTATTCATAGTGATACTTTTAGTGTAGGTACAATATTAAGACTTCAGTTGAATTTAATCATAAAAAGAAGAAAAAAATTTCCTAAGTTGGTGATTATAAAGTTGGCGTTTGAATTCAAATTTCGTAACTGACCCCTGGAGGCCAACGTGTTAAACTGTTATCTCTTTTACTATTCAAAACAACATACTCAATTTGGTTACATTTCGATCATTGGACTCTCTGCCCTTCTTCAGGTGCTTGTTGTTGTACTGGGTAACCTCTTTGGAATTTGAAGCTGAACACTTTATCGATTCGTTTTTTACGGCTGATCAACCCTTTGCAGAAAATATTTTTAGATTCTAAGAATTGTCTTTTCATTTGGAGATAATAATGATTTAGTGATACAAGTCTCATTAGTTAACCCATAGCTGGGGGGAAAAGAGGTGGGTTCATACCCTTCCCACGAGCAATTGGAACTCAGCTCTCCAATTTACGATTCTGTACCATTATCCATTTCCCTAACTGCACCAACCAATTTTACACAACCTGGTCTTCCCAAGGCTGTCACGACTCGACATTGGTTCCAATAAGATCACTAAAGTTAAAAAGCATTTCAACGGGATGTGGCCATAAACTACAATGTTTAAGAAGAAGTAGATTCATGCCTTTCTTGTTATATTGTTTGTGGTTTTGATTCTTACAATCCACAGCTATAGATCCAAATCTACTCCATTTTGCTAGATGGATATTGACCCTACAAAAGAGGTTCATCCACCCTCTGATAGGTCTTTGTTGTAAACCTGCTGGGTGCCTAGCCATCCACATCACCAGAAAAGCCTGGTGAGGCTACCAGTTTAATTGCCGATGACCCAACCATGCCGCAGGCAGTAGAGTTACAGGCTATATATTTCATAACAGCGAATATCGGAATATTAGCTGATATGTGTTATTTGTTTGTTTGTTTTGTTTAACGGCATTCCAACCTTAGGATATGTGTTATCTTCCCTATTCATGGAAAAGGCAATGAGAACAGCCTATCAAATTGATTGAATAAAGGGTTCAGTTTGAAATTCCAAGATGTTTACTATGAAGACTAACACCTGAAAAAAAACAAAAAAAAAAAAAACAAAACAAAAAACAAAACTAAAGCATACAAGAAAACAGTGGTGGACTGGGTCTAAAAATATTGGTAGCCAGGAGATAAAGGGGGCCCTATCCACAACTACAATGCTATTATTTAATTTCCATAAGGAAAAAGAAAATATCCAAAAATATACACATAGAAAAAAGGGCACAATTTGATTTTTTAAAGGAAAGCGCATTTCTTAGTCCAGTGTACTCGACATATTACTGGCAGTAGATACAGAATGTTATAATTTACACATTAACAGATAGTTCAAAAGCCCCATAAAGCATTGCTCACAGTCTACTATATTAAGAGCAACCATTTGTTTATTAGATGATTGTTTGAATCTGCCAATAATTGCTTCTGCATCCAATTCATCTAAAAATTCCTTCATCTGTGAGAAGATGGTCCAGCATTCACTGCCATATCGAACTGATATTATGTAAATAGTTTAGTAGTTTTTTCTTCATTTCTAACAATTTTCCTGTTTTTTAATACTTTGCTTAGCTTTTGGAAGTCATCTTTCACTGTCCCAATGCGCCTTCAGTTTTCCGTGTCGAACTTTCCGTCCTGTTAATACGCTTCTCAGATATCTAAATTGTTGCTCTTGTTTCATTTTGATATCTCCAATTTGTAATTTGCATGCTTGGCTGTTTCTTTTACTAACAAATATGCATTGTTGCAATTGATATCCTTTCTTTTCGCTTTCCTTCACTACTTTTTTAGTGTTTGCTATCAACACATTTACCAAATGTAAATACAAAATGTTATAATTGAATTTTTAGTTATTTATTTTTTAATTAGTCGATTAAAAAAAAAAAAAAAAAAATAGTTTATTGCACAATTAACACATCAACAGTTCCAAAACACAAAAGATCATTGCATGCAGTCTACTATATTAAGAGCAAACCATTTGGTTTTGCCAATTATTGCTTCTGAATCCAATTCATCTAACAATTCCTTTCTCAATGGATAGCAATATGTATGATTCCAAATTTTCCTCAGTAAATTTCTTAACCATGTCTTTTATGATCTTTAGTTTTGAAAATGTCTTCTCACATTGAACTTGAGTAACTGATACTGTACAGGTGACTTTATAAAGTTTTTATTTGTTTTTATTACTAAAACACTTGTCTATATTTGTTTTTTTATTGCATTTGATATAGGTGAGCTCATTTGTCATTGGGCAAACTGACACCCTGGCCAGTCTGTCAATGACAATGGATGAAATGCTTTGTGTATAAACTGCCAAGATACGCCTTACTAATTCAAACAGAAAGGCATATACTGAATATATTTGTGTACAAGCCGACTTCATGTATAGTGAGACCCCGGAATTTCTTTTTGTATGAATTTTAACACGTTTAGAAAGAACTTACCTGTATATAGTGCAATTGGTCATCAAAGATGAATGATTTTTAAACTCTTCCAAAAAAAAAAAAAAAAAAAAAAAAAAAAAAATCACATGTATAGTGTGACCCCCTATTTTTTTTTTGGCATAGAAAAACTGATGATAAAAGCTTGCATTATATTTGAATATGGATGGTAAGAAAAAAAAATTCTCATTTCAGAAATATTAAAAAAAAAATCTTGGTTTCAATCACTTTCCCATTGCCGTAAAATTGTTTCCCTGTGCTTTTTCTATAAATACTTTCATTGTACTTGTTAACTGAGCTGTTCATTAAGGTCCCTACAATTTATGAATTTAAGTGCAGTACTAGATTGACAAAAAGGTCTTATCAATTTACATTTGAATTGGCAGTTAGATGTTCTATGGTAGCAGCTTCTTTTCTTGCACTTCTCACTGGTGGAACTTTCTCCAGATCCATGCTTTCCAGCCAACTTTGATCTTCAAAAATTTAAATCCAATATCAATCATTATCTATGGTCTTCCTAATTACACTTCTGTTGTTCTTGCTCCTTAGTAAAGGTTTCATTTTTTTCTGATTTGTTCACAATCAGTAAAACTTTGTGTCTTTGTAGTTTTACTGCCTTGCAGGGGGTGAAATGATTTAACCCCCCTCCAGAAAATTTTACCTGTGTATAGAGCAACCAGTCACTGAAAATGCATGACTTTTGTAACATCTTTAAAACCCACCACCAAAAAAAAAAAAAAACCTGTGTATAGTGTGACCCCCTATAAAAAATATAACCATAAGAACTCACACTACACTCAAGTATATACAGTAATAAGAATTCTTGTCTCAATATATATATATATATATATAACACGTGAAACTTGTTTGGTATTCTGTACTGAATTGACTAAAAATGGAGAAAACGGTAGAATGAATGAATGAATGAAAAATATTGATGAACAAACATCAAAGAGAAGAGCAACTATTTGAATTTGTCTCAGTTTTATTCATAAACTTTTCTTTTTTTTTTTTTTTTCTTTTTTAATTTATCCTTACATCTTATTCAGTTTCCCTTGTGCCTTTTCTATGAATTCAGGTCTGGGTCTTTTTAGATGTTTTATAAATAAAACTGAGGGGGGTTCTTAGAATTGACAGAATAATTTCATCTGCCATTTGCAACGAAACCGTTTCTTCAGACAAGCTTTTGCAATTTTTTTTTTTTTTTTTTTTTAGCTTTATCAATTAGATCTTTGTTTTTTTTCTCTTTTTTTCTTTTATTTTTGTATAACAATTAAAAAAAAATGTCTATTAGATATATTTTTTTGGTGGGGCTGGGAAGAGTTTTTCTTTCTTTATATATATATTTTTTTTTAATTAGTTTTTTTTTTTTGGTTCTCATTTTAGAACATTGTCTCATTGCAATAAAAAAAAAGTCTCGGCACTTGAGACAACGGTAAAATGTTTTAATGCTATACAAGGAAAAAAAAAAAAAAAGGTCCATGTTGATTATTTTCAAGTGTTTCATTTTTCCTTTTTCTAAAATTTTTTTTTTTTTTTCTAAAATGTTTTTATTTTGATATTTTTTTTTGTTTTCCTTTCTTTGACAAACCACCACCCAACCACCAAACTCCTTTTTTTGTTTTCTTTAGTCACCTGCATTTTAATTTTGACATCAAAATGAAGATCAGGATTAGTAGTGGGTGCTACAGAAAGAAAGGAAGATTATAGTTGCTTTTATATTCGTCTCTTAGAAAAATGTTATCCATAACAGCGCTTTGTATTCATTTCTGGAGTACCATGGAGAATGCTGTTGCTAAGAATACAACATCCAATGACTCCATCAACAAATTGTCTCAATTCAAATTTATACAATTTTTTTTTTTAATCAGTTTTTATCAAATCTATTTTAAATTTCCTTTTATTTCAAGAATGCAAAGTTTACAAAGTCTTTCTTCCATTTTCAGTTCCATTCCATTTGCTTCATAAAATTGTTTGCCTTCATTGAGCTGAGTTTTGCCAAAGTTTTTACTTTTTAATTTCACAAAATCCATTTCAGGTTCATGCCTTTTTTTTTTTCAATGAATGATAATAATAATAATAATAATAATATTAATAGTAATAATTAAAAAAAAAAAAACAAAACAAACAAACTTGCTGTTTGCTGAAATGTTTCAACAATAAACAATTTTTGAATTTAAGAAACTTGCAAACCTGGTATAAATTTGGCAGGTCTTGTCAATATGGCTCACACAGATTTTAATGAGTTTTTCTTCAATAACCAAAGTTTGCAAGGGGTCAGGGTTTGCTTTGGTTAGATTGGGCAACTGGATTTTGTAGCACAGTTTTATGAAAGGGTTTATGTAAGAAAAGAGAGAAATTGACAAAAAGTCTCATCTTTTTTTTGTGGCTTACTTTTCTTTTTTCTTTTTTTTTTTCTATTTTTCTCACTTTTAATTGAATCAATCATTTTTTAAAAAATCTTTTTCTTAATTCAGAATATTTTTTTTTTTTATTTAATATCAAAGATGAAGCAAAAGTCTTGGAGGAATTTGAGTTGGTAGCATTTCATAGAGAGTTGTTTTTCTCTTCCCCTCCTTCAAATGTGGACACAATAGAATTGGGTGTTTTTTGTTTTTTTTTCTCCTTCTCCTTAAGGAGTCAAATGATGATTTGTAAGTGGGATGAAGGAGATAAAAAGGAAACAGTGTCTTGCCTCTCATGCTTTAAAAACAGCAGCAGCAGAAGTATTGTATCATCTGTACATATGCAAACATGACTTGTACAAGTGTAATAAATAAAATTCATACACACCATGTATCTGTATATAGTGTTATATATATATATATATATATATATATATATATATATATATATATATATATAGTGCGGCAGAAATACTTCCGATATAATGGTAAGACATTAGCGGCAATGCCGTCTTCATCTAGCTAATGTCTTACCAAAATGTGGGAGGTATTTCTGGGAGGTTTATGTGGAAGGTATTTCTGCCGCACCCTGTAGAAACAATAGCTTTTGCATTTTAATCACAACCAAACTGGGCAGGGAGGGGTGGGGGTGGCAGAAGAGGATTTTTCATTATATTACCCAAATATGAAAATCGAACCAATGAACATCTTCGAGATTTTCTTTGTCTGTTTTTCTTTACTCCCAACTTTACATCTCAAGTTAAAAGTTGATCTGACAGAATAAATAGCCAACTGAAGCTTAAGACAATCTACAAAAGGATGTCATTTTTGCCAGCCCCCCTCCCCCAACCCAAACGCTAAATTATTTTGGTAGTTTATATATCTCACTGAATAGGATTGTATAATTTCTTTCTGTGGCTAACATTCACCCTCTATCATATATATATCATAAGAAATAGGAAAAGTTTATAAATTTAATGTTTCACTTTATTCAAATTTTATCAGAAAACGAAACATGGAAGAAAAATAAGAAAAGAACATAATTTATTATGTAGAAAATACTTAGAAGGAATACTGATAAATATTTTGCCATCTATAAATGTACTTCACACACACTTTATTCTATCACCAACTTTTATAAAATCCCTACTTAAAGAATCTAAGATCTGTCTACTGACAACCACAAATGGTGTCGTATAAATTCTCTCACTCTCATAAAAGACATTCCCCCAATCAACATACAGACACTAACAGACAGAAATAAAAATGTCTGCGAAACACATAAATATACACATTATGAATCAAATTCTGCATAGTTCAACTAGAATTATGATATACACAAGAATTATACACACAAAAGTTACTTGACAAGCCAAATACATGAGGTCTACTTAACCAATGAAAAATAAAACAAACACAAAAATAAAAAATACCAGAATTTTAATTCTTCCTCCATAATTCATTTCCTGATGAAGCTCAAATAAAAGTGAAACATGTTAAATTTATAAATGTTTCCAATTTTATTATTCCTTCTATCATTTTGTTGGATATTAATCCATATTTGATCCCATTTCATATATGAAGTTGTGTATTTGGGTAGCAATCCTTCTTTTATTCAGCTATCAAATCAAGACAAGTGACAAGGCATTGAAATTAAGCTTTATATTATATTCTTGCATTTAAATGCAAGAAAAATATAGAAAACTTAATTGCAGTGCCTCGTCATTCACCTTCAATGAAACCTGCAAACATAAAGCACGATGAGTGAGTGTAAATGCATTGGACTCAATAAGGGTGTGTTTATATGTATGTATGCATGCAAAATTTCAGCTATAACTAAAAATATATTTGTTAAAGGATAATATGAATAAGTTTTCCTTTTGTCTATATATATATATATATATATATATATATATATGTGTGTGTGTGTGTGTGTGTGTGTGTGTGTGTGGATTAAAGTCATTACAGAAGTGTCTCTCATAATGATAATAAAATGGCCAATTTTACTAACAGTGTCCCAGGTAAGATCAACATAAAAGTTGCCCAGAAGATCGTCTTACTATGAACATCCCATATACTAAGAAAAGTGCTATCAATTAAATGACAATTCTCCTATAGGGCCCAAGGACCATAGTTTGGACCTGGCTCCACAGGAATAAAAGCAGAAAATATAACATGCACAAATAATAATAACAATAATAATAATTGTTGTTGTTTCCGAGTGCACCAATCTGCTAGAGGGCTATGTAGCCGGATTGTTTCTTTAATACCCACAGAGCCACCCTGAACATAGTTGTCATATCAACAATGTTCAGTTGACCTTAGTTTCTGGGGTAGAGAGTTTATAATCATGCATTACCAGCCGGTGAACAGGGTCGGTATAATTGAAGCATCGGTAATGATGACTTTTGACTTTATGTGAGTACACTGGCGGATTTAAACTATTTTCTCTTCCCAATTTCACTCGCAACACTTTGGTCCACCTGTGGATATGGTTTCCAGGCACTCACGTATGGTACCTCAGGCTGGGATTGTCTCTCAAGGATGATATCATCACCTCCTTCACAAATTGACTGTGGTGAAATTCAAACTGCTGTGGTTGAATACTCAGAACACTATGATTTTTACCAATACAAGTTCTACTATTTAGCCCATAGCTGAAGGTGGAGAAGAGATGAATTCATATTTTTCCCAAGAGTATTTGCATGTAAGTGAATATAATGAACCTGACTGGAATTAGAACTTGACCCTCTAATTTCCAATTACAAACTGTTATCCATCACACTACCGAGTATTCCCAAGCAATCACCCATCTAGGTACTAACCAGGCTCAATGTTGCTTAACTCTGGTGATTGTATGCACCACAGCATTTATGTTCTTATAAATTAGATCTACTGCAGCAAAAATTACTGTCAGTAAGTATGGATGTATAAAGAATTCAGAGAAAGAAACAGAAAAAAAATCAAAAAAGAGAGGAGAGAGATCAGACTCAAATAAAACAACAACTATCAGGGGCCTGTAGCTAGGCAGAAAATTACTCGAGCTGGCGTTATTCAGACTGTTGATCATGCTAGATAAGGCGTTCTCTACCAGAAACTGTAAGTAAGGGCCGCTCAGCATAATTGCAGTATAAATCACAGGTGGGCTCTGTGGGTTGTTGAATAAACACAAATGTGCCTGAGCAGGCGTCTGCAATGAGGATTAGCTAGCAGCCCCAGTAGACAAGAATCCTTGGATACAAGTGGGCAGCCACTAATACCTACATATATATATATATATATATATATATATATATATTTATTTGTTTAAATGTTATTTTAAAATGGATACTCATGCTTTTATTTATTTATTAAACAGCACATTTATTTATTTACTTACATCTACTGGCTTGAATTTTGTTAGAAAAACATGTGGCCTCTGGCAACATTCGAACCTGCGTCCCATAGTGGAAACTGTCATTAGATCTGACGTACATTAGATCATTTGGCCATGTCCGCTCTGATTTGTATCCTAACATAGACAAAGGAAATTTTTAAGGAAATGGATTAAATCTGATAATTTTTTAATTTATTTATTTCAACATTAGGAGTATCCATTTAAAATAACTTTTAAACAAATAATTATATATGATATCATAATAATTATATATATATATATATATATACACACACACACACACACACGTTTGCTTATTATTATTTTGCCCTTATCTTTTTCTTTCTCTTCTTATTGTTTAAGAATTTTGTCAATTATGATTTACCATGATCAATTATTCCCCCAATATATATTATTTATTTTAGGATATTAAAACATGTTAAACTCCATTTGTTCTCATTTTACCTGGATGTGTATGTATATATATATATATATATATATATATATATATATATATATATATATTATAGCTTATATATAGCGAGACTCTTCGCAGAGCGAATCGAGTCTCTGTCAGTCACTGGGCGTGTTTCTAAAAATAAATACGCTAAAAATCCACCTGCTTCCCTGCCGTGTGCCGACGGCTTAGTGGTAGAATCTCAGGCTGATACCAATTCAGTCGGGTTTCGATCCGAGCTAGAGGCAACCGGATGTCTAGCCACACTGATGAGCTGTGAAACAGCGAAACAGTCTGTCTGTGGATGACATGTTTTATTTATATATATATATATACTTTGTCTATAATCACTAGTGATTTTTCCAAGTACTAGAGTTATGTCCCTTGCATTGGCAACATTAGGTGCCAGTTTCTATGGCATACCCACAACTGAACTTAATTTAAACTTGGGGAAGTGAAAAAAAAACAAACAAAACACAACAACTATGTGAAAGATGAAATAATACTATTGGGGGGGGGGAATCTATTTAAAGACGTGAATAAAAGGCTAATGATAGTAAAGACCTAAAATACGGGATCATTTTTGACAGCATCGGTATATTAGTATTGACATAAGTTTCTACTGACCATAAATACACAAATTATTTTTTTTATTGTTACTACATAATAAACTCTTTGAACCCCTGTTTGTTTTTATTGTCCTTTCTCCTCACTAGTCTTCTCATTCTCTTTCACTCTCAGTAACCCCTCACGTCTGAATGGCATTAATTGCCTTGCTTAAAGTGAAATAATTAAATAATAAAAAAAAAAATCTTAATATCATAATTGAAAAAATATAGTTAAAAAGACACACACACACACACGTGTGAAAAACACTCTACTAATGTTAAGGAGTTAATAAAATATCAATTTCATATAAGCTGGGTTTTTTTTTTTTTTTTAACAGCATGAGTAAACTAGCATGTTGTTTTTTTTTTTTTTTAACAAATATTCATCCTAAACAAGGCCCAAGAACCACTCAAGGTAAAGGGTTGCTGTCAAGATGATCAGTTAGCCTTTGATAAGGTATTCATCTAGAAGGGAAACTCTGACATGACACTTGCCTCTAATTCAGCTATCTCACATGTTTATCTCTGGAAGTGATGTATAAATGGACCTTTTGGGAATTCACTCTTTAGGGCATTTATACATATACATATATATATATACACACACACTTATCATATGATGGCCTAACAGTTCATTTTTTGGGGAACTGAACCACAAGATACCCACACAGATGATTTGATTGTGAAGGATTGTGTAGAACCAGCACAACTTCTCAGAAGAGCTGCTCTACTATTTAATCCATAGCTGAAGGGAGCTAGAAAAAGAGATGGATTCACACCTTTCCCAAGGGTATTTCAGTGGAGAGTGAATGAAACAAACTTAAGCCAGGATTTAAATGCAGTTCATCGATTTTTACTTACAAGCCATTAAATGTTACATCTCTTACACTACACATTGGTGTGTGTGGGTGTGGGTGCGGGGACAGGGATTAGCGCAATGCAGTTTAGCAGCAATTGGCAGGAAAATGGAAATGAATAAAAGTGCACTTGGAATGCAGCCAAGGCTGCAGGGATGGTCACTGACCCATTCATGTCCTTCCTGCATCCTATTCCACTGCCAGATCTGTTGATTAAACTGTCTTGTCTTAGGCATGCCACAATAGTTAATAGGGAAGAGATTAGGCAAATGAGCTCTTGTTAAAACAACTCCCTCATAATTACTGCTCATTCACTAATAACTATAAAAAAAAAAAAAAGTTATACCCATTATCACCACTGACGGAAAGATAGAATGCATACAAACCACCACCTAAGGAGACACTTTTGTATTGTTCAAAAATAATTGCCATTATGTAGTGATTTTTTAAATTTTAATATATATATATATATATGTATATATGTATATATATATATATATATATATATATATATATATATGTATGTATGTATGTATGTATGTATATATATAAAAGTGAACATAGAATCTGTTTCATGCTATATATATATATATATATATATATATATATATATTATATGATATTTATTTCCATTAAGCTGATGATTAATCATGAGCACTCCCCCATACCAAAAATTTTGAAAAAGCAATGACATTTTTGCTCTTGTATATAAATATTTGTCACAAAATAGAATTACTGCACTTGCCTTGATAAAGTCCTGCAGAGGATGAAACACACTGGCTAAGATAAATTTTTCCGTTTCTCTTTAGTCATATTGTCCTTTTATAGATATTTTCTATCCAAAATTTTTCACACAGACCCACACACACTATATATATATATATATATATAAAATGAAATAATAATGCTAGTTATTAATACTAGCAATCATATTCATACATGCAAAATTAAATAATTTTACAGAATTTGTGCTAATAAAGTGCTCAATATTAGACTGGATAATTATCATTAAATTCCATATAACATTTAATGGAAGCATGGTGTAATGAATAGGGGCTTGGATTGAGAAATTGGAGAGTAGAGTTTGAATTCAAGTCAAGTTCATTACATTCACTTATGTGCTAATATCATTGGGGAAAAGGTATGAATCTATCTGTTACCCCAGCTATGGATAAATAGCAGGATAAACTGGGTCCTATAGGTTCAGCTGGCAACCACTCTAGGGGAAGGAAAACTGAATTCAAACCACCTGCTGACTTTCAAATCCTGTCTCTTTAACTTCTGAGAGCAGAGAATAACCACAACATCTCATGTGCAAAAGGAACTGACAAGCCACTGCATTACTGTGCCTTGAAAGTCACCATGAACCACAATTGAGGGATGGAGGGGAGTGGTAACAACAGCAGTGGTGCAAACTGAATAAATGATGATGAACATTCAATACTTATCAAAGACCAAATCATAGTCGGTCTTTGATAACAATTGAAAGTTATTAAAAGAAATATATATATATATATATATATATAAAAAAACAAAATATTCAATTATTGTTGCCTTTCTGTGGCTAATTGTTTCCTGCAGACTCCTAGTTTTTTATATGGCTGCCTCACAATCTTCAAATGGTTCAAGGAGCAGGATACTCAATTATATATATATATATATATATATATATATATATACACACACACACACATACATACATACATACACACACCATATAATGAGAGATAGCAAGTCTGTTTCAATGATCAATTTGCTACTATAATAAACTTAATTCTTACTGGATATCCCAAATAATGTAAGCTTAGTAAATTTTATATATATATTATTAATAAATATAAAATTTGTCATTTAGCTGAATGATGTTTTATTCAGCACGTCTATTCCAGATTTTTGTAGATGAACCTTTTGTGTAAAGTGTTCAACCCACTTATCAGGATGTATCAGCAAATGTCTATCAATTTTTCTTTTTTTCATTATTTTCATATTAAGTTAAAAAATAATTTATTCACTTTTTTTGATGTTAGGTTGATTTTTCTTCTTTGTGCACATGCATAGATTGGGATCAAATATGGATTGGAATCTGACCGAATGATAACACACACGCGCGGGCATACATGCATACAAATGTGGGAATCTGGTCTGATTTTGGGCTGAGAACTTTTTAAACAGCTCCTCACACATAGAGAAGCTGTTTATTGCAATCTCTCTTAGATAACAATAACCTCCTGATATCATTAAGCAAAAGTTATCAAAATTGGAACTATTTATATTTATTGCTATAGAATAATTAAATACACTATAAAAATCAATAGGAAATAGAACTTTTTAGAAAGTTAATTTAAAAAAATAACAAACTTTCCCAACTGTTGATTGTCAACTATTTGCATTTTGGTAAGTCATTAATAAATAAATTCCTTGTTCTTGTAATGAATTTGGATGAACTATGTTGAAAATAATAATCTCAACTAGGTGTTGGTTGGAAGAGCTTCAAGAATTTCTGCCACTTAATTTGGTTCGGTCTTTTCTCTTCAATTAGAGTCTATATCCATAAACATTTTCAGATATTTTTCTGAAACTTTCATTGTGGTTTGTCATTCCAAATTTATCATCAACAACTGATCATTTTTCAAATTCTTGGAAATATCAAATCAGGTTCTATAAAAATTTTTCTTTTTTTGGTAAGTTTATCAACTGTTTTGAAAATACAATTTAATTAAAGATTTTCATAACAAGACCTGAAAATCTGATTATCGCAAATAGATGAATTTTAATTCATTTAAAATAACCTGTTAAGGACCAACCATAAGCATTTGATTGCATTTTCTGTGTTTATAATAAACAGCTTTCTTGTTGAAATTTTAATTACTAGGTGCTCTTTATCTGTAACCTTGTACCAGGCAAATTCCAGTTTAGTAAATATATTTAAAAACCAAATTTTTCATAACCAGGAAAATTGTCAAGGATAAGCCGAGTCATTTATTGTATTTCTTAGGGTAATGGAGAAAATGACTGAAATAGATAAGAATGCACTAACAACAGTACAAGGTTTTTTGACAATAAGTAGTTTGTTTTTACTTCTCTCTCTTAAGTCTAAAGTAAAAATATAATGGTAGAACCATATCAGCAACTTTACCAGAAAGATATTGTACACCTTTACATTTCCTTCTATGTGGTTGTGGCATTGTTGGAAACAAAATTACAGGCAAGAAAGCAGATAATGAAAGGCGCAGGGAGTGACTGACTCATGCCTTTTTCAAAAAGGGGCATACGAGTGATTCATTTTATACAAGAATCCTTTTTTTCTTTTTTTTTTTTTCGAGATAATGATTTACTAAATTAACTCATAGCTGGGGGAAGGAGAGGTGAAGTGAATATAATGAACTCAACTGGAATTGGAACTGTGCTGTCCGATTCACAATTCTGAGCCATTATCCATTACACCACCTGCACAAATCCAAGCTTACAACACAGTATTAGCAAGCAGTCACCCATCTAGGTTAATGTTGCTTAACTTTAGTGATCGTAAGAGAACTACCATTCAAACGTGATGTGGCTATAAGCTTGAGGGAGGGGGGGAATTTTTGGGACAGTAGCTGAGAACAGTCCCATTTAACACCTTATATGTTTGTATACTGTATTAGCTGAGCAAAGTGGAGGAGGGAGAGTAGATCTATCTGTGAAATGGCCAGGAAGCACAAAGGTGCCTATGCACGTGTGCGCACGCACACAACAATAGACAGGACCGGCTTCAGTTATTGCTTCTTACTGCAGCTATTGTTGGCTGTCCACAAAAGATTACTTAAAAGGAGGTGGGGAAGCACACAGCATGGAACAGCATCAAGGATGCAACTCTATTGGCTATGGCTGTTCTTCTCTCCAGGCTTCCTCCCTACGCAATCTATTTATCAATGATAAATATCAAATGAACCCACTTCCTGCTGCTACCAAGCTTACAGCCTTTTCCTCCCTACACCAGTCTTCTTCTACTCCTCCTCCTCTCTTTGAAGTCATTACGTACATGCAAAGTGCACCCATCTTGGAGTTTGGTCTGTTCTCTTTCTGCCCTTAAGGCTGGCCCTGTACAATAATGATTGCACTGTGAGGATGAATTGATTGAAAACATCAAAGACAGGACAGAGAATCGAGGAAGAGGGAACCAAACCATACGTGACCGACAAAGTGAGGAAGGTTTATTTATGCAGAAGTGCCCTATGCAATGGATGCTGAGATGTGTTCTTTAAGCTGCTGTCTAAACACCTCTTTGCATCTTTGGTACAGAACATTTTTTTTTTTTTTTTTTTTAATAATGCTGATACAAATAAAAACCAAAGATAAAATTACTATGGTAGCCTTTTGTAAATACTTTGCAATATTGCAACTATCAGATTACAAAATATATTTCTTTGCAGCTTATCAAATTAAGAAAAACAAAAGAAAAAAAAAAAAGAAAAAAAAAAAAAGAAGAAAAAAAAAAAGAAAAAAAAAGAAGAAAAAAAAAGAAGAAAAAAAAGAAAAAATTTATGGGGGTGGGGGAATAAAATTCTTATAGGTTAGCTTTCTTAAGACCTTCCTCTCACCATAACTGAAACTAAAAAAATGTTTTTTTATCATTTTAGAAGTGGGGAAGTTCTGTTTATAATATAAATACATTTGCCAAATTGACTGCTGACTTCATAAAGAGTTACCTGTACTTAGTTTTTATTTACAAATGACAAGTTTGAAACTGTGCTTATGGAATTTGTTAACTGCTTAATTTGTTATTTGTTAATTGATGTTGTCCTTTTTTCCCCAATTTATAGTAGCATGCACAGTGAGTGATGGATTTGACGGTTTATATTACAAACAGGACCCTGCTTCTAAAAATGATTAAAAAAAAATTATTTTTCTATTCTAATAACTGCTGTTGATACAGAAACATTTAATGAATGTTAACTATGAAAATTGTTGAAAAAAATAATTTTTCCCTATTCTTTATGAGTGGACCACTTAACTTTAGTTGTGCTGAATACGTAAGGGGAAGAAACTTGTTTATCTACATGGATTACCAAGTGTTGTGGTTAATGAACCACATGCAGCCTTTTAACATTGGATATTATTTCTGTCCCATAATTTCATACATTAAATGTACCAACTATTATGGGACAGACATAGTACATTATATAATATATTGGTGCAGAAATTGGTATTGGTCAGCTGAATTTAAATTCCTGCCTAATCACTTGCGTTCACTGTCACACTAATAATTTTGAGAAAGGCATATATACATCTGTAGTTGCCCCACCTGATCAGCAATGGGCTAACTAGTAAGGTAAACTGGTGTCTCTAGCCTTGGGTAGCAAGAAAAATGCTAAATTCCAAAATCAAAGACAAGGTGACAGGGAAATTACTCCATTATCTTTCCCAAGAATGCATGGTAATTCACTGATAATAAAGAGAGTCATGAATGTCTACATCCTGAAGGATGTTACAGCAAAGTGGATTTTTTATTAGCATCATTAAAGAGGGAGAAAAAAATTATTTAGCAAGACGGGATTTACTTGCTTGATTTTAGAGAGAAACTGTCAAAATGTATGCAATCATTCAATGTATTGTCTTCATTTCTGATGCTTGTTCTAAACACGTTTCGACTTCATATCCTTCGGTCATCATCAGGGATATCTTGTATTAGTTGATTCCAGTTATTTGTTCATGATAGTGAACCAGGGTGTATGGATTTCACTAACTGATCCATGGATTGAACTCATGACTGCAACACTTAATGCTGATATATAAAGTCACCTGTCTGGTGGTGTATTTCTGGAGCTATTCGGATCAAATGGCAGATGGTTTGATATTTATCGTCAAATTTTGGCTCTTGTTACTGATTTTTGAGATGCAGAATTGTCATCATAGCTTCATTTCTCTGAATTAATGTTTGCATCTATAATACCAGTTTGAATAAATCGACGTATAAATCTTAACTTTATCATAAAATATAAATAATGACAACAGATATTGTTTGTAAGGTTTTGTCTTGAGTAGATCTCAAGTATTTAATGTTTTATTTAATTATTAAGTACATTAATTTCTTTCTATTTTCCAAAATAATTCCATTTATATTTTTAATCAATTCATTAATTAGTTCTTCTGAAAATGCTGATGTATCTTTTGTAATTTAAATCATTCAATTTGGGTGGCCAATAAAGGATTTTTTTTGTCTTTTTGCATCAGAATCTCCTAACAGGTAAGCTCAAATACAGTACTTGCTCCTTCCAAAATTTCTAACTTGTAGAGTTACTACTACTACTACTACTACTACTACTACTACTACTACAATCACTCATACCATATGTGTTTTTATGTTTGCAATATATTATAATTTATCTATATTTATTATTGCCAATAGATGTTTTGGAGGATAAGTTTTTTTTATAACTCATTAAATCCTTTAAAAGTATTATATATTTGGTTAACAGGTATATTGCTATGGCATACATACATCTGGTTCCATATAGTGTCCTGACTACACATACATGCATTTCATTGCTTTATTTAAGGCAGTATAAATAACTATGACAACATCGCCATTCTTGTTGCTAGTATTTTTGTCCCCTACATTTGTAAAGCTATTAACCAAAAAAAAGAAAAAAGAAAAAAAAGAAACACCATCACACACAAACGACTTCTCATGGCATTTTGGAGAAGAAGAAAACAAAATAAACTCCAAAAACATTATTTCCCAAAATAAAATAATTTTATATCACTATTTCTAATGCTTCCTTTAACAAAAACAGATATATATTAGTTCAAATATCCTAAGTGTGTGAATAAATTTAATTTTATTTACCAAAATAAATCATAAGTAGTCTAATTATAGCAATTTCTAATCATAACTTTAACAAAAACATAGACAATATTATATAAGAGTTCAAATGTCTAATTTATAAACTGGAATTAGTAGAGAGGAGATGGATTAAGGCTGTTTGTGTTTCAACTTGTAATATTGTAGCAATTTTCTCTCCCCACCCATATTTTTCAGTTCTACTGCCCCCTAAAAGGGTCAAGGTAAATAAAGCATTGTTGGTAAGCTTTAACATTTTCATTTTGTATATACAGATCAAATGAACAATCAGAATGAAAGAAGGAAATTTTGTTGTTAAAAATGGAGGAGAGAAAATTTTCTTCACTTACTGATTGGCACAAATCTGTCATCTGTGGATGAAAAATTGAGCTTTTTTCTTTTTTTTACAGATTATCAATGCTTCCTAGATTATTTAAATCCAAAACATATTTTGGCTTCTAAGAATAATTTTTTTTTTTTTTATTGTGAGTGAATATTAAAATGATAATTTTTGGAAATTCAAGTTCAATTATTTAACCCATAGCTGTGGGAACGCAACCACGACACTTGAAACATATACACATGTGCATACAAATACACACAAAAAGAGGGGAAAAAAGTTAACCTAATACCAATAGTAAGAACATCCCAACTTGTGAATAAACTAAGAATATCACACTTAGTATAAAGTTAAGGAAATTGAGAAAAATGTCAGTCAGTTGCTGAAACCTCCTGACGAATGGACTGAACAATTACAAAAAGGCTTTATCTATGAAACTCCAGAGTCAGTGTGCTCAATATAACATCAATCAGCTGAGAAATTTTATTTGCATTAATCTCATATATATATATATATATATATATATATATATATATATATAATGGCTTTTTACTAATAAAAACTGTTAGTATATATTTATAGTTAATTTTTGGGGAGCTTCTAAACTACACAATATATATAATGTTTATATATGTACAGTATATATGTTCCAAATATCGTCATATTCAGAGGTAGGGACAAACTCCCACTATCTTCTGTGGTATGCATCTCAAATAGTCACTGACAATGAAGTCCATCTCCAAAAGCTGGAGAATGGGGTGCACCTGATAAAAAAAGCTGCTTCAGTCAAGGTATGCAGCCCAAAAAAAAAAAAAAAAAAAAAAAAAAAAAAAATTTTTTTTAAAAGCCCCCGCTGCCTTGCTGCCATATTTCAAACATGGAAAAGGCTATAGAAGTAAAACTCAGACAGAAAACCCAGAGTGGAACCTGAACTTGGTTGGCTGTTCAAACCTGACAACTTTCTGGCAACTCCTGCAGCCAAGCCAGACACAAAATGTAATGCTATTTTCTTTTGTTCAAGAGGGTGGGGTGGTATGTAGTTTAGACAGCACACAACCTCTATATAGCATTGCCCAGGGGTGGTCTCTCCAGTCTCATCACCAAAGGACTGAATTTTGACAAGACAGGGGGTACTTTTTTCTTGTGAGATAAACGGATGTCATATATATATATATATAAATAAATATAGATAACTAGACTCGTTTCGAAAAACCCTTGAATTTTTGATTTGCAAATAATAAAATCAATCTCGAGGGAAAAAAAGGTTTTAAAAAAAGAAAGAGCTACAAACATGAACTACTGTCGAACAAATCGCACAGATACAGGTCTGAAGCCCAAAGAAAAAAACCCCGATACGAGTAGACAACTAACTAACAAAAGAGCTCAATACAATCGTAGAGCAGACCTAGATACACCTAGTGAGCCAGACAAACCTACCTAGGTTTCACCTAAACGGATCGTCAGGGAAAGTATGGGAAAGTATATATATATATATATATATATATATATATATATATATATATATATATATATATATATATATATATATATGGTGGTGGTGCTGTTGACTTGCAAAGTAAGTATGACCATCACTGACACGCCCAACCCCTCACTTACCACCCATCCTCCCTTCAGAACAGTGCATTCATCAGTTGTGTGAATGACAGTGGCTCATAATGCCTGCCATCGATCTGCATTTCTTGTTACATATGTGGCATATCAAATCATCTCCGGATGGTGGAAGGAGACTTTGATCATCATCACTTCCAACATGCTCTTTCATACGCCTTGTCAAGCCTGACCTAAACTTGCATACCCTAGTGTGTGTGTATATATATATATATATACACACACACAAATAATTAATATCTAATTAATATGTAACTGGAATTTATTTGAAATTACATCAAGCGTGTCATTTTCAAACTTCCTTGACAAAATGGTTAGCCCACCTCTACATACATATTATGTATATTAACAAATAAGCTTAAATGTTCACTGATCTGTCTGTACTCTGAGTTTCAGTGAGATTACCTCCACTTATCAGAGTAGGGGGCAGATAAGTGAATACTTAATTTTTATTTATTATTATTCATGCTCTTAATGTCAAGCACTTTAATTACAAAGACTGCTTGCCTTAAAGACATTAACTTTCATAAATGTCCTGGTTGACAGATTTTTCTCTTCCTTTCTTATTTCTTTTTTAACGCAGTCTTTGTCTTTGTTGATATATTCATGCATATGCATATAAATTTGTAAGGATTTCGGGTGCTGCTAGTTTTGCAAAAAAAAAAAAAAACCCCAAAAAAAAAAAAAACAACACAAATGATTGATTGATGGTCACAATGACAGGAATGTTGCAATAAATTTGAAACTATGTCTTGTCTTTCTCACAGAGATAACATTAATTGCCCTGTATCAGAACTTAGTGATATAGTAGTTTAGCTTGTAGTAGGAGGCAAATTTTAATAAAAGAAAATAAAAAGATTTCTTAAATCCCCTGAAAACTATTAGCTACTTAAGCACCTCCTTAGCATTAACACCAGCATTTGTAAGGAGAATTCAATCAGCTAACTTTGAAACCAGATACTTGGATAAGCAAAACAAAAAAAAGAAATTCTGTACAAAATTGAAGGATAATCCTACACAAACTCACTGCACTTCTTAACCTCAGTAGAAGGGCTTTGTGGTCAGTTTTCTCTACTCTTATGCCAGAAAGTGGGACAGGCTGATCAACTTCACTAGCCACCAAAAAACTAATGAAAAACTAATCGTTCTCTCTCTCCCTATGTTCCAACATACCACAAGATATGACCTTTGTTGCACAAGGAGGATACAAGTTTATATTTGTATACAAAAGAAAATGAACCTTCTAAAAAAATGTTCATGCAGTGTTCATTCATTTTTAGTGTTAAAACCAACCATTCTGTGCGAATCTCCCTCCACAAGTCCTTTTGAGGGAAATATTGACTGGACACCAGAATCTAAACTAGAAAAGCTATGAGGATCTGAGAGAGAGAGAGAGAGAGAGAAGGTAATACATAAGAAATAGTAGGCCAAACAATGCACTACCTACCAAAATACAACATTTGACTGACCAATAGGTCATTACATTATCAATCTAAGCCTAAAAGATTAAACTTTGGATGGTCACAAACAGAAAAATGGAAATATATTAAGAAAATCTAAGAATGGATCTAGTGCTGGAAAACAAAGAATGCTTGGGTATTGTGAGGTACTGATGGGGTGCCCTGGGTTAGGGAGAATGGTACTTTAGCCCTGAAACAATGGATGACCTCAAGATCATCACCTGATGAAGAACTTTGTTGGAGGTACTACCATATCACAGCTTTCACAGAATTCGATATATTATACTATTAGGTTGGTGCAAAAATAATATTGTTTTTGACATATTTTTTAACGTCAAAAACGATATTATTTTTGCACCAACCTAATATTTTTGATTTGATTAATGGACTTTTGAATTGATTAATTATTTTTAAGAATTAGATGTTTTGAATCATTTGTGTGTGTGTGTGTATTTGTATATAAGCACGTGACATTTTCTGTGGGGGGAATAGTCTAAAGCCCACGTGATCAAACAGTGGTTTCCTCTAAAGTACAAGATGGTAGATGTAATGCACACTGTTTAAAAATAAAATAAAAAATAATAATCATTAAAAAAATAGCCTATCTATTTCAAACTTGAGTATCCATTAAAAATAAGGCCTGAAGTAATAAAAATGATGGATTAAAAATAAATCCATTAATTCTTAAGAAACTGCTTTGTTTATGCATTGGACATAAAATCAAGCACGTGCAGGCTTTTGAGAAAACCTGAATGAATGATTGGTCTGGAATTTCTGTGAAGATCAGGCCACTGATAAGGAAACTAGTGACAAGAAATAGACAAAAACTGGCATCATTTTTGACTTGAATTGAATACAGCATAAATCAACATTTTTAGGCCGAGCATTCATTCTGAATTCTATAGTGATATTAATTTTGCCGTACAACTGAGAAATGCAAACTAGAAAACAATTGAATCTCTAAGCCAGTGAATAATGGGGAAAGACAGTAGCAGATGTTGAAATACACTTCCATTTTTATTAATACAGATGATTTTACAAGTATGAAGTTTTCATTTCTGGTACTCCCTCCCTAGCTAAATTTACACTTTATCAAAATGTCTTGACAAAATGATGTTGATTACCCAAAGGATCAAACAAAACGGGGTAATTAAAAGTTCATAAACAAACTGGTAGATTTAAATTTCACACTTAATAAAGTTTTTTCAATTAAAAAAAAAAAAAAAAAAAAAAAATCACTCATTTGGTGTTTTGATTTTACAAGTAGATGAATATACCTGTTCAATGCTTAACATTATTCAAACTTTCAAATCTCTTCTTTCTAACTTTGCTGTTGTTACAACATTGTTTCACATAATCTGATATCCAGCCACCTTCAACTGTAGTCTGTAAATAAAAGCCAGGCAGATAAATTAAGGAATACTTTCTGGGCCTGTTGTGCCAGGTGACCATTTTTCTTTAAAAATGATGGTACCTGAAAAAAGGATCAGCTGAAACCCATGAGGACAACAGCAAATTTAAGAGAAAAAAAAATCATCTGAATAATTTTAATGACTTTTAGTGGCAGGATATCTTTCAATTGAGTACCCTTAAATAGCAAATGTATCATTGGATTAAGTGATTTGTTTTTTTTTATTTATTTTTTATTTTTACAGCATATCTACCTGTTGCAGGTTGTTTAAAGCCAGAAGATACTTTTGGGAGAGAATGATTTACTGATACAAGTCCTACTAATTAATCCATAGCTGAGGGGAGAAGAGGTCAAGTAGTACCTTTCCAAAGACTATTTGCATGTAAGTTAATATAAGGAAACCAACTGGAATTGGAACACATCCATGCAATTCCAAGCTTGCAAAATCTGGTATTTCCAATTGGTCACCTATTTAGGTACTGACCAGGCTCAACATTGCTTAACTTTGGTGATCACATGGTTTTTCAGTATGATATGGCCAATGGATTATTGGAAAGAAGACCCTGGTAATAAACAAGAAAAATCATATTTTAGTGTCGGATCGAATCTGATACAAAATTTGAGACGACACAATGTCAAAAGTATATTCCTAAAATTAACCCTTTAGCATTCAACTCACCTCATATTTATTCTCAATAGTCAACCTACCATAACCTAAACCCATATATACTCTGCTATAATATATGACAACATTATTACAAAATAATGCAGGAAATGTCATGCAAACAGTGAGACCTTGAGAGCCAATATGACATGTAATCATATAAAATAAACCTTCTGAAAAATATTCTTAACATTTTAGAAGACATAGACACTAAATTCTGATCAATATGGAGTATGAATATGAATAAAAAGGTTTGTTAATTTAATTTGCAAATTTAATTTTACTTCTACCTGAAAAATAAGGAAGCATAACTTTTGTCTCCTGGTGAAAAAAAAAAAGAATGTATACAATGCAGATAATCTTGACTCAATTGGATCAAGTCTCAGCATGGCTAAAATATTTAATCATACAGGCTAAATTCAATCTGACCCTTAAATATGATTAAAAAAAGAAAAAAAGTTTAATGTTAATAATGTTGTGTTGTCTACACTGCTGATTGATTGCAAAATAAAAAATTCAATATATGAGGGGGTGCTGAAAATCTCTCAGCCCAACCAAGAACATCCCAATATTATTCAATTTTTTTCTTCCTATAATTGATCAGAAAACTTGCCAAACAAGTAAACCGCTAAATACTTAAGTTATAAGCATGTAATTTTGGAAAAAAAAGGAAGGGGCCACATTATATTTTTGCAGTGTTTTTTTTTTTGTGATTGATTGTTGCATCTTAGTAAGCAACAGGTAAATGCTTAAGTATATATAAATATAATGTATAAACATTAATAAGTGTATATGATTAGTTTGGTAGCTGAGAATATTTAGTTACGAAGTGTGTGGGTGTGAGAAGTTGCCTATATAATGATTTATATATATATATATATATATATATATATATATATATATATATATATATATATATATATATATAAAACTAATGGATTTTTTATTTATTAATTGGACATATTTTTATCATTTTAATATTTTAGAGGATACCCATATTAGAGTCGACATTCAATTTAATTTTTAAATGGTATTTTTGGCTACTGGCCTGAATATTCAAGAAATCTTATTAAAAAAAATGTGCCCTCCAGTTTGAATATTTAGAGTGGTAGATGAATATAAAAAACTGAAATAAAAAGAAAAAAATAAACTGAATGTCTAATCAAATATGGTCAGCCACTAAAATAACGTTTGAAATGATAAAGAAATGTGTCTGTGTGTGTTAATTGCCCTTGTGTTTGTGGATTTTTATTGATGAGGGTATATGTAGACAAACATTCCAAAATGATCAAATATATAGAATTTGTTTGCTCCTTTCTTTATGGATACATGATGCCTCCATTTTAACTAAATTTAAAAGAGCTTTTTTAATACACTGCCAGGTAACATTTATTTCTTTTTTCATTATTTAATCATTAGCCAACAGTTTTGCCCAATGCAACTTTTAAAAATGGGTGTTTGTTATCCTTGGACACTCACAAGCTCTACAGTAGTTTTTTTGCACATTTCCCAAGATATATACACATGCATGCACAAAGAATTTTCAGTCTAGCCCAAATCCCAAAATCTGACCAAATCACCAAACATCAAATTTTAACAACACTGTTTATGTGTGTGCTTGCATGATTTTATATATATATATATATATATATATATGGGTGTGTTTGTGTATAGGTATGAATGCATGAATAAATCACCTTATAGGTACTTATTAAGTTAATTCAAAAAGAAATTTGTTAAGGATTCCATGAAACTGAGTACAGATCCATGAAAGTTGAGTGAACTACTTTATTCTATTACTAATAATAGTGTGTGTGTGTGTGTGTGTGTACACACACACACACACACACACATATATATATATATGGATTGTGTGTGTGTGTGTGTGTGTGTATATATATATATATATATTGACTGGTGTGTGTGTGTGTGTGTGAGAGAGTGAGTGAGAGGGATGTCTGCCATACCTAGGGGATTGTATATGCATTTCTGAGTTTCATCTTTGTATACTGCACTTACTGCTGCTGCTATTTTTGAATAACAAACCAAATTTCATGGCTTCTTAATTCCACTCACAACTGATGCACCGGAAATTCGCTCAACATTTTCGTCATTGTTCTCTCACTCCGTCTTGATCCCATATTTTATTCTAGTCACATAAAACTCTCCCTAAAGTTTCTCTTTGTCACCAAACTCAAGCTTCTTCCCACCACTGATTTCCATTTATCCGAAAATGCTGTTGTGGCTACAAGGCCAGGCCGCATTTCATGATTGCAATGTCAATTTGCATTCGATACTTTTGAATGCAACAACCATTCTTACAGACGATTGGTGCAGAGCTTAATTAAATAATTTACAAATCAAGGAATAATACCTTCAGGTAATATTTTAAGTTTTTAGGGATTTTTTTGTTATTTTTTTTTTTTTAACAGCCATTTTTGGGTGTATGTACCTGTATGCTCAGTTAATCAGCTGAAATTTGGGTCATTTATTTGGTTTTTTTTTTTGGGTTTCAGCTCTTTGCACGTACAATAAGGTTCACTGAATTGATGAAGTAGCTACAGCGATTTTCCTGATTAATGGAAATTGGCCTTTACTTACCGGAATCTGTCTGACAGATCGGCATATTTGTGGCATTGGTTAGTGGTGAATTCTGTGTCTGGTGCAACCTTTGCACTGTCTCTTCAAGACTCCTGCATGGGAATTTAGACTGACCAGACGCAAGCGGGCCACCTGGGCGTTTCAATGAAGACAGGGGAGAATTGGTCACTGCCTTTTGCTGCTGTTCATTCAGCCTCTGCATTTCAGCAAGTGACATGAGCGGTACAGCCATATAGGTTTCTTCACTGTTGTTGTTGTTGTGGAGAGGAGGGGTGGGGGTTGAGGCCGGTGAAGGAGAAGGGTCATCGGTGCTCCCCGTCTTGGCTCTGTCCGCCATCGTAACGACTGAAGCCTGCTGGGAGTTGGGGTCAGAGCTTGACACAGGCGGGCTGGCCGCTGTGGCTGAACTGTTACTTGGGGAGGAGGTGGCTGAAGGGAAGCGGGGAGGAGGTGGAGGCGGAGGGGGTGGGGTAGTGGCGATGGTTGAAGAGGGAGATGTTGATGATGTCAATGAGAATGAAGACAGGTTCACTGTTGCTGCTGGTGTCGGTGTTGCAGTTGTTCGCTCCGGTGATGGCGATGATGATGATGAGGAGGAGGAGGAGGAGGAGGAGGACGACGACGACGATGATACGGCTACCGCAGGTGGTAAAGGAGATAATGTGTTTGTCCTTGTTAATGTCCCAAATGTGGAGGAAGAACTGGTGGTAGTGTTGTTGGTAGGAGGAGTGGAAGAAGGAGGAGATGATGAATTTGGGGTGGAAGATGGTGTGCCTTCTCTTGGTCCGTTAGTGGGGTTGGAGGTCGTTAGCAATGATGACACCCCCACAACTACCACAGGTGAAGACTTTCTACTGCAGTCAAGCACAACATCATCTTCGTCATTTTCTACAATAATGGGGCCAATGGCTGCATTAGTGGAAGATAGCGAAGAGGAAGCAGTAACCGATGCAAAAGAAGAAAGAGCCATGGAAGTAGTAGTAGTAGTGGGGCTATCATTGTTGACTTGGCTTGACAATGGAGACGCCCGAAGATTCTTTTCAGAATCTAGGGCGCCTGTTGCATTCAAAAGGTTTGTCTCCAACCCTGAGGTGCTGGAAGAGTTGGCAGTAGTGGAAGAGGTTGATGATGACAATGTTGTGGTTGTTGAGGTGGTGGTAGTGACGGCAGTGGTGGTGTTGCTAGCATCCTGACCCTTGCAAAACATGTAGGTGAGTTGCGGAAAATGGCTCTCCAATGTACTGAGCTTGATCATTTTATTGCACTTCAGTACAGAAACCGGAAGACTGTAGTATTGTATGAAGGCCTTTTCCTCCTCGTCCGTGCAGGCTGTCAGCGGGACCTTCAGCACATTCTCCAGTGCAAACAGAAACTCATTCATACTGCACTGGGGGTAATAAAGCTTGCAGACAGCCTCGACCAGTGCGTAAGATCCACTGCGGCTGGGAGATGTGATACACGATATGCTCTTACCTCGAAGGAAAATGCTTGATATGTGTTGCACAAGAGCTGAGTCAGCTTGCTTGCTGGCCCGTTGCTGTTGGGGTTGTTGGTCAGTGGTTGCTGTGGCTGAAGTAGTGAATGGTACAAACTGAGCAGGATCGGATGGATTGGTGCTGGCCAGTCCGGCACCTCCGACCTGTTGTTGCTGTGATAACTTGTTTGTAGTCGATACTGGTGATGAAGACGTGAGGTTAATAGGCTGAACATTGGATGGCGGCACGACGATAGAATTTGCTGAGATACTGTTGTGAGTTGGGGCAACTACTGGCCCCATAGTGGCCACACTCTGGGCCAATGTCCGTGGCAATGGTTTGCTACTGCCACTGCTGACCATTACATTTGGACTTGGTATTGAGGCCTGGGCAGCAGCAGCCGCAACTTGGCTCACTGTACTGTTCTCACTTGGCCGGGTCCAAAGTCCAGCCAAAGCCCCCAAAGTAGCCTGTGAATCGGAAATAGTAAGCATCTGTTCATACAGATTCTGCGGATGGTGACCAGTGGCCAGTGATGATGTCGTTGTGACAGGAATGTTAGTGGCTGAATGTGGATATGACACGGATGAAGCCGGCTGACGTACAGTTGACGAATTGGCTTGCGTGTAGCGGGTCATGTCAGCAAAGTTTGCCGGCAAAGAACCAATCACTGCATTCCACTGCGACTGAGGTGTGAGTGGTGAGAGGAGAGGTCCGCCCGATGCGTACAAACTGGCCGGATTTGTTATGGATGCTGAAGTGAATCTTGGCAGTTGGTTAACCAGGACATTTTGACTAGGTTGTGAGGTGAGTTGATGGGCAGATCTCTGATGCTGTATGACCGACTGACCAGGACTGGCCTGCGAAATAGAAGGCAAAGATTGCGTTGCAACGTGTCCCTTGTTTAGGAAACTCTTTAGCACATGCAACGGGCCACCGTGCTGTTTGGATTGTTGCAACTGGCCAACATTTGGCACACCATGATGGTTCGAGTTGGCCTGGTCTGGCTGGAGGCGACTGTTATTTAGAACAGAATTCGAAGTGCCGTAAGCGGCTCGTTGTTGAAGATTTGGGGGTTCGGAGGTACTGGGCACTTTCAAAGGCATCTGCTGTTTAGCAAAATTTAAAAAGTTACTGCCCAAGCCACTTTGCATGATGATGCTCGAATTAATCAGATTATTTGTTATGGCTGATCGACTGGGTGCCCCACGTGGACTAGGATTTCTTGGGTAGGGGGGCAATGCGGCATTGAAGGGGTGCATAGCTTGTGTACTCGACAGTGCTGAAGACTGGAGTGGAGGTGGAAAAGCGCTGAGGGTTGGGGGTGGGGAGAAGTTGGAATTTTTACCAGTGCTTCCAGTGAAGTCGATGTAGCGGGCATGGGTAAGTGGTTTGTCTTGTGGTAAGTTAATGATGAGTGGGTTATGGTAAGTCTTGATTGTACTCAGGCTGACCAGCTTGGTGCTTTTGCAGAACGAGAAGTTGAAGCCAGCCACTTTGCAGGTTTCGTTAAGCATGTCACATTCGATCTTGGTGGGTGGATCCCCGGTGATATGGTTGTCGGCGAGCAATCCAGCCGCATGGCGTATCACAGAGAGGGGAACGTATTTCCCACCATTAGATCGTTCCACGTAGGGCGTGATCGTATTGTTAATCTGGAGCCAGCCGCAGTAGTCCATGAACTGGGGGCGATCGGACTTACGGGGTAGTGTCATGTCCTGAGCCCTGGAGTCCTCCTGCTGTTCGGTAGGGAATGACTTCTTGACAATGTCATGGAACTGCTCAAACTCCAGCAGGTTGACGATCAAATCCTGGGTTGTGAACAGCTGTTTCCCATACTCATAACTGCAGTGCACTGTATTGATTTCATTCAGGAGCTTAGCTTCATGCTCTGTGATGAAATAGCTTGTCAGGGGGTCCCTCTTGCCCAGTTCATCGGGAAAGGAATTGGGATAACGGCTGAACAACTTCACCTCTACAATCCTCACGCTGACAAATTTCTTATCTTCTCGGAAGATGAAAGGAATGTTGATGCCATCGATGGTGGTCCATCCAAATACGCCTTTAATACTTGCAATGTCGATCCGCTTCTCCAGAGCTTCCAAGGCCTCTTCAGAGAGCTTTTCCGACGCCTTACCACTGCCCACTGATGCTGAATGACTGGCCGAAGAGCCATAACTGCCTGTTGGACGACTGGTCGATGACGAAGATGACCGCTGATTGTTACCTGTTGCCGCTGGACGGCTGGTAGCATTGTTTGCCGGCTGTTGTGAAGGTGTGGGTGTTGGGGTGGGTGTTGGGGTGGAACTGCTGCTTCCGCTGTCAACACCCCCTCCACTTCCGCTGTTTGTGTTTTTCTCCCCGCCAGAACTCTCAGTACCAGCGACTGCGCTTCCATAAGTCTCATCTCTTGGCTCAGACTTTATCTGAATCGGCATATTCAGGGTAGCCTGGAAGAAAAAAAAAAAAAACCCAACTTAATGGCACCTATGGGGTACATAACAACATCTATATATTAATATGCAGGTAGTAGTACAAATTATTAACAAATATAAAAATATGTCAAATTACTAATTTAAAATATTTCAAGGTGAGCTAAATTTTTGTTAAGAAAGTGCTAAATCAATAACTAGAGTGTGATAATTATCGGAAAATGAATAAATGTTCAATTGCCTTATCTTTTGACCAACTTCAAAGTTTTGTGAATATCAACTCCATGTATCTTCTGTAGGGACAAGGGCCAGGCTGTACAGATGACCAGCAGTTCGGTAATGTTGGAATTTCTCAATTTGGTGAGTCAAATTGAACTTGTGAGTGACACAAAAGTGAAAGACAAGTATTATGTAATCGAAAGTTTTCTGTTACAGCATGAAGCAGATATAAGTACATAAACAATTCATTGCAACTTCCTTCACATATACATTCTATCCTAGTATAACTTCAAAAGTGCTACTGTTATCATGTAACCCAGTAGTACAAGCTGCATGGTTGAGTAATTGGTGAGAAAACCAATTCCTTCACCAGGCTTTTCTGATGAGGAAGGTGGATGGATACCCAGCAGGATTAAAAGCAAGTCCTTTCATGCTCATGGATGAACCTTCTTGTAGGATAAATGGCCATCTAATACAATGGTGTAGATTGAGCTCTGTAGCTATGGATGTGGCCAGTGTTGAGATGACATGACTAAAATCAATGGCCAGGGCAAAGCGTACCTCTGACAAAATCAATTGCTACATGTCTGAGTTTTCAAGTTTTGGGACATTGGCTGTGGCTTGACCTGGTGAGGGACGAAACTCTGTCAGGTCTCTTTGCCCAAGACACACTACATATAAATGAATACCTCTCTGGCTTTCAAATAGGATATGTAGAGGCCATTGGTCAGGTGCTGAAATCTGCACTGACCCTATGACAATACCTGCTCATGGGGCTAATGATAATGACTGAAAAAACAAAAAACAAAACTAAAGCATGCATATACAAAAGTTAAGATCCATAATTTGTAAAGAGAATATTTTCCAACTGACCAAAAAGCTAAGTTTTGACTTGAAAGCAAGATTCTGAAAGTATGTAGCCCAGTTGTGAAAAATTATCAATTAACCATAGCAACATGGATTTAAGTAGGGGTTCAATTCTCAGTGACAACAAAATTTCTTTGGTCTTGACTCTATCTAAGAATCACAGAATTCAACTTTTATTTATATGTAGTTACCTTGGAAACAAACTTAGTGAATAATTATCATTTAGAGATTAGTGACAAAGCTATGATAATCCGATTAAAAAAGGTGCGATCAGGTAGAAATACAATGCTTACAGCCTTGAAGAAATAAAAGATTAATAAAAAAATAAAAATTTTTTTTTTGAACAAACTTTGGCACAAGGCCAAATTTTTTTTAAGTGCTCAGTTGTGATTTAACTTACTTTCAAATGCTTACAAAGACCAGCACACTAACCATTAAACCATCACAAGTGCTCTCCTTTTAGACAATTCGATTCTGGTATAAGGCCCTATTTTATAGAAATATCAACATCTTTTGAGATTAAAACTCTAAACATTTATTAACATTTAACCAAAATACAACAGATCTGGACATGAGAAACTAACCCAAGACACACTAACCTTTTTTTTTTGTACTTTTACAGAATGACACCAGGTACATTAATTACTGTACTATTATCAGGTGAAATTCATCTAAAACAGAAATTCTTCTTTTATATGCTGTGTCCGTTCAGGACATTGGGTTTTTCTATAATTTCCTGACATTTGTAGCACTTAATAAATTTTGTCTTGTTGTTATCCCTCTTAAAATTCATTCTTCCATCCATTTACACAAGCTTGTTTGGGAGGGTCATGCACTGCTCTCCCATGTCTTTCTTGCTTTGAATCTGTCCTGTGAGTATCAAATTTTCAAAGACCTCTGTCCTCATTATGTGACCTAGAAATTTCAACAATTTCTTTCTGATAAGTGTCTTTTTTGGTTTCATTTTCTCTAAAACTTCCTCATTGCTCACATGTTCAGTCTCTGATATTCTCAGTATTCTTCTGCAGAAGCACATTTCTATCCCCAAACCTTTTTTTCATCTGTCAGGAGATTGTCCAGTATTCACTGCCATATAGGAAGGGGATGATATTACATAATAGTTTAGTACTCTTCTCTTAGTTTCTAAATGAAATTTTTCTGTTTCTTAATTACTTTCTTTAACTTTTGGAAGGCATCTTTTGTTATCCCAATGTGATTTCAGATTTCTGTCTTCTGTTAAACATTTCCCAGATATTTAAATTTTTGTATTTGTTTGATTTTGAATTGATGTTTAGTCCTTTCTTCTTGCTTTCCTTCACTTTCTTCTGTAGGTATTTTTGTAGTTTTCCCTTCATTGTCTGTGTCATCTACATATACTATGTTGTTAAGATTGTGGCTGCCAGTAATGAATTCTATGACTTCTAATTTTCTCAGAATGTCCAGTGGGAAGACTTTCCCTTGTCTTATAACCCTTTCTATTTTTGTTATTTACTGAATTCATTTTCTATCTGTATGCAGACAATCTGCTAACCACCTTAAAAAGAGTTTGTTTTGTAATGGAAAGATTATGAACTGAAACTAACAAATCAAAAACAATTTTTTGTTAATTCGAACCCCCCCCCAAAAAAAAATGCAAAGCATTTTATTAAAGTTTACCTCAGGCAAATTAACCTCCTCTAAGCATGAGAAGTCATTTTAATAAATTTTTTAACTAGAAAATCTGCATGAAATATAGATATTGTTGATATCTGACAGATTTCATAAATGGGAATTTGCAAATTTCTTGTATATTTTTTAGTGGTGCAGACTTATTTAAGCAAATGATACAATTAGGTTTTTAAAATTTTGTGTCATGAGAATTGGGAATCAAGTTTCTGTCAAAAGATATTAAATTATCAGCAGTGCCATTTTCAGACAGAACAAAAAGTTTGGAAAATTCAAACAGGCAATCTTACATTGTTCAATCAAAAAAAGGGAATAATGAATAAGTTAATATTTCAACTGATGCAGTTAATTAATCAGTGAAATGACATTTTCAATTAGAAATCGACAGTAAATAGAATATTCCAGATGATAAAAAGAAAAAAAAAGTTTGTTCTTAAAATATTCACTGCTGTTATATATATATATATATATATATATATATATATATATATATATATATATATATATGTATATTATTCACTAAAATGGCTGTACTGGCCTGTTTTAAGGGAAATTAGGAATTTGCTATTTACTGAGAAGAAGTGAATATAAAAATGCCAACAGTGATTTTTCACAAGTTCCACTATTTTGGTTTCGCTTGGATATTCTACAGTACAGACTAAGCTAAACAACACCCCCACCCCAAATAATATGGTAAAACATATATTGGATACTACCAGATGTTGACACCGGTTTGGAAAAAAAATATGAATCATCATTTAAAACACAAATCTAGAGACTGACATGACATCATGAAAACACACATATATATATATATATATATATATATATATATATATATATATATATGCACAATTATGACGGGGTGGTCCACCCAGGTTCAATGTTTTAATGCATGATGACAATTTGAAGCAGAAAATCATTAAGATTAAAAAGTGACAAAAAATCAGAGAAAATAATTATCAGAAGCCATAAAATGTGTTTGGAGAAGGTTCTAGTAAGATTTGAAAGTGAAACAAACCAACTAGAATTCGTTAAGATTTAGTAAGACTAGATTTTCCTCAACCTACTCATTTGATTCCCCAGTGGGGGTTGGGAGGTAATATGGTGGTGTAAAATTTACCAAATTTCCAAAAAAGAATTTTTATTATGTTTATTTAAAGCACTAATAAGCAGTCAGCTTCAGGGGCTTGGTCTGACTACATTACAAGAAAAGCCATCTGTTATTAGACAAAGAAAGGTCATGAATATCTTATCAAAAGACAAGCAATAAATCAATGCCAGAAGATGGATTTACCAGATAACAAAACAGGCAAAGTTCAGTATAAATCTTCCTGTGGCTACTGCTTCTGCCACCAATGAATTCACAGTCAAAATAGACAGTGCCAAAACCAAAGTCTCTCAAATTATTAGGTTGGTGCAAAAATAATGACGTAATAATGTCGTTTTTCGACGTATTTTTAACGTCAAAAAGACATTATCACATCATTATTTTTGCACCAACCTAATAGTAAGAATTACTGCTAGAATAAGTTTCCAGGTGAAAAATTGTCAACCAGGCTAGAGAGAATGATAATTCTTTACTACTGATAAACTTTTAGATTTTTCACTTGTTATTATTAAAATGGTTGTTGTTATATGTCAACAGATTTTGCAGGTTTTTGCTTTGAAGATGTCATCATGACTGTGAAGAACCACTGGACAAAATCTTATTTGAACCTGATTACCTTCCAACTTTGCTGATATTGACATGTAAGGGCCATGAAGATAAAAAACACCACCAAGTGATGATGTCAAGAATAGTACAATTTTGGTAGCACTGAGACATGAATGAGAGACTGACAAAGCAAAACATGAGTGTGGAAGGCTTATACACTGGCAACAGGCAATGCATGCTTTGTAAAGATTTATGACTACAGCAGTAGAAGTGATAAGAATGGTATCCAAATCCATTCTAGTAAACACTCTGTAACTTTAGGCATTTATTAGTCATGCAACCTCATCTCATCTACTTAGTAATAGTATATTCCATTCTTAAGGTAAAAGGTTTGGTTTGGTTAATGGCATATTAACTCCTTTTGGGTCATTTAATATTGAAATTTTATTTTCTTGTAAACTTTGGTTTTGCTGGTAATTTAAAAGAAACTTTTTTTACTATGAAAATGTATTGTTGGTAATTTTTTCTAATGTTTTTTTTTTATATTTTCATGTTTTGGCCCCAGTTTAGGGGTTCACTATTTGCTCATAGCTAGGACTCTAACTGGTGCTACCACCATGGGTCAGAATGGACCTGAGAACAACAGCAATTAAGAGGTGGTTCCACACTCCTCAATGCCTCCAACCTTCCAATCATAGGCCTTGCTACTGGATGTAGTTTATCACCATATTGATTATGAGTTAAGGTAAAAGGAGTCATCATCTTACACCAATAAACAAACATGCCTTTCATTGCCATAGCAACAGGATATCTCATAAGAACAAGTTGATTGTAGATTTCATTTTACGTTAACTTTCTTCAAATATTTGTATTTTTAATAAGGCAGATTTACTGAATTAATTCTACCGAAAGAAAATCCTAGATTACATATAATCAGAACAGTATCAATAAAAATCTCTTTGATGATGGCTTATGAAAGCCAAAAGTATTCAGACATTGGACAATTTAAATTAAAAAAAAAAAAAAATTCAACAAAAGAACTTTTTGGGGCTTTAACTAAACTTGTATAAATGAAGAGCTGCTGCCTAAATATACACAAACACACACATATATATATATAAGAAATATAGTCTTAAGATGTGCTATATATATATATATATATATATATATATATATATATATATATATATATAGTCAAAGATGCATTTTGCGAGAGAGAGTGTGTGTGTGTGTGTGTGTGTGTGTATGCTCTCTTTGGCTGCTTCAGTTTTCAAACTGAATCAGCCAAAGAGTGCCATTAGGAAGGGAGAAATAGAATTTGTCCAAGAGCAAAATGAGGATGCCAACACACTTGTAGTATTTGTGGAAAAGTCAACCTTTCAGCAGCTGGTTTAGTTACACCAGAGAGGGTCTAGTGTAAACGCCTGTGAATGCAAAATCCGACTAGAAAGACATTCAAGTTACTTGTGCGTGTTTTCTGACAAGGTTTGTAAGTCTATTGCAGGACTCAAACGTCACATGATTGTACACAGGGACAGGCAAGTTTCCAACCATAGGTAACACAGACAGCATTTATATTTGCCACATGTGCAAGAGAAGTTGTAAAAATGAAGTTAGCCTTAAGAATAACTTATGGGCCCATAACAGAGAATTAGATAAAGTAAAAATGATGGAAATAATAATATTCTGAATGAAAAAAAAAAAAAAAAACTACCAAAAGATGGTCGTCTTCTGCAAAGACGTGACAATCATCATATAGTGTGTGTGTGTGAACAAACAAGAAACGTTTATCAATGTAACATGTTTCACTTTTATTAAAACTTTGTCAAAGATTGCGAGTTTTTTTTGTCTGTTTTCTTTCAATCGCTAACAAAGCTTTAATAAAAGTGAAAAATGTAAGACTGATATACATTTCCTATTTGTTGTTTTATTTTATTATCCTATCGAATTCTGATCCATATTTAATCTACATTTGATCTTTAATTCATATATATATATATATATATATATATATATATATATATATATATAGAGAGAGAGAGAGAGAGAGAGAGAGAGAGAGTAGAATTCCCCAAAATATGAACATAACAAAATCTAGACTTTCTTGAATTAGACTTCTTCAAATTTAAACACATCTTCAAATCCAAACTTTTGTTTTGAAATAAATATGAAGCCTTTTCTTCCTCAAATGAGAACAATATCCTTAATGCCAAACATCTTGGATATTCGGATTAGAGGAGTTGTGCTTTATATTCTTATTTTTGACTTCCTCTACAGATTGTAATTGTTTTTGAATAAGATATTTAATGAATTTTTAAACATTTCACAAAGTGTCTTAGTTTTTCACAAATTACAATATTTGTTTAGCACATTACTATTGGTTGTCAATTATTTTTTGTACATTTATATATTCAATCTACATTTTAAATAAAAACAGAAAAACATTACAAACTATCTTTTGTATCCTAAAATCTAAAATTTAATAAAAATTTTAAGCTTGCAACAGCAGCCTTTTCTTCCTCGAATATGAACAGTATCCTCAATGCTGAACATCTTGGATAATCAGTTTTGAGGTATGTGTGTGTGTATATATATATATATAAAATCTCTTGTATTGGGAATGGTTTGCTCTGATTAGTATTGTTTCTACCATTTTTCTGTTAGGGAATTAAAGCAATGTTTCTATTATTTTGATCTGCTGTTGTCTGTGTTACAGGAAAAGAAACTTATATCTTGAGTCAAGAATTCTACAACAAGCAATCTAAGATAAATTTTCTGGCTTAGGACTAAAAAATATCTGCAATTCAAATTAGTTAACGTTTAATGTTTATTTTTATTCATTTGTTGTAATGTTGCCAAATAGTGTAAGCCAGTGAAGATAAAACATTTTCCTTTAGAAAGGAAAAAAAATAAAATAAAAAATAAACCAAGCAAAAAAAAAAAGCACTCAAAAATGTAAAAAAAGTGCTTAACTGGAATTTATAATGCTGATAATGATTTTTTTTAAAACTGCTTTGAATATAAAATGAATTTTAAATATGCAGAAAGATATTTCTGCCTCAATAATTTCCACTCAAAAATTGAATAAAAATATGAAAGTTTAATTATATATATAATTTATTGAAGGAAATTATAAATTTATTTGCATATTCTTACCAACAGGTCTCTTCTTAAAAGCAGAATTAACTGTCATGTTGGGAGAATATTATTTTTTGTTTCTTTAAAATCCAAAGTAAAAATTTTACTGATGGTTAATTTTGCATCCTGTTTTTGATGCTGGCATGAGGCAATTGGATGTCTAGCCACACTGATGAGCTGTGATACAGTGAAACAGTCTATGCGTGACAATATATATTATATATATATATATATATATATATATATAATATATTGGACACTGAGGTCAAAACCAAGTGGTCTGAAGATTGCATTTAAGCATGAACCAGACAGTAGACTAAGTCTATCTGACCTTGGCCAAAGATTGAACTCATATTTACTAAGTAACCAAATTCATAAACCAATACTTTAATGCAGTAGGCTACCATACAGTGGGATAATCTTGAACCTAGAAGCTGAAGCCTTAAACCAAATGACACTCTTTCTTGCCAGCTGCTGTCAAAACATGATAATAACAACAAAGATGAAGACATTTGTCTGAATGTAAATTATGTTAACTCCCCATCACAGAAGTTCATTGTGTGAAATTACAGTTAATTATTCAGGTCCTTTCAAAAGCAAACAATAAACCTTTTGATCTTAACAATTAAACAACAATTTCTAACTGGCCTGCAGGATCTCACATTGTCTGGAATGTGATTAACTATTTTCATTGAACAGCCATTTTGAAAAAACAGATTGACATTTAAATTGATAAATACATGAAGGAATTTATTTTGAATTGCTGTCAGTGATTTCCAAGTCTCATATCTTATTTCTGATGAAGTCAATAGACAAGCCAGAAAAAAAAAAAAAAAAAATGTCTATACATACAAAATCCATCAATCCAGATTTAGTGTAGAGATTCAGTAATGTTTTTATTATCAAGACACAAGCTGTAAGTGAGCGGGTATTGGTATTAAGCAAATGAATGGATGGTAATAACATTATTGTGTTTAATCCCAACAAGATATATACCTGCATTATGTTTAAAAAAAAAGAAAAAAAAAAAAAAAGGTAGTATTTTATGATTAAAACCAGATAATACGGTGTTAAGTTTTTCCTGATGTATCAGTCTAGGGTGAATTGAACGCTTGTAGATTTAGTTCAAATGATAGAGATTATGAATTTAAAGTTCTGTTTTATGGACAAGGTCGGTTATACTCATTACCACAAGAGAATGAAATTTGATTCAAAAGGATAAATTTTCGGATTACAAATTGCAGATACCAAAATCAAACAAGTGCAAAAAATTAAATATCTAGGAAACATTTTAACCCAGGATGGAAAGCGCAACACTGATATCCAAAGGCACATTGGGATAGTGAAAGCTGCTTTCCAAAAGCTAAGCAAAGTATTAAGAAACAAGAAACATTTTGTTAGAAACAAAGAAAAGAGGACTGAACTGTTATGAAATACCAGTTCTCCTTGAATGCTGGATAATCTCTTCAAAGATCAAGAGACTTAAAGCAACAGACATGTAGTTCTATAGAAGAATGTTAAGGACACAATTGGACCAAACATGTGAGTAATGATAAAATTTTAGAAGATGGAAACAGGACACTTATACTTAGAATCAGATATAGATCATTGAAATTTCTAAGGCATATAATGAGGAAAAAGGGCTTGGAAAATTTAATACTTGCAAGACAGAGAAAAACAGGGTGAGTCTGAGTAAATGAATGACAGAACAGGGTTTTGGAGAGATAACAAAAAGAAAGTCTAAAAATGACAGGAAAATGCTGAGAGCCATTATCGCAAACATCCTGAAGGGACACAGCATATAAGTAATATTGTAAAATTTGCAAAATGTTTGTCTTGCAGCTTACAAGTTCAGAGATTGTTTAAATTTCAGATAATACAGGTTAAGTTGACATTTCTTTTGGTTTTGTTTTTGACCAAGAACACTGCAAAAGAGAAACGTGTTCAAAGGAAAAAAATTGGAAGCATTCATGTGAACATCTTCAATTTACAGCCAAATCTGGACAAATGTCTAAAATACATTCTTCTTCTATGACGATCATGGCTCTCCATAACTTCCTCTATTTTGTAGCGCTGACCAATATTTGTATCCACATCTTCTGTAGCTGTAAGAACCCAACATTAATTAATCTGCTATCAACTATTCAAATAGCTGAATCAGCTAAAGTGAAAATTTTGAGGACATCATAATACATTTAACTGTGAATTCTTGGCACTTCGATGTGATGTAATGGTTAGCAAGTTTGTCTTGCTAGATCAATTATGATTGAGTAGTGAGTTTGATCCTCATTGGGGGCTCTAAACTTTTGGCCTGTGCCACATTTGAGCTACACTTAGAAAAATCATTTGGTCACCTCAATGTGGTGTAATGGTTAGTAAGCTTGCCTCACTAGAGCAATTACGAGTGAGTAGTGAGTATCCCATACCACATCTAAGCTACGCTTAAAAAATTGCCTTAATTGGGAATTCTGCAATTTACATTTAAACTAAATGAATGTAAAAAAGAAAAAAAAAATACCCCCAAAATACATCATCAGAAAATTCCCTTCAAAAATACATTGAGGAAACATCCCAACATTTAAAGAAAAGGATATACAAATATAAAAGGGACCTAAAATTTATTGATGCTCAATGCACTTAGGTGGCATCAAAACCTTTTCACAATACGGTTAATGCTGGACAAATGTACTTATAAATTTTAGATTAAAATAAAATTTTTTTTCATTTAAAATATACTCTATTTTAGGAATACGTTTTCACAACATCGCCCACGTGATCGTATTGCGAAACGGAACGCTGATCTTAAAAATTTCAGTTATTCTGTTTTGATTAGTCTTAGTCTATCGTCTTTTCATGCTGACTTGAATATCGTCTAATTTTAATTATGTTTTAATAACTATGCCCTGAAGAAGGTCTACTAGACAGAAACGTCTGACGTCGACATTGAAACAACATTAAAACAGCATACTTGCATATTCGGATTTTTGTTTTTCCATATTTTTCTTCATACTGTCAGATCTATATCCACATATTTGCTTACATTATAATATAAATTTTTAAGTTATGAAGAACTTGGTAATCCGTATGGGTAATCCCAAGGAGGATGAAATCCTGAGAGCTCAATGTAAATCCAGAGCTAATATTTAAAAGAAAACCAGACCACTTTAAGGTACGATTATAATAATTTATTTCACCAGAGCCCTTTTAAAGGACGCCAGATCATCAGATAGCACTTCCAAAAATGAAATGAAACGAAAAATGAAATTAAAATTGATGGCCATGAAATTAAAATTGGCCATCAATTTTAATTTCATTTTTCGTTTCATTTCATTTTTGGAAGTGCTATCTGATGATCCGGCGTCCTTTAAAAGGGCTCTGGTGAAATAAATTATTATAATCGTACCTTAAAGTGGTCTGGTTTTCTTTTAAAAATATATATATATATATATATATATATATATATATATATATATATATATATATATCAACCCCTCTGACCATTTATTTTCAAAATGACCTTAAAATCTGTGGAGAATTAAGAGAAAGTAAGTGAAGAGTGCATTTGTCATTGGATGAAATCAGAGAGTTGAGTAAGAAAGAAGAAAAAAAAAAATGAATCTACTCACCACAATGAGAATGTTGTGCAAAGGACGATCCAATCACATAAGAGGAGATCATAAACTACATTTGTGGACAAAAGATTTTTGAAAATTCTGCACCATTTATTCCACTGAGTCTTGCATGGAATCATCCCTGAAAGAGACAAGCAAAAGAAAAGAAAACTTTAAAATACATGCGAAACAAGAAGTAAAACATAAAATCTATTTAGATCCAACTTGTTATATTGAAATCTAATAGAGCAATTGGCAGTTGGTTTACACCAAACTGGGACTATCGTTTTAAGATATACTGAAAACACAAATGTAACAGAAAATATTATATGACATACTCTTGTCAAGGTTGCCAATAGGTAAACTACCTTAGATAGTGTTTGGAAAGTGGTTAACCTCAGTAATCACAGTTATGAGCAAGTCAATCAGTCAGTTATGTGCCATCCGTGATACACGCTTAGGCGATCATGTATATTTCGATACATGACTGACAAGGCAGATTTTTTTTTTCCTCGCAGTAGGTTGCCATTTCATTCTGCGGTAGACCAGTTGCCATCCAAGGCTATAGAACCAGGTCTGTCCTGCTATTTACCTATAGCCGGTGGGAGAAGAAGAGGATTCACACCTTTCCCAAGGGTATTAGCATGTAAGTGAATGTAATGGATTTAAGTGGAATTTGAACTTGGCTCCCAGATTCCTCAATCCGAGCCGCAATCCATTACTCCACCGTGACCGAGACATTTTTGTGAAGGTATTAAGTGATGAGACATGGCACTGCATGTGTGACCAACAAATTGTTAGAATTTAAAAAGAACAACAAAAAATACGGTGAGTCTATGAGTGGAATGACCACATAAAAGGGGAGAGTGGTAGATTTTATCCTAGTCTCAAGTGTTTTGTGTTTTATGACCAGCAATAAAGTCTTTGAAATAGGGTCTTCAAAGTTGTGAAACAAACAGACTGAAAGGGAATATATATATATATATATATATATATATATATATATATATATATATAAGCTTTAGGGTCAAGTGACAACAAACTGGACATTGATGTTTTCCAGTTATATATTAGACATATACATTTATATATAAATGTAGATATATTAATTTAGGATGGCCTGAAGATTGCATTCATGTATGAAACAGACTCACTGCTTGTTGATGATCCCAGTGTTCACATACACACATGAAGGACAGGGTGTCCATAAAGTCTCTTTACAATTTAAAAAAAATACTGTATATACTCGTGTATAATATGACTTTTGAAGAATTAATTTTAAGAAGGAGGTCACATCATACATGAGATATAAAATTAGCAGATGTACTGTTGGCCATTGCTATGCTGTTGTTGACCAAACTATATATCCATTTACTGTAGTCAAATTAGGTTCAAAATTAGGTCTTCAAAGGTTACATGATATGCAAGTAAATACGGTATATTACAAAAGACAATTGATGAGATATCTTAATCAGATTTATTCTATGTACTCAATAGTTATCAAAGTTTTTAATTACATCGCATTTGTATATTTCAGGTATCCTGTTGATGAAAGACGTACTGTGAAATGAAGACTTTGAACATTAAATGAACATTTCCAGATTAGTGGATTAGAAGGGGTGGCCAAATTCCCTGGACAACTCGTTCATCAGATATCACTCCCTTGGACTTCTTTCTATCGGGTTATGTTAAAGATATCGTATATCAAACAAAGATACCAGATATCACTGATCTAAAGAAAAAGATCACTGATGCCATTGCCACCATTGATGAGTCTATGCTACAGCAAACATGGCAAGAAATCAAGTACCGTCTTGATGTGCTTCGTGCAACGAATGGTGCTCATATGGAGGTGTATTAAATTAGTTGAAAAAAAACTTCAATATCTACTCCCCAATTAGTAACAATTTCCATATATATGTCTGTTCATTTGATTTTGTAATAAATTTAAATTGTAGAAAGACTTTATGGATACCATATAAAGAAATATAGTCTTAAGATGTGCTACATTTCTGGGATAAAGTGCTCAATATCAGAGAGAGAGCGTGTGTAAATATAAAAGTGAACATAGAGTACTGTTATTTTTTTCGGCTATTTATATATACGGGTCAGTGGTCCTTCACTGACCTGTATATATAAATAGCCGAGAAAACTAACAGCACTCGTGGCCTGATGATTGCATCTAGCATGAAACAGACTGTCGCCTCCAAGTGTTGACATCTATGTTCACTTTAATATATATATATATATATATATATATATATATATATGTATGTATAGGGCAATTTAATATATCAGAACAATGTTAGGCTAAATTTTAAGAGATCATCTAAGCTATGCATAGACATTTTGGACACTAAAAATCTTTAAAAATTTTTCAATACAAAAATTTCAAATTTAGTTTAACCACACCATCAGCACTTTCATTCAGTGCATAATTATAACCAGTGTTTACGCTTATATCTTTCCACCCACCTAGACATATATTTACAAAAATAAGATAATTACTTTAGTCTGATGAAGTTCTTTTTGAGGCTGAAACGTGTTACACAGAATTTTTCCAATTTGTCATTTCACATTCATCTAAAATCTTAATCTGAGATTTTTCACTGTATAATGTTTTGTCTATGTGATCTAAGAAGTTGTGGATAGACAAATGTATTAATGTTGAAAAATATATCTTGTAAAATAAATGCTTTTTTCATCATTAGGCTTTGAGTTAGATTATATATATATATATATATATAAAGTACAGGGTTGGTATAGATGGAATAAAATTCCGATAACTAAAATCTATATATATATATGTGTGTGTGTGTATATATATGTATGTCATTCACAGACAGTACTGTTTCACAGCTCCTCAGTGCGACTAGACAACCAAATGCCTCAAGCCCGGATTGAAACCCAGCTGATTTGGTGTCAGAGCTGTGTGTCTGTGTTTAAGCAGGAAATTTTCTTGTCAGCATGTCTGATTAAATAAATTACAAACATTATGTCTGCTTATTTTTAGCATAATCCTTTCGTATTCACAAATATTTTTCCATGTATTACAATCAAATGATGCAAGAAATACACTGTAACAGTGAAAACCACTTTTATTTCCCAAGTACTTTCTATCTCTTTCTGAGATCATCATCAGGTATGTGTAGCAATCCATTATTGAATTTTTTTTTATTATATATATATATATATATATATATATATAATAGTTTTAAGGTATACTATAAGTAAAAGTGCTTAATATCAGAGAAAGGGCGTATGTAAATATAAAAGTGGACACTGAGGTCAATGTCTACATTCTATATAGTACAAATATTTATAAGCACTATATAGAAAATAGATAATGTAACATACTTTAAACATAGATAACACTTTAAACTAAGCAAGTAAGATAACTCCAGAGAAAAATATATATACAAAAAAAAATTTTTTTTATGTTGGACAGCCGTTTTTATCTATGTAATGTGCTCTATATGATTACGATTGTTTCAATATTAATGTTTCCCCACTGTTGCTGAACATATAATTAGCACAGTTGAAGTTATGCTTTTAATGGTGTTGGTGATATGTTCCTTGAAATGATTTATGTCTTGTATCTTCACCTGATACACCATGGCCTTCAAGTGCCCCCCCAAAGATAGAAATCAAGTCAGTGGGGAGATATCTGGTGGGGGGGGATCTTGGAGGCCCACTCTACAGGACCATGCCAATCAACCCAAGCGTCTGGAAACTGCTGATCCAAATACTGATGCACTTGATGACCATAATGAGGTAGAGCTCCATCTTGCTGGAAGTAAACTGAGTAGTCACCTTCTTCATTTACCAGGGATGGGAGAATTTACTCTTACAACATATTAAGATATCTTTCTGCATTAAGATTTTCACTGACAAAAATTGGTACAATAATTCTGTCAGCCCATATCCTGGCCCATACCAAGCATTTTCCTATTTATGGAAACTTATGGCCTACTGTATATATGTAAAATATTGACAAATCAAAGTGGAAAACTTTTATGCACATGTTTTGCCTTCATTAGATAGGTTGGTGTCTTTCGGTCAAAATGAAAACAAAGGTGAAATGCATTGTTTGGTGAGAAGACAGCATTGCATGATGAAAAAAGACCCCAAACTTAAAGTTTTATCATCAAAAGGTTTATTATTAAGAGGAAAGACCAAAGTGATTTTGTATTATTTTATAAAATTTTTTTTTACTCATTTTTAGCTTGTTCGAAATTTTGGTTAAAAATCTTGTTTGTTTTTTTTTGCATTAACAATCAACATAATATTTCCGTTTAGTGTTTTAGCATCTTTTTTCAGGTGAAAAACATAGATTTGGAAATTCTTGCAAAAATCAAATAATTGTCAGATTTTAGTGAAACTTTCAGGACTTATTCACTGATGAATGAAAGAATTAAATTATGTTTGAAAAATATTTTTTTATTTTTTAGAAAATCTTGAAAAAAAAAAAAAAAAAAAAAAAAAAAAAAAAAAAAAAATCATTTTTTTAAAAAATTACATTTATTAGTCCACCCACACTTAATTTCATGAAATTTTGAGAAATTAAATTTCAATCTCAAAATTTATTTTATTAGTTAAAAGCAGAACTCTTTGGCGAATGTAAATCATCAAAATTTCTTTTTTAAAAATACTCATACCCCTTTCCTGAAAATATCTGTTCTGAATCATAAAATAAAATAAAAAACAAAACAATGATACTATTTAATTAGAAAAGCTTTTAATTGCTTTTATAAATAGGATTTATTAATGACATTATTGTCTTAAGAAAAAATCTTTTTTTTGATGAACAATGAATTTTTTTTTTTTTTTTTTTTTTTTTTACAAGATTTGCTTTCCTTTTTTATTTTAAAATTTTAATAATAATAATTTATAATATACAAACCGTTTAAAATTCTGTATTACTTTTCTTCCAGTTAGATGATGTTATTTAGTGAAAACTATAATTATTAATCAAAAATTGTAAAGCTTAATACAAAGAATTTGGCACAAGATTTTTAAAATAATTTTAAATTTTATTTTATGTAAACAAAATATTGCATAAAGTGCCTATGTTTGAAAGTGTGGCTGACCTTAAATAACATTATCAGAAAATAAGAGCGATGGTTATAATAAAATTAAAGTTAACATTCCTTAGATTACAGGGAATATTTTCCAACCTTTTTAAGATTACTGAGTACTTAAAAATTATATAAAAAAGATGCTCACCTGTCATTTTCTTAAATTATGTTTTAACAGATAAAGTCTCAGTAGAACAACAACAATGGTGTTGACATATTAGCACTTGTTAAGTGATCTATGAGTGACAAGCGTGTAATCATCATTACTCTGTTTTAAAAATCCATTTCTCTGTTATTTTAAACTTAAAGTAAATATTTCTTTCAAATCAGATTAATTATACTTTAAGTCAGCTAATATTCCTCAAATAAAGTTTCAGAAAGTATATTTTATTTTTTAAAATTTTAAATCTTAGAATTAACTTTTGTTTACAAATGTGTCAAAAATGGATGATTTTAAATGATTTTCTGAAAGTGACCAAAGAGTTGAAATTTCAATAAATATAATTTCTATTTGAAATACATTTTGCTTACTAGAAATAGTAAATTTAATCATAAAGCTAAAAAGAAAGCTTTTTCATTTTTAAAAATTCATTTTAAAACTTAGGTATCAAAAATTCAGTGGAGGTCCTTAATATTGTTGAAAAATAAATGAAAATATGTGCATGTGTTGGGTTGTAATCAGATATGGGAGGCAGAGTATTTGCCATGGCTTGTTTTTCAAAGTGTGGCAGCCCCGAGCATTGTTTTTTGTAATCTTTTTACCGGAAGTGGTGGTATGCTCAGGTTTGCCACCTTGTCACTTAATGCTTGCCTTTCCTACCTTCTTATCTTTTTTTGTGTGTGTGTGTGTGTGTGTGTGTGTGTGTGAGGGTTACTTTATGAGAACAGAGTCATTTTATATGCTCTCTTCTTTTCACATTATTAATTGATTCCTGACTGAAATTTGGGTCATGTGACTAGGCAGTGTTTTGCAACACTTACTGTACTGGACCAGCTTCTGATTTGCCATTTTCGACATCATATAATGATTGATAAACCATAATATTAGATAATCAGATCATCTGTATCTTTTTGATATTCAATGATGATATTTATTCTTGCCAGAATTTTTGGACAAGCAATTAACACTTCTCTCTCTCTCATGTCCCCATCTCAGGTGTTATAATCTGAACGTATTGCTCATTGTAACCTTCTGTTGTATTTAGTAGCTTTTGGAATTTTGAGCCAAACCCTTTTATTTGATTGACTGCCCCATGTCAGAAAATGTCTCCTGTCAATTCATCCTTAGCAATATTGATTAACATTGATATTGAAAGTAGAACAAAACTATCCCAGGCACCAGAAACCTTTTCCGAGCTGTGGGTCTCATCAGGTATGGTTCATCATAAGCTGGGCTGCACTACTAAAAAGATTCAAAGTAATTTTTTTGTTAAAAGGTGCCTCGGTCATTTTATACACTACAGAAGACTATACATGTAATCATCTGCCTTAGAAAGAAGAGAAAGTTGATTGTGATTTAAAAGAAAAAAAAAAAAAATCTTGGTGTAATTCAGGGTGTGGCAGAAATACCTTCCACACAATGGTAAGACATTGATAGTAATAGTGTCTTCATCTAGCTAATGTTTTACCATTATGTGGGAGGTATTTCTGCTACACCCTGAATTATTAGATGACTGTGATTAACACACACTGCTGTGTGTGATTTGTTTCTTATTTGTTCATTTGAAAATACAAAATTTTAATATTTCTTTTTCAGAGAAAAAACATTATTATTGTTATCACACACTTTTATATAATATACTTCATATAAGGATTCTCTTTACGTAATACTTCAAGCTACTAGCCATGATCCCATGTATTAGTCTGAAGACTGGCTCCAAATATCTGCCAGTCTTACCTCTGACCTGGAGCTCTTTATAGTAATGGATTAGTTTATATAGCCACCAGCAGTGTACCATTCACTCCACTACAATTTAAAATAATGAAAACAAAATTCAAGAAAAATTGTACTTATTCATTGGTTATCTATGAGAAAATGTGAGTGAACAAGTGAGAACAAAATGAGACAAACAAGATTTTAATACCCATTATTTTCCTCATGAAATTCATTGCACCATTCAGAAAGCCAAACGGGTGACATGCGACCCAGGGGCTGCAATTTGCCCATAATTGATCTATTGCCATGGCTTGAATAAAGAGTTTGGTCAAAATAACAGTGTTGATAGTAGACACAGAAAGAAAACTATGGGCACTCATGTAGAAGGTATGAAAGGAAAGCAAGAAGAAAGGACTATCAAGTGTAAGAAGACAAAATGTATGGCTGTTAGCAATAGGATCAACTCAAGATGCAAACTATGAATTGGAGACACCAAAATCAAGCTAGTACAAAAATTTAAATATCTAGAAAGTGTTCTAGCAAAGGATTGGAAATGTAATGCTGAAATCTGAAGGCTCATTGGAATAGGGAAAGATGTTTTCCAAAAGCTTAGCAAAGTATTAACAAAGAGGAAAATTTCATAAGAAACAAAGAGCAGAGTACAGGACTGTTATGTAATATCAGTCCTCTTTTATGGCAGTGAATGCTGGACAATCTCCTCACAGATAAAGAAGAGACTTGAGGCAACAGAAATATGGTCTTACAGAAGGATGCTGAGAATACCATAGACTGAACATGTGAGCAATGATGAAGTCTCAGGGGAAACGGAAACAAAACAAGGACTTATATTCAGAATCAGAAAGAGACAGCTGAAATTTCTAAGGCATATGAGGGAAGAAGGCTTGGAAAATTTCACACTTACAAGGTATGATGAAAGCAAGAGGGAGAGAGAGAGAGAGAGGAAAGCATCAAATAACCTACCTATTGAGTGTGTGTAAATTGTTGGCAGAACGGGGATTAAGAGGGATAGCATAAAACAAACATTGCTAAGAAGAGCTACAAGAGACAGGAATTGAGAAAACAGGATTGCCCACACCCAGAAGTACATAAGCACATAGTCTGCAAGATATGTCCGACATTCTTTTTCTAACAAATATTTCCAACAAACAACTAAATAAAGCCGGGAGGTACAATAAGCAAAATACTGTGACTAACAACTAAGATGAGGATATTAGTGCAAGTATATCACACTACAGTGTGTAATAAGGATAAAGTTAGCCAAACAAATTTCACAAGGAACATAAATTATGCTTTTAGCTGTGTGCCTCTTTATAAGCAAAAGTTTAAGAAATAAAAATTCACCAATGCTGATGTTCTGAGAGGCTTTCGGGTAAAAAAAATGAAGAGATGTAATCATATTGTAAGTTGGGAAAACAAGACTGTTCTTTTGCTGCCTTATTCAAATTAGCCAACAGAACGATTGGATCCTTAAAAAATAAGTGAACTTTTTATTTGTGATAGTAATATTAGTGTCAATATTGGTAATATATGAAAAATAAATCTTGGTGCATTTTATATAAGGACCAGTTCCGTTCATACAATATCAAACTTTGAGGGCATTCTGAGAATCAGCTCTTGCATTTCCCATGAGAAATTTTATTCTTTGCATCCCCATTCTAAATTCTTACCTTTTCTGCCTTTTCAACCTCTTCCGTATCTATTTAATATTTATCTGAGGATAAGACATTTTTTAGTTTAATGTCAGAATATATATAAAAAGGGGGAAATAAAATTAAGAGGAAAAAGGGAAGGGAAGACAAAGAAAACAGGAAGGAGGGAAAGAAGGGAGGAAAAAGGGAAGGAAGAGAGGAGAGAAAAAGAGGAGGAAAAGAGGGAAGGGAAAGAGAGAGAGAGAAGAGAGGGAAGGGCGAGAGAAAAGAGAGGGAAGGGCGAGAGAAAAGAGAGGGAAGGGCGAGAGAAAAGAGAGGGAAGGGAGAGAGAGCGCAGAAGGAAAGGTGAGAGAGGGAGAGGGGAGAACAGAAAAAATCTCCAACAAAGTGGCTGTTTCAAGGAAATCAAACAACAACTTTTCTGTAACTTTTGAATGCATCACATTTCGATGTAATCATAGGCAATGAGAGAGAGAGAGAGAGAGAGAGAGAGAGAGAGAAGAGAAGAGAGAGAGAATGCAATATATATGGAGGGAAGCTGTTGGGAGATAGAGAGGAGAAACAAAAAGATGGGTGGGCAGGTCTATTGACCTTACATAATATGTCAGTATTCCCTTGAGACTTGGTCAAGTGTCTGCCGGTGGCTGAATTTGCCATTCTGGAAGCTGATCAAAATCAATCTCCAATGCATAGCCACTAATTAAACTGTGTAAGCCGTAAGGGTCAACCAAGGCATTGCCGACCTGAAACTTTGTTCACTATTAAAGACAACAAACTCCCTTATCTGAAATGAGTAGAAACCAATAATTAAGTATAATAAACAAACAACATGGTGACAGATTAGAGTAATGACATCAACTTCTGTGACGCAGACAAATGACAAAAATCAAATAAACAATAAACTTTTAATCTTCAATAAATCTTCAGCCTGTTTCATATGCACTTAGTCCAATGAATAAGTGAATTGCTGATCTTCTGTAGGACTTGAACCCACAACCAAAGCCTCATAGTCAAAAACTTATCAATCGGGATGACGAGGTAGCCTTTTTTGTTCTCAAACCCTGGAATCAATAGAGAAATGTTTTAGAAAGGGATTTTGGTTTAAATCTGATTTTTCTTTTGTGCTGTGTCCCTTCAGGATGTAGGTGATCATGGCCCTCCACCTCTTCCTGTCCCTTGTAGCTTTTAATAAATTTTGTCTTTTTGTCATTTCTCCCAAACCCTGTTTTACCATCTATATACTCAGGATCATGTTACATGCTACTTTCCTCTGTCCCTCAATCTGTCCTGTGAGTATCAGATTTTCCAAGCTTTCCTTCCTCATTATGTGTTCCAGAAATTTCAACTGCTTCTTTCTGATGTTATATATAAGTTACCTTTTTGTTTCCAAATTCTCTAAAACCTTGCTGTTGCTCATGTTTGGCTCATGGTATACTCAGCATCTTTCCCTAGAACCACGAATCTGTTGTTTCAAGTCTCTTCTTCATCTTTGATGATATTTTCCAGCATTTGCTGCCATACAGGAGGACATATCATGTAACTCTTCAGGGCTTCTGCGGTTTTATTTTTCAACAAGTGTTTTGTTCATCGGTTGCAGTTTAAACAGGCTGAAATTGAAATGGCTTCCAATTCGAAATGATAAAACAAAAAGGAAAATGGATAGCATTACAAATACACACTTTAATCCAGAGGAAAAAAAATGGTTTTGATAGTATTGCTGTTAAACCCTCTTTAAACCATGACCTTGTGTCACATTTGGTAGCAATGTGGGTACACTGAAAAATAAATACTTTAATCCAGAAAAAATGTGAAGCTAGTCAGAAACAGGTAAAAACTGGTGCACTTTTTTTCAACAAAATTGTTGTCATTGATTTTATTTAATTACTTTTTTGCCGATTGCTTACTTTATGATGAAGGCTTTGAAGACTAAATTTGCTGCCAACATGCAGGTTCAAGACTAGAAGCTTCCCATCATCCATTCCCTATCAATGTTTGGTTTTGCAACTGTTGCTTGAAAGTTCAAGAAAATCAGAGTAAAAGAAAGTGCCAATGGCGCGAATTCGTTTAAGGTGGATATCAACTTGTCGGGAAGTGACCTACACACTTGATTTCATGAAATAGGCAAAAAATAAACTGGACAAGACCCTGAACAACGTGTTTGAAAATGTGATTTTACAATGTAAATCTCAGTGTTAAATTCTTTTAAGAAAATGGCTCCCTGCCTCACATTCTTTTTTTTTTTTTTTGATAATTTCGGTATTCAATTATTTATAATTATCCAAATGTATTTTTTCAACCCGTTCCAAAATATCTGAATAATCAAAGAAATGTATATTTATAGAAATCTATTATCCAGGATTTTGATTACTGGGCTACGAACATAACTCCTGCAATTGCGTGGCTTAAGACTGAAAACTAAAAAAGTTTTTCAAGCAATTATTGAGACAGGATTTTAATATCGGCTAAATATAAATCATTAAACTAAATGATAATGAATGATCGATTTTTAGTTTAGTAGACAGAATAAAAAATATTCCAACAGCCAAAGTTTTTGGCACTGACACAAAGTGAAATTTTGAATCTGTTCCACACGCGCTCCTGATTGAAAAAAAAAAATTCAAAAAAATCATCAGTTGACTGAAATGAGAAATTCTCAAGCCAACCAAATCCTGATTTGGGATTTGTTAGTCACTAAAAAAACTGATACTATGTAGATTGGTAAAGAGAACAAGGTATCTGAATTCAATAGTGATTTTTTTTTTTTTTTTTTAATGTCTTATCAACCTTTTGCAGTTTATTTAAAGCCAAAAAATAGTTTTAGATTGTAAGAATTTCCTTGACAATAATGATTTACTGATAAAAGTCTTACTAATTAAGCCATAGTTGGGAGGAGATGAGGTGAACTCACACACAATACCCTTAGGAACAGTATAAGTGAATACAGTGTAACCAGGATATAAGAGAGTTGTCGGGACAGGAGAATACGTCTCTTATATCAGGGTTTCTCTTATATCCGGGTTTGGTCTATTTTGTTTAGGTATGGCTCTATTTTTGGTTTGGTTTATTTTGTTTAAGTATGGCTTTAATTTGGGACCAGAGAAAATCTCTCTTATATCCGGGTTAAACTGTATAACAAATCGGACTGGAATTTGAACTCGGCAATCTGATTTTCAATTCCAAGCCATTATCCATTACCCTACCTGCATATCCAAGCTTACAGCATCTGGCATTCCCAAGCATTTACTCATCTGACTACTGTCCAGGCTTGACATTGCTTAACTTTGGTGATAGTATGAGAACTGGTGTTTCAACATGGTTATGGCTGTAAGCTGAATTCAATATTATATAATCATAGTGTTAATCTAGTGCTCATTAAGAACTTAATGTAAGATTTAAATTAAAAGAAAAATTAGAACGAGCTTGTTCTTTGCTCATTTTTTCTTTCAATCCATATATCTTGGTTGAGTTTAAAATTTGCAGGAATCAGCAGAACTAAATTTGCAGGAATCAGCAGAACTAAACACCTGTGAACCAATTGGTTGAGGCTTTACATGAAAATTTCAAAGCAGTTTTCATTGTGACTAGGGGCATCCACTATTCATCTTCGCAATGGAATATTTCATCTTTCAAGGAAAACTGAAAATTTCAATTGTTTGCCCTTAAATTATTTAACAGAAAGCCCACTCCTTCCAAATACGAAACAATATTTTTTTTTTAACATGAATACATGGGACCAGAGTCCAAAAATAGTCCAGTTCTTTCAGAATATATTGTTTGTCCTTAATGCGAAAATGGTAGTTTCACGTTTTATAAACAGAAACTTGGTATCTAAGGTTACGCAAAAACGCATGAAAGATAACACGATTCTTTTCAAAACTATATACCAAGTTATAATGCAGGTGTTATGTAAAACAAAATTACAGTTGCTATGTAAACAAAAATTTTGTGAAATTATTATCATGCCAGAGAAAGGTAATAACTTCTCCAGCTGTCAACTGTAAAAAATTGACAACTTATTTAAAACTTTGTAAATGACTCCAATCATGTAAAAGATTTTACCATATGGGACATTTAATGTTAAAAGACGCATAAATAAAAAAAAAAAAAAAAAAAAAAAAAAAAAAAAAAAAAAAGAGAAATTACTGGCTGTGGATATTGACAAGTATAATAGTAATTTAACCAAAATCAATCAAAGGAACAGATATTAGTAGAATATTTTTGAAAATGGTGAATATGGTGGAAATTGTTTTGTCATCAATATCAAATAAAAAAAATAACATCCATTGACATAGGACGAACAACTACATTAAATGATCTATCAATGAAACTCCATCATTTACCCCCCCCCCCCAAAAAAAATGTTTGAATAGCTCAGAAAACCTACAGTACCTTTGTCAGTTAGCACAAGTCACCTGGATTGAAAGACTGATAAATCATACTGATTTGCTGTGTGCCTTCAAAATTGAAACAGTTTTGATGATGGTGATTAAAAAAAAAATGTTCAGAATGTAAAATAAAAACTTAAAAAGTTAAATCCCCATTGTAATAAATGATAACAGTTGCTAAGAAACAATCTTGTATAGCAGTGTTTCTACTTAGCAACCATTTTTATCATACTGGCTCCACATGCATAAACACCAAACTGTCTGCCATGATTTTAAGAGATTTTCAACCCTGGCTGCCCTCAAAAATAAATGTTTCCCAAACACATGTAGGATCATAAATTCTCATAGAAGTCAAAATGGTGTACCACATCTCAAGACAGTTGTTGCCTGATAAAACCTTGATGAAAAGTTGCTACAACTTAAGTTATTTTTCATAGATGGTATCAAATTATTGGCAAAATTGCCAAGAACGGTAAGATGTTCTGCTTCAGTAATTTGTGTAATGATGGGTAGCAGTGCTTGTATAAAATGTCAATCATTATTGTTGGTCTTCTTAATTTCTCTTTTATTGCTTCCTTTCCTTAATGTTTTTTTGCTTATTTTTTTTGCACTCAGTAACCCCTTGCATTTTACTGGTTTTGTTGTTTTGTTTGGAGTGAAATGGTTAAAAAAAAAAAAAAGAAAAAAAGAAAAAAAAAACGTGTGTAAGTGGTATTAGAGAGAGTCTTAATTCCCGAATACAGCCAGTATATGGTGGCCATATTCATAATTCAATTCTTGCAATCAAGAACATTTGCATCAAATAATATATATCATAAATTTTGAGAAGAAGAAAAAAAAAAAAGGAAAAAAAAGTTTCATATTTTTCACAGTATAATTTTGTTTTCTGATAGAAAAGTTAAAAATATTGGCAGAATTCATTTTTTAGGCTTTACAGATGGGTATGTATAAGGAGGAATACTAAAGGATCCCAAAATGATGGAACAAAAGCAGATGAACAGGGCTTACACATAATGGACATTCTATAGAAGGCATCACTTGAAATTGCAACACAGTGGCAGTCCATTGCAGTTCCATAACTGGATTCTTCATGTCTCATTCCATTAAGCACCGCAGAGGAAGGTCATGAAATCAAGTGCGTGTGGGTCACTTCCTGGCAAGTTGAGAGCCATCATAAACAAATTCATGTCATTGGTACTTTCTTCTATTTGATTTTCTTTCACCTGCAACACCAACTCTTGCAAAGCCAAATGATGATAGGGAATGGATGAGGGGTGCAAGTTTTGGTGAAATTGGAAGTTTCTAGTCCTAAACCTGCATGTTGATGACAAATTTAAACACCAATGCCATCATCATAAAAGAAGCGATCAGCAAAGAAGTTAAGTTCTTGGATACAAGATAAAGCTGACGACGACAGCGATGAACAAAATCAAAATCCAACCTTTTTGTTTGAAGCTGTGTGGAATATTAATATCTTTACTGTTTCCTATTCAAATTATATTTGTTATCCATACGAGTCACAATGAAAAATAATGGTTGAAAGTACTTCCTTGAATAAAAACAGTAATAAAATTAATCAATATTATAAAAGACGAGCGTATTCTCTGTTTGTCACACACTAGGTGTCACTTTATATTTATGTATATCAGCATGTTTGAGTTGTGTTTGATTGCTTATGCTACCCACACAATTTGAAATAAGATAATGGAATAATAAATTCTTCTCTCACTCATTCTAGACAATCCCTATCCTTGACTGAGCAATAAAATCAAAGTTGGAGACAAGAAAAAAAAAAGAAAAAGAAAAACCCTTCATGTCCATCAAACTGTTCTTTGTTTATATGTGTGTATGGTTGTGAAATAAAATAAAAATAATCAGCTTTTCTTTCTCTTACCTCCAGTGAGAGAGCTATAATGTCTTATAGGTAATTATTTCACAATGTTTCTATCTTTTGATATCGGTCTATTATTTCTAATGTTATTATAGTGGACACTTAGTATTTGAAATAGATGCCCCCCCTATTTTATTTATTAAATAGTGTATATTATGTCTATTAACCTGCACATTTGAGAAATCCAATTAAAGAAAACACATTTTCCAGCAGGAATCAAACCTGCATTCCTCTTTGTAGGAGAAACAATCATTTGATCCAGCATGCCTTATTTCTTGGTTATGAAGAACATCACAATAAGCAAGGCGCCCTAAAAATGTCAGATTAAAAATAAATCCATTGTTCAGATATCAGTCTATTCTTATCTATTTATTGGTATCTAGAATGTGACAATGTAGAGATGACCATTTAAGTTAAATTTTAAAAAGAAAATTGACAGGGAATAAAGGTTGAACCTCTACTCCTGTTCAAAAGGACCGAAAAGGAGTGTGAACCGGACAATAGGTGAACCTATTTACTCCTGTTTATTCCTATCTATTAGGTTGTTTGGAAAATAATGTTTGGTTTTAGAATAAACATGTTGTGTTCTAATATATTATAACAACAGTTGCACAAAAACATATTACTCATTCCTAATGATCAATCACTTTTAGAATGTTGTTTTCAAATACGTGACACACATTGTGTATACACTGAAAGATAGTATTAAGTTGTCTGGTAAATAATGTCTGATTTTAGAATAAGCCATTTAATTGTGTTCTAATATATTCAAACTTAATAATAATTAACATTATATACCCCCCCTTCATCTTGAACATGAAAAAAAGAAGAGATGTGTTTACTTATTTTTGCATGAGTTCAAGCTTGGTAATAATGTCTGCCAGTTGCCATGGGAAACACAGACACAATTTATGCAGAAAACTGGCATGGAAAAGTCAGGTACATTTATTGTGATGTGAAATCAAATTTTTCCTTTTCTAAAATGAAAGTTTGATTCATCAAACCTTGCAGCACTGTCCTTTTTGCTAACAATTGGACTAAGCTTGCAAATCCTAAGAGAAACACTAACAACTTGCAATAGAACAGACTGTAGACATCTGAAACAAATGTTCAAAGAAAGAGTTTTTAGATATTTCATCCTTCCACACTTGAGATTTGTTTAACTATATTTCAATGACTAAAATGTCTTGTATTTTAAACTCCAAAATACGGTATTATTTAAGACAATCTAGTGTAAGCCTGTTGTGTGTCTCGACTTTAGAAAGCTTTTCTTTAAATTAATTAGTTTCAAATGTGTCAAGTAATATTAGCTGAAGCAATAATTACAACTAAACAAAACAGTATCCATAAGAAAAATTAACACATTGAATTAAAAACAGTATTATATTTTCATCATTATAATTATCTATTTGTTTACTATAACAGCAAAAATGGCACATAGTAGCACATTTTTTGTTAGCATAATACTGTCAAAATGATTTAACTTAGATGACAGAGTGATTTCACAAAAAAAAGAAGAAAATTGTTTGTCCAAGAGAGATAATTAGCAGTTAATAGATCTGGAGTTATGATGCCTGCACTCTTTTCCATCAGCCATAGTAGAACACCATTAACAATAGTATTGTAATAATAATAATAATAATATATCATTAAGCTTAGTGATAATTAGCTTTTGAAAATAGTTATAACAATTTCTATAAATAGAAAATGACTCCAACAGTGACGGACCTACATTTTTGGAGCCCTGAAGCTTGATATGGGGATATCTTGCAACCAACAACAATAGATTTGAGGATCCAATTGCCAAAATGTAGGCAATCAATAGATTCTGGCAAGCTCAACGATCCCAAACAGTTGGGTGGGCACTGGAAACCCTCAAGAAAATTGTGAAATTTGACCAATTACAGGGAAATTTTGAGGCCATATGAAATGTGGGTATTAGAGCATATATTCTACAAGGCCAACATGAGCTATTTCAAAACCCATTGGTTTATGATTCTATCACTAAAATATTTTAATAAACAGCTTAAAAAAAAAAATAAAAAAATAAAAAATAATGCATCTATTTTGTTGAAAAATTTACTCATTAAAAAGGTTGCTTCAGGGCCCACCTGGGATTAAGGGCCCAGAAGCTTAAGCTTCATTAGTTTCATAGTAAATCCACCACTGGATTGGTTTGTCTTATTTTGTTTTATGGCATATCTCAATGGGTTAATTAATATCGATAAGATTTTTAGGATAGGTTTGTATGAATAAAATATGTCTTCATTGTAAGAAATCAGTCTGAAGATCAACTTTCATTGACATATTTTTGTAAAGAGGCTTTTTTGTTGAGAGAATGTATTCCTGGTATTTTTACTATAAAAACCTATTTTTATCATTTCATAGTGTTCTGACCCAATCTGGGAGTTAACTATTTGCCCATAGCTGGGACCCTAACAGGTGCTACCACCCCAAGTTAGGATAGACCTGGGAACAACAGCAATTAAGAAGTGGTTCCATGCTCTTCAAAACCTCCCAATCAGAGGCTTTGCTGCCAGTTGTAGTTTATCAACATACCCAGGATGCTCTGCCACTTGACTAAAGAAAATATTTAAGTGTCGGTCAATAGTAAAACATTATTTCTAGTGTCATGCATCACAAAATTTATTACTTTTTCAAATCATATTCACTGAAATGTTGATTTAATTTTATTTTCAATATTTAAAATAAAAAAGAAAATCAATATCAAACCAGATATCAATTAATACATTTAGAATTAGTGGCAAAATGGGTGGTAACACATATGCAAGATGTGAAGGGCTCCCAATGAGGCATGACAGTGGTTAATGAACAACTTTAAATATAAAAAAAAATCCTGAGAAATTTAAAAAAAACAAACAAAAAAAAAAAAAACATTAGAAGTCTTAATTGCATTTAAAAAGTATTGGAATGCAAGATAATTAAGAAAGTTAATTAGCTTCAAGAAATTAGATGGGCTGAAGGATTTTAATGAACTGAACTAGAATATTAACTTAGAGATACTTAGTAACTTAATATAACTGGGTAGGGCCCTGCACCCACCTGCTATACATGCCAAGCAGGGCAAAAATGTTGACAAATTACTTCCTTTGATAAAAATCAAAAATGTTATTTATTAAAACCCTTGAGATTGATTAAGTTGTTTATTTAAAGAATGATCCATTAGATTAGTGTGATTTCTTAGGTAGTAGAATTTTGGTAAAAGAACATAAAAAAATAGACTGTATGGTTTGTTTACATAAAGGCATATTTACCAGTAGTTTGATAGAAAGAAAGGGATTAAAGAATCATGGTATTAGAATTCAGTCAAGTGGCTAGCTGGCCCTGTACTTTATGGATGCAATACATTGCACCACAACATTAGTGGTAACAAGTTGGTAGGCTGATTATATATTAGTTAGTTGCTAAGAGACTAACAGGAAAAAGATATGAGAAATATAAGAGAGACCTGGGAAGAGTAGATCATAGATTGACATATTTGTTGATTAAATATTGCCTGCAATATTTGGAGGAGGGGTTATAAACATCTGATCTTCAATAACGGATCTGAAAATGTAGTGCATTTAGTGGTGGTAAGGACAGAGGTATCTGCCCATTAAGTTCAGCTCATTAGCTTGGTTAACGAGATTAAAATCAAATACTTAATCTCTTTGCCCATATTTTGTATGCTTGTAAAATCTCCAGTAGTCACATGGTATAAATATTGACAATACCAAGCAGACAAGAGTAGGAAAAGGATGATATGACATAGACATCAGTAAAATTAGGGGTGGGGAGTTGGAGTGATGAGGAAATGGGCAGGTGAGGGGGAGAGTAGAAAGACAGACAGTGATGAAACTTTGTTGAGAGACCAATAACATCCACAGAACGGCAGAGGTGACCCAATTCCCATGCCCTGCTGAAACAGAAGAGGAGACAGAGGGTGGGAGGAAGGAAAAAATAAAGAGGCAAACAGAGGGAGAAAGAGAGAAAGAAAGCACATACTCTCCAGATCCAACCCTACCATTCCATTTTGAAACCTCCCCACCCAAGCTGGGAGTGGTGGTTGTGGGTTGCCTTCATGATTGACTTGGGCTAGAGACTATTATTTTTGGCTGTCATTTCTGTTTCAAGACAATGCCACAGGGGTTGGGTGGAGGGGGCCAAAATGTGAGGGTGGGGTCATTGAGGAGGAGGGGGGGAGAAAAAATTTGGAGGAAGGGGCAATAAAAAAATTTAGGGTAGGAGGTAAAGGTGTAAACATGAATTTGCTGTTTAAGCACAGAGCCATCAATGTGAGTCATAGAGCACTAAACATTGTTATGAACTTGAGAAATATGCTTGAAACAAGACCTTCCTTTTGTGGCCTTAACAAAGCATCAAATTCGACAAATGAATGTATTCTTGTCTGGAGACAGAAAACCCAGAATGCAACAAAGGCTAAGGCAGATTGGAATCTAAGACATGTCAAAGATGTTTTTGGTGGGATTTTACAAGAATACACATTATCACATACACATTATATAAACCAACTTTTCCTCAAATCTGGATTTTACAAGAATATGAAATTACACATTACAAGAATAACTGGTGAGTCAAATTATAATAGTTTGAAACCTCCTCCTTTCATCCATCACATTAAAGATTCCACCTTCTGATCATAGTGCAAACTTTTTACTGGGGGGGGGGGATAGGGGGTAGAGGTGATGATCAGATATCACTTGACCTTTGGTAGCAACCTCATGACCCTTCCATATATATGCCAGCCAGTAGCTAACACCTGCAGAGGTGCAAATTCCTTTAATTTATTCATCAAAGTGCCAAGCATACATTATGAACTATTAATAGACAACAAGCAGTCATGTGACCATCTCTTTGGCTGCCTTGCCCTGAAACAATGGTTGACTAGCTAACTTGGCAGACCATAATTATTAGAGGGAGTTTAATTTTCCACAGTTACAACCATTAAGCTTAGTAAATAGCTATGCAAAGTGTGTCATTAAAAGTAGACTACCTAGGGTAATGGCACCTTTGTCCCCTTCAAAGTACATTCGGAACTCATACAATTATCTCACTGTCCCTTCTACTTTGCAAAGCAAGATGCAAAGTCCTCTTTTAAGATCTGAATACACAGTGAAATTGCGAAAGTGGCTTCATTAAAAAACTATTAAAAAATAGGAAAAATTCATGAGAAACAAAGAATTCTGAACTGCTATGTAATATCGATCATCCTTTATAGCAGTGAATGTCAGACAATTTCCTCAAAGATGAAGAGAAAACAGTGATTCTGCTGAAGGATGCTGAGAACGCCAACAAATAGAACATGTAAGCAACAATGAAGTTTTAAGGAAAATAGAAACAAAATGGACGCTTGAATTTAGAATCAGAAAAAGAGTTGAAATGTTTGGGACACAATCAGGAAGGAGAGCTTGGCAAATTTGACACTCACAGGACATATAGAAGGCAAGAGGGACAGAGGAAGGCAGCAGGCCACCTGCCAGATGAGATTGAGTTAATGGATGGTGGAGCAGAGTGGATAGGAGGGATGGTAAGAAGACAAATGTTACTAAGAGCTACAAAAGATGGGAAGTTGGAAGAGCCATCACTGCCTACATCCTGAAGGACTGATTTGTTTTCTATGGCTTGTTAACTCTTTGAAGGTTATTTAAAGCCCAGAAATATTTTTAGATTGTAAGAATTTTCTTTTGTTGAGATGATAATGGTTTAGTGATACAAGTCTTACTAATTAACCCATAGCTGGAGGGTGAAGAGGTAGGTTCATACCTTTTCCAAGGGTATTTGCACATATGTGAATGTAATGAAGCTAATGGTTAATTGGAACTCAGCTCTCCGATTAACAATTCTGAGCCATTATTAATTACACCACCTGCACATCCAAGCTTATAGCACTTGGTATTGTAAATACTGAACTGGCTCAACATTGTTTAACTTTGGTGATTGTATGGAAACCAATGTTTCAACCTGATTTGGCTGTAAGTCACGACCCAGAGACATGGTACATAGAAGAGAGAAAAATTGGTTGCTTTGCCATGTTCTCCTTAATCTCATCCATTGTCTGAAGTTTTCTCCCCACAATGATAAGTTTATTTTAAGCCAGAATTCACAGAGATCTGGATGGTAAATAGGTCAAGAGAGGGTGAAAGAAACAAAACGGTAGTAATATTCACATTAGTATCAATATTAGAAGTTCCAGCAGTGTAAAGTTCAATGCTAATTGTGTCTACTCTCACACTTCTTGCTCGTGGAACTCTCTTCCAGCTTCCTGCCAATTATGATCTTCAACTATTTTAATGCAATGTCAATCGTCATCTATCTTTGTGAATCCTATCCTGTTTCTTTTCTGCTCAGTAACCTCTTGCATCCTAGTGGCTTTATCGTCTTGCTTGGGGTGAAATGATTACAGCTAACAGTCACACTATGGCTTCTGCCATTTATATAGAAAAATGCATTTCACAGAGGGCAGACCCCTTATACCCGATTTACATACATGAAAGTACACACACACACAAAAGCTTTACTAGACTTAATAAGAAAAAAAAAAAAAGAAAAGAAAAGAAAGCAAGTCCATCCATGCTCCTCTACATCTGATCCATAATAAATTGGCCTATTTTTAAGAGAGTGCTAAAAGCAGTGCCAGAGTGTACTATCCACAATCTTTAAAAAATCCATATGAACATTGGAGATTACAAGGACTAGTGGAAATTCCATAACTCAGTCTTATTCTTGTTGATATATTGTTTCTGAAGTAAAAAATGTGTCCTTCATAAACAGAATATTAAACCATTAGTACTCTGCATTATTAATATTACTTCCCTTTACACTGAATTCTTTTTAAAAGCCTCTCAATTGCAGTAATCTTATTGATTTTACCCAAAAAGTGTTTTCTGTTGCCATAGCAGGATATGACAACACAACTATGAAATGCAAATTCAGGGATTAGAATCAACTTCAGTGGCAGGAGTCACATGCAAAGCGAAAAAAGGTTAATAGTTCTAATATTGGTGTCAATTGTTAAGGAAACGGTTATTATCCAGGAAGAATAATACTTTATCTGCGAGTATGGAATAGGGACATTGCAGTGTATAAATTAAAGAATAAGTATGATTGCATACATTAATGACAATAGAATAATTATAAGGAACACTGTGATGGCTTAAAATTTCATATTTTCTGGTTTACATTGTAGGGAAAAGAAATCCTCTCTTTCCATAAAGATTGTACAGCTGAAGAAGACCATAGAATAGATTGGCTGAAATGTTGAAGGAGAATTCAAATGTCAAATAACTCTTTGGAATCATGTATATTAATATGCAATGTTGGTGACAGTAGTCTTGTTGCAAAAATCACATATGCAGCAAGTAAAAAAAAAAAAAAAAAAAAAAAAAAATTAACTGAAACACTGAAATCAACTGAGACAGATGATTGTAGTGGCCTTTCAAATGGGAATGACTTATTTGTCCTGAAAAACAGCTTCAACACTGAGCAGTAAAGTAGTTGAAACCTACTTTAAAAGTTTAGTGAAATTGAAAATAAAAATGCTTTTATGTTGGTTCCAGTTCATATAGGAATAACTACAAAATCAACCCCCACTCCCCAAATTTATAGACAAATCCTACAGATGTTGTTGGTTCCAACCCTCTCTGCAATTTATAGGCATAAGCACAGAAATGCATGTTGGGATTTCTTGCTAGCCAATAAAATAGGCCAGTAATCTGATTCAGTCCCAGTTTGTCTTGAAGTCATAATGCTACATTTGCTTATCTGAATTCGTTCTTGTGTGTCAACAACAATTCTTTGTTAAGTTTTTGCCATTATACTGTTGCTTTGTCTTATTATTGTTAATTTACCTTGCATTTATTGTTTGCTTGCTTTATACTATTTTTTTTTTTTGCTCTGTTCTTTTTCTTGTTATTGTTTATTGCAAACTTTGTCAATTCTGTTTGTTGAACAGTTCTGTAAGGTTATTTACTATAGTAATATATCTTTATCTGTTTCATGTTCCTCACTGCCACATCATTGGCCTGGCTTATTGAAACATGTCCACAATCTTTCATTCTACCAAAGACCAAATCTGCCGACTTTTATGTGTGACTTTTTTCTTTTTCATGTCCACCTACAGGCATTTAATTAGTCTTAAGGCACGAGGTAATTTATGTGACCATATATGGCACAGGTGATTTTGTGCCTCTTTCATTGGGGAGATGGGCCATGTCCATTACATTTAACTATGGCCACTCACTCTACAGATGCATGCTGGGATTTCTTTCTAACCAATAAAAATGAAACAATTCTTCGTTTTGTCTGACATATTTTTGTTCTTTCTTGTCTTGAAGTCAGAACACTATAATCACTTGACTGTATCCCTTTTGCATGTTGACACCATTCTTCCTTTGAGATCTTTTTTGCCTTGTTACTATTGCTTGTCAATTTTTGTCATGCATATATATTGTTTTGTATGATTTTGTTCTGTTCTTTTTCTTGCTTGTTGTTTATTAGAAACTTTGTCAATTCCATCTATTGAGCATTTTTGCCAATTACTCCACAACACTGAGTCTTTTGAGTAAAAATAAGAGCAAAACAAAGACAGGAGAGAAAAAGTTGAATGAACTTCTCCATCTAATGTTACTCAGTGAATCAAAGTATGTCTGAATCATAAACATTAACATTTTCAAAAAGAGAGTCAAGTTGTACTTACAACTTAATTCTTAACCATAATTCTTACTTTATCTTTTATGTAGGAATTAAATTATAGTATATGATGTGTGTTGTCAATAATTTCATTCATTTTATATTCTGAATAAGGGACATTACTCTTGAAGTTGGTGATCTCCCTTTGTGTAAACCATCAATCAAAGCCTTTTAGAGATCTGTAATGAGACTGACAAGTATAAAATGCACTGAAAGAGCAGAAGATTTAAAAACTGTGGCTTACAATATTATTAACACAACAGACATGAATACAGATAATATTTATGGCTAAGGGATTTAGTTTAGAAAAGTTTTCCTAGATTGAAAAAAAAATTAAATCAAATATTGAAAGCTGGATACAATGATCTATAGGAACAAAGTGGCAATGAAAGAGAGAAGGAAGGAGAGTTTGAAGGGAGAAGAGGAGGCAAACAGAAAAGAGAGTAAGCAAGGTCGATGGAAAGAGAAAGAAAACAAGAAGGGCATTAGAGGAGAAAGCAAGGGGAAAGAAAAGAGGGGAAGTAAGGGAGGAAAGAAAAGTGGGGGAACAAGGGAAAGCAAGAAAAAAACAAAATGGAGGAAAATCAAGGAAAAAACAAAAAAGGCGGAAAATTAAGGAAGAAAGAAAAAGTGGGAGCAAGGGAGAACGAAAAGTATAAGGTTCTACTCAGTGAACTTTTAAAGAGGTTAAATTGTGCATCTTTGAGAGGCAGGATGATCATTTATATTGGTGCTTCGAACACTCCTACACAGAGACAAGGTCTTGGATGACCATGCTGTACAGGCACAAAGATCAACATGTTACAAGAGTAAAACAGTTGCAGACTGCATGACATTTATTCATAGCATAGACCAGAGTACATATGGGCCTTACACTGGTTCACAAAGACCATTGTATTTATTACAGTAGCTCTACAGTAGGTAGCTCCAGTAATTTGCTGAAAAACAGCATAGCATGATGAAAAAAAAGCCCCCAAACTTAATAAAAAGTTTTATTGTCAAAACGTTTTTGTTAGTATTAAGAGGAAAGACCAGAGGATTTTTTAATTATTTTTTTTAAAAGTTTTAAGACTTTGTAACATGTTCAAAATTTTGGTTTGCATTTTTACATATCAATGGTGTAAAAGAGCTGACTATAGAAATTTTAACAACTTTTTTTTCTTGTAAAATAACACACTGATTTGGACATTCTTGCAAAAATCAAATAATTGTCAGATTTTAATAAAACTTTCAGGACTTATTCACAGATAAATTAATTCATTTTGAAATTATTATTTTTAGAAAATCTTGGTAAAAATATTTTTTTTTTTTTTTTACATCTGTAAAACCAAAATTAATTTCATAAATTCTGATCACAAACTTTGTTTATTAAATGCAGGACTCATTAGAGAATGTAAATCATCCATTCCCCCCCCCCAAACAGTTACTGCTTTCTCCAAAAATCAACCCTGAATAGTTAAATAAAAACTGCAATAAAATTGAGATTTAATTAGATAAACTTTTCCATTGCTTTTATAAATAATATATATTAAGGACATTTTAGCCTAAAGAAAAAATATATTTTTTTTTTTTTATTAATAATGAATTTTTACAAGAATTGTTTCTATTTTATTTTTTAATTACAATAATTTATAAAGTTTCAAAAAATCTTTAAAAAATTCTTTGAAACTTTGAACACGCTAAGTTATGTGAAGACTATATTTACTAAGTGAAAATTGAAAAGCTTAATTCAAATCATCATGCACTAAGCTTTTTAAAATAATTTTTAATTTTTTTTATATGTATAACATACACATTTTGAAAGCATGGGTGTCTATGAATGACATTATCAGAAAATAAGATCAATGACTATTGTAAATTTAAAGTCAACATTCCTAAAATTAGATTACAGAGAATATTTCCAACATTTTTAAGATTACCGAATGCTTAAAAATTCTATAAAAGAAGTGTTCACCCAGGCATTTTCTTAAATTATGTTTTAATAGATAAAGTCTCCGTAGAACAACAATAAACATGTCAACACCTTTATTAGCACCTGTTAAGTGATTTATGAGCAATGACAAGTATGTAATCACCACAACTGTTCGTTTTAAAAATCCTTTTCTGTTATTTTCAACTTAAATAATATTTCTTTCAAATCAAATTAATTATACTTTAAATCAGCTAATATTCCTCAAATAAAGTTTCAGAAAGTATATTTTATTTTTGGAATAATTTTTTAATAAAGAAAATTACAAAAAAAAACAAACAAACTAAAAAACAGTTAATTTTACACAAAAAAAAGGGAACTAACTCCAATCAAAATAATTTCTGTTTAAAATATACTACAGAGTATTTTGCTTACTGGAAATAGTAAATTTAAATCCTTCAGCTTTAAATTAGAGCTTAAATGAAAGCTTTTTAATTTGTAAAATTCATTAGTGGAGGTACCTACTTTGCAGATATGTGAGCCCCTAGCAAAACAGATAAGAAATTATAATGTGGTTATAAAATAGGGGATCAATTCTATATTATCAGGTTGGTGCAAAAATAATGTCGTTTTCTCACATAGTAACATGTGAGAAAACGACATTATTTTTGCACCAACCAAACCAATATATAAACTGATCCCTCAAGTTGTATCCAAAGTACTATAATGTAAATAAATTTAAAACACATGCCTGTGTAGCTATTCATTATTCATTGATTGACCAATTTGTTTTCTAGAAGTTATCAACCCTTTGCAGGTTATTTAAAGTCAGAAAATATTTTGTTTTAGATTGTAAGAATTGGAGCAGGAATAATAATGGTTTAGTGATACATGCTTTACATAGATGGAGGGAGAAAATGTGAATTCATACCTTTCCCAAAGGTATTTTGCATAAATGAATATAATGAACCCAACAGGAATTGGAACTTGGCTTTCTGATTAACAATTCCAAGCCAATATCCATTACACCACCCACACATACAAGCTTATAACACCTGGTATTCCCAAGTGGCAACCCATCTAGGTACTGACGATGCTCAATGTTGCTTAACTTTGGTGATTGTATGGCAACTGGTGTTTCAACATTATATGGCTCTAGGGACATTGTACATAGAAGAGAGAAAAATCAGCTGCTTTGCCACATTCTACTTAATCTCGTCCATAATTTGAAATCTTCTCCTTTACAATGATGATTTTACTTAACTTTGGTGATTGTATGGGAATGTGATGTCGCCGTAAGTCCAGAGAAATAAATTCAAATAGATATAGTTACCTGAATCTTCTTTATGCTAGTATCTATATATATATATATATATATATATATATATATATATATATATGAGTTGTGTATTCCTCTTCTTATGTACAGAAGAGTGATCAAATACTTTTAAAAGACCTTTTTCATATGCATAAATTTTTTTTTTTCTTTCATTTTTACTTATCCACAATGCAATTTTCAAAATGGCCATTTGTTTCCCTTGGACATTTCTGAGCTGTATATTTCTTTTTCATCAGTGCTATGACAGTTCACAAAAATTTAATTCCTTTTGTTTATTACTCCATTCCTGATCTTGAATTCCAGGATTTTCAGTTTCTTCTTCAGACATAAATGAAGAAGAAAACCTGAGGAAAAAAAAAATCCTTTTTTTATTATACGCCTTTCTACATAGTGGTGTTTTCCTTTCATTTTTAGTTCCCCTTTGTGTTTTGATGACATGATTTTATCTCTATCTTTCATACTTGAATGATAACAAATTGTCTTGCAGGTCTTTTTTTAAATTCATTCCCAGTTGCTTCGATATATGCATGTGTGCAAGTCAATAGTTAATTCTTAAACTCATTAACATTAATTAACCAATGATTATGCATCTAATTATGCTAATTCCTAATTTTAGCAAATATTCATTTTTTTTTTTTTACTTTGAACAGTAAATATTTTAAAACAAGTAAAACTGTCAAAATTCTAATCAGGACTTTTCCATGTAAGTTAGCTTTAACCTTTCAGCTGTCAACATGCTCAAATCCACGCCATAAATATTGTCTCTCAAAATCTCACTACTTGTGGGGTCAGTCTTAATGCTTGCTTGACTTCTTGTGCTATTTGTGATGATGTCATCATATATTATGGCAGAGTATACATGGAGGATGGTTACAATGGGTTGAACACTGAGAGTAATGATAATGGCTGGCCCATTTTGCTGCCCACAAAAGTACCAGACTCCTTTGGCCAGGCTTTATCCTGAATCTGATTTTTGTAAATATAAAACATGACCAAAGGAATAAGGTCATTTCTGGAGCAGTAAAATAACCAAAAACAGAGTATAAATGCCATATTTGAGCTGGAGCTGCACCATCTTCACTCGCCAGACTTGAGAGATTTCAAAATTGTTTACATGGTCTTGTAGAGGACTTATTTTCCAGCTTATTTTTCCCCACAGACGTAAAGAAGCTACCTTATCGCTATTTCCATGGCACATTTTCAGATACTCTTTAGTTTCACCAGTTCAGAAATTTACAGCTGGGATTCACCATTTGATGTCCATGGAGTTGATTCAACCACATCTCCTCTGTATTCCATTTGTAAGAAATAAGTTCCACTCAGCTCCCCCTTGCCACCACCAACTTCTATTTTGTGGAACAGACACCCATATAGATGCCACCTTGGACATAATCTTAACTTCTTCAAGGGTCAACCATTATCTAACTTCCTTATTTTCACTTCCTTCTACATCCTCTTACATTTGTATGACACTCCTCATTCAATAATGCTCTAACTTGAGGGTCTCTTGAGTCTTAAATTAGGTGAATTTTGGTAATAAAAAAAAACTACCGAGATATGGGTTGCATAACAGATGTAATGAAAATTATTATTTTATATATGAAATGACAAGACAATATTAATAAATAAATGAGTATATCTAGTCAAAAAATATGTTAAATCGAGAAAGAACTGACTCAGGAGAATGGTGGGTGTTGCTGGCATAATGTATAAATTTCAGTAAAGAGTTCAACAAATTCAATCTAATTCGTTGTACATTGCAATGAGCATCACAAAAACAGAAACCTTAGTTGTTGACTCATTGTATAAAACTGAAACCTTAGCAAAGATTCAGTGTACAATGTTCAATGATTAATGTCGGATGAAGGCCCCACAAGTGGACAAACCAGAGGTCAAGAAAAGTCATTGATGCATCTTGACATCATGATGTTAGAAATCAAAAAGTAGGATGGGGTCTTTGATTGTCAGTCTTATCAATAATTGCCTATTCTAAATTCTTTATGCAATGTTGAAAATTCACATAGTAATTATGAAATTAGCCATGTTGGGAACATTCAGAATCGGCCAAACAACATTTACTGCTGGTTGAAATTTTTAGAAATCTATCTCTAAAAACAGTTTTTCTGTAAATTCATCTTCCCAAGTCAACTGTTATTGCACTTTCTGGTATTGACAGAGGAATTTCCTTCCAAGTCTTTTGTTTAAGGTAGTGCGGGAAGTTTGGTAATGGTCAGGTTAAAATTAGGTGTTGCCATACAGGAAACATTTGGCATTCATTAACCAAAAAGTTAGTGCTGCAACATGTAAAATCTTTTTACGAAAACAGATTTTTAGGTAATTAAACCTCAAGTCCACTAACTGTTATAGCTCTTGATTATTGGTGGTAGTTTCCTTTCAAACTTTTTATTTTTGTAGTGTGGAAATTTCAGATTTTTTTTTTTTTAAATCAAATTTAGTTTGGCACAAGGTGAAAACGATGGAGCTCTAAATGAAGGCCACATTCACTATGAAAGTAAATTAGTCTGCAAGAAAAGCTTGCTAATAACTGGCATACAGTAAATGCCCAAACAATTACATACAGTTAGTCTGGCACAAGGTCAAAGCTGTAGACTACCTATCTTACTCACTACAGTAGCAAATTAATCTGAAAAATGAACCTCATCCTCATTGTATTTATGTAAATGTCCATCTCTCTCTCTCTCTCTCTCTCTCTCATTTGCTCCTAACTAGTGATGTCAGTTTATTGATAACAATCTGAAATTGGGCCGAGAGTGACAACACTTTCTTTGTAGTTCAACCTCTCAGTAACAAATAATAATTGATAATTTTATTTCTAGTTTTTTTCATTAAAGATATTTTTACTGGCATATGAGAAGAAGAGTGTTCTCTCTAGTTTTAGATGTTTGGTGGACCTGAATCTTCTAAAATACAAGATGCTTCCATGAATTGAACAAAGATGTCAAAGCATTAATTGGAAGGATACTGAAAGGAAAGTGCTATTCATAATGTGGAAATTGGCCAGATTCGGTTTAGTGAATAACGTTAGGCTAGAATCTTATGTCTGAGGAAAACTTTTGAGAATGAAATAAGGTGTTGGAAACAGACAAATAATAAGGGCCAGGTTGCCAAAGAATCTTTGGGGGAGGTCATATCCTGAATTACCTTTTGTGAAAAAAAAAAAAAAGAAAGAAGAAATGCAAGCAAAACGAATAAAAGAGCAAGAGAAAGAGGGAAAAATAATAAAAAAAAAAAACAAAAGAAAAAACAAAAACAAGTGAGAGATGAAAAAAAAAAAAAAAGAAAGAGAAAAAGAAGATGAAAAAACTTATGCATAAAAGAACCAAAAGTCATAAGTCAAACTAGTAGAAGGACGGAGAAACTAAAGAAAAAGAAGATAGGGTAAAGAAAGTGTTTAAAAAAAAAAAAAAAGAAAGAAAAAAAAAGAGACTGGAAAAAGATAGAAAGAAAAATGTGAATATGAGAGAGAGAGAGAGGAAAAACATGAATAAAAGAGGGAGTGAGAGAAAAAAATGAATAAGAGAGAGAATGAGAGGAAAAATATGAATAAAAGAGAGAGGGTGAGAGAGGAAAAATATGAATAAAAGAGAGAGGGTGAGCGAGAAAAAAATACCATTTATGTACTGAGATATATACACTTACCAGAGTTCACAGTTCACACACAAGAATTTAGAAAAATATCCTAAAAATGAGGCACGCACTCACAAAATCTGGACAGAATTTCTTGAGTTTTTACTTACCTAAAAATAATAAAAAAAAAATACATAAATAAATAAAAATACTACATTATTCAAAACAAAAAGAATGCAAAAAGAAAACACATTTGCAAATGCACATACATCTATGTCATTGACGCTATTAGTGCATCTGTCTGCACCACTTTAATGTTTGTCATGCACTGCACAAGAGCAAGTCAATTTCTTTCACCTGGTAGAAAAGTTGAAAAAGAAAAACTATTTTGATAATCTTTTTCCGCTCCTTGACGTTGCAACATTTTTTAAATTTATTAATATAAAATAGCCATTTTTTTTTTTTTTTTTGAAACACCTTTTTCAAAATGACAAAACAAAGGATTTTATTTAAAACTTTGCTAATTTTTTTAGTAAGTATTAAAAGCTTTTCAAACTTTCTAAGAATTTATCTTTTACCTGTTTTTATATGTACACTTCCCAAGTTTTGTAGATTACAAGAGAAAGTCTTCCTAAATTAAGCTGATGCAAATGACACATAAATAAACAAAACAAAATAACAATAATCAATGCAGTCAATAAGGAATTAAATTCTCAAATGATATTATACTGAAAAAAAAAAAAAAAAAAAAAACTTGAAATAAATTTTAAAAAGTGTAGTTTTAAAAAAAGTATTTCAATTTAAAGCCTCACACAAAGTCAATTATCATTTATTTTGGAACACAAATTTATGAAACTGTTTTGATTTGACTGATTCATTTTCTACAGCTTATCAAAACTTTAGAGGTTATTTAAAACCAGAAAATATTTTTAGATTGTAAAAGTATTTATTTCAGAGAATAATGATTTTATTAAGTTTTACTCATAACTAGAGGGAAAAGAGGTGGAGTCATAAATTTCTCAAGGGTATTTGTATGTAAGCGAATAACAAACCCAACCAGAATTGGAACTTGGCTCTCTGATTAATAATTCTGAGCCATTATCCATTACACCACCCACACACCCAAGCTTATAGCACCTGGTATTCCCAACTGGTCACTCATCTAGATACTGAACAGGCTTAACGTTGCTCAACTTCAGTGGTTGTATGAGAACTGATGTTTCAGCATGATGTTGCCATAAGCCAAGTTGTTGTCTTAAAAAAAGTTTTCACTGGTATTCCATAATGCTATACAAAGTCCGTTTATGTGGAGAGGGGGGTCTCAAAATGTACATTGCGTTGCACTGAGATGAAATTAGTTGAATCACAAAAGAGCAAGATATTTCTAATTGTGAATTTTTTAGGACATAATGAGAGGAAAGAGGGCTTAGAGAATTTGATACTCATGGGACATAGTGAAAGCAAGAAGGGCAGAATAAATAGTGAGTAACCTACCTAAAGTCATTATGTAAACGGTCGACACAAGGAGTGGGAAAGATAGTAAAGAAACATTACTAGAAGCAACAAAGAACAGAAAGTTGTGGAGAGCTAAGATCGTCTATGTTTTGAAGAGACATGGCACATAAAAGAATCCTTTTAAGCCTTACACAGAGCCAATGTCAAAAAAACTTTATGAAAATTTGCTGAGGTTGTTATCTTAAGAGAGCATTCACTGTTTTGGTATTTCAATGTGATGTGGATGCAAGACCATTAGTATAGAACACCTAGTGAAGATCAAACTCATTTTTCAATCGTAATAGTCACCCAAATTAGTTCGCTAATCATTACTCTATGTCAAGGCATCCTAAAAAATTAATAAGTTTGGTACAAGGTCATAATATAAAACAGAGTCACCTACTGGACAACATTGTGTAAACTGATGGCAGAACACAATGGGAAGGATAGTAAAAAAACTAACATTTCTAAGAGTTACAAAGGACAGGAAGTTGTGGAGAGCCATGATCGCCTACATCCTGAAGGGACATGATGTCTAAAAAAAAAAAAAACAAACTAAAAAAACAAAAAAACAAACTCTTTAAAGCCTTTCCCAGAATGATTATAAAACAGCTTCATGAAAATTTGTTGATGTTATCTTAAAAGAGCGTTCACTGTCCCATATTGCCATTGAGACACAATATTTGTTTATGTTAATGTTTTCCGAACCATACATCTCATTGTATTGGCGTATCCAGAGATAAAATTAAGAGCATCACAAAAGGGTAAGTTCATATTTCAAAACGTGAAAAAGAAAAATTGAAATTCCTAAAAAAAGTTCATATATAACATGTCAGATGATTGGTCTTCATTGTTGTTAGATTTGGTAGTTTAGTATAATAGAGATGAAGACAGTCTGAGCTGAGCATTTGCCATGTAGCGTTTGCACAGTTTTTGTTGTTGGCTGAACAAAGTTTATGTACAGTGCACCAAAATATATCTACATATTTTAAAGTTGCTCTATGTAACTTAATGAACTCACAATTGCTATGTTACCAGATTGTGAGTTCAATTGCTGGCCTAGGCAGTGTATACTTGAACTCAGTGGCAAACAATGACTAAGCAGTACTAAATAAAAACACTAGAAAGGGTTATCTCATGTATGAGATAACCCTTTCTAGTGTTGTCAGATGTTAGTGAGTGCAGTATTGGAGCAGTGACTTTACATAAATATGATGGCTGGTGAAATGAAACCCTTCGTTCATGCTTCACAATTGCTTCTACCAGGAGAAGAAAAAAAAAAAAAAAAAAAAAATGATGGTCAGATAGAAAAAGAATCTCTAGCAATTATATTTGCTATGAAGAATTTTCATAAATTTATACATGGAAGAAATTTCACATTGCAAACAGACCACAGACCTTAATTAACAATATATGGTTCAAAGAAAAGTATACCTATTCATACGTCTAATAGATTACAAAGCTGCGGTACCATCCTATTAAAATATGATTTTATGATGGAGTACCAATCATCTAAAAAATTAGGACATGCGGATAAAGTATCTAGATTAATAACTAAAAATGCAGAACCATTGGATGACACAGACATTACAACACTAAAAAGCGAAATGGAAATAAAAATATTTTGTGCAACGTAGTACGAGTGTTACCAGTGACCCTGGATGAAATAAAAGAAAAAAGTGGAAGATGACATCTTTATTGCAGAAATAAAAAAGTAATTCAAAGAAAGTAACAAAGAATGAAATACAGACTTAAATGTATACTTGATATGCGATGGTATAGTATATAGTATATACAATCAAAGAGTTGTGATAAAGAGTATGTTACAAAAACGAATATTAAAGGATTTTCATTGCAGACATTTTCATATTTCTAGAATGAAATCTATGAGAAGTTTCGTATATTGGACCGGAATGGACCAACATATTGAAAGAATAGTGAACGATGTTGTGCTCTATCAGCAAAACTACCTATCACAAAGACAGAAACTTGGCCAATGACAGACAGGCTGTGGTCAAGACCATAGATAGATTTTGCAGGTCCTATTAATGGATCATATTATCTTTTGGCAGTGGATAGTTTCACAAAATGTCCAGAAATTTATAAGTGCAAAAATCCAACATTTTCAGTGACAGTGAATTTCTTGCATGAACTGATTGCAAGATATGGTATATCAGATACCATAGTCTCTGATAACGGAACGCAACTCAAGGGTAAAGAATTCCAAGAATTTTGTAAGATGTTCTCCATTGAACACGTTACAACCCCACCATATCACCCAAGGTCGAATGGACAAGCAGAAGGGTTTGTGGGAATGTTCAAAAGAGCGTTGAAGAAAGCAAGTCTTGAGAAAGTAAATGGGGAAGGACATCAAAATTTTCTGAGAGTTTACCAGGTAACACCTAACCCCCGATACGATATCAGGCATGTTGCTGGCAAAGTTAATGTTTGCCGGAAGAGTAAAATTGTTACTAAGTCGAAAATCATGAATGTTTAACAACAGCACCAAAAATTTCAAGATCAGCAATAAAGTGTTGTTTAGAGCTTATAAGGATGGCAAAGAAACATGGGGGGGGGAGAATATGGGAAGGCATAAATGTCAGCAAGAATCAGGGAATTAATTTAAATGGTTAAAGGAGGGGGGGAATTCAAACATAAAAGGCAAACCATAATCAGCTGAAAAAAAAAAAAAGATTCAGTGATAAAAGACTTGTAATATTCAAGGAACAAATAAAAATGTTCTGTTTTTGATGCCAGTACCACCAAAACTCGTGGAACCTACAAAGACAAGTTCTAGAAAAAGAAAATGGACTGAAGAACTGGAAATGGATCTGGAGATGGAAAACGGTACAAAGTCAAGTATATTGGCAAACTCTTCAGAAAGAGCAGGGGAAGATACTAGTACTAATAAAAAATAAATTATTTATAAAAAGTATTAATTTTAAAAGGAGGGTGGGTGTTGTGCAGTAAATAATATATCCCCAGTGACTATATGAACTAGTCCATTACTATAAAGAGCTCCAGGTCAGAGGTAAGACTGGTAGCCAGTTGGAATCAGTCTTCAGACTAACTAATACAGGCATTACAACAAGTAGTCAAAGCATTATGTATAAAGAATCCTTATATGAAATTTGTTATACAAGTAAGTGTGTGTTATAACAACAGCCATAGAATAGTAGCTTTATAATAACAGGTGAGAAGTGTAAGAAAAGAAATGATTAGAATATAAGTGTCAGTTGCATTAAGCTAGTTCAACAGAAAAATGGTGAGACCTAGTAGCCAAGTTAGTAGCATGGCTGAATTCGTTCAGTCAAAGCACTAAGGAAAAAACTCATCAGAACAGTTGCCACGAAAATATTTATAGAAAAGACAGAAGGAAGCCATGTCTCATCAGTGAGAAAGTCGGAGTGTCAGGTCATAACAGAAACCAGATATGGCAGCAATATTCAATGCACGGTCGAATGGTAGATTTATAAATGTACAAGATGGATTCTGACAAGAGAAAATTTCTAGTATGACAAAATAAACCAGCTTTCCTAGCAGTAGACGTAGCAATTGACTCAATATAGTTGCACCACTTCATGTCAGTGGAAAACACGAGCATAAAAAAAGGCATAGAGTGTTGCTTTTCTCGAGTTTAGCATCAGCCATGCTGATGGCAGGTAGAAAAAGTTCTCTGTAGTATTAAATGAAAGTAGTTTGGCAGTAATGATTCATTTTCAGTCTGTTCTGTCTCTTGTAAAGACAAAGTACAACATGAGGAATCAGATACTGATGCAGTACAATGAACCAACCATTTTTTTTTTGAGATCTGGTGAGAGCTTGAGTCCCAATGAACATTCAAGGCAAGGAGTCTTCTTGAGAGATACTTTCAGTATCTTTTACTAATCCTGTAAATATGAGTTCCACTTGAAGTCTGAAGTGAACTTGAAAGCCAAGGAATGATTACAGAATGCAACCATTTATACCCTGAATGGAGACAACTCTGAGTCTGATTGCTGACAATGAAAAGATACAAGCTTGGATTTGGAGGAACAGAAAGTTATAAAACTTAAAATTCCTGGAAACTTGCTTTTAATCTAAAGAGATTAAAGGAAATCTCTTTTTCAGACTATACTTTTCTATGTGTTGGTACTGTAACAATAGTCAGCAAAGAAAGTGGAGATGGTAAGCCAGATTCAAATTCTAGTATTGCAATGCTCACTGCTTGCAAAATGTCACCAAAACAGCATTTTTTGGGGATCCATTGGAAAGACATTCATAAAATAGTTATAAACCCATGAAGTCCTATTGAACAATACATCAAACAAAAGGAAAGATAAAAAATTGACACATATCGTAAAACCATTGCTTTTTCGATTTTGGCATAATAAAGAGTATGACTATATTTAGCTCAAATACCAAAGCACACAGTGGTGGGAAATTAGTTAAATTTGGCTGAAAAAAAACAAAAAAAAAAAAAACAAGGAAAGAATGCCGTTTAAGGTAATATATGTTTGGGTTTGGTTGGTCAAACTGCATGGCTGTAATCGGTTATCAAAGTTTGTAATCGGTTATCAAAGTTCAGTAAATTTAAAAAAAAAGAAAAAAAAAAATTCAAACAGAAATTTGAAATTTTTTCTATGTAATTATCATAAATATCTGTCCAGAAAGTTTTTTGGAAATCCATAACGCACACACACACACACACGCACACCATCTAGCTTATATTGTTGTACTTCCTTCCTTATTTATACTCATGAGAAAAGTATGGATCTCCAGCTCTTTTCCTTTCAGCTACTTGTTAAATAGCAGAGTACACAGTAGTAGGTCACCAATCTAAGTGAAGAACAACCCTGAATTCCAAACCATAAAGAAGGTAACACGGAAACAAAGAAAGCATAGCAATTCATAGAAAATAATAATAATAATAAAAAAGGAATCTGTGGAGAACAATAATTGATAATGTCCTGAAGAGACATGGCATTTAAAAACAAAGAGAAAAAAATATTGTGATAAAAGCATTGGGTGACAATAATAATTAACATCTGGGGAAGATTTTAATTGATATCTTCTCTATGCTTTCCAGCCAACTTTAATCTGCAAAAATTTAAATGCCTTTCAATCACTATCTACTGTCCTCCTGATTACTCTTTCTTCTTGCTGCTCATTATTAATGTTTCTGTTCCTAATTTTTGCACACCCTCTAACCACTTGTGTCTTAGTGGCTTTACTGCCTTATATGAAGTGATATCAATTTAAAAAATAATAAAATAAGGATTCTGTGGGTAGGATTTGGGAATTCTGTTGCAGTGCTGTTCACAGAAGTATCAAGATTGAAAATTATTTTTATAACTGCTGAGAGAAAGGAAAACAACCCCCCCATTTCAAACATCAAAACCCCTCATTAGTTATAAACAGGTTAACCTCCATTTTTTTTTTCTATCTCCTGGAACTTGAGAAGAGGATATTTTAGAGAGATTCCGACAAAGTAAATATCACAAGAGAGAAAGAGAATGAGCAGTCAAGAAAAGCCATTACAAGTAGAGATAAAAAAAAAGAAGCATTTCCACAAACCTATCAGTCAAGAAACTTAGTTAACAAGATCTCATTAGGCCATGTTCTATGTTGAGCTTATCTACTCAAGGTGTCATCTGAGAGATCAGATCCAAGGTGAAAGTGCAGTATGCAGAGAACGAAATGCAAGCAAAGGAGAAAGGGCAAAGCAGTATAACATTCTAAGAAAGAAATGAACAAAACAAATGGCTTATTGAAGATGAGCAAAGAGTTTTAAAAGAATGGATTTGATCAGCTAAGATTGGTACACTTACAATCCTTAGAAATTTCAGTTCATCTTACACTTTCTAGAAACATCTACCTGGGTATAGGTAACATTCTAGAAACCTCGACCTGATTATTAGCGATGTTGTCAGCTTTCTTATTTTATAAATACACTGCCATTTACTAACAGTTATAGATTTTAATAGAAGCAAACTATAAAATGTTTAGTGTTTCTTTTTGTGGTTCTTTTTCTTAAGACAGGAGAAAAACATCCCCATAGTCTTAAATAATAGTCAAAATATTTCAAACAAACTCATTAAATAACTAGAAAAAAAACCCAAAGAGAGATTTCTTGAAATACATCATTTATTATCATTCACCCAACACAAGGCCCAAGAGCCACTTAAGGTAGAGGGTTACTGTGTGGCGTTCTAAGTGCATAAGAAAAGTCAAGAATTGATGTTCAATGGGGTTATACAGGAAAGATAATTGTTAACCCTAGACTTAATGGGGTAAAAAGATGATAGTATTAGGGAAACCATTCATCTATAAGAGTTTTGTTCTACAAAGCAGCAGTTCTTGCCTGAGTAGAAGTTACTTTTTATTAATTCTTATGTGGCTTGGTGAGTGCCAGTTACAAAAGGTCATTACTGGTAGAACCAGGTTATTTAAAGTGAGAAAATAGTTTTAGATTGTAAGGAATTTTAGTGGTTTAGTGATACACGTTTAATTAACCCATAGATGTGGGGACAGGATGTGGATCCATACCCAATCAGAATTTGATAAGCAAGAAATTATAATGTGGACATAAAGTGGGGGGGACCAAATCAACATTATAATCAATATATAAGCTGATCACTCACTTCGTGGCCATGATATTTTCTATACATTTATATTCCAGAGAATGTAAAATCTAAAAGACATGCTTGCATAGCTGATCAGTATTTGATTGATTGATAAATTTTCTGTGCCTTTTGCAGGTTATTTAAAGCCAGAAAATAATTTTAGATGGTAAGAATTTTTTTTGTTATTTTTATTTTGTGGAGATAATGGATTTAGTGACACAAATCTTACGAATTAACCCATAATTGGAGGGGGGAGGAGAAGAGGCTTGATTCATACCTTTCCCAAGATATTTGCGCATAAGTGAATATAACGAACCCAATTGGAATTCAAGCACAGCTCTCCAATTAACAATTCTGAGCCATTATCATTTACACCACCCGTGTCTATAAGCTTACAACACCTATTATTACCAAGTGGTTACCCTTCTAGTACTGACTAGGCTAGATATTGCTTAACTTTGGTGATCGTACAGGAACTGGTGTTTCAATGTGATTAAGCCAAAAATGGGAATAGAAGCTACAATTTATGTAATTTTCCCAGGCAAATAAAAAAGAAAACAGAAAGAAGGTATTTATTGTACCAAAAGCCAATAAGGGGGTGGGTCCAAGCTTTACTTGTCCTACCTTTAACCCAGCTAGTCTCAATCATTGACCCATCCATAGAAATAATATTCCTTTCACCATAACATCACAGACACTAAAATAACTCATTTGCTCAATGAATTTTTTAACTAAAAATTTTTTATGTACAGATTTTTTGTGGAAGGTGTAAAAATTTAAATAATCCCCAATAATTTTGTTTTAACAGTGATATAAAATAAGGCAGAGAACTGATCAAGTAAAACTTGTTGGAGAAGATATTGATACAAATGTTTTAGCCTATCTTCATTAGTGGGGTTTGACAAATCTCTTGATACCTCACTATTTACATTGTTTATACTGTTGTCCTCATGTGACAATAAAGATGAGGACAACAGTCCAAACAATGTAAATAGTGTCAATAGTTATAATACCTCATTTCAGAAATATAGACAGATGCTGAATGATGGGTATGGCACAAATCATCTGACATTCCTACACTGATGAAAAAAAAAAAAAAAAAAAAAAAAAAATTCAACAATTTAAAGATGGAGTCCTCCTCATTATCCATTGCTACAAAGAGTCATATCCAATGTGTTTCATATTGGTTTGAAATTAAAACAAATATCATCTGAAGAAGGCCAGCATTATAACACCTGAAATGTTGTGAACATGACAATAAAGATGTGGACAACAGTCTGGCCAATGTAATTAGTGTAAATAGTTACAATACCACAACTCAAAAATATATACAGGTCTTATTACCTGTTGGTTTAATTTACTGGCTTATCAACCTCTATGGGTTATTTAATGCCATATTCTAAATAGTTTGAACGCAATTTTATGCCTTCAACTACAGAAATCTCATACATAATTTTATACCCTCAGGATAAAAGCATAGTTTCTAGATGATCTATAGTAGGTATTATATATTTTGATAGAAACCTATTTCTTTAAGGTAGGACATTATATTGACGGTTTCAGTATTTTCAAATAGTTTTCTCATGTTGTTTTCCTTGTAGTATTTTTGTCTTACAGTGGATAAGTATATTCAGTCAAAATATATTTCAGCATGAGTGCAGCTTGGCATTTTGTTTGATTTTGATTCTTCTTGCTGTCTGTTGGAATCTACAGCATTGGAAGCAGGAGATAGCTAACCAGAGCACAAAGTTCGAATCACAGCTAAGGTAGTTGATATTCATTATAAAAATCAGAGCAGAAGTAGAAAATCCTCAGACTGATGTTGTGTGTTGCGACTGACTGTTGGAAAGTCTGTGAAATAACTGCCAGTACAGTATATGAAAGAAAATAATGACAATCAAGATGCTGACATTCCACACAGATTCAAATTAAAGGTTAGGAAAGAAACTCTCCATCAATATTGGAAAGAATGATAGTGTTTTTAATTATATATTATTGATACAAATATGAGACTTGTCACTTAGCAGAGTTGGTGTCATATTCAGTACCGCTACTCCCGAGTTTTGTTGATGAACCTTTGCATAATTGTCCAGTTTACTCGTCAAGAGCTATCAGCAATATCTGTTGATTTTCTTGTTTTTGTTATTTTTAAATCAAGTTATAAAAAAAAAAAAAAAAAAAAAAAATATGTATTTTATTAGGTTGGTTTTTCTTTGTGCATACATACATGTATGCCTCTCTGTGTGCATATGTGCATGCATAGATGTATGCCCCTCTGTGTGCATATGTAAGATGTCTTGGTTATTTCTTCATTTCATAATTGTCTCGTCTCCCCATACTCTCTCATAATTCCTTTTCTTTATCTTTCAGCTCTGTCAAAAGATGATGTAGCAATGTTATATTCGGTATCAGAGATGACTTATATTTAGGCTAATTTTCAGGAATATTCTGGGGTTTTTTAAAGTTTTTGAAAATATATAGGTATATTCTGTTTTTGTTTTTTATTTATATTTATTTCTTGTTTAAATAATGTTTTTTAAATTAACGCTTAAATGACAAAGTAAATATTTGTTTATATGCATTCACTTACCAGTTATTTCGTTTTTCTTATTTAGTAGTTAACAGCTTGTTTTTTTACTGAGCTTGGTGTTCTCTCATTAGGGTGTTAAATTATGGAAAGTTAGGTTTATAACTTTTATTTTATTTATTGCTTATATATATATATATATACACACTTTTACAGTCTATAGATCAAGTCAGCTTGCTTTCTTTTCAGATTAAAAAGTTAGTCTTACTAATGTCATCCAGGCTTAACTTTGAACAAAGCACGTTCATCCTGAAATGCTACTGGAAGTACAAAAATGCAGTTGAAGTTCAAAGGCCATAGCATAGAGAGTTTCATTCAGATCTACTAAGGCAGCTTACAATCTCACAAATTAGAGACAAGTTTGAAGCTGATGGTACTGTAGACCATGTGCATAAGAACCGTTCTGGGAGACAACATATATCAACAAGCACTGTGAAGCAGGAAAGAGCAATATTTTCACAGAAGTTCAAGAAACCTTTTGAAACATTGATTCCTGCTTGTAATTCCAATGCATTGTGTTATCAACAATGTCTGGATCACAATTGACACCAATTTGAAAACATGCAATGACAAAATCTTAATAAATACAGTCTTCATATACACTATTTACATCAGACATCTAGTTGCTTGAATTATTTCTTGAGAAAACTTCAACATATATATATATATATATATATATATATATATATATATATAAGACTCCATACATATATATGTCATTCTTGAAAACGCATTCTCTGATTTAAGTGAAGGAGGTAATGTTGAATTCAGAACAAGTCAGCAACCGAAACTTGATATTCTTGATAAATTCTCTGAAACAGGGAAAGCATTTTGATTCACTATCAACATAAAGAAGACTGAGCTAATGTACCAACCAGTACCAGGCAATCTATCTCTCATAAATCCTTCTGTATTTATTGATGGTATGGCATTAAAAACTGTGGAGGTGTTCATGTATCTTGGATCAACATTCTCTTCTGATGGAAAAATGGACAGAGAAATCCAATCCAGAATAGCCAAAGCCAGCACAGCATTCGGTAAACTTAAACATAGGTTATGGAACACCAAAGACGACTTTCTCAGAGTAAGGATCGACATATACATATCAGTTATTTTCAACCCTTCTCTATGGTGCTGAAATTTGGACCCTGTACCGCAAACACATAAATCAACTTAGCGCCTTTCACATCTTCCGTCTTTGTGCCATATGTGATATAAAATGGGATGACCGGGTCAAGAATAGTGCAATACTGGAGAAATGTAATAATATCACAGGCATTGAAACCATCCTGGCAAAGATACAACTTAGGTGGGCTGGTCATGTTGTGAGAATGGATGAGCATAGGCTTCCAAAAAAGGTGCTGTATGGACAAATACCAAATTCCAAGCATTCAGTTGGATGCCCACTCTTATGCTACAAAGACAAATTGAAAGACAACTTGAAACATCTCAAATTTGACCTGGGAAGCTCAAGCAGCAAACTGAAAGGAATGACGTTAAGACACGTTCCATTGTTAAAGGGTTTCGAAGACAGTAGACTGAAGCACCGTGATCAACTTAGTCAAGCTCTGAAGTAGAGATGCCCTGAAAATCCTGTTTTAACAAATTTCATCTGTCAGTGTGGTTTTGTCATCTGCAGCAAGGCTGGGCTAGTATCGCACTTAAGAAAGCACAAATGAAATGTCTTTCCCTTACATGATTTTCTCAACAATAGCCACTGCTACCATGCATGTGTAAAATGAAAGGCACCATTCAATGCTGACCCTCATTTATCATTCACGATAGAAGAGTCCACCATATACACACACTGTATATTTGCACATATAGGCAACCTATAGATAAGATAAGACCCAAAAGTCTATGTAAAATTTCATGATTTTATCTTATATCCATAGCACAATTTGATCGACTGGGACCCATATCATGAAACTGTAAAAAACAATGTTTATGATGAACTCTTTGCATCAGATGGTGACGGTCATAGTAATTATGATTGGTTTTAATTATGTATGTGGGTATCTTATGTTTTTGTTCTGTAATTTGAAATAAAGATTTTATAGCATCTTAAATGTTTTGCTGGTTAACAAAAATACTGTATAGTGTATGTTGTTAGAAAAAATGTTGCTCATTGGAACTTTTGCAAATTATTGTGTAGTCGCCTCTTGAATATTGCATTTTAATGTGAAATCAAGAAGTAAAAGTAGTTTTATTACATTTATAATTGTAGTGCAGCATTATAATGTGAAATGTTTTAAAATATAAATATTTACATCGGTAGTTATCATAATGAGGTAGTTGTTAGCCTAACACGACCCATGTTGTAAGCATACTAATGTATTTAGCAGTGGTGATACACCACAGGATTTAAGGTTACCATTTTCTGACTGTAATTTTTAAGATTTAAAGGTTGCCTTATATGTGAAAATATATATATATATATCTTATTTTCTTTATCAATCTGACAGATTTTTATCACATTAAATTTTATTTAAATAAATAGAGTGTCTACTCAAACATGAGTATCCACTAAAAATAATGCTTAGAGTGAATATATATATATATATATATATATATATATATATATAGAGAGAGAGAGAGAGAGAGAGAGAGAGGTATGTATGTATGTATGTATGTATGTGTGCATATAAAAATAAAATCAGACACTGATGCCAACACTAAGCAGCAACATTGCATCAGGCTTGAATGCAAACTTTAGGCCTATCATGTTTGTCCTTGCTTATTTTGCTTCCAGAATATCCTATCAGTGATAAATTCTCTAGGACCTCTTTGTCCTAGATGGCCTGAAGATTGTGTTCAGGCATGAAATAGACTATCACTGCATGGTCTTGACGTCAGTGTCAATTTTACATTTATGTACACTCTATGATAGTGAGTACTTTTGCTCATAAATATAGCATACCTTAAAAATATGTATATATGTAAAAATCCGTGGGTAAGTAATCCAAGTGAATCCTAATAATTTAAAATATTAAAACTGATCCACAAATCGAGCTCAATGTATTTATTACAGAGCATATATAAATAAATTACAAAAAAAAAAAAAAAAAAAGAAATTCAAAAATACCCCATCTGAATGGCCATTTTGCTCCGCAAGAGCTTGCCAACACTAATAAGTTAGATAAAAAGAATATCTAACTTGTTAGTGTTGATAAACTCTGGCAGAGCGAAATGGACATTCAAACGGAGTCTTTTTGAATTTCATTTACTTGTAGTAGTAATAATAATAATAATAATATATATATGTAAATATGTAAAATAATTTCCTGTTAATTGTTTTGAGTCAACTTTGATTTCCAAAAATTTAAATGCAATGTCAATCATTATCTTCTGTCTTCTTAATTCTTGTTCTTTTACTGTCCTCTCTCCTTAATAGTAGTTTTCTCATATTCTCTAACACTCAGTAACCCCTTGTGTCCTAGAGGCTTTATTGCCCTTGATGTATAAAAATTTAAATGCAATGTCAATTGTTATCTTGTCTTCTTAATTCTTGTACTTTTATTGTCCTCTCTTTCTTTAATAAAGTTTACTTTTCTCATATCTTTAACACTCAGAGCCAAAAGAGAAGGAAAAGGAATGGGGAGAGAGAGAGAGTACAAGAAAGCAAGAAAATGAAACGCAACAACATTTGACATATGCAAACAAAGAAAAAAAAAAAAAAAAAAAAAAAAAAAAAAGAACTTAGCACCGATGACTAGTACATAATTTAATTACATCAAACTTAGTACAGGTCAGTGCCATTAAGCCACGCACCAATAAACCACAATGTCGCTTAAGGCATGCGTGCACAATGGACCCCAAAATGCTCATATTAGAATCGTAATCAGTGGATCCCAATTTGAAACAAATTCAAACTTGATTGTGACACTTTTTAAGGTCTTATTTTTTCTGTATAATCTTTTATTTTAATAAATTCATTAAACTGAGTTTTATAACAAATTGTTATTATGAACTTTATTTTTATTTTCCATTTTATGCAATTGAAATTTATCAAAAATTGTTTTGTATTAATTTTGTAAAATTTGTATTTGTATAAAAACATTGCATAGGAATCTGTACTTTGTATGTGGATGTTACTAAATTGTATTGTTTTCTTATATTATTTTTATTAATAGATTACAATACAATGTATTCTAATGTTTTTATTCAAAATCTTAATTCTTGTTAAAATGTTAAAATCTCAATCATATAAAATTTCTGCCATGTTTTGCTGTCATCAATGATGGATCTATTGATATGGCGCTTTATAACTGGAATCATTTTGGTTCGGAGTCTTTCAAGTTCATTCACATTAGTACAGATTTTTATGTGAAATTAAAGGATAGTTTTAATAAATGTTTTTCAAAACTGCTAATATTCACAACTCTTAGTATTGAAGACACATTTTGCAGACTTAATTATTGTTCTACCTATTTTCATGGATAACTCCATTGACTTGACAAACTTTGTTTTGGGTGGTCTAAGCTGGCAACCGTGACATACTTTTGATCTAAACCACGGACAGAAGTTTTGGACTCCAACTACTGTGGTTTATTGGTGTCAACCTGTATAAAGATAATGAAAATGAGAAAAAACAACAGTCAGTTGCTGAAACCTCCTGACAAGTGGACTGAACAATTACAAAAAGGTTTGTTGCTGAAACTCTGGAATTAGTGCGTTGAATATAATATCAATCAGCTAAGTGAGACATTTTATTTGCATTAATCCCATATATATCTATCTCCAGGTTCTTACATTTCAACAGTCTTGGCAAATCTTCCATTGTCACAATGATGGATATATATAACAAAAAGGGATGGAAATAAAAAGAGGAAAAATCTAAATGTAATTGGCTACATTATTTATGCAAAACACATAAAAAAAAAAAAAAAAAAAAAAAAAAAAAAAAATGGTTTTAAATTTAAAGTTTTCATTGTCTCTGTTTCATTTGTGCACTTGTCTAGCTGTATCAATATAAACATAAACTTAGTCTGCTGAAGTCCTAATGGATGAAACAAGCCATATGAAACCTTCCCCCCCCCTCACTTTGTTGTACTTCTGTCCTGTAAAATAGTTCTTGATATACAATTTTATTTATATATATATATATATATATATATATATATATATGGTGTGTGTTTGATATAATAGGAAAGAACAGTTAGATTGATGATCCAAAGTTCTTTAGTATTTTTGGTTTTTATTTTTAAAATACAGTGCTAGATACACAGAATTAGAGCTGAAAATTATAATTATTTTTTTTTTATATTTTTAAAAAGTACTGGTGTTAAAAGAGTGCTCAATGTAATATAACAGAGCTATTAAATATATAATAATAAATATACATATTATTCCTCACCAATAGCATGACCGAGTTTCATGTACAACACAATTTTCACGCGCTAAGTTATATATATATATATATATATATATATATATATATATATATATATATACACACACATCCACTAGTATTATTAGTAGATGGATGTGTGTGTAGTGTAGTGGCTATTGCCACAGAAAGTAGGGTTAGTGTGTAGAGTTCAAATTTCAACTGAGGCATTTGCATTTACTTTCACACAAATACCCTATGTAAATTTGAATCCTTCTCTTCTCTGTCAAGTTTAGTGTTAATAGTAAACAAGTCTCTGTAGCTTTGATGGCAACCGGTCCAAGAGAAGGAGAACTTATCCTAAATGATGAAGTCTTAAAGGACAAAATGTGTCACATGAAAACTTTTTCCTTTTCATCATACACTCCCCTGGCCCCATATATGACAAATATTTTTGTAGGTTTCTATGAAAACCAATTGTTATCTGGAACCATGAAACCATTAGTCTACTACTGTTATGTAGACAACACATGTTGCCTCTTTGATAACCCAATAGAGGTCTATACATTTTTTCCTCTTACTTAATGATATGCATCCAGCATTAAAATACACATTGGAAACAGAAACCAATCCCACTTTGTTCTTTGATGTATTGGTAACCATAATTCCTTCATGTTACCTTACATCGATTTACCGTAACCAATGTTTACTGGTTTACATATTTGGTGGGATGCATTTTACCCTAACAAGTGGAAAATTAATTTAATTGGGACCCTGACACAGAGCCCTAGTGATTTGTTTAAAATCAAAATTAGATGAAGAAATAAATAAAAAAATATCAATAAAACTTTATCTAACAATGGTTATCCTTTAGATGTGATTAAGTCAGTTATCAGAAAGAAAAATAATCTGATTTTTCTGAAACGAAACTTAGTATGGTTAATAAATGCCAAATTTATTTTTGTTTGCCTTGGTTGGGCACAGTAAGTGAGAAATTTGCCAAACAAATTATCTCTGTAGTAGAGCATTGTTATTTCTCTTCTACTGCATGTGTTGTGTTTTCTACTAAATTTTTTTTCACGTCTACCCAAAAGGATGTTCTACCCCCGCCAACCATATTAATAATGTTATTTATCCTTTTAAATGTAGTTGCAATGCCGACATTTAGATGCTAGAATACAGCAGCATATACCTACAAAAATCAGGAATTGAACATTCCAACAAAAGGACATTCTGAACAACACATGATTCCTCCACCGTGAAGCATTTTACTAAAAACCCAAATTGTGCTGCTAACTTTAGCATTGACTCATTTACTATCTTATGTTCACTCCACATTGCAGATAAAAGTGTTGGAAACAATTTACGTTCAGTCTAGACAGCACCCCCACCTATAAACAGAAGTATTGTCTGTTAGGACTTAATGTGATTTCAATTTAAATTAATTAGTATTACATATTATTTTTAGGTTTTATTTTTTTTCTTGTAATATATAATCACTCGATCTAGCTGTGTTGAGTGAGGGTGAAACCAGTCAGCTATGTTTGTTTTATTTTTCACTTTCTTTTTAATCATGAAAAGTAAAAAGACTAACCTTTTTTATTGTTGGTTATAATTCTGTACCCTGCAGAAAATTATGATATATGTGTGCGTGTATATATATATATATATATATATATATATATATATATATATATATATATATATATGTGTGTGTGTGTGTGTGTGTGTGTAGGTAAGTGAAGGACAAAGTAGGAAAATAACGATATATAATTTGGTATAATTTTATATATCAACAAACAGTATTTAGAATAATACTTTTTCCCAATTTGTCATAATTATATATATATAAATATATATATATATATATGTATATGTGTGTGTGTGTCAACCCATGTATTATCTTGGCATTTATTAGCCTTTGTGTTCTGGCTGATGAAAACAAAATGTTTAAGTAGAAACAACAGAGATGAGGATATTAGTCTAAAGAATTCATCAGTGGGTTTCAGAAAATGAGGAAGAGTAGGCAATACATCATCTTGGTGCTTCACTTGACCTATTTTTTTTAATCATTTCACCTAAACCAAGGCAATAAAGCCCATAAAACATGAGGTGGTTACTGAGTGTGAAATTATATATATATATATATATATATATATATAAGGAGAGAGAACAATAAAATAACGGGAATTAAGAAGACAGTAGATAGTGATTGACATTGCATTTAACGATCAAAATTTACAGGGAAGCAAGAAACCGGAATAGAGTTCCACAAGCAAGAAGTGCAAGAGAAGAAACTCTTAGCATAGAACTTATGGTTAATTTTAAGCATTTCAATTGTAAAAGAATGAGGTGTTGCCACCAATCTAGTACTGCAGTTGAATTCATGAAGTCTAAGCACCATAGCGGAAAGTTAATTACAACAATTACCATGAAAGTATTTATAAAAAAAGACACAGGGAAGCTACATTATGGCAGCAGAGGAGGAACTGAAGCCAAGATGTCAGATTTGGACCAATAATATTGCTGATTCTTTGGATTTCATCAAGAATCTCTAAAGAAATAGCAGAAGCACAAGAATAGTCAAAGTTGGGAAAAATGGTAGACTTAATAACTATGTAAGAGATTCTGGAGAGAAAAATTGTCTAGCATAACACAGTGAACCAAATCTCCTAATAGCAGACCTACCTGTTGTATTCAATATATTTGATTAACTTTTCATTCAGATTAGATTTATAATAACTTTATTAATTCTTGATTAATTTTCTACTGATTGGCATTTCATGTTTTTTAACATTGAAAATTGACATGGCAAAAAATACACTGGTGATACCATAGCTTAAACAGAATTCATCAACGTCTCCTGTAAATAACCTAATGAATATATTATTCATAAATCTCTTTTTGAACTTAAGAGTGGCTGTAATACTTTTTGAGATCATGAACATTTATCATCAAATGCCTTTCTATTTGGTCCAGCATGCTTGTCTCCATTGTTATACTTACAGCAATTTGACAGTTGTACCTTCTGGCCTTATTTAGATGCCTGTTTGGCTTGTTTATTTTAAGAATTTTGAACAAAACACTTTATTTAATCCATGGAGGTGTATTGTTCTCATTCTGTCTTCCATGTGAGGTCTGATCAAAAGTATTGGGATTGGTGTTATGAAAAGACAACTACAGCACATATCAATTCTGCATTTAATCTCCTTTAAAGTAGTCCCCTTCTGAATCCACATACTTTATCCAGCAGTGTTTCCAATGATGGAAGCATTCCTGGAACTCCTATTTTGGGAAAGCAAACAGATGCCTCATCGCATTCTCTTGGATTCATCAACGCCTTGAAAACATTTTCCTTTCAAGAGTAAGAGAAAAAAAAGTCATAAGGCGCAAAATCTGGTAGTTGTCAGACCTGGAGAACATTGTGCTTGGTCCAAAACTGCTGCATAAACTATTGTCACTGATGGAATCTCTGTGGTGTCAGAGATACAACCACACTCTATACACTTTCCTTCCAAGCACTGCTATAAACAACAGGAGTGAACGAGAATGTTTTAACTTAGTGTACATGCACAACAGAGTTCAAAAGTCAATCTGTGCCAAGCGACTTCACTGTGTACTTTATCTCCATTACGATAGCAGCAGTTCTAATACCTTTCTTTTGATCAGGTGTCGTATCTCATATCAGTTAATTATCTGTAGTTCATTTTTGGTTCACTTGCTCCAAAAAGTTAGGTATATCAGGATAATTCCTCACATAAAAAAAAAAAAATTTAAATCTTAATATAAATTGCCAATTGTTATCTAATTTTATATTATCTAATCCACATTTTTAAAGGGCCAAATAAAAATAAAAAATTACTATGTTATTTTTAGTGGGTAAATGTATTTGAGCTGCTATCTTTGTTTTATCCCTCACCCTGCTGTTTTTTTCCTAAACTGTCAAATTAATAACAAGAGTCTAGATGGAAAAGTCCTACTAAAGAAAGATTGTGTCTCAGACAGAAATCAAACATGTATCCCTTTTTACAAAAGGGAAACCACTTTTATAGCTGAGACATGCCTTTACCACTTCAGCCACAGAGGCTGCTTGATGGAGCAAGGTTTGAATGACCTATTTAAGGAATGCACATGTCTCATTGGGACTGAATCTATATTGCCTAGCTTAAGGTTTTGATAAAAATATTTGAGCTGTAGGTTCAGATTGATATACACCTGAGGATGTCCAGAGGGCTCAATAGCCAAAATGTTGTGACAACCACAACAAAGATGAGGACAATAATCTGAATATAGTGTAAATAAAGATTTGTTTACAAAGTTATTTCATTATAATATGGTAAATGATAAATATTGCATTATAGTTTAAGTATTTGTTCAGTCAACCAAATTGATGTAAGTCATCGAATTGCTTTATGCTGACTTCAAGTGTGCAATAAATCCATTAATTCCCCCAAGACAAATAACTGTGTAGTCACTTTGGCAGAAAATGAATATCTAATAAGAAGCCCAACATGAATGACTGGAAGGGAAGAGTTATCTCCCTTGAATGCAAAACTAGCAGGATAGGAAAGACATTTTTTTCCCCCTATTTTTATAATTAAAGTTTATTTTTGAGAGCAATTTTCTTGGGCCAGGGTGGGGATTGTTTGAAAGCTTACAGGACAAAGATGATAAGAATTAAATATTATTTACAAAAATATATATGCAGCAGGCGTGAAATATAGAAATTATCAAAGTTATTTGAAAAGAAACTTAAAAATAGAAAAGGTTCAATGCAAACAGTAATTTTAGGATGAATGATGAAAATAAAATGGGATACATGGCAAGAAGAAAGGATAATAGGTGTAGCAAAGGGTTGCTTGGTGTCAAATAGATAGAAATTGCAATAAGAAAGAACTAGAATAAAGATGGAGAGATAAGATAGAGATGCCTGATACTGAAGACATTGCAAAGATTAGTACAACCAATGCACATCATGGAGTTAGGAAAGCTCTTGTCCAGCAGTGAACTTGTAAGTAATGAATGTGCTGTGAGGCTTATGATTCTGAAAATCAACCCTGCTGTCGTAACAGGCAGGTGGTCTGGTTTATGTTTTCACTTAGATGGCGATGGAGAACAACATGTCTCTTTGTTGAGAATTTAGGTATACAAATATATTGTCATTGATAAAAATTACTTCCCCATTTTCATCAATTATTGGGAAGGTTAAAATGAGAAGCAGTGGTCTAGTTTGTGTTCTCACTGGACAGAGGTAATAGCAGAAGTGGAAGTGAGTTGGAGAATTGAAATTAGCGAGAAGAATAAACTACACCTACACACTTTAAAAATTAGATTTGTCACAAAGACAGTTATGCCAGCCCTGAGAAGTGGGCAGAGTTAGAATATCGAGAAGGAAGAGCCAGAATTTAGCCCTGCTTGTGTGAAATGGTGGAGTGAGATGTGAAGTGAAGTAGGTTGGAGTTAAGGGAGAAGCAGTCCCTTAGGAAGGTGGATATTTCTCCAAATTTGGAAAATTGATTAAGAAAGCAAAAATAGAAGAAAACCCTTCTTGGAATTAATGTGTAGATTGGGTAATCACCGAATCCCCAGAGCCCTTTGTCCCCATGTCAGTTTTGGGCTGTAGTTCATATAAAAGGACGACTTGGGTTGGGAACTTACAACGAATGCCTCTGAAATCCATGTAAGCTGCCATGAGATTTACCGATTCAAAGAACTTTGAACCTAGCTCCTTCAGAAGTTTATACAAGGCCCAATGTCACTATAGAGATTGATGCAAGAAGTGTTAATTTTTTGTACCAAGAATAACCCCATGAATCTCTTCTTTTATTTTTCATTGTGAAGATAATATTTTTCTACCTTAATATAGCACCCACCAGGCCTTGAACCAGCAATGTGTTACTATGACCTTCGACCTTCCACTTCCGAGATCAAGAACACAGTGTGGGCAGAGTTGGTGTGGATTGAAGTGGCCAGTGACCAACAACCAGCCTGGACCAGAGTCAGGCATTGACGAGTGCAGAGTTAGCCCTATGGATAAAACACTGTCCTAAGACCATGAGGGACGGACCACTAAACATGGTTACACCACTGTGTGTAGGTGGTGGCGAAATGTGTTATAACTAGGGAGTTGAGAAAAGTATGGAACATGAATGTTGAAATAATTCCTGCAGTAATAGATCTGTTTTAAACATCACCTAGAAAATGGAAAGAATGCTTAAGGAAAATGATAAGATCGTAGAGTTCCAGAAAACTACCATCATTTACTTGGCAAGGATTCTCTGAAACATTCTTGAGTTGTGAGGTGTCTTGTTGACACCAGGTGTTAAGTATAGAATTTCCACTATGTCAATGTGCAACACTGACATAATCTTCTATATAGATAATGCGCAGTGCACATGTGTCTGTCTTTCTGTCTGTTTTTCAATCTCATTGAATCATAAACAACCTGAAGTAAACTGATAGTAACTACTGCAGTTACATGCGATTAAAAATTAAATAACTCATTTAAAATTAAATTTAAATATCAAACAGAGTGAAAGGTTTAAAAAAAACAATTCTTTATTACAAGTTTAACTTTAATTTCATTGCAATTGCAAATTGATATTGTCTAATTAGACTGTAATTAAAATTTAAGCAGGGCACAGTACATTGCTCATGTGTTATATTCTTTTTCTAGTACATGTACTGTGATGTATTTTAATATTATATAGTTCAAGTCCCCTAATGTCTTTTAAGAGTGACTTTATGTCAAGGGATCATAAAGAATGGTGATTTTAAAAGAAAATAACAATTGCACACAAAATAAATGTAAACAAAGTATGGAGATCAGTTGCATATATACAAAAAAAGATTATGCTGAATAAAGTTCATTTTGTTATTTTTAAATTCTTATAACTTTTATGTACATAGGATATTGAAGATAAAAGGCCGAAAGGCCAAAAGCTCTCTGCAAGAGCTTGCCTAAAGCTCTGCCCATCATAGGGTGGCTACTAGGCTAATAACTAAATAAAAATAAATGCCCCGATGTTACACATCGGGGGGCATGGCTTTCATGGCTTTTCACGGCTTAATTGATTGGCACTGTTACATGTTAACGTATTTGTCTCTGAATTAAGATGAACTACAATAAATATCCTGTTCAATAATACATATTTCTGTGTCAGTTGCCTGACCATAATATGCTGCACATGCACCCCCACAAAGACTGTGCATCAATGTTCATCGGTGAGACGGGTAAGAGAGCAGCATGGTCAGGTGTCAAGTGCGTTTTTTTTTGTTTTTTTTAATTAAAGCTACTTAGGAGCCATATCTAAATGGCTGAGAACACCTTCAATTGGAGATCATCTTAACAGAATGGGTTGCACTCTCATTCAATAATAATATGTGGTAAATACAAACTAGAGAAAAATAACTGCAGTATTGGGAAATGAGAGTGTAAAGCTGTTCTGGGACTTCTCAGTGCAATGTGACAGAGTAATTGAAGTAAGAAGACCAGGCATTTTTACTATACAGAAGGATAGAATATCGATATAATGGTACCAGGAGACTTAAGGGTTGTTGAGAAAGAAAAAAAGAGAAGCAGAAAAGGTATCAAGTTTTGAAACAGACTAAAACATGTGTCCAAGACGAATGTAAGGCAATGCCCAAGCTCAAGTAAACTTGGATGGTCACCTGATTTGCTTGACTGATAGGGATATGGATTTGTATGTTGAGTGCTTACACTATAATGTTAGCTATCTAATTCAGCCTTAGCTGTTACAAGTATTTCCAAGACTATAAACCTTCCTGGAGCCGAGTCACAAGCTTAAACATACTGTTTATTAGCATCAGTTGGAGCCTTTCCGCTGTTGACTATTATGTCATTGCCATAAAAACAAAATTGGACGAGTGATTAATGTAAACAATACATGGCGCCAGTATGTAAGGGACGCATGGTGAATGTGTGAAACAGTTAAAAAAAAAAAAAAAAAAAAAAAAATCAATCTTCATTTTCCACAGTAATTTTTTCTTCTGGTAATTGGATTTCAAATCTCCAGGGGGGAAAAAAAAAAAAAATTAAAAAAATCTCTTAATTGTATGGTAGACCATAAAGATAAAATTAGGACATTAATAAGAATGCGAATCTTTCATGTCTATTGATATGAGCCACCAACAAACAGTCTTCAAAGGAAAATTAGTGGCTTCCTGTGAACATCAAATATGTGTCTCCATACTGTGAACTTCAAAGCAGCCGTTTATAGAAAACATTTATCCCCATTCGTTATCACCTTATATTACAAGGACACATCAGTTGCACATACGACCAAAGTTTTGTGAATACTTTATCTGTAAAATTAGTGAAAAAAATCTCCATATGAACAACGAATCAGTGATGATTCCCCAAAAGATGTCCAATTTATAATTTTGCATTATCAAATGTTTAAAGTTGAGAAGTGGACAGCCCAATGTCATGGCAAGAATGGTATCAGCAGAGAGAGAATTCAAACTCAAGTTGGCAGTTTACATCCATTTTTCATAAATGCTCTTGGGGAAAAGGGCAAGACGGATGGAGAGACTTTTGCCTTGTAGGGCAGCTATGTTCTCTGTACCGCAGAAAGAAGAAAAAACATTTAAAGCTAAAAAGTAGTGGTGAAAATACAATTTTAAAATGTTTCAAATTTGCATAAATGTTTGTTTAGCTTGTATATGATTTTTTTCTCAAAACTGTTCAACAATTTCTATTTAAAAAAAAAAAAAAAAATTAAATTGAAATTCAATATTTTACTTTTGTTGGCGTTCATTTTTCCACATTTAACATCTGTTTGGAAATGTTTCCAGATTAACTTAAGTATTCAAAAGATGGAAACTTTTTAGCAAATAAATAAAAAAAAAGACAATATCTAAGCATAAAAAATAAAAATTGTGTGCTGAAAGATTTTCGGCTTGACAAAAAAAAAAAAAAAAAAAAAAAGCAGAAGGTCGAGGGCGGGGAACAACTGCTGAAAAGTTGTGAATATGGCAATAAAGATGAGGATAAGAGTCTGAACAATGCACTGTACATAACGTGAATAATTTTAAAAAAAAAATTGTTAGATTTTGAAAAGTGGGTTTAGCCGAGCATTTATCAGCACCCACACCAGTTATAAGTATTTGTTCAGTCAACCAAATCGATGTAAGTCATGGAATTGTTTTGCACTGACTTCAATAAATCCATTAAATCCCAAGACAAATAACTGGCAGAAAATGAAAATCTAACAAGAAGCCAAACACGAATGACGAAGGGAAGAGTTATCTCCCTTGAGCGCAAAACTAACCGGACGGGAAAGACGACTTTTCACGTCCCCCCACTCTACCTTATAATTAAAGTACAACTTTATTTTTCTTTTTGAAAGCCATTTTCTTCGGGGAGAAAATCGTTTTAAAGTTCAAAGGACTAAGTATTAAAAACAATGCTACTACAAAACATCGACTATAACTAACACCCACAATAAAATAAACGATTCCCTTGAATAAAAATCGCTCTCTAGGTACTTCCATTAGGTCGCGTAAAAAAGCAGCATATATATAATTTGACTCTTGAGAGATCGATTCGATATTATAACATAAAACTGGAATAACAAAATTACTTTGTAACCTGGTGATTTTTAAAGAAACAAAACAGGAATATTTTGATAACGATGCCACAAATTTCAGACAAATAATGAATGTCACTCATTCAAAAAAACAAAACAAAACAGTTTCGTAATAATTGGAATTATTTATAATAAAAAAAAAGATGTATTTTTTTCTTCTTACTTTTGTTTGTATCTCTTTTTGCTAATTAATTACATCTTTGAAAGCTTTTTCAACAAAATGACAAAAAAAAAAATTGTTTCTTGTACATAACAAAATTATTGATCAGACACGGTAAGAATTACTTATTACTACTATAATAGTTTGCAACCTTTTTTTAAGGAAAAAAGTTATCGAAAATTAAATGTTTGTCATCAGTTAAAAAGAGACAGTCACAATGTGACAATAATATACAAGATGGGAATTCATAAAAAAAAAAAAAAAAAAAATGAATGAAAAAAAATGACTCGCTATGCATCAGAAAAAAAAAAAAAAAAAGGAAAATATTTAAAAACATTACTTATTTAAAAATGTTCTGAAATTTTTCAAGATTTCCTTTTATAACGCTGAAAATAATGACCCCTGAACTTTTATGCTACGTATCATACGTATGTCTATCGACACGCTATACAAATTGCAATATGAGTTAAGGTAAAAAAAGAAGGTATTTTCAGTGTCGATTTCAATTTTTCGAACGTTGTTTTTCTGTTCGTTTTATGATTTTTCGCAATATGAGGCTCGGAAAACCTTATTGTATCCACGTGTTCGTTCCTTTTCAAATCTTTTATAAACCTTAAATAAAAAATAAAATGATGGTCGTCATAGTCCAGCCACTAGAATTGGCAACGACAAACGAGAAGGACTCTGGAAATTTTTTTTTCCCCTCCTCATCCAAGGAAACTGACAACTAATACATTTTTCTTCATTTATTATTATTGTAATTAACCAATTTTAAAGGATTTATTTCTATTTCAAACAAGCATTTTTTTTCAAATATCTCATCACGCATTAAAAATATTAATTTTGACAATAAAACAAAGATTGTAAATATATATATATTTTCTGAAATGACGCCGAAGATCTAAAAAAAATTCAAAAGTGGGACAAAAAAAAATGGACTTTTTTTTTTAGGTCTCATGATTAATCCAAGTATAAAGAAATTAAATATTTTTGAAAATAAATGCCGACACTTTTTAGTAACTTTTTTTTTTAACAGTTACACGTTTGCGTTTCAGATAAGATTAAAAAAAAAAAATCTTAAAAAACTAAAAGAAAAGGGACTTAGAAACCTTGGAAATTTTTTTTAAAGATTTTTTCTTCTTTTTGTCATCATAAATGGAAGAAAATAAATAATTTCGCACCCCCAAGTTTTTTTCTAAATGTCATACATACAGCAATATTTATCAAAGTTTTGAAAAATTGATAATTTAATAAAATTATATAATAATAGAAATCGTTTTTTTTTTTTTTGTCGTACGTGTCTCGTCTTTCCCACGACACACGTGTTTTTGTTTGTCTTTTTTTAAGCCCTTTTTTTATAGTACAAACAACTAATAAAAAAGGCAATATATAATTGAGAAATAATAAATTTTTAAAACGGTAATTAATTTAATTAAACTAACTGACGACGGGCACTCGAGGGAAAGAATACACACACACACACACACACATATATATATATATATATATATATATATATATAACACGTGACACTGAAAAATTGACGTACATAAATAATGAAATAGCGATAACGTATTGTGACAGAAATTAGCTGGAAAAAATAAAATAATGAAATTTAAAAAAATACTCAACAAAATCTAAAAAAAAAAAAAAAAAAATATACAAAGTTCTGGGAGGAGGAATAATTGTTAACAAAAACTAAGTAATTTAAAGTTTAAAAAAATACGTGAATTCGTATTTCACTGCAATTTACGTTTCGTGTCATTAATTTTCAATGTGTTCTTCCTTCTAGGGGTCTATGTCCATGAAAAATAGTTAATTCCTTACTTAATGGTTGCTTAGCAACTTACGACAGTAGGGCATACGCACGCACGCACATACATACACAGAAGTGCGTGCACACAAAGTGAAGGAGGAAGAGATAGAAAGGAGGCAGCGTTGGTGGAGGTGAGAAAAATAGACGAAGAAAAAAAAGGGGGGTATTTAAAATGAAGGACGAGCAACTTTCATTTTAGAGAGCGGAGAGGGGAAAAATGAAAAAAAAGAAAAAAAAAAGTTTATTTATAAGGACCCCTCCACTAATCCCCAGGACACACACGCACCAGCTAAAGCTTAAAAAAAAAAAAAAAAAAAAAAGTAAAAAAAGCTTTCTTCGAAACACATATACACACAATTTGAATTATGATACACGATCTGAGACTGTGTTCTGTACTCGTAGCAGACAGGCACCTGCATATGTACATGAATGTTTTCTTATGACTAACCTTATAAGCGAAAGCAACCCTACCGACCTGGTCAATGTATTATCGTAAAAATGGCAGCTCGATATAACGACATCACGCGGTAGTTTTTTTTGTTTTTTTTTTTCTTCTTTTTCCTCTTTCTATATACCATCTTTCATGAGCGTATCTATCATCCTGTAGTGTGTAGTGTATCTATCTCCTTCATAGAAACGAGTCGTCCTCTCTTTCTTCCTTTCCATCACCTGCTTTTATTGTTATTAAAAGAGAACTTCAGGGTGACTGAAAAAAAAAAAGAAGTCTCACATCTATCTTGCGTCTTCATTTCTGTTCTTTTCGCTCATTTCTGGAATTTAAAAAAAAATCGGAGAGAAAGCCGTGTGCCGGTGGGAGAAGTAGACGTCGGAAATGCATAGTAAACCACTAGTTAGACTAAACCACTCAATCGGGGGTGTCAGACCATGAGAACATATAGGGTTGGGGAGGAAAAGAAAATGGATGAGGGCACCGACCTCTCTCTCTTTCTTTCTCCCCCTGTCTCTTTTATTTCACTCTACCACCATACCCTGTTCATCCACCACCATCAACGTCAATAGCAGGAAAGCAGCCATACCATCAGCAACCATCGCGTTATAATTATCTAGAGGCCAACTTAGACTGTGAATGTAGGTCGGCTCTTGCTGGCCAGTATAGAAGGGTTAGGGAAGGGAAGAGAAGAAGACACACGGGGAAAGGGAGGCGAGGAGTTTGAACGCTTTATATACATCTATACTAATTTAAGCACCTGGAATTGCCCGGATTAAGCAGTTCATATCTGTCTCCCTAACACCACAATTGAAAGCCTAGATATGAAACACGAGTGGTATTGTCTATCTTTGAAAACGGAAATAAATTGTCATTGCTGTTTCAAAAATATAAGGAATTTTGCTTGTTCACAGAGACCAATGGCTATCGGAATATTTTCCATGTCTTTACTGGACAGTTGTGCAAATCTATTTTTCTCAGAATGTCCGCTAGCTAAAATTGGTTGTGTTGTGCCAAGTGGTTTTCTCTACAGTTAAAAGAACAAGCAGGTTGGCTAAGATAAAACTTTTGACTAAACCCTATTGTGACATGAACCATGCAGATATGAAGAACTATTTTTATCCCTGCAAAATACACTAGCAACATCTTTACTTCTGAGTTGGAGTGAGTTCAATCTCTGTGTCAAGTAGTAGGTAAAAATACACCATCTCAATGGAGAGGTAGATAATTGCCACGAGTCAAAATGTCTTTTTTTAATATCATTTCCCTTCAGGATGCAGGTGATCACAGCTCTCTACAGAATCCTTTTCTTTATTATCTATGAATTGCCATGATTTCTTGGGAAAAATACTGTAGAGGATTCTCAACACATCTTCTCTATGATTTGAAACTTGAAACTGTCCTTTTCCTACAGTGTCTGTCACCCACAAGACAAGTGAATACAGTTTGTCCTGCTATTTAACTCATAGCTATGGGGAGATGAAATGGATTCATGCTGTTTCCAAGGGCACAAGAATAAAGTTGAACACAGCAGACTAGACCAGAAATTGAACTAGGCTTGCTGACTCCACATTCTGCACCAATAGCAATTATGTTACATGCACACCCAAGAAAGAATACGGTAATATTAACTGTTTACTTATAAGGAAATATTCAGCATTCATTGACCAAAGAAGCCAGTGCTATTGTTGACTGTGATGGTAATATTAGCTGTTTCCTTATATGGCAACACTCAGAATTTATTGACCGAGCAACCAGTTCCACGTGGGTTATGTTTTTCTTCACTTTCTGGCCATTGAACTGGAATCAAATCTGTTCTCCTTATCTCTAATGGTAATATTAGCAGTTTCCTTATAGGGAAACATTCAGCATTCATTGACTGAGCAGCCAGTGCAACTCAAGTTTTCACTTAATCTCTAATGGTAAGATTAAATTAGTGTAGAATTTCAACATCTTCAACTAGGTTATTATTTTCCCTTTGAGCGATTATGTGATAATCCATTTTAGTAATGCAGTTTCTGTTTGCTACAAGTCTATGTTTGTGACAGTCAAAGAGGTTGAAAGAAGTATGGTTTCCCTCTAAAAACCTACAGAGTTCATTTGCTCAAAGCCATTTATACAAGTTTTTAAATTCCACAGGAATGACACTGGTAAATTAACAGAAACAACACAGCTATAGAATCAAATAAAGGGTTCTCAGAACATTATTCAAAAACATGATGGAGAATGGGCAGACCTGAGAGTAAAAGAGCTAAAAGAATCTCTATTTTTTAGTAATGAGATATTACCTCATACATACCTGGACAAATTGTTAATAAGAAGCAAACATGCTATATGTTACCATTAAGATCAGGTGATTTTTTTTATTTTACTTTTTAAGATCATTAAAAGCAGAATTCTTTCTTACATGCGATAACAGTTATTTGTTGAGATAGAAATCCTAGATGAGTGATACAGAAAACAAAAAATGCAAATACAAATTGGGTTCAATAATGGTATAGGCAATGAAAATCATTTTTGGGGATATTTGTTTACCTTTAATGATTTTAAAAGCAAAATTCTTTCTCATGCTCAATAATAGACATAAGTGTTTAGATCAAAATCTTAGAAAATATAATCAATGACATTGCAAATTTACTTCAATATAGCTTCCATTTTTTGATGGTATGGTTTACAATAACCCTTTTTTTAAATATTTGTTTGCCTTTAATGATTTTAAAAGTAAAATTTTTACACCCAACAATAGACATAATTGTATAGATCAAAATCATAGGTTACAGATGCAGAAAACTGATACAATTGCAAATTTCCTAAAATATGACCATAAATATTTGATTCAGTAAATAAATTACTCAACTTATAACAAAGCATTGGAATTTGAATCCCAGTGACACTGGCAGTATCATGAATAAAAGTGATTCCAGTAAACATACCTGTTCTATGAGAACTAATATTTCCTTTAATTCATGAAAAGAGTGAGATTTTATTCTTGTTTTATTTGCTAATGTTTGATTGATTTGTCTTTTGTTGGTTATTTGAAGCCAAAACAGATTTTGGCTAATGAGAATAATTATTTTAATTTTTTTGCAAGTGAATATTGCCTTGACAATTTTATGGAGATAATGATTTTTTCACATACTAGTTCTAGTATTTAACCCATAGCTGGGGGAAGAACAGATGGATTCATGCCTTGCCAAAGGTATTTGCACGTAAATGAGTGTAACAAATTCAACTAGAATCTGAACTTGTCTCTCTGATTTCTCATTCTAAGCTGCAATTCATTACATCACCTACACATCAACATTTCTTAATGGGTATATACAAACAAGTATCAGAAATTTAAAATCCATGCTTATCCATTATGTAAAATGGAATGTTTACCGAATTCAATTTACATATTTGTACATTAAATGTGATTTTTAAATAATATTTTAACTTAGAGAAATGATGGCAAACTTGCACATTTGTACTCACAGAAAAATACCAAAAAACAAAACAGAATATCAAAGGGGCAGTTTTCCCTTGACACCACTATTATTATTTTATCTACATTCACTCCTCAGCAATATTTATTGTTTTTAAAAATAATAATTAGAATTGTAATAAAAACCTAAACATATGAAAGTGAATTTAAAGATGTTTTTTTTTTTGTTTTTGAGAATTTACAACAAAAATAATAAACACTATTAATTTATTAGATTGTTTATTGGAATGGTTGGCAAAACATTGGCTAATTGATTCAAACTTTATAAAATGGTAAATAATAAGGATTTCCTTATAGTTGGTTCAAATATTTTAATAATTTAATAAATGTTTATAGATTTATGAATAAAAAATTGTTTTCATTTATTTCTTTATAAAATTGATAGATTGCATTAGTTGTTACAATATTGTAAATATAAAATTATTCTTTTAAATAAACAATCTAATAGTTTTTAATATTTTTGTTGTAAATTCTCAAGAACAAAAATAAAATTCACTTTCATCAGATGTTTAGCTTTGATTAAAATTCTCATCATTACTTTTTAAAAGAATAAACATTGCTGAGGAGTGAAGGTAGTTAAAATAATAATAGTGGTGTCAATGGAGAAACTGCCCTTTTGACATACCATTTTTTTGGCAGGCATAAAAATTTGCTGAAATGTTTTTCTGAAATGGCATTGGAAGAATGTCATGAAGATTCCAGAAAGAGGAAAGTCTAGATTCCTACGTCACAATTGTAAGAGCGAACAGCAAATTATTTTGCTTGACTTACACTTCAAGGCTCCTCTGACGCAAATACACATTAAACTTCATATTCTTCAGTTCCATGAGTTCAGTCATTGACGGCTAAGACTTGCCCAGCGGTAAACCATACATATTCTCTTTGCATTCCATTCCTAAGAAAGAAGCTCTATCCAAACAGCTTCTTCCCAAGAGCCATTACTTTATACCTGCATATCCCTGGGAATGCTTCCCTGAATGCTACAATCTTAACATCTTCAAGTCTAGGTCAACTGTCACCTATCATACAAACCTGCATAAAATCTTGTCTACCATACTGACAATGTCCGGTTCTTGATAATGACTGAGATGGTGAAAAAATACTCGAATAATACGGAACAAAAAACATGAACTTCAAACACTTGATCCATAATTTTGATTCCAATTCACAATTTGAAAATGGGATTTTTTTTTTTTAAATGAGTTCATCCCAGGCAAGGCAGTAAAAGCCACTAAGACACAAGGGGCGTACCTGGGTGTGGAAGAATTAAAAATCAGAAACATTACTAAGTAGTGAGAACAAAAGAAGAGTAATCAGAAGGACAATAGATAGCTATTGACATTGCATTTACATTTTTGTAGATTAAATTTGACCGGAAAGCATGGAGCCAGAAGAGAGTTCTACAAGCGAGAAAAGAAACTGTTAGCATAGAACTTACGGCTACATCTAGCCAGCTCAGCTATAAGTTGGTGAGATCATGACACCAATCTGGTATTGCGCTTAAATTCAAACATTCTAGTTACCATAGTGAAGAGTTCATCCAAACAATTACTGTGAAAGTATGTATAGAAAAGGCACAGGGAGGCAGTGAGAAAGTGACTTCCTCTTTCCTCCTATGGCATCTACACAAGAACCATGTTTAGCTATCCTTGAGTGGCTTTTGAGCCTTGTATTGAGTGGGCATTTATTTAAAAAAGTTACATCATTCAATTTGTTACAGTACATTGCAATGTATTTGTGAGTTATTTAAAATCACTTTTCTGTAATGCCTATATATTGTATGAGTGGGTAGTTTCTCAACATATAACAAGTGATTATAATCTGAAATATTTGTCTTTGTATTTTGTCAGTTCAGATTGGGATAAAAACATTGGGGTGAAAAGGTGTTGATACTTTCAACAGAAAGTTTTCATTTTGGATCAAGTGAGGCTACAATCAAGACCAGCCTAAAGAAATGGGGCTGTAACGAAATTAGACGGCTCTAGGCACACAGCCAATGTGTTGATAAAAGCTGTCGCATATATATATATATACATATATTTACATATTATTATTTTTTTCAGAGCAATACACTCTTCTGATAAGTATCACGTTTAATTTCAGTACAATGTGTGTGTATATCTGCATATATATTTTATCAATTTAAATGTCATTTTAGTATTAGGTTGGTGCAAAAATAATGACGTAATAATGTTGTTTTTTGACGTATTTTTTAATGTCAAAAAACGACGTTATTACGTCATTATTTTTGCACCAACTTAATAGATATCCATAGGAGTAGAGGCTCTGTTTATTTTTATATAGTATTTTTTGTTTGTCTACCTGGCTATTCAAAAAAAATATGCACTCTACGACAGGATTCAGACCTGACTTGCCCTTTTTACAGGCGAAAAAATTGTTAGATCCAATGCGCTCTAGACTGTGTGTGTTGTCTATCAGGAAAAGTCAAAATAGTGACTTTTAAGCACTAATTCTTACCAGAATCTTCAGGGCATATTCTTCTTTAATTTCTCAAATATTCAGGCCAGTAGACAAAAATAGATAAATATACCATTTAATAAATAATCAGAGTGTTTACTCAAATATGGCTGACAACTAAAATTAATGTTTAAAGTGATAAAATCTGCTAGATTAATAAATAAAAAAATCCATTACTTCTTTAGAAATTGCTATATATATATATATATATAGTTTAGGTATCTCCATGAAATCGCTAAAAAAAAGCGCATAGTCTGATGAAAAAGACGTCAAACTTAACGAAAACAAAATTTTATCGCCAAAATGTTGATGTTACTATTAAGAGTAAAGAACAAAGTAATTTTTAATTATTTTTTAAAATTTTTCTGACAATTATTTCTATTTTTGCAAGATTTTCAAAATTAATGTGTGTCATAAGAAAAAAATGAACCAAAAAGGCCAACAGGAGAAGAAATATCATATGGTTCAACCCACCGTACAACAAAAACGTAAAAACAAACGTAAGAAAAATATTCTTCAAACTCTTACACAAACACTTCCCGGAATCAAGCACCCTACACAAAATATTCAACAAAAACACAGTAAAAATCAGCTACAGCTGCACCGAGAACATGGCACAAATAATAAAAAAGCACAATAGGAAAATTATCAACAAACCATGCAAACAAATTAAACCCACGTGCAACTGCAGAATAAAGAACGAATGTCCCTTAAACAGAAATTGTTTACAAAACAACGAAATATACCAAGCCATGATAAAATCACAAGATAACAAAGAAAAAGTATACATAGGAGTAACTGAAGGATCCTGGAAACAAAGAAATTATACACACAAAACATCTTTCACAAATAATAAATATGCGAACAGTACAATGTTTTCTAAGTATATCTGGGAAATTAAAAACAAAACGCACATCACACCAAAAATATCTTGGAAGATAAGGCCTCATCATCATCAGCCTACAACAACCAATCAAACTTGCAAACTTTGACTGGAGGAAAAAATAGCTATCATTACTTTCCCAGACCAAAATAAATTATTAAATAAAAGATCCGAGCTCATCTCAAAATTCAGACATAAAAACAAATTTTTACTACGTTACTTAAAAATTGAAAACGGAAAAAATAAAATAAAAACAAATAAATAAACAAATAAACAAAATAACAATAAAAATAAGCAAAATTAATTAATCCAAACAAATTACCAAATCACACCTGTTAGAATAGACGAAACAGAATAATAATAACAAAAAAAACAAACGAACCCAAATAAATAAAGTAATAAATAAATTAGCTAACCATTATGACCAAAATATTAGTTAGATTAAAACATCAAACCTAAAAATTGGACGTAAAAAAAAAAATAAAATAGCTATAACTGTTATATAACGAAATAAAAAATATATACTACGTTACTTAAAAATCGAAAACCGAAAAGAGAAAATATACAAGTAAAATAAATTGACCTAAATTCATCCAAGTAAATAAATAAACAAACCAATCCTGATAAATTTACCCTTAGAAGAAAAAAAACAAATAAAGATAATCAACCCAAATAAACACAAATCAAAAACTGTTCCCGCCAAAATAATAGTTAGAATAAACTACAACAATCAACCTCAAAACCGAACAAATAGCTTTAATTAAATTCTCAGACCAAAACAAAACTATTAAATAAGTGATATAAACGAATTTTTACAACGTTAATAAAAACACTGATTAAAAAAATAAAATAAGAAACAAAAAAAATAAAAATAAAAAACAAGCAATATAATTTAACTCAAATAAATAAACAAACGACTTCTGGTAAAATAAACCGCCACAATAGACTACTCACAATGCACCACTGACCCGTATATATATAAATAGCCGAGAAAAATAACAGCACACATGGCCTGATGATTGCATATAGCATGAAACAGACTGTCACCTCTAAGTGTTGACTTCTATGTTCACTTTTATATTTACACACACTATCTCTGATATTGAGCACTTTATTCTATAAATATAGCACACCTTAAGACTATATTTCTTCATATATATATATATATATATATATATATATATACACACACATATATATACATATAATTATGTATTTGGGAACCAATCCTCTTTTATACAATTTTTTATGCACTTCATGCCCACAAAAGAAAATGCCTGTTTGAATGCAAGAAAAATTAAATAAAAAGCATAATCGTTGTACCTTGTCAGTTGTCTTTAACAAAATTTATAAACGATAGATGATCATGGAATATAGAGGTTATCAGTGTTGAAAGACACAGTAGCATGACAAGTTCAAGTTCATTTTTTCACAAATACCCCTTGGGAAAGTTATGAATCCATTTACTGTTCTATGGGTTAAATAGTAGATTAGGATGGACTTTCTAGCCTACCAGCTATATGAGTTAAACAATAGGGCAGAATAGGCTTTCTACTTCAAAACCTAAGGAGGGATGTTTGGAGGGCTTTATGCAATCATTTCTCTTGCTATTACTCCTTTCAAAAGGTGCAGCTTTTTCTACACAAGTCTTTACCACAATAATCTAATCATATTCACGTGTAACGTGGCAATCCTATCCTGAAACTAAACTGTTGGGTCATCGTCCAGCGAAATACAACACAAGAGTTTATTATATAATAACAGTATAAAAAACTACTGACTTTTTAAGAATTCAAAAGATAATTAAAATGATTACTGTTTGTAAAACCTGATCTGTGGTGTTGGACAACTATTGCAATGTGTCGATGTTGCTTATATTTGATGTGACTTGAGTAGGTGTCTGCGGTGCAGGACACAAGAACATTGGGTCTGATTCGTTTAAATCCAGGCATAGCTACAATAAGAGAACAAAAGGTTCTTTTAGGATGCTGAAATTATCCAAATATTTTAGGCACAAAGTTGTATTCATCAAATTCCCAGTGAGGACTGAACTCCCTCATAATGCCAAGAAAAACTTGTTTGCTTACAAATGCTCTACAGTAGGCATTGTAACCTGATCAGATACCCACTCGTGCAACAGATATACAAATTAATAATGTAGTCATTGTGGAAGAGTGATTTTAAATAACTTGCTAACACAATTCAATCTAGTGCGACAAATTGAGTGACAGTTTAATATGTCTATTGTAAGTCGGACAAGCCTTAAAGCGTAAAAGCAAGCAGAATAATTTGTTGCAGGTTCTTATAACTTTAGAACGAGCAACACTGAAGTATAAATTCAAACTTTCTTCTTCTGTGGATCTTTGTGACATTTCTTCTTCTGTGGATCTTTGTGACATTTCTTCTTCTGTGGATCTTTGTGACATTTCTTCTTCTGTGGATCTTTGTGACATTTCTTCTTCTGTGGATCTTTGTGACATTTCTTCTTCTGTGGATCTTTGTGACATTTCTTCTTCTGTGGATCTTTGTGACATTTTCTTTCAAAGTCAGCTCAAACATCACATAAGAAAAAAAAAAAATTTCTGCATATAAAAACTTTCTTCAAAAATCATATTTCACGTAGAATTGGGCACCTCAGTGTGGTTTAATGGTTATCAAGTTTGTCTCGCTAGAACAATTATAACCAAGTAGTGAGTTCAAGATCCTCACTGGGTGCCACATTCTTTCAGCCTTGTGCCACATCTAAGCTATGCTTAGAAAATCACAACATTTAACATAGAATATGAAAATGATTTCAGTAAATATTTCATTTTACACATGAATTTTAAAATTCTGACATTTGGTTATATGTATTCATTAACAAGTAAGAAAATAAGTGGCATGGACAAAAAGGGTGGATTCTAAGTAAATATAACAAACCCAACATGAATTGGAACTTGGCTCTCTGATTAACAATTCTGAGCCGTTATCTATTACACAAACTGTATATCCATGCTTACAGCGGCTAGTATTCCAAAGTGGTCACCCATCTACTATGAACCAGGCTTGGCATTGCTTAACTTAGTTGCATGTACTCATAAACAATTAAGAAAACAGGAATGGAATCTTCTTGCTTTTTGTTTTTTTTTGTGCTAGTCTTCTTCCAAATAAGGCTCAAGAACCACTCATTTTAGAACTTGTTCTTTTTGTTTAGCAGCATATCAACTTTTATGGGTTATATAATGCCAAAATCTAAATATTTTGTATGCAATTTTATTTATTTTTGAGGGAGATAATAATGGTTTTAGTGAAACATGACTTTAATTAACCCATAGCTGGGAGGGAAGAAGAGATGGTTTCATATCTTTCCCATGTGTATTTGTGAATAAGTGAATATAATGAACCCAACCAGAATTGTAACTTGGCTCTCTGGTTAAAAATTCTGAGCCAATATCCATTACACCACCCACACACCCAAAGTTACAGCACCTGGTATTCCAAAGTGGTCTCAGGCACGAACAAGGCTCAGCATTGCTTAATTTCGGTGATCATATGGGAACTGGCATCTCAACATGATGTGTCTGTAAGCCTTAAATAGATAGTTAGAGAACGAAGTGTGTGATATTAACATAAGAGATAAAAGCCAGGGAAAATTATGAGGATAGATAACAAATGACCTTTGACTTGAAGAGGTTAAGATTTCAATCCAATGAAGACACAAGATATTGGTTTGTGAAGTTTTCAAAGCACACATATTGTCTGGTCATTTAACAATAAGAGAAATTATAGTCTTCCACTGACTGGTTACAGATAGTATCTATTATTAAAAAAAAACTATTTACACATAACAGAAAAGAGGTAGACCCTTTCCCCATGAGAGTAGAAAAAAATGTTCCCAGACTTTATATATATATATATATATATATATATATATATATATATATATATATCTGTGTGTGTGGATATAAAAGTGGACACTGAGGTCAACACCAAGTAGTGATAGTCCACTTCATGCTTGAATGCAATCTTTAAGCCATGTGTGTTGGTTTGACTATTTCTATATGCTAGTCAATGGTAGTAATGCTTATTGTATTATCCTAATGGTTATTGAGTGAGTGGTAACAGTCAGGTCTCAAATTATTCTAGACACTATTGAAGAGACATAATTGTGGATCTGGATGCAATTGTTTGTAGTTGTTTTATAACGCCATTATTCCTTGTTCCCTATTTAGGATTGGGTTTTTAGTTTCTTCTAAAGTATTCTCTTTATCTTTCAATCCCAGTAGCCCCCCTTGTGTCTTAGTGACATTATCACCTTACTTGGGGTGAAATGATTAAAAAAAAAAGAAGAAAAGAAAATCACTTAAAAGTTATTCTAGTGAATACCCATATTTGAGTAGACGCTCCATTTATTTATTAAAAAAAAAAGAAGCCAACCATAGTCGGGATCATTGAGTCAATGTGACTCATCCTTTCTTTAGCTGCATGTGTTTCACCAAGGCTATACACAGTTTTGTGTTCAGAGTTTTCCTTCTCCTAGACTGGTTGCCACCCAAGGCTATAGAATCCAGTCTGTCCTAGAATTTTAAATAGAATATATAAAAACTCTCCGTGTTCTTGTTGACTGTAGTCTGGATTAACGAGTCAATGTGAACGATCATTTCCTTAGTTGCATAGTATATGCTTCATGAGGGCATCACAGTTTTGAATTCAGAGTTGGCTTTCTAGATCAGTTTCCACTCAAGGCTATAAAACCCAGTTTGCCCTGCTATTTACCCTTAGCTGCAGGGAGAAGTGTTGGATTCATACCTTCCCCAAATGTATCAGCACGTAAGTGCATGACTGAGTGAATATAATGAACTCAACTGGGATTTGAATTCTCACTCTGAGCTCCAAATCTATTACTCCATCCGGCCTCCTAAAACATATTTATTTTCATCTAACGGCCTAAATATACAATAAATATACTGTTAAATAAATAAACAGAGCATCTACTCAAATATGGGTATCCACTAAAAGTAACATTTAAGTGATAAAATCTGTTGGTTTAATAAAGAAAAAAATCCATTACTTCATTACAAATTACTTTGTTTACATTAAGATAGAAAACTGAGCAGGTATGAATGTTTCTAGAATCTGCACTTAAAAGCACTATTTGGCATTGCTTAGTCAGTGAAACTCTCCGTGACTGAGTTGGTTTAAAACACGTTGAATTTAGCAACAATTTCTCTTGCTAGGAGGATGCAGGTTCAAATCCTGCTGAAGGGGGTATCTTTTCTTTAATAAGATTTCTCAAATATTCAGGCTAGTAGACAAAAACTAATAAATATATATGCTGCTCTACTGAAATACGGTTATCACTAAAAATAACATTTATGTGATAAAATCTGTCAGATTAATAAGAAAAATCCATTATTTCTTTGATAATTATATATATCTAATAGTTTCACTTTTATTAAAGCTTCATCAGAGAATGAGATATGGAGAAAAATAAAGAAAGATATTCTGGGATTTTTACTTTTGCATAGTTTGATTTTCATTGGTTAATCAGGTTTCACGTGTATTTGACTTTTTAAACTAATGTTAGTATAGTTTGTGGCATTCTGAATTGAAGATGACACATCCATCCAAAGTTTCAAGAAATTAATGCATTCTAAGCCTACCTGAAAAACCATAAATATTGCTTTAAGTCTAGAATAATTGAATTCAGAACACCACAAATTATACTAATCTTGGTTTAAAAAGTTGAATGCATGTGAAACATGACTGACTGATGAAAATCAACCACAAAAATAAAAATACCAGAACATCTTTCTTTTTTCTCCATATCTTATTCTCTGATGAAGCTTTAATAAAAGTGAAACATGTTTAGATAATTAAACATTTCTTATTTGTTCTTTTTTTTATCATTCTGACAGATTTTAATTCATATCTGATTCTAACTCATTATATATATATATATATATATATATATGGTATAAAATGACAATTGGAAAAAAATCTTAGATTTTGCCAATGCGTTTTATCTTCCGACTTTTTCAAGGCAAAAATGAAATCGAAATGTTTTTGTTGTTATAGTAACATTAAAAAATCCAAATTTAAAAAGATAGATGCTTCTGTCTAAGCTTTTTTTCTGATTAATATAAATTACCTTTATAATAAGGAATTTACATTAACCAGAAAAAAAGCTCAGACAGAAGCGCCTCTCTTTTAAATTTGGATTTTTTAATGTAACTATAACAACAAAAACATTTCGATTTCATTTTTGCCTTGAAAAAGTCGTAAAGACGAAACGCGTTGGCAAAATCTAAGATTTTTTTTCTAATTGTCATTTTATACCAATCTGCCTTGTCTATAGAAGTGATCTGGGAATTTAACTATATATATATATATATATATATATATATATATAAAATGCTGAAAAGTTCTCGGTCTGACAAAGAAGCAGGGTATATATTAAAAAAAAAAAATTTTGGTAAATCTTTTAGTATCCTCTTGTACATAGATACCTATTTTTTGATTGTTGTAGGAATGTACAGAAGGAAGTAGAAACATTCCAGAAAGTTGTTCATGTGAGAAGTGGCAGTCAGAGAGAGAGAGAGAGAGGAAAAAAAAAATCCCTTTTGTCCTGGAGATCTACTCTATTATAAATCTGTAGAAAAAAAAAAAAAAAAAAAAGTTTTACAATCAGCCAACTCCACAATTTTTAATTTAGCTGTGGATAATAACAATGTGATGAACAACTTTTTTACTTTTCAACACGTACTTGCCAAATCTCTGTGGTTACTTCTTTAACAGTCAGTCTTGAAACATTATTACACTTACTATTTTAAGGAAAACACTATATTGTATAAGCATGAGTATGGGTGTACACACATGCCCATACTCCTTAGCAATAAGAATAATTAATAAGCAAAGAAAAAATTACTTCCTTTTGGTCCTCTCCCCAAACGGACACTGAAATCAAACTTGCATCCGCCCTTTGTTAGAGAAACCACTGTTTGATCCAGTGTACTTTACCGATTAACCACAAAAACCATCACAGTTCAGCAAGGTTTTATTTTCCCTTTTAAGTAAAGGTGCTCTTTATAACAGAGTGGTTAAAGCACATTGGATCAAACAGTGGTTTCTCCTACAAAGAAGGGCACAGATTCAAGCCCTGCTGGAGAACACATTTTCTTTAAGATTTCTTGGATGCAGGATGCATGGGGACAGACATAATACACACTGATTAAAGCAAAAATAAAAATGGGGCATCTATTTCAAATATGAGTATCCACAATAATAACATTTGAGGTAATCAAAATGTCAGATTAAAAATGAATTCTTTAGAAATATGCATACATGTCTGTCCATATAAAGTTATATGGATTTGTGCATGTGCGAGCATATAATTGGCATATATAAAAGTGAGGTTTTATTTTCATTATTTGTATATCATATATTAACATGTGCGCATAAGTGTGTGTGTGTATATATATATATATATATATATATATATATATATATATATATATATATATATATTCGCTCACTAGCTACAACATGTTAAAGTATGTGCAATACTCTGCTCTTATCAACCATCAACCAAGGGAGGTAACACAATTTTGGTGGCTAAGGCGATACTGCCACCCTTGATGGCATTTTGCTTTTGCCAACGGACAGGGTATTGTTTTTGTATACATGTTAGTTTCTTGCGATTTCTTTTTACAACTACAACTAAAATTTGTTAAAATAAACAATGTGCTCATAGCAACTGTTATTAATGACATAGAATAGAAAGTAAACAGACGTGTTTCATGTTGAAAGTAGTGCTACGTTGAGAGCATGATATTATTTAACTATGTGTGTGTGTGTGTGTATGACATCATAGGGGATTATATTTCGAAGTGTGTTTAAAAACATACACAAATAAACATAAAAATTTAAGTTTGACCATTTATAATGATGTCACCTTGAGTGGCTTGATCTTGAAATGAATAAAGTCAATTTTCTGATGGGTGGATAATAGAGTAGCAGTAAAGCAATACAAAAAAAAAACAAAAAAAACTAACTTCTTTCAATACACATGGAAAAAAAAGCATATAATGTAATCAGAGTTTGCAGTCACTTGTTAGAACAAAAGTGTTGCAGTATTTATAATAATAAAAAAAATCCTATCTATGATATCACGCTTTATATAAACAGATTGTGTGTGTAATGCACACATATTATACTTGGTTAAAATGCTTCAATAACAAAAAATATAAATAAAAATGAAAAATTTTTCCCCCAGAAATGACTTTTTTTTTATAAACACATAACTGTATTAAATTAGATATTTTCTAAAGAAGAGACTCATTGGTAATTTATATTTGAGAACAAAATACTAATTAAGAAGTAAGTTTTAAAATAACTGTTCATTAGTCATATTTTTTTTTTTTTTTAGAGTGATGTCCACACTGTACAAGGCCTGTGGTGACTCGAGGTAGAGAGCTACATTCACTTATGTATAAATACCCTTGGGATAGGTATGAATCCATCTCTTCTTCCTCATCTATGGATTAAACAGCAAGACTTCTATCTGGAAAAATCCTTGTTATATTAATGTGTTGGAAAATGAAATAAAATCAACAAATAAAATAATAATAATAATAATAAAAATAAATTTTCCCATGCTGCTAGTAATATAGGAAGCTGAAACTTTATTTCTCCACTTGGCTTCACAAAATGACTGTTAGGTGGTGCTGTTTAAATCTTTAAAGACACAAATTTTTCTTTTCTCTTTCTTGCTGCAAGATGCATTAGCACATGGAAAAAAGATAGCCCCACTGAGACATCTTCCTTTCTCTGGTTAACTGATGACCGAACTTTCTTTCCACTTTCTAACGCATGTGCTTTTCAAAACTTGGACCTATGAAGTAAATCAACGTGTTCTTTGGTAATTCCAACTCTGCACAAGGCTGACTTAAGTTTGATCATTATACCGGTGCTTATATACGGTCTGTGGTAGAAACCCAAGTTTCTGAATGTTTCTCTTAATTGTTTACATGTGAAAATCTACCCCATCTACAAAATATACACCAACACAGCCTTTAAATTCCATAAATAAAAAAAAAAAAAAAAAAAAAAAAATTATTCTTAAAATCCAAATGTGTATCAGCTTTAAATAATCCACAAAGGGTTGATGTCTCTCTCTTCTCTTTATGTACCATGTCCCCTCAAGAGATAGGTAATCGAGGCTCTCCACAATTTCCTGTCCCTTGTAGCTTTAAATAAATTCCGTCTTTTCACTATTTCTAAACCGTTTCGGACTCCATTTTCTCAAGCTTAAACATATTATGTTAAACATATTTATTCTGTCTTCCAATCTATCCTGTGAGTAACAGATTTTCCAAGTCCTCCTTCTTCATTATGTGCTCCAGAAACGACAACTGTTTCTTTCTGATATTAAGTATAAGTTTCCTTTTTGTTTTGATATTATCTAAAACCTCATCATTGTTCATATTCAGTCCATGGTATCCTTGGCATCTTTCTGTAAAACCACGTTTCTGTAACTTCAAGTCTCTTCTTTCTCTTTGAAGAGATTGTCCAGCATTCACTGCCATACAGGAAGACAGATATCACGTAACAGTTCAGATGTAAAAAAACAAATTAATCAATAATGAAAATGAGTAAGACTCAAGGCTAAATGATATTTGTTAATCAAATATTGATTACCTCCTGCAAGTACATTTTTGAGCTTATTTTCAATGTCTTTCTCCTAGATGGACAACTGATATTTGAGTTTACACAAAAGATGCCCCTGTAAGCAGAAGTTTGGGCTGAAGGTCAAAAACCTGGAGCAGTGGCGCTCTGTCTCTAGTGCAAAGAAACAAAATTGTCTTACATACACATTCACCTGGGAGAAGGAAAGCTGTTACCAAATGCAAGTCAAACAAATTATTACACCAACCATTCATGTGTCCTTAGATCATCCTGACCAACAAAATGTAAATCATTCTCACCTTCCTTTTCCAATTTTGTTTCTCTTAGTTTAAGATTTTATTGCTGGTAAGACATCAGAAGGGTTGGTTTAGAGTGTCAAACTTCTGGACCTTCTAAATATCCACACAGGTTAGAAGAGAGACAAGGGGGAGGCCAATAAAAAAAAAGGGGGTTGGTTGAGGTGGGGAGTCTAGAGTAAGAGTTTCACAGCCAATGAATTTTTATGGAGTTTCTTTTTGTGAAAACTGGAGGTGGGAAAAGTTTAATGACAGGAGTGGCAAAACTGCTTGGAGTGAAAGCTTACAGAGAAAATGAAATTAGAGAGAGCTTTAGTCCTCCCCATAACAGTTTTGTTCTCTTACTGTCCTCAGTTTCAGTTTGTTGTTGGGCATTTTTAAAAAAAAAACAAGAAAACAACTTACCCTTTAATATTCCACAAGCAGTTGTCTGATAATCTTCAAGTCTCTTCAGTACTTGGGAGATCACAGCCCTCCACAAATATCACTCCTTACTATCCCTCCTTATTCAATCCATCATCCATTTACACAAGACCCTTGGGTATGTCCCTTGCTGCTTCCATCTACCCCTTACCTCATTATATGTCACAGAAATTAATAGGTAAGTAGCCAGTAGGTATGGTATTTCTTATGTGCCATGTTCCTTCAGGACATGTGCGATCATAGCTCTCCACAACTTCCTATCCTTTGTAACAATAAACAAGGGTTGATTCCTTACTATGCCTCCCTGTTCTTATTCAGCCCTCCATTTACACAAGCTTGTTACATATGTTACTCATTATCTCCCTCTACCCTGATTACCTTCACTATTTCCTGTCAGTGTCAAATTCTCCACCCACTCTTTCATCATTACGCACACCAGAAATTTCAGTTGTCTCATTCTGATCATAAGTATAAATGTCCTTATTGTTTCCATTTTCATTGAAATCTCCTTGTCGGTCCATCGTATTCTCAGCATCCTTCTGTAGGACCACATCTCTGTTGCCTCAAGTCTCTGGTTCATTTGCAAGAAAACTGCCCTAAGACCGACATTACATAGTAATTTGACACTCTTTTTTTTTTGTTTCTAATTAAATGTTCTTGTTTATTAATAGTTTTCTTTCTATACCTGGCCCATAATGCACATTGCAAATTAAAAAAAAAAAAATCTTGTATCCCTTTATAATCAAAGAGGAATTTAAATTTCATAATCATTAAACAACAAATCATTTCAGAAGTAGTCACAATATGGTGAGCATGTGTCGGTAACTTATATAAAGTTTCAATTGCAAAGGACATCATCACACTCATTTTGAAAGTGCTGACATATATGCTCCTCAGTGGATTTTTGCTAATATAGAATTTTTTTTTTTTAATGATTTCACCCCAAGCAAGGCAATAAAGCCACTAAGTCACAAGAGGCTATAGAGTATGAAAGAACATGGGAGAAAGAAAAACATTACAATAAAAGAATAGCAATTATTAAGAAGATGGAAGATAACGATTGATATTGCATTTAAATTATTGAAGATCAATGTTGACGAGGAGGTAAGAAGCTGGAAAAGAGTTCCACAAGGAAGAAGAGCAACAAAAAACTGTCAGCAAAGAACTTACGGTTACATCTCGTCATTTCAACTGTAAAATGACGAGACCTTTCCGCCAATCTAGTAATGCACATAAATATAAAAAGTCAAAGTACAAGAGGAAAGCTGATCAGAACAATTACCATAAAAAGTATTTATAGAAAAGGCACAGGGAAGCAATGTAATGGCAGTGGAAATGTGACTGAAGCTGAGATGCAGGGTTTGAACCGATAACATTGCAAATTCTTATTTGGATTCTATCAAGAATCTGTTAATATAGAGCAAAAGCACTAGACCAGATGCTTGGAGGAATGGTAGACTTATAAATGTGTAAGAAAAATTCTGGTGAGAAAAATTGTTTAGCACGACTCAGTCAGCCAAATTTCCTAGTTGCAAACCTAAATTTGCCCAATAAGCATTTATAGACAGAAACACCTACATATTTATCATCTGATCATCAATTGTCTGATCAATACGTTTTCATAAAATGATTGATTTGATGGTTTAATGTCATATTAATAACTTATTGGTCATTTAATGCCGAAATTTAATGTTTTGGGGAGTTTTGATGTAAGAAAAATATGAAATATGTTATTCTGCTTACACGATTGAATTGAATTCAATTAGTATTTGAGGATTGTAATGAATCTAGCAATTGATTGATTTATTTAATGGCACATCAATTTTATGAGTCATTTAATGACAAAATTTAATTTTCTTGAGAGCTTTAAAGTAATAAAAATATCATATTATTCTGCTTTCACAATTGAATACATGGTAGATGATACTCAGCTTTTGTACATATACATGTTTGTGCGGACATAATTAGAAGAGGTTGTGATATGTGTATTTTATGTTGTAGTTTTGTTGAAGTTATATTTTGGAATATAGCTTCATTTAAGAAATTGTAGAATATGTGGACTAATGTCATGAAAGTTCTTTCATGTTGGTTGTTTGGCTGATTTTGTTTAGCAGCATATCAACATCTCTATGAGTTATTTAATGCCAGAAGTATTTTAAACGCAATTGTATGCTATCGACTATAGATAAAATGTATTGTTGGTAATTTTACTATAAATACGTATTGTTAATTTTTTTTTTTATATAAAAATGTATTGCTGGTGTTTAATTATAAAAAAACATATAGAAGATGTTATTTGTTAATATCCTAGTGGTATTATCCCCACCCCCCTTACTTGTGGGTGAAATGATAAAAAAAATCAAAAAAATCAGCATGATATTCAATGAGAGTTTTATGGCACATTAATTAATGTTTTTTTATCTTTTAATATTCTGTATGCTATATTTAAGTAAAATAAGATCATTCACTTAACCTCTGTGGATGAGGAGTTTTATGAATACTTTTGTATGTTCAATCATCAACAGCTTTTATTATAAAGTTATTTTAGATCAGAGGTTGTTAACCTTATGTTAACTATGTGACAACTTAGGGTTTTAAAATCCTTCAGTATGCCAACAGCAGATGTATATTTATATAAGTCAGGGTCAATATACCTGTTCTACAATATATTTTATATAGTTATATATAGTGTATATATATATATATATATCATTTCTGTAGTTTAGTGCTAGCAGCAAGCAGAAATATTTCTCCTCCCGATGATGGCCATTTCGGCCGAAACTAGTCAAGGAATCTAAATGGAATAATAATAAAAAAAACGAAAGAATATTAATCTACAACCCAGTGTGTCTGAAGATTTTAATTTTTTAATTTTTTTTATTGTTCAAAATATATATATATATATATAAAAAAAAAAAATTTTTTAAGAAGAAATAAGAAATATTATCTATACATAGGGTATCCCCCCCCAAAAAAAAATTGACATCATTTTGTAGTTTAATAATCTAGCCAATTCTCACTGAAATGATCTCAAATTTTAACAAAATGTGTAGAAAAGGACTAAGTTGACTGTGCGGTCTTATCTCATGGAAGATGGATGAGGTGTGCTGGTGATAATGACAATGTGCTGTTGAATTGGCCACCATATGATTTTTTTTCTTTGGGACTATGTGAAAGGACAGGTCTATATCCCCCACTCTTACTTGCCTAGAGGAACTTAAGCAGAGGATCCCTGATGCACTGGAGACTTTTACACAGGTCATGCTACAGCATATTTGGAAGGAGCTCGACTACTGACTTGATGTGTGTCGTATCATAGGTGGTGTACATTTTGAATATTTGTGAAGCTTTGTGAAATCAGTCATAAAATCTAAATCCCTTCGAATATCTTGTTTGAATGTTGATAAATAAATATTTTATTGTTCAACATGATGCCTATTTAATTGTTTTTTGCTTGGGACATGTAGTCCCTCAGATATGAATATTTTAAATGATGTCAATTTGGGGCGAGGGATGCCTTGTATAATAAAATCTGAAGATTAGACATAGAAAGGTATTCATGAAACTCTGAGTCCAGAAAGTTATGTCAACTATTTTATTACATTGATAATTATTTCTTCCTCTCTTGATACTGACTTTTCTATTTACAAAGGCTGCTTACCCTAAATTCTCTCTATTCTGGAAATTTCTCCAGTTGATCATATTTTTTTGGCAAAATCTGGTATTTTAAATCATCTTTAGTGAGCTATAATTTGAAGACAACCTCATATACTATAGAGGGATATGTGCCTAATTTTAAAATTCTCATTCCACTTTTAGATGTATTAAGAGCATTAACATGGTAATCTAACACAGGAAATGAAAAGGAACACTGTGCTTGTGGCATTAACTGCTAACCAGGGCAACTCAGAGATAACCAGCTTTGTTAAAGTGGCCAGGGGAGAAACAAGCTAGAGCTGTATAGCAGTGTGGCATCAGGTGGGGGAAAAAAAAAGAAAGAAACATTTTAAGTGGCCAGATGTTACAAGGACAACTAAGTTTATTCAGTGGATCCAGGACATCACTAACCAGTACTCAAGCAATCAGAAATCCATTGCCAAGCTGCTCAGTATGGTGAAGTTTAATAATAGATGTATGAAACCCAAGGAGTAAAAGTCCTACATGATATGAAGTCAGTACGTGTGTGACAAGATTTCGAAAAAAACTGTACAATTCAACTGAATCACTTACTAAACAAGATCAATTATCTCATGGAGATGAGCAAAATCTTTTTTTTTTTTTTTTTCTGAACAGGAGGCTCTGAGTTCTCTTGATTTGAATCTTCAGGAGTAGAGGTTCATCCTTTGTTTGCTGTTTAGGATTGGGTCTCTGGTTCTGTCTAAAGTCTCCTTCAACTCTATACTTCTGCCTGAACTCTGAAATTTCATTTACTAAATATTTATTTTTTTCTCCTCAACAGGAGTAGATAGGTTTGCCTATCACCCAGTTCACATCCTCTCCTGTAGAGGTTTATCTCTGTTTAGGATTAAATTTCTGGTTACTTTTATAGACATTGCATTCTCTTTCACTCCTAGTAGGCCCTTGCATCTTAGTAGCTTAATCACCTGGCTTGGGGTGAAATGATTAAAGAAAAAAAAAAAAAAAAAGAAAGTGTATCTCTTGGGCTTTGTTAAGAGGGAGACCAATCAGTGACACCACACATTGATTAATTGTGATGTCCAACAAAGAAACACCAGGTCTGCATAAAAAAAATGGCTTACAAGGATAGTTTTATTGAATGGGATTTTTTTAAGCTGAACAAAAATATACAGATTTTTTTCTATGCCAAGTTTATTTTTAAATTTTTTGTTTGCAATGTTTGTAACATTCAATAACACTAGTGGAAGGAAGATAACTATGATTGGACACTAGGTAGCAGTGTCTTTGATATGACAATGGCAAACTGAAAGTGCTTACAAAGTTGAGAAGTAAAAAAAAAAATGTCTCCATAAAAGAGCTAAGTAAAACAATCATTAAAAATATATAAGTGGACATTGACAACAACGCCAAGTGATGACAAAATCTGTTTCATGCTTGAACGCAATGTTCAGTTCATAAAAGATTGCATTCAAACATGAAACAGACTAGTGCTGACCTCAGTGCACACTCTTATACTTCCACACACTATCCCTGATATTGGACAATTTTACCCCCAAAATATAGCAGACCTTATATATAAGAATTAAATTTAAAAAAACAAAAAACAAAAAAAAAACAAACAAAAAAAAAAAACAAAAAAAAAAAAACACAATTTTTAAAAGTGCTCAATATCTAGAATATCTAGAGTGTAGATAATTTAAAAAAAATTTAAACATACCCGCATCTGTTGCACATTGGAAATATACTCTTGAATAGATTGATGGACACGTGAATGAGCCTTGGCATGCACATGTCACTAACAGAGTAAAAAAAAATGCAAATATAATATAAAAAAATAGATAATTTATATGAAAAACATTTGTAGAAAAATCCTTTGAAAAGTGGACATGAACCACAAAAATGAGTCGACAGGTGAAGAATTAAAAATAATTCAAATACAGATATTAATTCACAATAAGTAATTTTTTAATTTTATATATATATATATATGTGTGTGTGTGTGTGTGTGTGTTATTTAACCAAAAATGTAAAAATCTCTACACAATTGCAACCGTGTTTCGATGCATTGAAACACAACTGCAACTGTGTAGCGATTTTGACATGTTTTCGATGTAATATCCTAAAATAAATAATCGACCTTGCTAACCAAACAATCCTCTGTGGCTCAATCAGTTAAGGTACGTCAGGCTATATGACGGTTCTGCATAAGATACAGGTTCGATTCCTGTCGGAGGACGAATATTTTCTATGAAAATTTCTCGGACATTCAGACTGGTAAATGTTATTAATACTGTTTATTATAAACAGAGCATTTACTTAAATATTTGTATCTATAAAAAGAATGTATAAACATAAAAATGTCTTAAAATAATTGTCGGACTTTGTCCATTTCATAATATATGACGTCATTTGTTTACATTTGGATACGCATTGAGCAGATATGAATGTACATGACAGATTCATGGAAGATTGTAGTTTAAAAGCAGTAAAATTGACCTTGCTAAACAAACGATCCTCTGTGGCTCAATCGGTTAAGGCACATTAGGCTATATGATGGTTTCGTATAGGATAAAGGTTCAATTCCTGTCGGAGGACGAATATTTTCTATGAAAATTTCTCGGACATTCAGGCCGGTAAATGTTATTTAATACTGTTTATTATAAACAGAGCATTTACTTAAATATTTGTATCTATAAAAAGAATGTATAAACATAAAAATATCTTAAAATGATTGTTGGACTTTCTCCATTTCATAATATATATGTATATATATATATATATATATATATATATATATATATAGTATTTACATTATATGGACTATTGTCCTCATCTTTGTCGCCATATTTATCACAACGTTTCGGCCGTTGTACGCTCTGGCCTTCTTCAGGTGGTTGGAATTTCGAACTGAACCCTTTATTTCGATCACTGGGGTAGACTGTTCTAGTTCCACGTGGATGTCAGTCATCAGTTATCTCCTGCTAATAGTTCTCCACTGCCTTAACCGGGTATTGAACTCACACTCTTTGGGCCTGCCACTGGAGCTAACCAACGCCTTTATCCACTGTGCCATGTGCCCTTGAGGAGAGAGGGCACACACACACATATATATATATATATATATATATATATATATATATATATATATATATATATATATATATATATATATATATATATATATATATATATATATAAAATCATTTTACCTCAAGCAAGGTGATAATGCAGTTGGTTGTTAGATGTGAAAGAAAATGAGAAAACTTTAAGAGAAGGGATAAACCTCTAATCTTGTTCAAAAGACAGGGAAAGAGGCATTTAAAGACTTATATAAAAACATAGAAACTCTTAGAACAATATGCTGTCATTATTGGCAACTAATGTGTGTACGTACGTGTCTAGAAGGATATATGCAGCATGACTGACTCCTTGCTCTATTTATTTTTAATTATTTATTAAAATATTTTATTACAATAAAAAAATAACATTCTGTAATATATATATATATATATATATATATATATATATATATATATATATACATACACACACACACACACAAACATCAAAAACATTGGTTGGTTGGTTGATTGATTGATTGATTCTGTTTAGTGCCATTAACCTCTATGGTTATTTAATACCAAAATTTAAATATTTTGAACACAATTTTATGGCTTCAACTAAATATATTTTGAACACAATTTTATGGCTTCAACTACAGATAGAATGTTGGTAATTTTACTATAAATAGATATTGTCAGTAATTTTTTTAATATAAAAATGTATTGCTGGTATTTGGTGGTTTTGTTTAGGGGGTTCACTCTTTGCCCATAACTGGGACCCTAACAGTTGCTATCACCCCCCACAATCATTGAAGGAACACATAAAAACATTCTGATCCTTAACATACACCTGAAATTTTGATAAAAAAATGAAAAAGAAAAGTTTAATATTGGTAATTTTATTTTCTGAACCAAAAGTTCAATATTATTAATTTTTTAGGTTTACAGACGTAATTCTTACGGTAGAATAGACAAAATCAAAATGTGAAAAGGATGACTGCACCTTACGACAGATAAAGTAAAACAATCATCTTTTAAGGAATGCAGTTTAGTGTAAAGTGTTCAGATTTTTGTTGTTATATAACAGTTTCTTAGTAAATATGTGTTTGTTGCTTTTTTGTTTTGTTTGTTTTCTTTTATGGTATATCAACCTCAATGGGTCATTTAATGCTGACAACATTTTTTTTTCCTGGTAATATTTTTGTTTTGTCAAAAATCCATTTCTGTTAATATTTTTTTCTTTTCTCAAAACGTATAGCTGATAATATTGATTTTTTTAAAAACGTGTAGCTGGTAATATTATATTTTTTTTCTTTCTTTCAAAAACATACAGCTGGCATTTTTCAAAAATGTATTATCAGAGGCGTTGATGTTGGACATAGTTTATTGTCTTACCCAGAACACAGATGTAGTTTATCGTCATACCCAGGACGCGTTGTTTTTTTTTATCATTGGCTTTATCTCATATTGAAGAATTTAATTTCTTCTCTGTTGATTGCTTCCTTCATAATGATGGCATTGATAAATTAATCACCAACATGCCAGTTCAGGGTTAGAAGCTTCCAATTTCACCAAAACTTGCTCCCCTCATCCATTTCCTATCATCATTTGGCTTTGCAAGAGTTGGTGTTGCAGGTGAAAGAAAATCAAATAGAAGGAAGTGCCAATGACGTGAATTTATTTAAGGTGGACCTCAACTTGCCAGGAAGTGCCCCACACACCCAATTTCATGACCTTCCTCTGTGACACATATAGAACGAGACATGCAGAACACAGTTATGAAACTGTAATGGACTGTCACTGTTTGTATTATAATTTTTGAGTAGCACATTCTATAGTATATCCATCATGCATTGCCTTCTTCATCTGCCGGTTCGACCACTGAGATCTGTTCTAATAGTCATCTGCTTGTTCCAGCACTGGGGTGTTTGGGGTTGGTTGTGCTTAGTCTAGGTCCTCATTTTCAATCTTGCTGCCAAGTGTTGTTTTTTATTAACTAAGATAATTTAACTTTATTTTATGTAGCAACTAGTATAACTATTTTGGCAGCAAGGTTAGAAAATGTGTGCAAATCTCCTTATAAATACTGTATGAAAATATGTGCATTGTAGTGCAATGTATAATGGCTCAGAGTGAGAAATCAGAGAGCAGAGTTCAAATTCCAGTCAGGTTTATTACATTTACTTTCACACAAACCTTAGGAAAGGTACGAGTCCATATCTACTCCTCCCAGCTATGGATCGAATAGCAGGACAGACTGGGTCCTATAGCCTTGGTTGGCAACCAGTCTATCACAGAAAGAAATGGCAACCTACTGTGGGAAAATCTTCTTCAGTCATGGCTCGAAAGAGACAGGGTCATCCAAGTGTGTATCGTGTAGGGTGTGATTAATTGACTGATGAAAAAACATTTTTCAATTTATGTTGATTTAAAATCTTTATTTTTGTTTAAAATAATATTTATAGGGGAATAGTGCTCAATATTAGAGATAGAGCATTTATAGACATTGTAGACATTGGAACAACACTGCATGGTGACTATCAATTTCAAGCCTCAATGCAACCTTCATATTTGGTTGATATCACTCACTCTCTCTCTCTAAATATATATAGATATATATGTATATATAAATAAAAAGAAACAGTAAAATATATAATCCTGTGTTCTTATAGATATTTTTATTTTTACAAAATAGTGCTCAATGTAAATTTACAGAGCATTAATATTATAAATTGATTTATTTAAAATATGTTTTTTTTTCGCTACACAGTTCTAACCAGGTTTCAAAAATGGAAGCTAAAAGCTACAAATTTAATTTTGAAACATGGTTAGAACTGTGTAGCAAAAAAAAATATTTTAAATAAATCAATATATATATATATATATATATATATATATATATATATATATATATATGGTGTATCAGAAATACTTTTACAAACTTTGGTGGGCATATATATATATATTTTTGTGACAATTGAAAAATATTTTTTTGACTTTTTTAAAATCATTTTAGAAGTGGATTTCTATTCATATTATAAATATGGTGCCAAATTGATCCTTAATATTTTAAGGCTTACAGTTACATCATGTCAAAACACTTTTTCTCATATGATCACTGAAGTTGAGCAATGTTGAGCTTGGTCAGTACCTAGATGAGTGACCACTTGGGAATACCAGATGCTGTAAGTTTGGATGTGTGGGTCGTGCAATGGATAACCACTAGGAATTGGAAATCAAAGTTCCAATTAAAATTAAAAGGTGTAAATCCACCTTTTCTTCCCCCACAGCTATGGGTTAATTAGCAGGACTTCTGTCAGTAAATCATTATTATTCACCCTAAATTCTTACAATCTAAGAACATCTTCTGGCTTTAAATAACCTGCAAAAGGTCTATAAGCCATAAAAAAGCACAACATATCAATCAATCAATCAATGCTACATTCAGTAACCCTTTGTGTTTTAGTGGCTTTATTGTCTTGCTTAGAGGTGAAATGTGAAAAAAAAAAAAAAAAAAAAAAAAAATCAAACAAACATATCTCTTACAAATATAATTTTTTTTTTTAAATATCTGACCAACAATCCCAGGCTTTCTTTTTAAATATCCAGCATTTAAACCTTGTGGAATGTCAGGTCTCATTGGTATTATCTATGGCAGACAAACTGTTTAAAGAATCCGAGTCATTGATTTAATTAACAAAGCCTATGACCATTTTTTTTTATGTTGTCAGGTTGGCCTTTTCATTGATGACCCCATCCAACTACATACAGGTCAAAATTCTTCGCAATAGAGAAGACTGTTTTAGTCAGAATTTTTGAAGTGAAGACTTCTCATTATGACAGACAAATTTCTTCAGACGCATTCTTGGCTGATATAATGACAATGCATTCAATCCTTGTATGAAGTTGTGCCAAAAAAAGAAAATGAAAGAGAAGTGACAAACAACATCAAAAGTAAATTGACTAAATGGATTTAGCTGATATAAAATATCCTCCAGCAAGGACAGTGAAATGAGAACAATCTAATACTGTAAATGGAATAAAGGGTTTGAAATTCCAGGACATTACCAAGTATAATAAATACCTGAAGAAACCAGAGTGTACAAGGGCCGAAACATTGTCAATGTGGCAATCCAAATGTGGACACTCATTTGAGACAAATCAAAGCCTAATGAATTGATAAAAATCTTGACCTGCTCAATTGACTCACCAACAGCAAAAAAATCAGTCAAACTGACCGTTAGATAGAAAGGCCAAGGGACTGATTCACTGACAGATAAAACAGCCAATCAAAAAGCAGGCAGGAGGAGATTAATAAAAGTTCAGAGATAAATATGGTGATAGACAGACAGACAGATAGACGAAAAACCAAGATAGACACCTCCTGCTGCTATTTCTGAAACTCAGCAAAATTTTTCCTTTCTTCCTGGCCACCTCATCTCTTACCATCCCAGGTGTCCATAATCAATTGCTCCTGTTGCTGCTGCTGCTATGATAGGTTTTAGTGTGTGTGTGTGTGTGTGTGTGTGTGTGTGTGTGATGAGTCATGATCTATCAATCTTCTTGTGTGTCTTACATTAGTGCTTAGTAATTTAAGATTAGACCATCACAGCAGCAGCAGCAATGTCTTTCACACTGCTGCTTCTTACATACAGAAATGTGTGTGTGTGTGTGGCAAGCACAGGCCGGAAGAGGAAGAGTGGGTGAGGGTGTGTGTGTGTGTGGGGGGGAGAGCAATGACAGGCATGGGGAGGAAGAGTGGTGAGAGAACGCACTTGCATCCCTGCAGCAGACAACAGTGATGTAAGCTGTGCAGCAGACACATTGTAATAGGAAAAGTAGGGGAGAAGAGGAGGTGTGATTGACACTGAATAAAAACCACAGGGGGAGACAGAGAGAGGGAGAGAGAGATACAACTTTCTTTTTCTGTCAAACAGTCAATCTCTCTCTCTCTCCTCTTTCCTCAACCGCATCTTCCGGTTGATGATTGGCTGGTTAGCTCATTTATTTTAAGCAGTCAATTCTATAAGCATACATAGACAATTCTTTGCTTATTCCATCTTTAAATTGGTTATCTATCTATAAGGGATGCTCTGAAAGTAATGCTTTTTATTTATTTCAGCTAAAACTATTAGAGCACCTCTGGATAAAGCAAATTTTCAGCTACAAAACACTATTCTTCCCCACCAATGCTTATGCATTTTCAACAGTGAAGACTGCCTGGAATGTATTAGGTTGGTGCAAAAATAATGTCGTTTTCTCACATATGTTACTATGTGAGAAAACGACATTATTTTTGCACCAACCTAATAGCTTGTCATACATGTCATTGTCACCACTGCTGAAATGCATCACCTACTGCCTAACTGTGCTTATATCCACTGTTTGTTTTCTATAAATGTTCAATAAGCATTTAATTAACTGCCTAACAGTGCTTACATCCACTGTTGGGTTTCCATAAATGTTCAGTAAGCATTTAACTGCCTAAAATTGTTTACATCCACTGTTTGGTTTCTATAAATGTTTGGCAAATATTTAATTGCCTAACAGTGCTTACGACCACAGTTTGGTTTCCATAAATATTCAGCAATGAATGTCAATGAGCACAGTTTCTTTCCTATATGTAGGAATTCAACAAGACACTTCCACTTTATATGCACTTTCATGTCAGAAACCATTTTGCTAGACAGCTATCTATGGAACAAAAACCCATTTTACAGCCATGCCATCAACATGGTTAGCCAGCAAGATAAAATAGCAGGCATTACTTTTGAAACAACCCTTGTATTAATCCATCAATGCACTTATCCGCCTGTTAAGTAATCTACTATCTTTGCCTCTCAATAAACTTAGCTGTTTCATCACATTGCTTCCTTCACATCTTAATCGACTCATCATTCAATCGACTTATCTCCTATTCTATCATACAATTTTCTCATTTGTCTACCAATTCACTATCCAGAAATCAACCTACTTACTTAGCAAGCCATCAAGCAATATGTCAATATCTATATCAATTTGATTTTTATCCCCTCCCAACCTATTAAGGAAATAATCAATCAATTTACTAAACAATGAACCAATGTAATTCTTTACTTACTCATCCAATCAATAAAACAATTTGTTGAACTGTCCATAAATATATCTAGTGAACAAATGATCAACTTTTCCATAATAATACTATGAAAAGAAAGCTTTCTTGGTATGTGGATGCATAACACAAGTGTGTTCAAAGAGGGAGAAAAGAAATAGAAAGAAGGAAAGAAATAGGAATATAAATCATAAAAAAATGTTGAGAATGTAAAAAAAAAAAAATCTACTGTACACGATCATGGTGTAATGCTGAGATAACCTTTGATAAAATACAAGTTAGTGTCATTTAGTGATAGTGAATTCAATCCCAAGGACATCACAGGGACAAAAATGACACAATAATCAACAGATATCACATATCAGCTAAGCAAAGGACACCTGATGATGACCACAGGGTACTTGGTTGAAATGTTGTCTATAATATTTATATCAACCATGCTAAGAAAAATAGTTTGAAATAATGCAATTATTCCTTAGTACTGTGATAGTGAATTGGTAACACTGTCAAAGTTATGTAAAACCATTGCACACACATGCATATTACCTTGAAAGCTTGTTATGCTAAAATTTTTATACCAAGGTGAATGTCTAATTCAAAAACGTTTATTTTACAATCATTTTTATTGATTCCCTTTTCACAGGTTACTTACAATCCTTGTATACACTTTGGAGAAAGACATTAAAAGAACTATCAATGAACTTCCATCATTCCCCACAAAAAATAACTTTGACCTTAGAAAACATGCAGCATTTTTCATGAGTTAACAAAGATCAAAAAGGTTTAAAGAAGAGTGATATTAGGTAGGTTAAAAAAATAATGACGTAATAATGTTGGATTTTGACGTTAAAAAATACGTCAAAAAACGACATTATTACGTCATTATTTTTGCACCAACCTAATATTTTCAAAGTTGCTGAACATGCGAAATCACACTGGTTTGCAGTGTGCCATTAAATCGAAACAGTTCTCAGTTCTGACGATGATATTATCAATTAAACATTTCTTCTTCTCATTAATTAACGCAGTCAAGATTCAGTTTTTTAACGTAATGGATATGCCTAATGTTTGTATTTTGTAGTATAAAAGAAAAACAAAAATAGATCTCATTTATTTTTGCTAAGTTTTGAGAAGTGTAAATTCTGGGAAATGTTTTAACAAACAATAGAAAATGTGGAGCAGAAATCCAAACACACATTGGAATGGTGAAAAAAAGGCAAAACCAATTTTTTTACAAACAGGAAAATCTTGTGAGAAACAATGAAAAAAAAATACTAGGCTGCAACGTAATATCAATCCATCTATATGCAAGTTAATGTTGAACAATTTCCAAAGAGATGAAGTGGAAACATGAATCAGCAGGAATTTGGTTCTACTGAAGGATGCTGAGAATAACATGGACGAAGAATGTGAGCAACAAGAAAGTTTTCTGAATGTACAATTCCAAAATGTCTACTTTACGATCATTTTTTGTCAATTAAAAATTTGTTACTGTTGTTAACATCATGGAGTTGTATGGATATAGATAATGCTTGTGAAAAGATTTCATTTATTTCTGGTAAGAAATATGATTAGATATTGAAAATATAATAGAAAAATTGTTCTGTGAAATCACCTCGTCATAGAACACAAATATTTTTCATGACAAGACATCAATAAGAAAAGAGAGATTATAGTTGTTTGGTAAACCCTTACAATTGGGTAGTATTAAAAAAAGAAAAAAAAAAACATTTCCACATTACCGTAAAAGGGGAAGATCCCTGTCTTTCCCCAAGAGAGAACAAAGAAAGATTTTTCTGTTGAAACTTTATCCTGGGTCAAGAAGTCTAATTCTGAGGGTCATATATGAAACCATTTATGTATGTATATCAAACAGACAAATAAATTCTTCCTGTTATTTAGACTATTTACATTTAAACTATATTTTTCATCTTTGTTGTTGTTGTTGTTATCACAATGTTTCAGCCATTGTGCCCTATGGCCTTCATCAGGTATATGCCAATCTGAGTAACCTACAGGGAATTTATTTAATTTACAAGGGTAGACCATTATCGTTCTACTGCCTATATCTTGGGAGACCTTGTCTAGTTCTTAATTTTTCCTACTGTTTGGTTATTGTTTTCCTGGTTTCCACCAAGTCCAAGTACACACTGCCTGGCCCAGGTTCTTGAATTCACAATTATTATGTCACCAAATTCGTTCACCAATATTTTAATTCACTAGGCTATCGATTGATATGAGACAATAGCCTGGAAACAGGGCAAGCAATTAGTTATATCAGAAATGATCAGGCACATAAATTTATCTAGGAAGAGTAGTAATGTACAACAGAAGATGGAATAAAGAAATATGAAGGTACATTGGAAAACATGACTTCTAAAAACTACATACTAATCATCATAGTCATGTCTTTAAGGGAGGACTGGGATTAATCTTGCACAAAACAAGGTGAGTACTGCCTGATAGAGGATCTACATACACTTGTCACTAGCATCAGTTACTAGTTCTAGACCCAATTTCCTGTATAATCATTGAAGTTCAAGTACTTAGATGGATGACCTCTTGAGAATACCAGATGCTGTAAGCTTAGATGTGCAGGTGATGCAATGGATAATGGCTCGGATTTGTTAATCGGAGAGCCGAGTTCCAATTACATTTGAATTCATTATATTCGCTTATGCGTAAATACCCATGGGAAAATTATGAATCCACCTCTTCCCCACCAGCTATGGGTTAATTAGTAAGACTAAATCATTATCACAAAAAAAATTCTTACAATTTAAAAAAAAAAAAAAATTTCTGGCTTTAAATAACCTGCAAGGGTTGATAAGCCATAAAAAAACGTATCAATCAATCAAAACCTTCCAAAAAACATCCTCCTAAGGGTTATCTTCTTCCTCTGCTGCCCTCAACTGTCACTTCCAAGACCTGTTTGATAGGCCCTCTCACTGTGGTGAACATAGCCAGTTCAGCATAGTCTATGACTGTGATACTCTGACCAAGCATTATGTTGTTCGATTGTGGTGATTGAATCCGACTTGTGAAAGGAGGAAGATAGGGAGTCCCTTGCATCCTCACGAGAAGATCAAATGTTCATGGTCTCTCCATGACTGGCATTAATTTGAGGAGTGCAGAAAGCAAAAAGTGGAAATGACAATATGAGTTCAAATTCTATTATAGTCTACACTGTTCATTTTTGCACAAATACCTTGGGAAATGCCCTCAAGCTATGGGTTAAATAACAAGGTAGACTGGGCTGTAAAAGATAAGTACTATAAATTCCAAACCTTGGAGAAAGCAATGGGGAAACCACATCATTATCTTTTCAAAGAGGCATGGCAATTCACAGGTTTTATTTTTTATCATTTTAACTCAAGCAAGATGATAAAGCCACTAAGACACTGTCTCCCTACTAAGATGAGTTGTGACACAAAGTTTTTAAGGAGGGGACGCAAGCATATACACCCGGGCTAGGAACAAAAATTTCCTGCTGACCTTGGTGTGACACTGATTCCTCTCTCTGGTGCAATGAGAGGGGGCATGACCTCAGGCAGCTGTTCCCCAGTGCTGGGAATCTCTCAGTATAAATTTTTCTCAGTTGCGATTCTGTCCTTTGACCAAGCTACCCCTGAGTGTACTCTGCCCAAAGACAGAGATGTAAGTGAGAGATAAATAATGTGTTACAAACTATTCGAGAAAAATTTACGCACTTAAAAGCCACTAAGACACAAGACATTAGTTAGAGTGTAAGAAAATGAGAAAAAGTTTGTGAGGAGAATGGAAAATAAAAGAACAGGATTCAGAAAGACAGAAGATGACGATTGATATTGCATTGAAATTTATGAAGATTGTATTTGTCAGGGAAAAGGAATTAGTTGGAAAAAAGATCCACAAGGTAGAAGTGCAGGAGAGAAAAAAAAACTATTAGCATAAAACTTACAGTCGCATCTGGCTATTTCAACAGTAACATGATGAGACCTTACCACCAATCTAGCACTGCACTTAAAGTCGAGGTACCAAAGAGTAAATCTCACCAGCACAATCACCATGAAAATATTTATAGAAAAGGCACATTTATTTATTATTTTAATCATTTCACCTGAAGCAAGGCAATAAAACCACTGAGACACGAGTTTATTAAGAGTGAAGAAACTGAGAAAATCGTATTAAGAAGAGAGAGGACAATAAAAGACAGAAAATGGCTACTGATATTGCATTTAAATTTTTGAAGATTGTAGTTGGCAGGAAAGCTAGAAACTGAAAGGGTTCCACAGGTGAGAAATGTGAATAAACTATTAGAATAAAACTTACAGATTATATTTCAACAGTAAAACAATGAGACCTAGTTGCCAATCTAGTAGTAAGTTTAAATTCATCAGGTTGATGTACCAAAGAGGAAAGCTCATTAAAATAAATACTATAAAGAAAAGGAAAGGAAACTGTGGAGATTGATTGATTTGTTTTTTTAATGGCTTATCAACCCTTTCCAGATTATTTAAAGATAGAAAATAGTTTATATTGTAAGATTTTTTTTGAGATAATAATGATTCCGTGTTACAAATTTTACTAATTAACCCATAGTTGGTGGGGAGAAGAAGAAGTAGATTCATATCTTTCCCAAGGGTATTTTGCATGTATGTGAATATAATGAACCCAACTGGAATTGGAACTTGGCTCTCTGATCAACAATTCTGAGCCATTATCCATTACAGCACCCGCACATCCAAGGTTACAGCACCTGGTAACCGTGGGGACACATGATTACAATGTTCACATACATATTTCTCTCACTCATTTACTTTATCAAACTGGATGGTGACATAAAGAAAACCAAATTCTGTAGGGTTTGGGGCAAGGATCATCAAATATAAAAAAAATAGTTTAGTAGCTAATTTGGTTTATTTTAAGCAAAAACTATCAGATTTCTAAACACTGTGGTGAGTATGGTATGAAACTGGATGAAGAAAAAAAAAGAAAAAGAAATTGCTGGGAAATCAATACCAGTTTTCCCCGACTGTCATTCCAATCATCAGCTGATATCATCCCCACCTGCACCCCCCCACAAGCCAGGACACTTTATCTGACCCCCACTCCACCTCCATAATTTACAATAGCCAAAGAAAACTGATAACAGGGACATAATGGATACCCTACAGAAAAAAAGGCCAGTTTTCTCCAGTGAAGAGAAAACATGGTGGTACTGGTTGATGGCAGTCATTAAGCTTTTATTTATTTGCTGCCTTCTCTTTCTCTTCAATTCATATACCATCTCACCCCCACCCCACCCCAACCACTTCTGAGACAATAATCCAAATTCTACCTTCCAGCAAATGGTAAGGTCAGTGGTTCCTAAACCATTTTCAGCTCACTGCCTCCTTGCCTTTCAAACCACATTGTCAGCAATCATAGAACACACACGCTCCTCTTTCTTAAGATTAGATGGAGACTGCAAATGTAAAAGAGCTTCTCCAATGAACATCCCATACAAATATATCCAAATAAATTTATTTATCAAAATAAAAAGTGTAAAATTTACATCTCATCTGGATTTTATACAGTCTTCCCATTCTTAATGGGTCTGTTCAGTGTAAGAGTGAGTGATGATATTAGGTTGGTGCAAAAATAATGTCGTTTTCTCACATAGTAACATATGTGGGAAAACGACATTACTTTTGCACCAACCTAATATAAGAAAGAAACGCTATTTCCAACACAATTACATACACATATGCATACCATATTAAAATAAGCCCAAACTTTATTTTCTAACTGATAACAGACAATATTAAAAACAGTAAAAATTTGTCTACATTTCTGAGATGATGTATTGTAACTATTGTAATGTCACGAATATGATAATAAAGACGAGGACAGCATTCCAAACAATGTAAATAGCGTAAATATACCGAAAATATTCCACAATATACATCGTTTAAATCAAAGTGTCTATTGGTTAGAAATTAACATCACCATGTGAAATATTTGTCCAATCAGAGAAAACTAAATCCAAATTTTAGACTATTTTGTGGAAAAATTTCTTATAAAATCTCACAGATTTCGACTTTCAAAAGAGCAGATATGTGAATATCTTCCAAACTCCCAGCATGTGCTGAAACGAACACGTGTTGGGGACTTCAAATAAATTATCTCAAACAACAAAGACAGTGAATCTTTGCTAATGATAAAAAGATGTATTTTCAACTGCAAATTTTTCTGTGGACCAACTATTTAAGTCTTTTCTAAATTACAGACTTTTTTCATGGACAAACTATTCCAAAAACTTTAACTTAACAAAAGACTACTTTTATTTCTTTTTGACTCTTTTGAATTCATGTGCATATGTTTGTAGATAAAAATGCTACACTATAGCTATTTCCATAGCAAGTGTTCAAATGAGATACATTTCCTAGTTACTCCCTAGTTTGCAGCTAAGTCTCACCAAGGCATGTACATACAATCAAACTCATCCTTGTTTCTTTGATAAGGAGAAAGTTTGACTAACATAGCTTCTTTCTATGAACTGTGGAACTGACTCCTGAGAGGTTGCTTTCTTGATCACTATACTCTTAACTGCTTCAAGTTTTGGGTCAATTATTGCTATCTATCCTATTAAGTTGGTGCAAAAATAATGTCGTTTTTTCACATAGTAACATATGTGATAAAACGACATTATTTTTGCACCAACCTAATACATATTCACATGATATGCATTTCTTACTTCCTCCCTTTACACCCTTAGAACATACTCATTCATTGCCCATCTGCTCTTAGGCCTTATATATATATATATATATATATATATATATATATATATATATATATATATATAAGAATATAAAAAATTATTAGGCCAGACTGTAAGGTTGAAACCTAGGTAGTATTGAGTGTGAACTTTTAAATTTTTTTATATATTTTTTTATTCATTACTGTAGTTCAAAATTTTTCTAACAAGCAGAAATTTTTTTCTCCTGATGATGGCCATGCTGGCTGAACCTAGTCGAGGAATAAAATGAAAAAATATTAATATACAACCAAGAGTGTAAAAATTTTAATTTTTTATATTTTTTACTGTTCAATATATATATATATATATATATACACACACATTATATATATATATATATATATATATATATATATATATATATATATATAACCACCCTAATTACCTTCATATTCCATTGTTGAGATTTAAATTCCTCTAGAACAGTTTTTTTCCTAAGAACTGCTACTTTGTGGAACCAACTAGCAAGAGGGTGCTTCCCTAATCACCATAAACTTATGCTGTTCAAGTTTAGAATTAACTATTATCATCACATATACAGAGTGAACAGTATTGTAAACACACACACATATATATATATATATATATATATATATATATATATATATATATATATATATATATATATAAAGATCAAATTGAAAATGCTTATTAACTGAACAGGTTTCACTATTATCAAAGATTCACCAGAGAATGAAATAGAGAGAAAAAGAAGAAATTCTGGTATTTTTACTTTTGTGTTGTCTGATTTTCATTGGTTAATCAGGCTTCCTGTGCATTTGTCTTATTAAAAAAATGTTATGGTGTTATGATTCATAATTGACCCAAACTTATATATATATATATATATATATCTGTCACTGTTAACATGACTTGGAGTTTCATACATGACACAATCTTAAGGTATTGAGTATGGACTGACCGTTAAGCAATTTGAATTATAATATCTCTGGCTATCACAATGTTGCCATAGTTCTATATTATGCTGGATTACAGTTTTTTAATTTTAAAATTATATTTGGCAATTGAAATAAGTGGGAGTTATATATATATGTAAAAAAAGAAAAGAAAATTAAAAAAAAAAGATGATTTTTAAAAAAAATTTTGTAAGTAGAGGAAATTACTAGCTCTTATTTAAAAACAAAAAACATGAATTTATATATTTATATTCAAAATAAACTGTAATTTACATTGAAAATTAAAAAATTAATCTGGATCAACATATTTTAAGTGGATATTTATTTTTATGCCTACATGTAACCATCAATTTATTTCTCTTGTTTAATAAGTTAGTGTTATTTAAGTGTTTTAAGATAAACAATTTTTCAACAATACACAAGTTACCTTTATTTCCTTTACTGTTATAAGCTTCAGCTCAAAATATAATTTCCCAGTTGATTGATGGTGAGATCCCATCAATTCTTTAATTGCCAGAAATATTTGGAGAGACCAGTGTTGTCTTTGTATTTTAAATTACTTAAGGTCATTTGATGATGGTAAAAACGGTATTTCCAAAGATTTTTCGTGGAACCAAAATAAAATTTAACATTGTTACTGGAATGTATCCTCACTCAGTATACAATATTATTGGTCATACATTGATTGTTTAAGGGACAGACCATATATATTTTCTGTTTATATGTTATTTTATTAGATACAATTTATTTAATAAATTCTGGTTTTTTAATCAAACAGTATTAATTACATTTATCAACCTGAATGTTTGAGAAACTGTGTAGAAAATATGCATTCTCTAACAGGATTCAAGATGCCTTAAAAGCTCTACAGATTCATTTGTTTTTAATCTTTTTACATGTGTACTGAGCACTTTTATAATACTACTGTTTCCTGGTCTAATTCAACTCCACCCATTAGCTAATTTTTGTTTGTTTGGAAAATAAAAAATTTCTGTAACTGCTCTGATACCGTTCCTACTAAATATGATGTTGAGATGGCAAGGAAAGTTGGCTCCCTGTGCCACGCCAGGAAATTTTTCTCCCCGGAATCGATCCTCCAGAGCTATAAATCAACAATTCGCTCTTGCATGGAGTATTGCTGCCATATATGCTCTGGAGCCCCTTCTGTTTGCCTCAGGGTTCTTGATATGCTCCAGAGGCAGATATGCAATATAATTGGCCCTGTTCTGGCATCTCGTCTACAGTCACTTTCTCACAGACTGGCCATCACCTCTGTCTTTTTTACAAATACTTTCATGGCAGTTGCTCCGAGGAGCTGCATTCGCTGGTTCCCAGACTTCATGAGTTCAAGCGCCCTATGAGGCAGGCATCCCGCTCTCACCATTTCACTGTCGAAACTACTAAATGTAGACATCTCTTTTACTCCAATAGCTTCATGTCTCGCACCTCTCGCCTGTGGAACTCCCTTCCCTATTCCAGTTTCCCTGAGAGCTATAATCTCCAACTATTCAAATGTAATGTCAATCGACATCTCCAGTTGCCTTGATCTATCCACTATCCTTCTCCTCATCCTTTCCTCTATCACTCCTATCTGATCTTGCTCCAAATCTTCTGTAACCCCTTGTGTCCTAGTGGCTTCCTGTGAAACGCTTAAAAAAAATCTTGTTTTTGTCACTGAAAATGTTGGCATAACTTTTGGAACTTTGGCTCCATATATATGAAATGGTCTGATGATAGATTAAAAAAAAAAAAAAGAAAGAAAGAAAAATATTAATTGATTCTTAACTCAGCAACCACCATTCTAGTAGATGTTTCTACTGTCACCAAGAGTAGATGGGATAGTGCTGGCCACTTTCTGAAAAGCCTGGGTGAAACAATCAACCCACCCACTTTTCAAGGACCGGTGTAAGGGTTTCATGCACCCATCCAAAACCTATGATACTGAGACCCACCCCATAAGGTAGTAGTAGTATACATATAAAATACAAATTTTATTGTCACCTTACTATGTACAATATAGATGAACAATTGAACTAGAAAAATTGAAAATAAATACAAAATATCTAAATACAAATTAGAAACAAGTCATAAAAGATAATTCCTTCTTTTGCACCAATTTTTCACATGAGATTTTTTTTGTTAAAAAGTTGAAAAATTTGAATACATTAAACATTATGGAAAAAAAAAAAAAAAAACACGTAGTGAATTTTATATGCTTTTTTGAGACTTAAAAAATTTCATTTTTGGACGAAAAAAGAAGAATCTAGAATGATGTCAAAATCAGCAAATATTTGTTATTCTTTTAATTGTCAGTTATGCTTAGTTTAATTTCTAACATATATAAATGTAGGTAGAAAAAAAGCAGATGTTGATAAGATAGCGAGGGTCACAAAGCACTGCCTGGGGGCCCCCAATCAGCCCCACTCCCCAATCCTGGTGGTGGTGGTGGTGAGGCAGTAAGTAGTAAGCACCAGCCTCGCAAAGTCTAACCACAAACAACCAGGATATTATCCTTTTCCTAACCATATTCACCTCACCCTAACCATCAACCTTTGGGTTCTTTACTAATCTTGAAAATTTTATTCTTTCAACAGCAGTTACTCCCTAACATCTGCTAAGGGAACAATTTTCTTTTCCTGCCAGTAAGTTAATGTAGAAACAAAAAGTTTAAACAAACAGATTGGAAAGTTCTCCAACTGAGAAGTGAATCCCTTCAACCCTTTTCAGTTGGATAGTGATTTTTTTTATCTTATTTCATGACCAAAACTAGATATCTGTCAATAAAAAAATGCCTACCAGCCTGAGCAAAAAAGACGGCTCATGAATTAAAATTGCAATTTCAGATACCAAAAAGTGATTTTAAATAGATACACGTTTTAATTTTAATCATTGCATGCAAAAAGACAAAAACAAAAAAATGTTTTGCTAGAATACATTTATTAAGAATTGAAGGAGGTGGAGGAAAATTATTAATGTGATGAGTCATTTAATTTAAATATTTATTATCTCCCTTTGTGAAAGTGCATCCATCATAAAGTCAAACAGTGAAATATATAAATAAAATTTATTTAAATTTTATTTATATATAAATAAAATTTATTAAAAATTTGAATTGATTTTATTAAAAATTTAATAAAATTTATTAATATTTGCATATCTAATAAAAGTATTATACATTTATTTAAAAGATTAAAAAAAAAGATCCTAATAGGAAAAAAGAAAAAATATTTTAGTACAAAGTTATCAACGACGTGGGCATAATTTGAACCTTAATATTTATAAATAAAAACAAGGTAAAAATAAAAAAGCAGGGTTTTTTGATTGATGGATTTGATATTTTTTATGGCTTATCACCCTTTTTAAAAACCAAAAATATTTTTTTAAGATAATAAAGATTTACTGATACAAATCCCATTAACTAAACCCATAAATGGTGTAGGGGGAGATATTGGTTCATGCCTTTCCCAAGGGTATTTGTGCATAAATAAATATAACAAACTCAAATGGAATTGGAACTTGGCTCCCCAATTTCTGATTCTGATTCATTATCCATTATGCCACCTGTATATTCAAACTTACATATCCAAACCTTATATTCCCAAGTGGTCACTCATCTAGGTACTGACCAAGGTTGACATTGCTTAACTTTGGTGATCCTATGAGAACCAGTGTTTCAGCATGATATATCTGTGAGCCTTAAAATATTAAGGATCAATTTGATATTATATTTATAATATGAACAGAAACCTATTTTTAAGGTGATAAAAAAAAAAAAAAAAAATAAAACAAAATTTTTTTGATTCTTACAAATGTGAGGGTCTTATGCACGGGTATCTTAAACATTTCAGTGTTATGGAAACCCTTGAGCATGATAAAGGTCTTTCTGTGGAGACTTAACAATTTTATCTTTAAAAATAAGCATGATAAAAGAATAAATTTATTTATAATATACCTATTATTTACTAAAAATGAAGTCAAACTTAATGACTAACATTCAGCTGTCATTTTGGAGTCCAGAGCTTCACAAAATTAGGCATTTAGCAATTTATTTATTCCTTTTCTCAGGGTTTGTTTAGAAAATTTTTATTTTGTGTTTGAAGATATCATTCTTTGTTGCTTTCTGGCACAATCTTCCTTATGGCACGATAGAAATGCTTATGGAACCCTTGGACCTCATTCATGGAGCCCACTTTGGGAAACCCTGGTCTTATGAATGCTAATCAACAAAAATTAATTGGGAAATTAACACACCTATTTTAAACTATTTCTATTTGTAATCTTGACTTACTTTTCTTTTGAATTTGCCAAACTGAAAAAGTAAATCACATTTTAAAGAATTTTTACAATAATTTGAAATATAAAATGACAAAGTATTCCTGTGTCATTTGGCAAAACCAGAGAAATTGTTTGTCAATTGTTATTTTTTTTTAAAAACAAAGTCATGAGGAAATTATTATGTTACTATTTCACCGACATAGAAATGGACAATAAATGATTTTATCAGAGTCTGAAGTGTTTGGTGTTTTTGTTACCTGATGAGCAGTAAAGTCTATGAAGTAAGATCTTCAAAGTGTACACCCACTTAACCAAAAGGAAAAAGAAAAAAATAAATAAAAACCTTTTCAGATCAACTGCTACTTAACCAGGTATTAGGAAGGTCCTGTCGCAGGTTTACATTAACAGAGTCACTGTTAAATGTGTAGTGTAGTTCTAGACTGCCCGTTAGGAGTTTTGAGCCACCTGTGGACATGTTGCAAGCAAGGCATCTTTATGAGGAAGAGGAGTGGTTGCAGAGATTGTTGGAATTTGTTTGTCAAAGGGAAAAGTTGATCCATTAAAACTGACATGGCAATAGTAGCAGAAAGTGTCTCATGTGTCACCTACCCACTACTTAAACTATGACCGTGTGAATTCCTGAATAAACAAGTAGATATATTCCAAACAGGAATGGTAAAGTTAATTTCACCTGCGACTGAATTCAAATTTGAATGGAGGGGTATCTTCTAATTCTTTTTGGTAAACCTAGTAATTGAAGGCATGCAGAAATCCCACAACACTAGTAATTAGACATTAAACAAATATGGTGTCCGTAATGCAAAAACAGTATTGTTCTTATATGATGGAAGCTAATTTTTTTTTTTTTCTAGGGGCTCCCATGGAAACTTGAACCAATTCGAAAGAATTTAAAGGGAGAGATGTAAGAAAAGGAGAAAAAGAAAGATCTATATTAAGATAAGAAAGAATTACATAAGATCTATATATGCAGAACTTGATTTTATGCCAATGAATTTACAAACAATAATGAATGTCGGAGAAGATGAAGACTGAGTTTGCCAAAAACACTAAGACATTGAACTTGTGCCAATTGTGTCATTGATTGCCTTATGCATAAAACCGCAAACAACCAGATGAGCTATTAAAAACTTGCTCAAGGTTTATATATGCTGTGCTTCCAACTCACGCCAAATAAAATCAATGTATGATTTTCTTTGGCAGATATACATCTAAATGGGTCATCATAGCATAGAATAGTAATGTTTCCTATTTTTTTTCATGTTGGCCTATGGCTTCAGAAGTAGATGTTGGTGATATGACAGTAGAGGTTAAACCTTCCTATCAATAACCATTATTTTCTTTTGTTTTGTTACAGCTATCAGCTGGCTAGTTGACCAGAATGATGTTTGAGATGAAAATACACATGGAGCAGATGTTTCATTGACTTCCTTCGTATAGAAAAAAAAAAGTGTACCTTCTGACATTTAGAGCAAACTGTGGATGTGAGCACATTTAAGTGGTGAGTAATGTTTCAAAGTTAATTGCGGTGACTGTCTTGAAAAATAGAGTTTCGTGCTTTGTGTATAGTTTCAGTGGATTTCTGGCATTTCCTTTCATTCTGATTGTCGTCTGCGGTTTATGTCAGGTCTGAATCAAATTTAATTTCATTATCAACAAGGAACCTTTAATTGAAGAGGAGTTGATCTGTGGTGACTCCAGTATGGAGTGGGCTCATGCTAAAAGATATTGAAGTGAGCTTTATTTGCAGTGTTACATTAAAAGAGCCAGGTGCCTCAGAGGGTTGCTCTAGAAAGTAAACTCATAGCCACCAAGTGCAGAATTGGGCCTCAAATGACATCTGTAGATGTACTGACATACAAACAGGAAATCAACCCAGCTGAATATTGAATATGCACACAAAATACAACCAGATGACAGGAAGTTATATAAATGCCAACTCACTTAGGAGAAGGCACAGAGTGTCATATTCTTGTGAGATGTCCCAAAATCCCACACTTTCACAACAACATTAATTTGACGGTGTTCAGATGTGAATAGATAATAATTTTACATGAAAGATTTAGTCTCATGTTCTTATCAGATCACCAAAGTTAAGTAACGAGCTTGGTCATTACCTAGATGAGTGACTACTTGGGGATATCAGGTGCTGCAAGCTTGGATGTGTGGTTGGTGTGATAGATAATGACTCTGAATGAGAAATCAGAGAACCAAGTCTGAATTCCAGTTGGGTTTGTTATATTCACTTATGTGCAAATACTCTGGGGTGATCATGAATCAAAAAGAGATATGATCGCCCCAGGCATGTCATATCCACTCCTACCAAAACACATTTGGTCAGCATGGAAGAGTAATGGTCCATTTCTTCCCATGATCTAGAGAAGGCCTATGTCTAACAAAATAAGGGATGACAAATTTGATTGGAATGATCCTATCTTTCTTTTTTCTTTTTTGTTGTTTTTATCAGTTTTTTTGACTCTTATTCATCTAATGTTGTGTAATTGAATGACAAAATGAAAAATATGTAATGCGTTTCATCCTTCAGAAGGACTTCATCAGACTAATATAACATTCACATTCATAGAATTATATATGTGTAGGCATGTGTGTGTGGGGGGGGTAATATAAACAAACAAATACACTATTTACACCAGTCAGACTCCTCATCTTTATTGCCATATTCATAACATTTCAGATGTTGTACACTCTGGCCTACTTCAAGTGATGGACATTGGAATTTCAAACCAAATCCTTTATTTAGTCCATGAGGGTAGATTGTTCTAATTCCACGTGCCATGCCTTTTCTGGAAAATTTTCAGTTTCAGTTAATTCCCTTTAGTAATGCAACTCTCCAAGTTTTGTTTCCCTCTGCTGAGGTCAGGTATTGAACTCACAACTCTTTGGGTCAAGTCACTTTTTGGATTACTGAACTAAAACTTTTTATCCACTGAGCCATGTGTCCTTTGGGTTTGGTTTAAAATTCCAATGTATATCCACCTGAAGGAGGATGGAGCGTACAACAACCGAATACATTGTGAATAGGACAATAAAGATGAGGACAACAGCCTGAACAATATATATATATATATATATATATATATATGTGTGTGTGTGTGTGTGCGTGTGTGTATATATATATATTAATCATTTTCCCCTCATGCATGGCATAAAGCCATTAAAGACATGGAATTACTGTGTGTGGAAGGGTTAGAGATAAAAATATTGCTAAGGATTGAGAACTAAAGAGAAATCAGGAGAACAGTAGATAGCAATTGACACTACATTTAAATTTCTGAAGATTAAAGTTAGCTGTAAAGTATGGAGCTAGAAGAGAGGTCCACAAGCGAGAAGTGTGAGAAAAGAAACTGTTAGCATAGAATTTACAGTTACATCTAGACAGCTCAACTGTAAATTGGTAAGGCTTCATTGCCAGTCTAGTACTGTGCTTAAATTCGAAGAGGTCATCCAAACAATTACCATGAAAGAATTTATAGAAAAGGCAGAGGGAGCCAACTTTATGATGGTGGGAAAGTGACTGAAGGTGAGCTGCCTCATATATATATATATATATATATATATATATGAGAGAGAGAGAGGAGGAATATTTATTATAATTTAGTATGGTACAATGTACTAAATGAAAGGAAACAGCAGGCAGAAAGCTGTGTTATCATCAATCTTTCAATTGTGGCAGGGAGGGGGGGGTTGGTGGCTTATCAGCTTTGAAAAATCTACATTTGAAATTCTGGTCTAATAAATAAAATTGGAGTCAGGTTGAAAAAGGGAGACATTATTCCTTCTCTTCTCTTTTTCCTTTACTTTCTCAACTTACCCTATCTCCACCTCCCACTGTTTTTTTAAAATCTTCCTTTTTTCCACACTTCTTTTTTTTGGGGGGGCTCTCACTCCACTCTTGTAAGAATTAAAATAGGGAGGAGAGTAGATGGGAGAGATGCATGACTATATGAGAACTTTCAGAGAAACAGAAAAATCTTAGGCAAGGGAGGCAGGGTTTGCTGAAGACTGAAAAACAGAAATTCATGAACCTACAAAATCATAATTTCCCAAAATAACTTTCAGACAGACATTATAATCTTGTCTATTTCACCTGCCCCTCAACCACCCACCCACCCACTAACAACAACAAAAAAAAAAAAAAAAAAAAAAAAAATGCAATGGAAAAAGAAAAAAAAAAAAGATAAATTATTCCCTCCCATATCACCATTAAAGTGGTCCACACAACTCTCCCAAGCACCCTGAAATAGTCATTTGCTTTTTTGTTAGTAAGAAAGTTAATTACTTAGCAGTCTCTTGTGCTAACTCCTGTTTAATAGTCAAGGTTGTAGTGGACAACACAAGACAAAGTCTCAAAAAGGTTCCACTGAATTTTTCACCTAATCCAGGTGAGGATTTTATTTATCAGTACTTTTTCTACATGAATAATCTACATTAAATGTTCAATAGTCCTATGAAAATTAACTTACTAACCATAGATCCACTGATGATTCTATTCAACTGAAGAAAAGATATCAATTACTGCCATAAAATGTATAAATAAATTTGTTTTGGAATTAAAATGAAAAAAAAAAAAAAAAAAAGAGTTTATGCTTTAAATTTAGAATAGAATTTAAATCACAGCAGGTGGAAGTAGGTTTAAAGTATTTTGGAAACTTAATGCCTGTCGGACCCTTCACGACATTTTTGTGGGAATCACAAATGCATACATAACTCTGAACTGACAGAAATTTTAAGTACATTACTTTAGTCTTCAGAACTGACAGGAAATGAGAGCAAGGAGGAGAGAAAGTGAGTGGGAGAGCAAGGCGGAGAGAAAGACAAAGAGGCAGTGGAGAAGAGACAGCGAGTGGGAAAGCAAAGAGGAGAGAAAGCGAGTGAGAGAGCAAGGAGAGCAAAGAAGAGAGAAAGCAAGAGGGAGATGTCTCGGTGGTGAACAAAAATGTTGGAGATTTGAGTTAATAACTGACACATATGGAAGAGGCATGGCACATGGAACTAGAACACTTTACCCTGGTGGACGAAATAAAGGGTTTAGTTCAAAATTCCAATCACCAGAAGAAGGCTGGAGCATACAACAGTCAAAATATTGTGAATTATGTCAATAAAGATGAGGACAACAGTCTGAACAATGTAAATAGTGTAAATGAATTTGAATGTTCTTGCTTTTTATATTTCCAGATCATCCTTAGGAAAGATGCAGCTTATTTTCACTGACATAATATTATCAAAGACATATCTGGTTTTACAGGATGACTCTAGTTAAGCTTTTAATCACTCCCTGGCTATTGAGCTGGGATCAAAGTGTATTATCTGTTCTAATCTCTAATGCTAATGATAATATTAGCTGTTTTCATGTGAGGAAACAATTGGGACTTATTGACAGAGCAGCCAGTGCTAGTCAAGTTACACTTTCTTCACTCCTTGGCTACTGGGCTGGGATCAAATTGGAGTATCTATTCTCATTTCTAATAGTAATATTAGCAGTTTCCTTATAAGGAAACAATCAGCAGTGCTACTGTCAGTTGAAATTTATAAAATCTTTTTATTAAAACAATTTTTCAATATACAACATGCAAAACTTTTACTTTTGTGAATGTTTTTGGTTATAAAACAAAAGTTCTGCTTTTGAAAAGGTTCAGCATGTGGGTTAAAAGTGAGACAGATGAATCCTTGTTGACTGTCCACGCCCTAGAGGCTGTTGGGTATTGCCAACAAACTCAATTAGACTCACCTGAGAATTACTTAAAGGAAAGTAACTCTAATTTGGGGCCAGTTTTATGAGCAAAGTATGCTAACAGTTTATTTTCTCACACTTCTCACTTGTGGAACTCCCTTGCAGCCCCATGCTTTAATCTTCAAAAATTTAAATCCAATGTCAATTGCTACGTACTGTCCTCCTGATTACCTTTCTTTTATTCTTGCTGCTTAGTGATGTTCCACATACAGTGACCCCTTATCTTAGTGGCTTTACTGCCTTGCTTGGGGTGAACTTGATTAAAAAAAAAAAAAAAGAAATAGCTGGCACAGGAGTTCACACTTCTAGTGAAAATAATACTAGCTCAACCTCTATGGATCTCCCCGCACCCAGACAGTATCTTTCCTTCAGGGGGGTGCTGGGATTACTACATGATATCTTCAAAAAAGAGGAAGTGCCGAGGTAATTTGAGCAAATTTTTAAGGTACTACTGAAAAACCTACATTACACTTTGACCTTTGTATCACATTTCATTTGTGACATGGGCACATGGATAAATATGGCTATATAAGTCCACAATTTATAAACGGTGTAGTAAATAAAGTATTTTTGCAGTATTGCATCCTGTTGCCAGTCTCCTTATAACCAGCATGTCAAATGTTATAACAGAGGTGACAAGAGATCAAGAGCTTCATATCCCCTGCTGAAGACCAATTTGGAAATTCTACACATTTAGAGTTCAGGCAGAACCTTAAATTCTACTGCTGCTATATGTGTGTGTGTGTGTTAACCAGAATGTGAGTGTGTATTAGAATATGTGTTAACTCGCTACACTAGGAAGGTGAAAAGCATTTTTCTTTTACCAAAGTTATTTTTAGTTAAAATACATCTGCATTTTCCTGCCAGAGGAATAAAAAACATGGCAGACAGAAGTATATCGAGACAAAAATAGTTGCAAACATAAAAATACTTGGTGAACAGCAGTTTAACCTTTGCAGTAAAGACTTGAAAATGATTTTGTCACACAGAAAATATATGTATTAAAAAAAAAAAAATCCCCAAAAAACAACAAATATATTTGAATGTTAAACATCAAAAACAATTTATAGTCTTTAACCCCCCCCCCAAATAATATGGAGGATTTGACATTAACAGTTAAAACTGACACAAAAATCATATTTGCTTATGAATTTCCAATACTAATTAGATATAGATCAATTGTATTTCTTCTTGTCTCCAATAAACAAAGTATTTAACAAAGAAAGCCTTTATCACCATATTTATTACAACGTTTCGGTTGTCTCGTATGCTCCAGCCTTTTTGGAATGTCGAACCGAACCCTTTGTTTCGCTCACTCGGGTAGACCATTCTAGTTCCACGTGCCATGCTTTAATGGATATCAGTTATCTTCTGCTAATTCCCCTCCAAGTTCTCCACTGCCTTAACCGGGTATTGAACTCACACTTTTTGGGTCCTGTCACTGGATCTAACCAATGCCTTTATCCACTGTGCCATGTGTCCTTGAGCACACATGGTACAGTGACAGGACCCAAAGAGTGCGAGTTCAATACCCGGTTAATGCAGTGGAGAACTTTCAGAGGGAAATTAGCAGGAGATAACTGATAACTAACATCTATTAAACATGGCATGTGGTAGAACGATCTACCCCAGTGAGCAAAATAAAGGGTTCAGTTCAACATTCCAAGAAGGCCGGAGTGTACCATGGCCGAAACGTTGTAATAAATATGGCAACAAAGATGAGGACAATAGTCTGAATAATGTAAATAGTGTACATAATACCTCATCTCAGAAATATAGACAGATACTGAAAGAAAGCCTTTCGTTATTAATTTGTACTATTTTTTTTTTTTTTTTTTTTTTTTTTTTAATCGGTTTCACTCCAAGCAAGGCAGAAAAGCCACTAAGATACAAGCAGTTACTGGGTGTGGAAGAATTAGGAACAGAAACATTAATAATGAGTGAGAAAAGAAAAGAGTAATCGGTAAGACATCAGATAGCAATTGACATTGCATTTAAATTTTTGAAGATAAAAGTTGGTTGGAAAGCTTGGAGCTGGAAGGGAGTTCCACAAGTGAGAAGTGCAAAAAAAAGAAACTGTTAGCATAGAACTTACGGCTACATCTAGCCAGCTTGACTGTAAATTGATGAGATCTTGATGACAGTCTAGTACTGTGCTTAAATTTAAAAAAAATCTAGGTACCATAGCGAAGTGCCCACTCAAACAATTGCCATGAAAGTATTTATAGAAAAGTCACAGAGAAGCAACCTTATGGCAGTGGGAAAGTGAATGAAGCCGAGATGCAAGATAAGGACTGATAATATTGCAGATTCTACTTTGGATTTTATCAAGGAGCTCAAGGTAAATAGCAGGGGCACTGGATCATATGTAACAGAAGGGTGAATGGCAGACTTATAGTTCTGTAATATCGATTCTGGAGAGATAAAGTGTTTTGCACGACACAGTGAACCGACTTCCTTAGTAGCTGATTTTAGATGCAAGTGTATTTGTTCTAGTCTTCAATAAAAAAGTATTTAACAAAGAAGGCAATTCTTTATTAATTTTTAATATTGATTTGATTCAAGTGTATTAGAGAAGTGAACAACTTTCCATCATGGGTGCAGGGGCCTTGTCACAGCCTTTTTAACATGAAGTTTTAAGGCATCCGATTTAAAATATCATAGATATTATCAGTTATTTGTTAGTCAGGCAATAGTGAGTTAAGTCTTATGAAAAAGCTGTCTCAATTTCTATGACATATCGTTATTATTCAGCTGTATTTTTTGTCTCCAATGTTATAAAAGGGAAAAGCAAGAACTGATATTCTGTCAGTAGTGAGTAAATAATCTAAAATTTTGACCATAGTGCATAAAATTGTTTTTTTAAAGTGCAGCATCATGTTTCAAACGAAGCCTAGAAATGGATGATTATCGGTTCTAATTAGGAATCTGCAAAATTTAAGATAAAGTCAAACCCAATGACTAGTGCTTGAAAAACTTTCAATAAAACTAGAATCATAGAAAATAGCATACATAAAGCATTACATAAATTTCAAAGAACATGCAGAGTTCTTGAGATGGTTTGAGACTGTGACAGGGACACCCACACGGAGGTGGTGGTAAGGAAGGTGTGATTTTATTTTGATCTCAAGTGTTTTGTGTTTTATGACCTGCAAATAAGTCTTTGAATTTTAGTATTCTAAGTGACATCCACTTGAATGAAAGGGAACAAATGAATAAAGAAATAAAAGAAAGCTTTTGGGGGTCAAGTAACAACAAAGCCAGCCATTGATAATTTCTGATCACAGCTCTATATTAACAGTTACAACTGGGCCTGGGGTACTCAGTTTTCGTGTGCCCCTTACTAGAGGATACACTATTCCTTAGATTGTTCCCATGCTGTCTCTATTTGTGCTGCCAGCTATGCATCATGATTTTGATATGGGCAGAGAGTTAGCATGAGGAAAGAGCTGATAAAACAACTAAATATAATGGAAACAAAGTCCGAGTTCTCTTTTCTTGATGTGACATTTGTTTTTTTACACTTTTTGTTTCCTTGTGGATGTACAGCAGAACTTTGCCTGCTTTTGGTGCTCTCTGATGTGGACAAAAGTGGAGACACAACAAGAGTTGGTTGATTTGTTTGTTTATCAGCATATCAACTCCTCATGGGTCATTTAATGTTGAAATTTCATTTTCTTGTGAGCTTTGAAATAATAAAAATATGATATATTTTATTCTGCTTTCACAATTGAACATATGGTAGATGATACTCAGCTTTTGTGCATATACATGTTTGTGTGAACAGAATTACTAGAGATGGTGATATGCGTGTTTTATGTTGTAGTTTTGTTGAAATTATATTTTCGAATACAGTTTGATTTCTTTAAGAAATTATAAGATATTGTAGGGATAAATGTCACAAAAGAGTTCTTTCATTTGGTTGTTTGATTTTGTTTGGCAGCATATCAACCACTACAGGTTATTTAATGTCAAAATCTAAATTTTAGCACAATTTTATGACTTCAACGAAATATATTTTGAATGCAATTGCATGACTAATTGTAGATAAAATATATTGCTGGTATTTTTTTTATATAAAAATGTATTGCTGGTATTTTTATTATAAAAATCTCTTTTTATACTTTCATAATGTTTTGTTTGATGGTTCATTATTTGCCCATAGCTGAGATCCTAACACGTGGTACCACCTGAGATCAGGGTGGGCCTGTGAACAGGTAGCAATTAAGAGATGGTTCCATGATCCTCAAAACCTCCAATTTCCTGATAAGAGGCCCTTGGTACCGGATGTAATTTTACCGTCATAAACAGGACTGATGCAACATGGTGTAGTCATTGGCCAGTCAGTGGAAAGCTGAGTAAGAGACCCTTAGGAATTCTCAGAAATGCACATTGTGCTGATATTTGCAAAACAGGTTTTAAAAAACACTTCAATATGTTTTGTAACATGATGGGAAGTGTGTCGAAAAACACATGATTGGAAATGATGGTTGGATTTTGGATAATTTACAAAACCTGTGGCAAAATGAGGCATACTTGGAAAAAAAATTTCATGATTAGTGTTTGGTGAAAATTTAAAGTAAATCATCCATTTTGAAATTGTGCCAGATGGTTGAGTCATTAACTATGACCTCTACTGCGAACAGCTGGACATAATATATACGTCATTGATGAGGAAAACGAAAAAACAAAACAAAAAACAAACCAAAAACAAAGAACATGATCAATGAATGAAGAGTTAATCTACAACATTTCAATGCTTGATCTCAGGGTTTGAGGATGACTCATCAAAAACCATTTTGTTTTAATCATCTCCACCCAAGCAAAGGGATAAAGCCACTAAGATGCAAGAGCTTACTGACATTGAAAAAGAAAACAAGAAAGGACAATAAAAGAATGGGATTTGAGGAGACAGAAAATGTCAATGTTGCTTTTAAAATTTTGAACATTGTAGTTGGCTGGAAGCAAGAAGCCCAAAGTAAATTTTTTTAAAATCAATTCACCTCAAGCAAGGCAATAATGCCACTAAGACACAAGAGGTTACCGAGAGTGAAAACGTAAGAAAAAGAAAAACATTATTAATGAGCGAGAACATTAAAAGAGGCCACTGCAGGTGAAAGAGAAGGAAAAGATTTTAGAAGGAACTGGAAACCCAATCCTAAACAAGAAACAAGGGATAAACCTTTACTCCTGTTGAAAAAACTGGGGAAGAGTGCAAATTGGATAATAAGTGAACCTATCTACTACTATTGAGTGAAAAAAAATCAAATAAATGGATAACAAATAAATAGTAAATGAAATTTCAGAGTTTATACAGAGATGTTAGAAATACAGAGTTGAAATAGATTTTAGAAAGAATCTGAAACCTGATCCTAAATAGAAAACAAGGGAACAACTTGTTCAAAAGATTTTGGTGAGGAGGAGTGCATTGCAAGGGAAACCATTAGAATTGAACTTCTATGTACACTTAGCAATTAAGATATAAGAGTTTTATTTCACTTGCCACAAAGTCAGAAAGAGCTAGATTTAATCTATCACATAACCATGGCATTAATTTTTTCTTGGACAGGTCCTTGTCCTTATAAGGTCAGCCTTGACATTTTTACCCAAATATGTAATCAAACTGGCAAAAAGATAGACAAAAACGGATTGTATTAGGTTGAACCATAAATAATTTCCATTTTTTCTAGCAATTTTATTCTTCAAAAGAATAAAATACAATTACATTTTATTTATATTTTCAGTTATTTGCAGTGGCTTATTGCCATTTATCAGGCATTTCTCTGATATCATTTTGAGCCAAATTCCTCAGGTTACAATGTGAAAAGGTTTTTGACAAACACTTGAATCTTTATTTCATTAGAGAAGCTTTTCCCCATTCCAGCAGCAACCAAAAACAGGTAATAATCAGTGGGTGCAAGGTCAGCTGAATAGGGCAGGTTAGCTAGAACAGACAAATCATGTTCCAAATGCATTTACTGTGTTATTTGTGCTGTATGTAACCTTGCATCATCATGGAAGAGAACAGAATTTTTTCTTTCATCCACTGTGTAGGCTGCTATTGCCAGGCAAAAACTAAGGCTTGTTAATGTACTCCAATTTTTCGACCTTAGCTGCCAATTATGAGTAATAGTTATGATGATGCCTTCGCCATCTCAGCCAGTTCCAAAAAACAGAATTTACTTATGATTCAACTTAATATGTTGATTTTTAATGTCTGCTTTGTTGTTGTTTAATCTGTTTTATAAGCATTATGCTTTTTTCATATGCTTTATATGCACAGTTAATTAAAAACAATGAAAATATATTTGATATGCAATGGTTGAAAAAGAGAACAGATTAGGTGAAAAAAAAAAAAAAAAAATCTGAAAGAATCACTCTCTCATGACTAATTTACCTGGACTAATGTTCTCGTCTTGGTTGGTGTAGAGCCAACCTTTAGAAATGGAGATCTGCTACCAATATTGATCCCAACTGCCAATGCAGGCAATCATAAATTATGGAATGTCTTTTAGTTTGTCTCCAATCTTGAAGATCCATACACACTTAACAACCTTGAAACTTTAAAACAATAGCCAGGCAATCCTAGAATTTTCAACTGTGTCTTTCTGACGTTAAGTATAAGTATTCTTTTTTGGTTCCATTTACTATAAAATGTTATTGCTCCCATCTTTAGTCTATGGTATTCTCAGCATTGTTCTGTAGAATCACATATCTAAAATTCTCTTCATCTGTGAGGGAGGATTGTCCAGGTATTCACTTCCATAGAGGAGGACTGATATAATAGTTCAGTCCTCATTTCTTTGTTTCTAACAAATTTTTTTTCAATTTCTTAATAACTTGCTTAGCTTTTGAAAGGCATCTTTGACTATCCCAATGTGTCTTCATTTTTGGTGTTGTATTTTCTATCCACTGTTAAATCATTTCCCATAATTGTTGTACTCACTAGATTTTGGTGTTTCTAATTTGCATGTTAGGCTGTTTCTTCTGTTGGTATTTTGTCTTCTTGTAAATTACCTTCTGAGGGAGTTCTTGTAGTTTTCTTACTGTATCTGCTAACACCATGTCATCTGTATATTTTATGTCATTAAGATTGTGACCACAAATAATGAAACCTGGTTGGACTTCTAGTTCTCTCAGAATCGGCATACCATATAGGTTGAATAAGTTCGTTGAGAAGACCCATTTCTGTTTCTGTATATTTAATAAATTTTCTATCTTTATGCGGGTGGTTCGCTGCCAGTATAGGTTCTGGATTATTCTAATATCCTCCTCAAATATGCCAAGGTTACCCAGAAGTTCCAAACAGTTCTTTGTGACATATGCTTTTGAATAATCCATTAAACATAGGTATACATCGTTTTGCATCTGTACTGTTTTCTTCAATAGCATTCTGAGCCTAAATATTACATAGCTTTCCCCACCCCTGTCTCTTTCACGGAACCAAATTGTTTTTGTTCTATTTCTTTGTCTAATTCTGCCGTGAATTCTATTCATCAGAATTTTGATAAATAGGTTTTGTAATATTTTACTTTCATTACAAGCTGGAAAGTTAACAACATTTGGTTCCATCAAATATTGCATGCATGCTCCTTGGGGTGCAAAACATTCTGTATGAAACCGAGTGGTTTTATTATGAAACATTATTTACAAATGTTATACTCTAAATATATTAAACATAATACAGGTTGAATATTCCTTATCCAAAATCCAAAAGTTTTTCAGGTGCTGATATAAGTTGCCAGAAATGGAAAATTTCAGAAAGCAAACATGGCTACTTCTAGCGTGATTATTGCGTTGCAGTGTTACACATAAAATGCAGACTTTTTTCAGTTTTCATTACATTTAACTGTAAACAGAATCCATGTTTTGTTTTAATAGAAATACTGTATATGTATATATTGTAACATTTTAATTGAAATATGACATTGTTGGTAGAGACAGATAGCTTACCGAATGTTCCTTCTCACACTCACAGTGATGTCGTTGATGATGCTGATGATGATGATGTATCCTTTCACTCCATATTTCTCAAACCTGCTGCAGAAGTAATGTTAATGTTTGCTATTGAATTTATATATTTCTTGTAAGTAGTGATCATGGTATTTTTTGTACATGTGCAGAAAGTACAAAACACTATTTTTACATGAAATCTTAATTTCATCACTTAAAAATCTGTGTGAGCAGTACATGGCTAACATCATTACCTATATCTGTATGTACACAAAATTTATTAAATTTTATATAAAACTCCTTTCACAGTATATATACAAGTTGTGTTATGAAATGTAAAGGATATAATGTTTCTGCTTGGGCTCCATTCCCAAGCTATCTTATTTTATAGATGTTATATACAAATTAAATAGCTGTCTTCCAAAATCTGAAAAAATCTGAAAACTGAAGCACTTGTTTTCATTAATTTTGGATAAAGGATTCTCAACTTGTACAATTATTCTTGGTTCGCTCCACCTGAACTTAACCTTTGAGCACCTGGACATAGTTGCAGATGTTAGATCTGAACCAAATTTCAACATAACACCATTTATGTGTTACTTTTATAGCAGAGTATAAGCATATATATATATATATATTAGGTTGGTGCAAAAATAATGATGTAATAATGTTGTTTTTTAATGTTATTACATCATTATTTTTGCACCAACCTAATATATTTTGAGATTTCTCTCTTTATACAATGACCAAAATGTATGCTATGGTAACGGAGTTAAAGTATACAGAGTGAAGCCACTTGGCACAGATTGAACTTTGAACTTTTTCACCCACACACTCTAAGTTATAACATTACCACTTTCATTGTTTATACCAGTGCTTGGAAGGAAAGTGTGTAGTGTGGTCTTCTCTCTACATTACAGAGGTTCCATCATTAATGTACATTTCATATCCCCCAGGTACAACAACTAACATATTCCTCAGATGTCGCCCCTTGCAAATTTTTCCCTTTTCCAAAAATCAAATTCCACTTAAAAGGAAAAAGATTTCGAGATGTCGAGGAAATCCAAGAGAATATGGTGAGGCAGCTGCTTGCTATCCATAAAATAAAGGGGTCCCAGAAATGCTTCCATCAATAAAAATGACATGGGATGAAGTGTGTGGCTTCAAAAGGAGACTATTTCAAAGATTAAATGCTGAATTGATATGCATTGTAGTTTTCATTTTATAGCACCAGTCTTGATACTTTTTCATCAGACCTCATATTATTGACAAAATTAATGCTTGTCTAGTAAAAAGTATGTTTCAAAATATATTCCACTGATGGAATCCCTATGGTCATCCAATGCCATCTTCAACCCTGTCCCTGGGCACTTTTGCTGAGGAAGATGAAAATAATATCAGCTCAAGCCACGGGGACATCCCCACCCCCAGGCAATACCTCTCCTTTGGGAAGGTGCTAGGATAAATATCCAGCACCTAAGTCATCCCCAAAAAGAGAATTGTCAAGGGCCTTGAACAGTTTTTGGACAATTTTTCTGAAATCCCACATTAAACACTGGCCTTGTAATGATGTGCGTGAATGTATAGATATCTATTCTGGCAAAACCTGTAATGACACTGGAACCAAGCCATATAGGCCCTCGAGTGGCAGAGAGAGAAGAGTTTTACTGCATTGACAACTGTCTATCTTCCATAAAATCTTACCTCCTAGAAAAGGAGATTTTTCAGGCACAGGTAAATGTCTTGTGGGACTGATGGATGGCACAGACTATTTCAAACAAGAAATGGTAACTGTACAATTTGATGTCTCCAAAACTAAACTTTTCTCCATTAATCATCCGAGAGACCCCTCCCTGCCTTCCATCAGCATGGCTGATGCTAACCTCCAGGAAAGTGACTCATTGTGCCTTCTTGGGTTAACATTCTCAGCTGACAAAAAGTGGAAAGACTATATTGAATCTATTGCAAGGTTAGCTGCTAAGAAAGTTTCTCTTCTGAATCAAACATATCTATAAGTCTACCATTCCTCCATACTTAGAATTTTGCCGTCACATATGGTTCAGTGTTCCTGGTATTTACTTTGAACTCCTTGATAAAATCTAAAGAAGAATCAGCAATATTAATGGTCCTGATCTGGTGACTCAACTTGAGTCACTTTTGCATCGCCATAAGGTTGCCTCCTTGTTTCTTTTCTATAAATACTTTCATGGTAATTGTTCAGAAGAGCTCTTTGCTATGATACTTAGACTTCTTAAATTTAAGCACAGTACTAGACTAGCATTGAGATCTCATTAATTTACAGTCCAGCTGGCTTGATGTAGCCGTAACTTCTATGCTAACAGTTTCTTTTCTTGTACTTCTCGCTTGTGAAACTCCATCCCGGCCCCATGCTTTCCAGCGAGCTTTAATCTTCAGAAAATTTGATGCAATGTCAATTGCTACCTGCTATCCTCCTGATTACTCTTTTCTATTCCCACTTAAGTAATGTTTCTGTTCCTAATTCTTTCACATGTAGTAATCCTTTGTCTTAGTGACTTTACTGCCTAGCTTGGGGTGAAATTGATTAAAAAAAAATATTACTTATTTCCATACAGCAAATATTTAGCACTGTACAGTAAGTGTTACTATTGAGTGAAATCTATAAAAATCTTTTTTTAATGGTCACTGAAAGGGTAAAAGGGAAAAGAAATGAGTTGGTCAAGTTTAGTACAGTGTAACCCGGATATAAGAGAGTTGTCGGACCGGAGAAGAAGTCTCTTATATCCGAGTTTCTCTTATATCTGGGTCTCTTATATCCGGGTTACACTGTATATAGAGACTGGGTTGAGTTTACACAGGATATGAAAAATTACACAGAGAATCAATAAAAAATTTAGTTGAAATTATTTACATATATTTCTTTTCCATTGCATTTATACGAGTTTTATTCAAATAATTCATTAAAAGAGGGTCTGTTTTTCGTTTTGACCACAATCATTTGCTGCTGAGATTTGTTTTTTGTTTTTTAACAAGCACAGACTTCTTAGACAACAAATAACCAAAATTGAAACACTGATATGTTTCAACATCCAAGGAGTTATTGTAATGAGTCAGATTTATATATTGATTGATTTTTAAGTTAAGCATCAGATCTTTTTTGATAGGAACATGCTTTTCTGGGGATTCTGATTCCTGGAGTCAAGTGACTTTGATGTGGTATGCAACGATTGTCAATTCCCATTTCTCTGATGTAAGATTCCAGCTGATAGGAAAATCAGTGCAGAGGACTGAAGATTTCCATTTTTGGCATCAAAGTAATTCAAGAAAGATAGCAGGTGCTAGAGTCCACATCAAAGTAACTTAGATCAGAAGAAACAGAAAAACGATGCAGTTGAGGACATCACAAAGTGAACTTAAATACTAACATAGTTGAAACACTGATGATTATATATATATATATAGAGAGAGAGAGAGATAAGAAGAGAGAGCAATAAAAGAAGATAGCGATTGACATTGCATTTAAAATTTTGAAGATCAAATTTGACTGGAGAGCAAGAAGCCGGGAGAGAATTAAACAGAAACTCTTAGCATAGAACTTATGGTTACATCACACTATTTCAACTACACAATGAAAGAGACCTTGCTGCCAATTTAATACTGCGTTAATTTGGAATACGGACACAGTGAGGGTGATCCACTTGTTGGAAATGGAGCATTCTAGTTGTTTTTAAGGTTGTTGATTTCTTGGTGAATCATTTTGAACATAACTAAATTATGATTCTCTGGTTTTACCATTCTTGGAGATGATATTTTATTTTTTTAGGGAATGTTCATTAATGGAGAGCTTAACTGAACATTACACCTTTAATCTTGTAAACTGAAAGCTGTGAATCTGCTCCACACTAAAGTTGTAAAAATTATTGAGAGAAATTGAAATGCATTTTGAAAAAAAAAAAATTTTTTTTTCTTTTTTTTAATAATTTCACCCCAAACAAGGCAATAAAGCCACTAGGACACAAGAGGTTACTGAATGCTAGAAAATATGAGAAAAACTACTATTAAGGAAAGAGGACAATAAAGGAATAAAAGAACTAGGAAGAGAAAAGATAACGACTGACATTGCATTTATATTTTTAGAGATCAAAGTTGACTGGGAAGCAAGAAGCCAGAAGAGAGTTCAATAAGAGAGTTGGCTGGCTGGTTGTTTTTGCTAGAGGCATATCAACACCTCTATGGGTTATTTAATGCTGAAATTTAAATATTTTGTATTCATTTTTATTTTTGAAGATCAAAGTTGGCTGGGAAGCATGAAGCCAAAAGAGATTTAGAAAGCTAGTCATTTCAACTGTACAATGACGAGATCTTGCTGCCAATCTACTACTGTGCTAATTTGAAATATGGAGTAAGTGAAGGTGATTCCAATCCATGGAAGTGGTATGAAGCACCCTGGCTGTAAAAGTTTGAACCAGTGGAATTAAAGAATGAAGCTCATCTGAACACATTTATTGCATACTTGCCTCCATACTTATTTCTTTTAGTCAAAGACATAAGGAAACAGTATTCACATATTTCATTTGTTTCTTGTTTTTATTGAAAAAAATGCAGTGAAAGAAAGTATATTAAGTTTCTTTTCATTTTCAAATAAATCTAAACAAAAGAATTTTCACATATTATTTCAAACTTTAACTTCTAATTAGTAAAGTTTTATTTTTTTATTCTATCGCTCAATTAATCAGAAATTTAAATCCAAGTCCTGGGAATTTGAATTGAAGAATTAAATAACTTCTCTCAGCTTGAGAGCATTTTTATTTCACATGTGATACCAGATTTTACTAGTAAGGCAGCTGAATTTCTACATACAATTCTATCAACATCTCTTATAATAGGCTCACGGGCATGTCCTGTTAAAACACCAGTTCTCATACAATCACTGAAGGTAAGCAACGTTGAGCTTGGTCAGTACCTAGATGAGTGACAGCTTGGAAATTCCAAATGTTGCAAACATGCATGTGCAGGTGGCATAAAGGGCTTATCTTGTTGAAAGATCAGTTCTTGTATGATCACCGAACTTAAGCAACATTGAGCCTGGCCAGTACCTAAATGGGTGACCATTTGAAAATACCATGTGTTGCAAACTTGGATGTGCAGGTGGTATAAAGGCTTATCGGTATCTCGTTGAAACACTGGTTCTTGTAATGTCGAGCATGTGAGTACCTAAATGGGTGGTCACTTTGGAATAACAGGTGCTGTAAGCTTGGATGTGTGGCTAGTTTAATGGATAATGGCTTGAAATTGAGAGACAAGTTCCACTTCTGGTTGGGATCGTTATATTCACTTACATGGAAGCACCCTTAGGAAAGGTATGAATCCACCTTTTCTCCTCCAAAGCTATAGATTATTTAGTAGGACTTGTATGAGAAAATCATTATTATCTAATATATATATATATATATATATATATATATATATATATATATATATATTATAATCTGAAAAATATTTTCTGGCTTTAAATAACCTGCTCATAAACCATAAAAGACAAATCAATCTCTTATTATATTTTGGGATTATTGTCTCAGATAAGCAGCTTTATATTCAAATAGGTAATAAGATTAACAGCAACCTGAAGAAGACAGATGCAGAAAATCCCAAAAGTTCTAATAACAACAATAAAGACGAGGACTTCTCAAACCAAGCTACATGACACTTACACTTTCCTGTTCACGTTCTTGCTTGCCTCTTTTTTTTCCCCACACATGCATACAAAGAAATCAGATTTCCTTTCATCTTAAGAAACATCGACAAACAAAGAAGTTTAATGCAAGAACTGTAACACTCATACACGCTGAAAAAAAATTTAGTTGCAAAAACATGAACATAAAAATATTTTTATGTTAAAAAACCTTTTCTGCCTTTTTCTTTATTCATATCCACAACAAATAAATGGAACATACAAATAAAAAAAATCTCAATTACTTCTTATAAGCTGGTAAATGAAATTTGAATGAATGTTGAAAGATTTAAATTCAGACACTTGAATTATTTATCTTTAAATGTGACAAACTTTAGGATCTTATAAGATATTTTCCTTGAATAAACAAAACAAAACAAAAATATATTTTTTCTGTCAATTTTTTGTTAAAATAACTTGGAGGACTTGTTAATGAATAATATTTATGCGTTTATGTTTTCTACTTATAAAACTTAAATTGAAAATACAAAGGAAAATTTCAAAAAGTGATAAACAAACATGAAAAATTTAGTCATGGTCTGAGGCAGTTAATTGTTAATTAAAATATTTTGATAATGTCTGTAAAAGCTTTTTTAATTGTGAATATCTTGAATGTGTTAGTATTCTTTATATAAAAAAAATGACTGCACAAAGAATTCTTAAAATGATAAAAGTTATTCTGATCATAAAATCTGATTAAGAACATTTAGGTATAAAATTATTCAAGGTGATTTAACCGAATAATGTTGTGATAAAAATGACAATAAAATTTAATTTTTTTTTGTATTTATTTTTAAAACTTTAACATTTTAGCTTTTTCATTTATTTCATAAATATTTTAATGGTGCTTTTTTCATGTTACCGACAATTATTAACGATCATAAATTTAAAGAAAAAAATAAATTCATTTCAGTACAGTTTAAAGTTTTTTCAGGATGATTAAACTTGTTGGTAATTACAGTTCCGGAATGATGGTGAAAAAAAGTTTGTCTGGAGCCTTGATCCTTGTAATCGACTCCAGGTTGAATATTGATCCATACACTTTTTTTTCCCCATTTGGCTGAAATATATACAGGTATTTTATACAAGTAACAGGTGCAATCTGTAAGTGGGTCCATCTTCATCAAATAGAACCTGTAATAAAGATGTTGACCTGAATATGATTTAGAAAGAACAATCCAGATTGTGACCAGCCAAGTGTGGCAAAAGGGCAAAACTAAAACCCTGTTTTACAGACCTACTATTAAATATAAGTGCCACCTGGAATAGTTATGTCAGTGGGAACTTTTCAATTTATAAAATAAGTGAGCCAAGTCAAACAAACGTGCTGCTGGGAAATTTTGTGTAAAAGTTTAATAACTCTGGAACTAAAAATTCATGATGTAAATGATTTCAAAATAATAAGAGTGTGCCATACTAAATAAGCAAATACGCTAGTGGGTGGCTGATAAGTAACTCAATACTGTAAAACACACACGTAAAGAAAGGTCACATTTTTGGGCTTTAAGAAAAATAAGTAGATGATATAGCAGCAGTTTTAGCAGTCTTCCATTCATTTTTTTTTTTTTTTTAGAAAAGCTATTCCAAAAATCTACATTTAGTTTCGTTTTGTCTAACATCATGTCTACCGACATATACAAGAAAAAAAGAAAAAAAAAAAAAAATATATATATATATATATATGTGGATTCTAGAAGAAAGTTGTCTATGTTTTCTTTTCCCAATGGCAAACTGAGCTGCTGGAGGAATTTGATAAATTCCTGGCACATCCAGACATTGTTTTAATTTTTAAGTTTTTATGGCATGTGCAGAAAGTTGAATTTACCAGTGAGTTTATGCAGTTGATTCTAAGTAATAAATCTGCTCAATTCGTCAGTGGCCATCTGCATGGGTGATTTAGAAGGGGCGGAAGGGTAAGGGGGGGAGTTAAAAAAAAAAAAAGAGAGAGAAAAGAAATGAAATAGCCAGCTAAAAAACAAATGAAAGGGGAGAAAAAAAAAAGTGGTTCAAAGTTAAGAAAATTTTTTTTCAATCTTGTCTAAACATTTCTTTTTATTGGTTTTTTTCTTCTTCAGATATCGTATAAATTTAAATTGTTAGAATTTGTGGAAAAGAGGATCTTGTTCATCATCTATTGCATTCTAGGTCATCAGATCATACCCCATATGATTTTTATCTGTGAGGTTATATAAAAGAAAACGTGTTTGTCCCACCTATATCTGTTATACTTGAAGATTTGAGACGTTGAATTGTTGAAGCTGTGAAGCCAATATCCACAGATTAATTGATTCGAGTGGGACAAGAAGTGGAATACCATTTTGATGTTTGTTGTGCAACATATGGTGCTCATGATGAGTGCATACAAATTGAACAACCTCAAAATAATAAACTTTGAACCTTTTCCTATCCAATAATGGGTTGAATGCATTTCTATCTCTAATCTGCTCTTGCTTTTTGAATAAGCCTGTGTGTGTGTGTGTGTGTGTGTGTGTTTGGGTAGTAGTCCCTCTTCAATACATGTTTCATTAAACAAAACTAACAAATTACTTTTGTTTAGTTTTTTTTTTATTGGTATTTTCTTGCACGTGTACAAGTGTCTTCTTTTCTAGAATTCTTTGATATGCTGTGTCTCTTCAAGACATAGGCGATCTTAGCTCTCCACAATTTCCTGTCCTTTGTAGCTTTTAATAAATTTTGTCTTTTGTTAATTTACCCTAAACCCTGCTCTGTTGTCCAGTCACTCAAGCTCACTAAGTAGGTTATGTGTTGTTTTCCTCTGTCCCTCTTGTCGTCAATCCATCCTATGAGTATCAGATTTTCCATGCCCACTTTCCTTACTGCGCGCCCTAGAAATTTCAACTGCCTCTTCCTGATGTTAAATATGTTTCCTTTTTGTTTGAATTTTCTCTAAAACCTTGTTGTTGCTCACATGTTTGGTTCATAGTATCCTCAGCATCCTTCTGTAGAACCACATTTCTGTTACTTCAAGTGTCTTTTCCATCTTTGAGGAGAGTGTGCAGCTTAATGAATGTAAAACTTGTTTAAAAGTTTCTTTTGGCTAAAGTCTAAACTGTTAGCCATTTTCAAGGCTTCCTTATTGTTATACTTCTATGATAAATAGAGTGTATGTATTTTTGTATATGATATAAAAGTTGGTCAAAAAGTAGGCTTATTCTTAATTTCCAAACATGGCTAGGTACATTTTGGCTGTGTTCATAATCGATGACATTAAGGGTCAATTTCTTGTTGGCTTCTCATTTTTAACAAATATGATGCATATATGCACCAACCCAATATGTTGGGAGCACAGATATGATAGTTATTTCCAACTACAAAAAGAATTTGGAAGCTCCTATTACAAAAAAAAAAAAAAAAAAAGAATTCTTAAAAAAATATTCAAGTAAAAAAACTTTTCATTTTTTCATATTTTTAAGTATTTATCTTGAAATGACACTAGACATCAGTTTCAATTCACTCAGTTAAGTGTCATATGTGATACACATGCTTTGGGCAATCATGGTTCTTTTGCTTTGGGCACCTTGAAGTAATGGTTGGTAAGTTTGGTTCACAAGAATCAATTATGGCTGAGTAGTTAGTTTGAACAGATGTAAGTACAGAAATTTAAATACCTGGGAAGTGTTCTAACAGAAAACAGAAATAGTGATACAGATCAGAAGAAGTATTCGGATGGCCAAAGATGCATTCCAAAAGCTAAGCAAAGTATTAAGAGACAGGAAAATTTTGTTAGAAACAAAGAAAAGAGTACTGAACTCTTGTGCAATATCAGTTCTGTATGGCAGCAAAAGATGAAGAAGAAACTTGAAGCAACAGAAATATGGTTCTATAGAAAGATGCCGAGGATACCATAGACTGAACATGTCAGCAACGATGAAGTTTTGGAGAAAATGGAAACAAAAGTTATACTTAACATCAAAAAGAGGCCGTTGAAATTTCTAGGGCATGTAATGAGGAAGGAGAGCTTTGAAAACCTGATCCTCACAGGAAAGATTGAAGGGAAAGAGGGACAGAGGAAAACAGCACATAACATACTTGAACTTGAGTAAATGGATGGTAGAACAGGGTTTGGGACAAATAACAAAAAGACAAAACTTATTAAGAACTACCAGGGACAGGAAGATGTGGAGGACCATGATCGCCTATATTCTTAAGTGACAGCAGATAAAAGAAAGAAGTGAGTTTGATCCTCACTGGGTGCCCCATAATTTCGGCCTTTTGCCAGATCTAAGCTATGCTTAGAAAATCACCATATCTCTTCTGACTAGGCAGAATATTTTCCTGCAGTAGGCTGCTGTTTCTTTCTCTGGTAAACTAGTTGCCAACCAAGGCCAAAGAACACAGTCTGTCCTGCTATTCAAACCATAGTCGTGGGGTGGAGGGGTTGAAGAGATGAATTCATATATTTTTCCCAAGGGTATTTGCACATAAATGAATGTAATGAATTTGACTAGAATTCTGAGCCGATATCTGTTAGACCATAACTCACATTACATTTTCAATTATGAGAGGTAAATTTCAAAAAGAATTCATCAGTACTCATTCAATACTCCTTCATAAAAGGAGTAAATCTGATGGAGAATGGAAATTTGGAGATGGCTGGTTCTAAACAGCAGTAGGTTATTCTAGAATGTTAACCTTCTTGAAATGACAAGATGGTGTGTCAGTCGTCAATTCACAGTTGTCGCAATAGCAAACACAATGCCAAAAACTAAAGAACATTCTTCCACTGACCTCAGAGATAGTGCAGATTCTTCTTTGGATTTTATCAAGAATCTCTAAATAGATATTAGAAGCACCAGGCTAGATGTGGCAGCAATATTCAAAGCTTGGAGGAATGGTAAACTTATGAATGTGGAAGATAGATTCTAGCAAGAATCCTTCCTCTTCATAAGAATTAAAATAATCTTCTCATGACAGTTACTAATATATATATATATATATATATATATATATATATATATATATATATATATATATGTGTGTGTGTGTGTATTTAGGCAGCAGTCCTTCATTTATGCATGCTTCATTAAAAACGACAGGCACGGTACTGCGGTTAAGCTTTTTATTTAATTTTTCTTGTGTTCACACGAGAGCTTTCTTTTTAAAAGAAAATGTAAAACAAAAAAAAAAAAAGAAAGGCCTTGTGTGAAAATTTAGAAAAGAAAAATTAAATAAAAGGTTTAACCGTAGTACCTTGTTTGGCATTTTTAATGACACACACACACACATATATATATATATATATATATATATATATATATATATATATATATATATATATATATATACATACACACACACAAGTATGGATTTGTAGACATCATTATGAAATAATATAAAAAAATATAAATTCCAATAACCAAAAATACTATTCTTAAAAGAGTGTTCAAAATAGGGTAGAGCAAATATAATTTATTTGAAAATTATAACATAAAATATTTATAACTTTTTAAATTATATATATAACTTTTTAAATTATATATATATATATATATATATATATATATATATATATATATATAAAATTATTATTATTATTATATAAAAGAGTGGATACTGTGGCCAACACCAAGTAGCTGCTGCAGCCTATTTCATGCTTGAACACAATTTTCAAGTTTACAGCCACACATGACATTGAAACACTTGTTCCCTTAATGATTACTGAAGTTAAGCCTGGTCAGTTCCTAGATGGGTAACTGCTGGAGATAGTGTAATGTATAATGACTCAGGATTGTTAATTGAAAAACCAAGTTCCATTCCCGTTGGGTTTGTTATATTCACTTACATGCAAATACCCCAGGGAAAGGTACAAATCCACCTCTTCTCCCACCAGATATGGGTTAATTAGTAACACTTGTATGACTAAACCATTATCTCTCAAAAAAAATATCTTACAATCTAAAAATATTTTCGGGCTTTAAATAACTCACAGAGTTGATAAGCCGTAAAAAATGAATCAATCCATACAATCTTCAGGCCATATGTGTTGGGTATAATATAAAACTGTATTTTGTGTGTGTTTCATTGTTATATAATGGTCAACAAGCTTTTCTTACAGACTATTGCCACAATTATAGTATGTCTGATTCTTAGCAAATAGCACATACTTATTTCCTCGTACCAAAGTAAGCCAAAGTGTGTATGCTTGCATGTTTTCACAAATATACACAGCGGATAAATTAGCCTCTTCCCCAAGTTGGAAAACTGCTCATCAATGTCTTAAAAGTGATTTAAAATATTTGTCGGGCTACGCTAACTTTGGCACATGGACAAAAACATTTCTAACGTGACACAGTAGCCTTGATCTTTTCTGTTTAAAGACAAGAAGCAGATATGTTAAAAATGATGTCTACAAAATGGCATTCATCCAACAAGACAAGATAGGAATTGGAATGTAAAATGTTTTGGGAATGAATTGGCAGATGATGGAGGGGGGAACAACATATGCCATATTATCAATGGATAGTAAATCACTGAACAATTTGCATTTAGCAAAAAATTTAATATTATTTACAAATAATGAATAGTGTAAAGAATGACATAATGAACCAGCATATATATATCTATAGGAGTAGATAGGTTCACCTATTGTCCAATTCACATTACTCCCCAGTATTTTGAACAGGAGTAGAGGTTTATCCTTCGTTCCCTGTTTAGGATGGGGTTTCCAGTTCCATCTAAAGTCATCATTCTCTTTTACTCACAATAGCCCCTTGTGCCTTAGTGGTATAATTGCCTGGCTTGGGGTGAAATGATCAATATATATATATATATATATATACACACACACACACACGTTTCATTATATAATATAGACAAGTGTTGTCTATTTATTTTATGTAAATTTTTTCATAACGTGTGATAAGTTTAATAACATTATCGTTGAACGAAGAAAGAAATTCACAATATTGATCCATATTTTTTTAATACAATCTAAGCTTTCGGCTTACATAAGCCATTATCAAAGATGTCAATTACAACATATTAAGCAATATACGGACAAGACAGTGATGATAGTCTGTCATTGTTTACATAGATGATTTCTAAGCAATGATAAACACGTGCATATAAGACGCTAGAAGCGAAAATCGCACCGCATCTCATGACGTCACACATGACCACATGAGAGTGAATTGGAGAAGTATGAAGTATGGGATGCCATTGGTATAAACCAATGGCTTCTGTTACCAATTATAATTTACATAAAATAAATAGACAACACTTGTCTATATTATTTAATGAAATGTGTATGAATGAAAAGGTGCTGCCTAAATACACACAATATATATATATATATATATATATATAAATATAAAAATGCTATCTTTTTAATCAAACAGTATTAATTACATTTACCAGTTTGAATGTTCGAGAAATACAGTTTAATTAAAAACACAACATTCACTTAAATAAATTGTATCTATAAAAATAATGTATAAACAGAAAATATATTAAATAAGTGTTGGACTTGATCTATTTCATTAGGTACTCTACCAAACTTGCTAACCATGTGTAGAATTTAAAAGAAAAAAAAAAAAGAAAAAAAAACAACAGGGATCCGTTTGTAAGGTGGAAAATTTAAAAAAAGGCAAAACTGCACAGCAACGACAATAATATTTGCAACCTCTGGCAACAGGAAAAAATTAGCAATTATGCCATTTCCGGTTCCCGAAAACCTTTTAAATCAGAAATACAAAATCTTAAGTCCTTGCTTACATATCAGAAAATTTTTCTGAAGTGCATCTGAGGCTGGGTAAAAAAAAAAAAGAAATAATTTAACCCCCCACCAATACATTTACAATACATTTGGTTTTCTCCCCCCCCCTTTTTTCTTCTTCTTCATATTCTCCTCCTCTCTTTCTATTACACCCAAAGTCATCCATTTCTTTATTTATTTTGGAAAATAATAATATAGCATTCTTTAGTTTTTTAAAAAAATAAAAAAGTGTTAGGTGGTCATTTGATGAAAATTGCCTGAGGAGACCATAAGGTTGAAACCAAGGTAGCAGATTCAACTGACCTTCTGATTTTAAAGTTAAAAGCTCTACATGTTATTTTTACTTATGTTTTTCCACATGTGTATTGAGCACTTTTCAATACTACTGTTTCCAGGTCTGATTCAACTCTGACCATTAACCTCATATATATATATATATATATATATATATATATATATATATATATATATATATAGTTAAGTTATGAAGAACCTGGTAAACCGTATGGGTAATTCCAAGGAGGATGAAATCCTGAGAGCTCAATGTGAATCCAGAGCTAATATTTAATGAAAAACAGACCACTTTAAGGTACCATTACAATAATTTATTTCACCAAAATCCTTTTAAAGGACTCCGGATCATCAGGTAACATTTCCAACAATGAAATGAAAGGAAAAATGATATTGAAAATTGATGGGTAGTGTAATTTTTGTAATTTAACAGGGGGGGATGAGGGGGAGTAGTTAAAGAGACAAGGTAGAGTATAGGGAGGGGTTAATTTCATATCTCTCTTAAGCATGCTTTACATTGGGGTAGGAGGAGTGATCAGACCATGACCTATTTAGATGGTTAACTTAACGGAAATGAATGTTTATTTATTGCCATCTAGCAGTCAGAATATTCAAGAAATGTTATGTTCTCCTGAAGGATTGGAACCTGTGTTCCCCTAGGGGAAAATCGTCATTAGATCTGACATGCTTTAATCTCTCAGCTACAAAGGACCTACTGGTCAAGTAAAGCCTGAATAGTGCTTGGGAACACAGACTTTTCCTAATTCTCAATATCTCTATATCTCTATCTTTGCTCATTTTTGTATCCTATGCAAAGATAAATTGTCTTTTCCAAAAGCACTATTCGTGCTTTCGTTGGCCAGTAGGTTAAAGGCATATCAGATCTAATTACAGTTTCTCCTAGGGGAATGCAGATTTGAATCCTGCTGGAGAATGCATATTTTCCTAATAAGATTTCTCAAATATTCAGGCCAGTAGATGAAAATAAACATACTGTCTGATAAATAAACAGATCATATATACATATATATATATATATATATATACATATATGTGTATATGAAATGGACAAAGTCCAACAGTTATTTTAAGACATTTTTTATGTTTATACATTCTTTTTATAGATACAAATATTTAAGTAAATGCTGTTTATAATAAACAGTATTAACGACATTTACTGGCCTGAATGTCTGAGAAATTTTCATAGAAAATATGCGTCCCCTGACAGGAATCGAACCTGTATTCTATAAAAAAACAGTATTTAAAAACAGTAAAATCAACTTTGCTAACTGAAACATGCCTCTGTGGCTCAATCGGTATATGCACGTCAGGATATATGATGGCTTTGTATAGGATACAGGTTCGATTCCTGTCGGAGGACGCATATTTTCTATGAAAGTTTGTCAAGCATTCAGGTTGGTAAATGTCGTTAATACTGTTTATTATAAACAAAGCATTTACTTAAATATTTGTATCTATAAAAAGAACGTATAAATATAAAAAATGTCTTATTAAAATATATATGTATGCATATATATATATATATATATATATATATATATATATATATATATATGTGTGTGTGTGGGTGTGTGCGCCCACACTCACTACTACCCACCTTGTGTTTAACATTTCTAAAACAATTCAAAAACCAACTGTCATGAGTAACCTTACTACTCATGGCCCCATTAGCGATACTATTGAATTGGGGGGGGGGGAACTCTTCATACTATTTGAATATAAATAATGTCAAAGTCTAAAATTAAAAAAAAAGTACTACAACCAGTATTTAGTCATTCATTACTTCATATTCTTTTTCTTCTATCTACTGTGTTGTTTCAGGATGTGGAGGAATCACTGCTCTCCACTACTTCCTACCTTTATAGCTATTAGTAAGTTTAATCTTTTTGTTATCCGTCCTAATCCCTTTCTGCCAACCATTTACACAGGCTCATATTAGGTCATTTGATAACTGCTACAGTCGTTTTTGTCTTCAATATATCCTGAGAGTATCAAATTCTCAAAGCCTTCTTTCCTCATTATGTCTTAGAAATTTCAAATCTTTTTGATTCTAATTGTCCTTTTTGTTTCCATTCTACTTAAATCTTTTTTATTGCTCTGTTCAGGGTATTCTCATTATCCTTCTGTAGAACCACATCTTTGTTGCCATAAATCTTTTCTTAAACATTTTTTTCAAAATATGTAAGCCAGTCTCTGAGCAGGTTTAATTCTTCTAAAGAAATATATTGACAAATTCAAACTTTTATACATTGATTCCTTCATCAGAAAAATGCTAAGACAAAGAAAATCTTATAGTCATGTAAGTTAGAGTGGCTATTTTTTTTTTTTTTTTATTCTTTTTAATGACAAGAAAGCATTAAAAAGAATGAAAAAACAGCCAATGTGGAGGTCTGGTTAAAACAAAAAACAAAAAAAATGCAAAAATGCCAGAGCAGCTTGCACAATAAAAATCTTTCAATTTTTTTTATTTTTTCATCTAACAATTTTATAAAACAGTTTCTGGAACACAATAACATGTCTTTATGCAAGATTATTTTTCTGGGTTGGAGTAGAAATTGAAATCTTCTTCAGTATGCCCCTTGGTATAACCTCTTAATGTCAAGGTAGCACAAAGAAGTTGGAGGTTTGTTGGCCACACTTTAAGGTAAGACACAAACAATGACTACAACATGGCACTGACCTGCACCACCTCCTAAACCCGTACAAGGGGGGGGAGAAGTGGAAAACGATAAATGACATGGTGAAGTACTGTGGAGAAGAAGAATGTAATAGGCTGGTGATACTAGAATTGGGTGGGGTGCAGTTTTCCACCCTGGGGGTAATTTCAGGGTTTCAGGAGGTGGGGGAGGAAGATCTTTGACTTTTTCTTGATTTTTTTTATTCACAAAATTTTGTTTATGGAATTACAATACTTTGGCATTCTGTTGAATTTTTTGCTTATTGAAGTGTACTTCAGTTTATTTAATAATTAGTTACGGTAATTTTCTGAGCATAGCTTAGATGTGGGACAAGGCTAAAAGTATGGGGTACCCAGTTAGGATCAAACTCACTACTCAGCCGCAGTTGTTCCAGTGAGACAAGCTTGCTAACCATTACACCCCATCGAGGTGCCCTTTAATAATTAGTTATGAATTAAAACAAATCCATCAAGATTTTCTATTTCTATTAAATTTTTTTTTATAACTCCTCGATAAAAATAATCCATGTAAATGTATATGTGCTAATATGAAAAAGAATGAAGATTTTCAATAATATCTGCATATTATTTGCAATGCACCTTTTTGGCTGGGCAATCTTGTAAAGGTGAAGGTGATGACATTCTGACTTAGGGTGAAAAGGGTGCATTTGGCCCCAAAAAAGGAGGTTGAAAACCACTGTACTAGGCAAATAGAGAGAGAATGTTAAAATATGCGATTAGCATTCGTCATTGAATTACAGGGACTGAAAATGATGGATATCATTTTGAAAAATATTAGTTTTGTAAAATCTTTTTTCATTATTATCCTACAGACTGACCGATGCCGGTGCATATATAAATGCTATCAGGTGCCAAACAATTTAGAAAGAAAGAAAAAATAATTCTCCAAAAACATCAATCTATGAAACGACTGGCTTGTCTAAGCTTACCGTCACACAGTGATTCTCCTGGATTAATAATTACATCATCTTCAATGCTTTGCTATTGTAAACAAATTTAAAGTGAACAAAAAAATCCTTTAATAACATTAACCCTAACCATTAACTGTCAATGATTATTTTTTAATATTTTATTTATATCTTGTGATCTAAACCAGTTGTATGAATAAACAACAAATTGCCAAAATGACTGAATCAACCTCAAAAGTTAGGCCTCCTGCTCCTCTCAACAAAAAAAAAAAAAAAGACCCCCCTTATCTAAAATTTGTGCTATAAAGCCAGGGTAGAGCAATTTTCTGGGGACTTTTATGCAGAAGAAAATGTTATTTTGCAAAATCTGTATCCATAGTGTTAATTCCCAAATTAAGAAATTAGCAATTTTAAATCTGAGCAATATTTCAACTTAGGATAAATTGTTTTATTTAAATTTTGAATTAATATGTCTAATTTTTTTTTTTATATTTTGTTACAAAGATCCAGTTATTATAGTTTAATTATTGTTTTGTAAAATTTTAGTCAAAATGCGACTTTATTCAGATATTTATTATTGAGATTTAACTTATTTGCAGTTGATACTTTAAATGGGATTTATATACTATGAATCAATAATTATAAATCAATCTAAATCCTTTTACTTAAAAAAAAAACAAACCCCAAAACAATTTGAATGTGTTTTGAACGTGTCCTTAAAGAAGGAAGCTCTGATTAAAAGTTTTACCTCAAAGATATGCACTGTAACCTTCCATTGTTTTATTGTCTAGTCAGGTTACAATATTTTTTTTTAATTTTTACATATAATTTATTTTTGGACTTGGATTTTAACATTTAAAAAAGATTTGTAGATATTTGCTATTTCTTTATCTACAATAAAACTTTGAATTTGATTTTTGTTTTCAGTTTTAATAATAATTATAGCATATTATATTGCAATTGTTTTCATAAAATACTATAAAAATGAAATTTCCCAAAAGTAAAAATGGAAAAAAGAGAATTTACCAAAAGTAGAAACTGAAAATTGGGGGGGGGGGGGGAGGGCCTACATGATCACAATACATGCTGAATGGTCATGGCAGATAAGGAACACAAAAAGAAAAAAGGATGGAAGCAAAGAGCAACAGTTACTTAGAGCAACCAAAGAAAGGAAATTGTGGAGAGCCACTATCGACCACATCCTGAAAGAAAATGACAGAACAAGGAACAGAAAATGAAGTTGGGGTAGTAAAGGTGTAAGAGATATATTAAGCCCTAGAGGTCAATGCAGGTGGCCCCCAGGGGTCACTTCTCAGACCAACCCTTTTTGATCTACATAAATGATCTGCCTAAGAATATACTCAGATCATTTGTAAATATCTATACTGATGATACGACGATATACAGGCACAAAACTCTTGATGCTCAGAGATTGGTGACTGATCTCTCTTCTGATCTAGCACACAATTATCCAATGGGGCAAAAACTGGCTGGGTTACATTCAGATGCCTTGAAGACCAAGTTAGTTACATTCCATTGCACCAATCACGATGAACAGAGGGTCCTCTTGAGAAAGCACCATGCCTTGAAAGACTGTTGGGTCTCAAATTTGCACCTGAACTTGTACATACAATCCATTGCTAAAGATGCATGTAAAAATGTTTGACTCTCTGTATCGTTCCAGTAAGTACCTGACTCCTCTTGCTATCCTCTACCTTTACAAGAGCCAGATGAGGCCAAAAATGGAGGACTGTTGTCATATTTGAGAGGGATAGCTGCCCAGACCTCACTCTTCAGCCTTGATAGAATCCAAAAGCGTCTCTGAGCCCATATGGGTGATAAATTATTCCCCACTATTCAACTTTTCTCCCACCAGCGGGGGATGTGGCTAGTGTCTCACTACTCTACCACCACTTCCACAGAAACTGCATTCCCTGACCCCTTCTGAGGCAAACCATCACAGCAAAAACATAGCATGCCACTTACATAGTAGGAAACCACCTACATTCCCTATGTATTCCATCAGTGAGAAATAAGTTCCACTTGAGAAGTTCCTTCCTGCGAACCACTTCCTGTGGAACTGACTCCCAACTGAGTGTTTCCCTGATTGCTACAATCTTAACCTGTTCAAAGCTAGGGTTAATCGTTATCCTCCACTCCTATACATACAAATAGCCTAAAAACGTAACCCTCTGCTTTGAGTGGCCCCTGGTCCTTGTAAATTGTGGATCTCGCTGTAAAAAAAAAAAAAAAAAAAATTTTTAAAAGTTGCCAAGAGCCATGATCCTTTACACCTTGAAAGGACATGGCAGAACAAGGGCCACAAAAACAAAGAGGGGTGATAAATGGGTAAGAGTTATTTAGAGGAATAAAAGGAAGGAAATAGTGGAGAGTCATGACAGCTATTATCCTGAAAGGACATGGCATATAAAAGAATACCTTGAGTTTCTTCTCACTCACCACAAAGATTTTTGATTAATATTATTTTGTTAAGTCAGGAATTATTAATTTTTTTTCTCTTTTGGATACAGGCTTTTTATTCAGGGTTAAAAATTTTTTAAGAAACGAGAATTTTTAATTTTTTCAGAAAAATGAATGAAAATTTATTTTACTAAGCTCAGCACCCTAGTAAAACCAACTGTACTTTGTACCCTCTTACCTGTTTGCACTTCTCTCCAAAATTTGGTTTTGATCGGTCAATGTATGGCTATTTTAGAGGGTGTGACAGACAGACTAATGGAAGTGAGAGAATTTTATATACTAGAATTTTTTGACACAGCATGACATGTGTTGAAATACTCAGAGTGTAGTATCATATGCAAATTAGATAGACAAGTATAAATAGAGAACAACTGGCAAACATAGGGGCTATGCCTGGCAAACATAGGGGCTATGCCTGGCAAACCTGGTTGCTATTCATGACATGGAGAACTGTACTACGACTAGTACTACACAGAGATATGAAAAACATAACAATGGCGTCACTGATAGGATCGTTAACAGAACACATAGAAACATGGATAAGAACTTTTGCTGCATTTACAAGAATGAAAAAATTAAGAGACACAAAGACTGACGGAGGAGAGAACAAAATAATAGATTTATATTTTGCTACCACTGGGTGCAAAGCTGTGAAGAGAATTTTGACAATGTGTTACTTGAGCATATTAGAAGAAATGACATTTGAAGAAATTATTAAAATGATAAAAAAAGAACATAAGACCAAAGGAAAGATTGGTCATTACCAGAAGAACCAAGTTTTTAGAGACAAAACAAGAACCCAATGAGTCCATTATACAACACTTACATAGATTGAAAAAATGAGCTAAGTATTGTGAATATGAAAAATTGGGAGCATGGGAAATGATTATACAAGATGAATTAATCCTTTTCAGAATAATTGAAGGCTTGCAAGACCAAAACCACAAATGAAAAATATTAGAATGTCTACAGAGTAGTAGCATGAGTCTGAAAGCTAGCATTGAGTTTTTACAACAATTAGAGTTGATTAGAAAATTTAATCAACCAAAGAAGAATTTGAGACGTACAGGATGAGCATGACCAAATCCATAATTAAATATAGATATTGTGGAAAAAAATCACAAGAGAGACAAGTACAAATGTCCAGCTGTAGGAAAAATATGCTCAAATTGTAAAAAAATAGATCATTTTCAAAACATATGCAAATACGAAAAGAAAATAGAAAGAGTACAAAAGGTACATACCCCTTCCGAAGAAAAAGCGGAAATATTTATAATGAATACACAAAAAAGAAATAGAGAAAAAAATAAGGATAAATGGCCAACTATTTAACTTGCAAGTTGATACAGGCACTGAAGTCATGTTGATATCAATGAATTTCTGGATAAAATTAAGAAGACCTAAATTAAAAAAAGCAGCATCCAATTAAAGCAATTTGATGGAATGACTATAAGAATAATGCATGCATTTCAAGGCAATTTTGAAACTGACGAGTGTTTTGAAATAATTCGACTTATAGTTGTAGAATGCAAAAAAGATCACAAATTACTAAGAATTGATGTAGTAAAAGTAGATAGAGCAAGACTAATCAATTCCATGGAAGCAGAAGAAAAGGAAATAGGATTATTGAAAGGCTATAAAGCAAGCATTCGACTAAACGAAAATTATCACCCAAAATATATAGAGTTAAGAAAAGTTCCAATTCATATCCTAATTTTGATGTAGACAAATTAAACAAAATGATACAACAAGGCATATTAGAAAGAGTAACTGAAGGTGGTAGCATTTGGGTGTCACCAATACTAGCAATAAAGAAACCTGATGGAGAGTTAAGAATATGTGGTGATTACAAGATAGGGGTAAATCATCAGATATGTTCAGACTCTTTTCCTTTGCCAAAATATTGAAACTGTGAGTTAGCAAAAATGGAATACTTTGCAAAAATTTATCTCAAGGCAACATACCACCAAATAGAAATTGATGAGAAATTCAAGGAAATCACCACGATAAACACCTCTATAGGTTTACTAAGATGGGCTTGTCTACCACTTGGAGTAAAGACTTTGGACCACATTTTTTAAAAAGCATTTGAAAAAGTCTTATTAGGAAAATAAAAAATATAATAATATACCAGGTTGATATATCTGTAGGGGCAAGAACTAAAGAAAAATTAAAATATAAAACAGAGCAAATTTTAATGAGATTAAAAAAAAAACAGGCATGACTGTAAAGAAAGGCAAATGTAATTTTGACTAGGTACCTCCACTTTTTCGGCATAAATTATCGATACCTAAGTTTAAAATGCATTTTTTAAAATGAAAAAATATGCTTGAAGATTTCATTTTAGCTTTACTTGAAAGTTGAATCATTAAATTTATTATTTCCATTAAGTAAACAATTCTGGTATATTTCAGATAGAAACTATATACATTGGAATGTCAAATTTAATTTCAAATTTTTAAATTTTCTTAAAAACCGCCATTTTCTTAATTTTAAGAAATTTGTAAACAAACACAAATTTATCGATTTTAAAAATATTTAAAAAAATTTCTGACACGTCATTTTAGTAAAATTAGAAAATTTAATGTTAAATTAATCTGATTTAAAAAAAATATTACTTAATTATAGCATAAAAAAGAAATATACAACGAATTATTAACGATTGGTACCGTAATTTTGATCCAATACTTGATCCATGTGTTGATTGACAAGTGATGACAGCTACTACGGATGACCATAAATGAAAATTACTAGAAATCTGAGTGAACCCTTTTATTTTTAGTTTTACTGTTATGTTTATTTATTAGAATAAAAGGGACAAAACTCTTTTTGTAATAATGGCAATTTCAGTCTACTGTACATGGAAATAAGGAATGTATTAAGTAGAAAAATACAACATAAAAAATTATTTGAAAAAAAATTGGAATCACTAAATTTATTAAACTTTGCAATTTTGAACTTGTAAATTTTGTTTCTACTTAATTACTAATTATCACAAGGAAATAGGCTAATACAGAGTTTTGCACGATTTTTAAACTATTATAAATTATTATAATTAAAATGTAAAACAAATAAAAAATTATTGTAAAATTTAATTATTCATCAGAAAAAATTTATTTCTTCAGGCAATAATGACCTTAATATTACTTATTTACAAAAGCAATTAAAAGCTTTTCTAATTAAGTAATATCATAGTTTTATTGGATTCATTATTTTTCTATTCAGAGCTCATTTTCCGTTAGTTGGAACAAATTTGAAAAAAAAAAGTAGGTGATTTACCATCTCTGATGACTCTTACTTTAAACAAAAAAAAAATTGTCAGGAAATAAAAAGGTTTTGTATTAAATTTCAGGACAATAAGTAAGTGGGGTGTAACATATTTAAAAAAAAAAAATTTTTTACCAAAATTTTCTAAAAAGAAATATTTCAAAAATAATTTCATTCATTTGTGAATAAGTCCTGAAAATTTCATTAAAATCAGACAATTACTTTAATTTTACAAAAATTTCCAAATCAATGGGTTTTCAACAGGAAAAAAGCGCAAAAAAAAAACAATGTTATTTTAACAGCACCGCGATGACGTAAAAAAAAGAAAACTTTAACCAAAATTTCAAACGTGTTAAAAAATATTAAAAAATATCAAAAAATAATTAAAATATACTTTGGTCTTTCATCTTAATAATAACATAAGCATTTTGACGATAAAAATTTATTTTCGTTAAGTTTGTGGCATTTGTTTATTACGCTATGCTGTTTTTCCGCGAAAAAGTGGAGGTACCTAATTTTGACTGTAAGAAGATATAATATTTGGGATATCAAATGAACGCATAGCACCCGATGATAGATTAACAAAGAAAATAACAGAAAAATCTGCTCTAACAAATAAAAAAAGAATTAGAATCCTTTTTAGAGGCTAATAAATTTTTATAGCAAATACATATCAAGATACAGTGACATAATAGAGCCATTTGCAAAATTACGCAAAAAAAAGAAAACAAAAAAAATAATGAAATGAAATTAACTGGACACGAAAGCAAACTATTGCTTTTGAAACACTAAAGAAAATACTGAGAAATAAACCAATAATAAAAGTTTTTGATCCACAAAAAGAAGTAACATTAACAACAGACAGGATTGAAAAGGCGATTGCTGCTATTCTATCACAAGATGGACACCCAATCATATACATATCAAGAAGGTTAAAGTCAGCAGAAACTAACTATTTGAATATTGAAAAAGAAGCACTAGTGATTGTATGGAACATGGAGTGGGCACAAAACTTTTTGATAGGAAAAAAATTCTTGTTAAAATTGGACCACAATCCATTGGAATTCATATTTAACCTGAGAAAAGAATTGCCAAAAGTCATATCTTCAAGAATTATAAGATGAGCAATGAAAATCATGCCATTCAATTTTGATATAATATACGTAAAAGGGAACACTATTCCTCATGTAGATACTTTATCAAGATTACAGTTCAAGAATGAAACAAGAAAAACAGAAAAATACTGAAAATAAAATAATAGACTGGGTAGAAAACAGACATTCTTCTTCTAAATAGACACAAAATAGAAACAAAGCCAGACCCAATATTAATCAGATTAGTAGAGAGAATAAAAAATAATGTATGGAGCAAATGTTCAATGGCAGAGCGACCCTTTAAAGAAACGAAGCACAAACTAACCATAGAAAATAGCATAATATGCAATGGGGATATAATTGTAGCTCCACAAATACTGAGAAGAGACATATTAAAAGGAATACATGATGATGTGCCTTGTGGCATAATATCAACGCAAAAAAGACTAAAGTTACAAGTTTGGCAGCCAGCGTATTCAAAAGATGTAAAGGAATACATTAAGAGATGCCCAAAATGTGTGGAAATAAAAAACTTCAAGCAAGTAAAAATTCACTCATGTCTCAAAGAAGCAGAGCCATGGGTTAGGGTCTACATGGATCACGCACATATCAAAGATGGGGGATTGTTCTTAGTATTAGTGAACTCATATTCAAGATGGCCAGAGGTTGTCAGAGTAAAAGAGAGAAAAGTCACCAAAATAAAGCAAGTACTAAGAACTATATTCTCAAGAAATGGAGTACCCCAGACAATAGTCATTGACAATGTACCTAAATTTTACAATGAGAACTTAAATGCATGGTTAAAACAGATTAGATGCATTTCATACAAGACACCACCATATCATCCAGAATCTAATGGCATTGTGGAAAAAAATGGTACAAATGGGATTAAAAGCATTCTCACCACTTAATGAAAGCATAGAAGTGTATCTACCAAAAATGCTCCTCAGTTACAGATCCATTCTATGTGTGGGAAGAAAACTGAACCCTTCAGCATTAATGGGAAAACAAATCAGAGCCCCTATAACTATGTCCTTTGCAACGAAAGAAAAGGTATGGTATAGAAAGAATAAAAAGGCTAATCCAGAAGAAGCAAATTTCCTGATACAATAAGGACACAACATGGCTATACTGGAAGAAAAGGAGCAAAATAAACTAGCAGAAGCAGAAACGAACTGGATGACGTTGAAATGGAAGATCAAGAACAAGAAGAGAGAGAAAGTCACAAAAGTGGAACAGAGCAGGAAATGGAAGAAAGTGTGAATGAAAGGATAGACAAGTATGAAGAAGAAAATGAAGAGAGAACGAGATCACCATTAAAGAGAAAACAAGAAAGACAAAAGGAAAGACAACGCAATATAAAAATAATCAGAAATAGTAAAAGAAAAAAACAAGGGTACATGACCTCTCTGATTCAGGCCGGTGTAGTAGCGTATGCAAATTAGATAGACAAATATAAATAGAGAACAACTGGCAAACATAGGCGCTATGCATAACAAACCCGGTTGCTATTCAGGACATGGAGAACTGTACTATGACTACTACTACGCAGAGAGATATGCAAAACATAAGACAGAGTATTTAGTATTGTTGAAGTTATCACTAACATTTTTTGTTGAGATTTACAAATGCTTCATTTTGTTCAATTAAAAAATTGTAATTTTTCCCAAAAATTAATGAAAATTTATTGTACTAAGCTATGCACTCAAGTAAAACCAACTGTACTCTGTATCCCCTTAACTATTTGCTCTTCTCCCCCAAATTTGGTTTTGATTGATCAATGTATAGCTATTTTAGAGGGTGTGAAGGATGAAAAGAAGCTACAGAATTATATATATATATATATATATATATATATATATATGTATATGTATATATATATATATATATATATATATATATAGAGAGAGAGAGAGAGAGAGAGAGAGAGAGAGATTGGTTGCACAGAATAGGAACTTAAAATAATCTAAATGTGAATTTATTATGTTAGGAATTTTCAGAGTCCTTCTGCTGTTATTTAAAAAAAAATAAATGATTGTATTGTGTGGGAGGAAGAGTGTTATGACAGGATTTTTGGAAATGTATGTACATAAGTTTCATAAAATTAAAAAAAAAATGAGAAAGGTCTAAAGAAAAAAAGAACATTTCTATTGAAGGATCCTGTTCAAAATAATTTCATATAAAAAATTGATTACTCTATTTTTATACTGTAAAAAGCATGGCCTATAGACTGGGCTAAAAACAGAACCAATGCCTGCTAAGAGTCTCAAGTAAAAGCACAACCAATGTCAGCCTACAAGCTTGTGTAATAAGCATGACCAATAGTTGGCTACAAACATGGGTAAAAGCAAAACCAACACCTGCCTACAGATTTGGATAAGATCACAACTTGCCTAGAGACTGAGGTAAAAGCAAAACCAACACCTGCCTACAGATTTGGATAAGATCACAACTTGCCTAGAGACTGAGGTAAAATCAAAACCAACACCTGCCTACAGATTTGGATAAGATCACAACTGATGCTTGCCTACAGACTCATATAAAAACATAACACCTGCCTACAAACTCAGGTAAAAGCATGACTAATGTTTGCCTACTGTCTTGGGTATAAGGTAGACCAACTGTCAACTCAAGCATAAACCCAGTCAATGTTTACTTATTATCTTGAGTATAATGAAAAACAGATTTCAACATTAAATTACCCAAAAAAGCTTGATATGCTAAAATCCAAGAAACCAATCCTCACAATAAAAAAAAAAAAAAGAAGGAAAAATACTAAAAAGCAAAACTTGAACTGATAAATACATTTACTTACAAGTATTCTGACTTTTCTAAGAAAATTAAGGAAAGCAAAAAGGCCAAAAATTTTGGTATGGAATTTGACAGAACTTATTTCTTTATTTATTCTTACATTTCTAATTTGCCACACTTATTAATTTTATTCATTAGCAAAAGAGGGACACAAAATAATTACATTTATGTTACAGGGCAATGTTAACATTCAAGTTTACCTTTGGAAAATAAAAATGCACGCCTGTGGACAAATAATGCTATTATTCTAAATTAGGATTGAAACGTTCTGTCTAGATTTCTGAAAAGAGGTGCATGATATTGATTCCTTTAGACCAATTTCCATTTTGGTTGAAAAAGATGAGGAAACTAATCTGAATAAAGGAATTTTTTTTATCATTTCAACCTAAGGAAGGCAATAAAGCCACTAAAACACAGAGTTACTGAATGTGAAAGGATATAAGGAAAAGAAAAACATTATTAAGGAGTAAGAACAACAAAAGAACAGGAAGTAAGACGACAGAAGATAATGACTGGAATTGCATTTAAGTTTTTGAAGATCAAACAAGAAACTGAAAGAGAGTTGCACAAGCAAGATGTGCGGGAAAAGAAGCTGTTAACATAGAACTTATGGTTACATGAAGCCGTTTCAACTGTAAAAGGATGAGACTTTGCTGCCAATCTAGAAATGCACTTAAATTCATAAAGTCTAGGTTCCATAGAGGAAAGTAATATTTATTTTGATAATGATAATACAAAAATGTGGCACAAGGCCAAAAGCGGGGGAGATAGGGGAAGGCTGGTCTTTAATCTGTCTTATCTTAAACTTAGCTAGCCACATTACTGACCCAAACATACCACAGTAACCCTTACCTCAAAACAAAACATTCTGACTTATCATTCTTACTGCAGCCACCATAATACCTCAAAGTCTCTAGGAAGTCCTAACTAATTCCAATATGTATAATTTGTCTGTGGGGGTAGGGAATAAAAATAATACTAGAGGAAAATTCATCAGAATAATTACCATGGAAGTATTTATAGAAAAGGCACAGGGAAAGTGCTGAGATGCCAGATCAGGATCAATAACATTGCAGATTCTTCTTTGGATTTTATCAAGGATCTTTAAATATACATCTGATCTCTTCCCTGATTTAGCTCTAACAGCTCAACAGGGGGGAAACAAAACTGGCTTATAATTTTCAATACCTCTACAACCAAGTTAATCAATGAGCAAATATAGAGTTATCTCAAGTCATGATGAACAGTTTTACTCTCAATTAAATGCCTTGACATAAACACAACATGTACAGAGTGTTAAATCAAACCTCATTCCCTTTGTATTCTATTAGCAAGAAGGAAGTTCCATTCGGACAGTTTCTGCCAAACAACATCTACTTTATGGAACTGACTCCAAAGAGGATGCTTCCCTGATTATTACAATCTTCAAGTCTAGCGTTAATCATTATCTATCCTACATATCTTCATAATCTGCATTTCTTAGTTCCTCCTTTTACATCTGTATAACAACTTCACTCTGTAACCCTTTATCTTGAGTGGTTCTTGGGCCTTGTATTGGGTGAACTTTTAATTAAAAATCAGTGCAAATTTTATAAATTTCTAATATTTGAGATTAAATCTTTTCTTCTTTTTTATCATTTCAATCTAAGTAAGGCAATAAAGTCCCTAAACTAAGATGCAAGGGGGGGGGGTTGATGAGTGTGAGAGAATGAGAAAAAATGATTAAGGAAGGCAGGGAATAAAAGAACATGAATTAATGATTGATGTTGCATTTAAATTTTTGAAGATCAAAGTTATCTAGAAAACAAGTATTCAGAGTAGAGTTCCACAAGGGAGAAGTGCAAAAGAAGAAACCGTGTATATAACTTAAGGTTACATCTATTTCAACTTTAAAATGATGAGACCTTGATGCCAATCTATGACTGCGCTTAAATTTATAGTCTAGATACCAAAGAGGAAAGTTCATCCACACATTTACTATGAAAGTATCTATAGAAAAGGCACAGGGAAGCTATGTTATGGCAGCAGGAAAATAACTGAAGACGAGATACCAGGTCAGAACCAATAACATTGCAGATTCTTCTCTGGATTTTATCAAAAATATCTAAATATATAGCAGGAGCATTAGGCCAGATGTGGTAGCAATGTTTAAAAAAAAAAAAAAAAAAAAAAAAAAAAAGGACATTTTTTTTTTTTTTTTTTATATTGTCAGAAATCATGTTGTTGGAGCATATTTGTTCTGACTTCCATAGACACAGATCAATTTATAATACATAGAAAACTGGATCCTCCAGCAGTAAATTTTTATAAAATTTAATTTTTTTTTTTTTTTTTTTTGAGATATTCATGATCTGAACTGCTTAGTAATATGGAAAAAAAAAAAAAAAAAAAAAAAAAAGAAAAAAAAGAAAAAAAAAAGATTATTATTTTTTTCTGATCACAGTGCCCCCCTCTTGTAGAACTCTATAACACTTCTTTTACCAATATCAGTTTGCAGACAAATCATTAAATTGATGATAAATTACAGATAAATTCTTCATATAATTTATATATTTACAGAGCAATTCTTTGCATTCAGTCCTCCTGACAGTGTGGTTGGTTTGGCACAAGCGTTCGCCACTATAATGAAATCAGGTAAGCAGATAGATAGTCTGGCTGTCCAGTACTAAGAACTAAGCTAGCATACCCTCATACATTGAAAATGACTGGAAGAGTCTTTTTTTTAATAGACAGTCTGATTTGCAACATGTCTGATCAGGCAGACAGCTCAACAATTTTGATAGCACAGATTTGTAATCTTTGCAGCAAGTGGGCTGCTATTTATAGACAGATGGAAGATAATTCTGTTAACAGACAGACAAATTGACAGAAGCCACAATGAAAGAAAAAAGAGAAAGAGAGAGAGAGAGAGAATGAGTGAATGAGAGTGTGTTGGTCTCTGACAAAATGCTTGGACGCTGACATCGTGAGTGCTTGACTATCAGAATGAAGAGCCTATCCAGCACTAAATTACCTGAAATAAAGGCAAAAAGCACCTTGATTCTTTGTGGGTGAATGAATGAAGGAAACAAGTAACTAACATTCATTTTTTTGCCATCTTATTCTGATAGACATGACTGCAAAGTTTTGGTGAAGGAAGAGATCATAAAAGTGGCAAAATCAAATGGAAGTTTACAGAATATAGAATAGCACTAATTCTCAGTCAGTGTCTTCCTTCTCCTCTTCATTCAAATACAATTCAAAGAGATTAAAAATAAAATAAAATGGCAGTTGTGAAATTGATCAGATGAATCAAGAAAATTCTGGAAATGGGAAACTATGTGGAACATTCTGTAACTTGTGTTTCTCTGGCAAAAATCTTCAAGAATTAAGGCATGTCACCAATGATAATGAGACTGCCAAGATGAATTTTGAGGCTGAAAGTTTTCCTTTTACAAATTTATAATTTTTGTGACACACGGTGGCTGTTAATAATTAAGTATATATAACTCAAGACTTCTATGTTATGATAAAACAGTATTTAATCACAACCGCAAATAAACACTTAAGAATAAAGAAGTAAAAGTCAACCAAAAATAATTACCATTTCAATGAATACCTTGTTAGTAGCGCAGCTCGGATTAATGTTTCAATAAATCCTAAATCAAAACCCAAATCATTGACACACAATAATTCACACTAATTCAACTGGATAGTTCCACTCAATAGTCATTCAATAATCACTGCAGTCAGTAGCCTGACACCGTTATTTATACACCTGGCAGAAAACCTATATTCATAAATCCAGAGTGCCATGCTCGAACCTTGGAGTCAGTAGTTATGCATTCTCTTCCTATATAACAATGATGATGCAAATTATAATCACATAAATATACAAGATACAAAAAAAGTTTCTTTTTTTGCAATCAAACTGGAACATTAAACAAGTGATAACATTAAGCAAAGTTTTATAGCTTATCAACAACCTTTTTTGGGTTTATTTAAAACCAAAATGTATTTCAGAATGTAAGAAGTTTTGATTACAATACCCAGTGTTCCCAAGCAGTCCCCACCATCTAACTACTGACCGGGCTCAATGCGGCTTAACTTCAGTGATCGAACAAGAACCCATGTCAAAGCCTGGAAAAAGCAATAGGAAACCATTGCATTATCATAACAATACACAGTTGACAGACATTAAAGAAAGGAAGCTGTGGAGAACCATGATTACCTATGTTTTTAAGAGACTTGCCAGTTAAGGAGAAGGATGGGGATAATGCAAATAGTTATTGACTAAGCTTTTCTTCGTACGAGAAGGCCACATGTCGCAGACAGAATCAGGTGTTTCGAAATAATTACTCATAAAAATACCAACTAAGTTTATCACTGCTTATGTAAAACACAAATCGATAATACATAACACGTGATATTAGAAGAATTTAATGTGTTTAAAGATGAGCAGGTTTTTGTAAACTGTTTAATCAAAGAACTAGAATGAAAACAGTTAACAGATGAAGAACAGTTCCAAGGGAATATCTTTGCAACTGACTGTAATCTTTGCATATAAACTACTTGTCAGATTCATCTGACCCTGATGAGTAGTTTATATGCAAAGCTTCAAAGTTGCTAGCAAAGGTAAGTTTTGTAAATTTTTCTTTGGCTTTTAACTCAGTATATATAAAATTGTTGACAAGATCAGACAGATTTACTTTTTAATTCAATATTATTTACTTGATCTTCAGAGTTGCTATATACCAACCTTAGTTTGCCACAAGGCCACTATTACAGGACACCCAGTGAGGATCAAACTTACTACACAGCAGAAAACATGAAACAATAGTTTGGTAATCATCACCTCACTTCAGAGGTGCATCCCATACACACACCAGCTTTTTTTTTTTGTTTTGTTTACTTCACTTCTTTTATGTGACATGTCGTCTCTTCAGGATGTTGGAGATCATGGCTCTCTACAATTGTGTCCTTAAGTAAATTTTGTCATTTTGCTATCTCTCCTATACTGTGTTTTACAGGCTGCTTATTGTGATTCAATTGCAATAGGATGTTTTGGGCAACAGTAAATGGCTGAATTCAACAAAGACTAGAAAAACTTCATTATTATTATTTTTTTTATAACTTATTACAAAAAATTAAGAAATTTAACAGAGGCTTTTATTTTTCATTTTAAATAAAGTGTTGGAGTGCAATTGATTTTGATAATAATAGTAAGCATCTGTTTATCTTGCAAAATAAAGATTAGCCCCTGTTTAGTTAAAATGCAGTCCTTTGGTCAGAGTCTGAAGTGACCTGGATAACAGTATATGGAGTTTGCTTGCTGTCCAAATCATGTCTGGTGTTTACTACCCATGAACCCCAATGTGGATGAAGGAGACAAGCCTGTACATTATTAAGTACAACTGACTACTAAAGGATGAAAAGTTTTTGCAGATTTTGATGTCATTCAATTATTTTTTCCCTCATGCTAAATCTTGAAAAAACACGAAATAAAATTATTTTTTATCCATAATGTTGAATGTTAAAATTATTCAACTTTTTAACAAGAAAAATTTCAAGTTGAATCTAAAAATTGCTGCAAAACGTTGTTGATTTGAGATGGAATGACCTATCATGACATGTCTCTAATTTCTATTTAGATACATTGCATTTATTTTCAATTTTTCTAGTTGCATATGATCCATTATTGTACATAATTAGGTTACAATAAAATTTATATTTTATATGAATACTAAAAGGAGTTGACCATAGTTGGGATCATCGAGTCAATACAAATGATCCTTTCCTTAGCTGTATAGTATATGCTTCACCAGGGCTGCACACTATATGAATATAGATTATAAAAATTGAGAAATAGTAAAGTGGGAGGGGTTGGTATGAGATCCTTGCAATGGCCCTGCATAGACACTTCTTGGTCATACCAACAGGATCTAAAAGAATAGAAGGGTACATTACATTTGAGGCCAGCTTGATTGCAACTATTGCCAGAAGATTGTTAGTGTTAACTGCCAGCCACCTTTGGAAATCCTGTCTGGATTTACTTGAAAAAGAAAACAGAAAAGAAAGAAGAAAAAAGAAAGAAAAAAGAAAAGAAAGAGAAAAAGTGAAATGAGGAGAGAAAAAGAAGAAAAAGCAAAAAGAAAGAAAAAAATTAGAAAAAGTAAAAAGAGAAAAAGTGAAAAAAGAGGAAAAACTGAAAAACTGAAAAAGAAAAAGAAGGTGAAAAGATGGAATAAGACGTTTAAGTGAACTGTAATGCGTGGTCGAGAAATACACAGCAAACTATAATGTATCTCTACTTCAACAGAAAAGTATGAAGTTCTTTTGTAATCTTTTGATAAAAGTGGGACTTTAATATTTGTACAGATGAACTTGAACCTTGATTTACAGTCCAATCCCAAATACGGTTGGATGGGCTTATAAATCACACCAAGTGAAAAAGAATAGATGTAGACTATGGACCCTGCAGCATGGGGGTTTCATCATCATTAAAATAATTCAGCAACTCATATCAGTCAGATACAATAGATTGATTAATTGGGTTACTTGTTAAATGGAGCTCCTGTTTCATTTTGTGTGATCACCACTGATTCACGCTAACCACTCAGGCAGGCAATATCTATGCTAAGCCGTTATTTTAGAGGTGAAGTACAGTTTTATCCTTCCTTGTTCTGTCTAACACTACAAATTGCTATAAAACCAAAGCATTAACCTAAAAACTCAAGTCATGTTTTTAAAATTTTTTTTAGTATTTTTAAATTTTGATGTCGTGGGTATATTAAATAGTCTCATCAAATCAAGATTCTCATATAAATGTCATGCATGAAGGCAAATGCGTTTAGAAATATCTAAACTGTCAGCAGTATACAACTGCTTTCTCAGAACGATGCGGAAGAATTATGAAGCAAATGAAACCTGTAGGGTGAGAGGGGCACAACTACAAACAAAGAACTATTCGAAATAAAAATATCACATGAAGCCTTTCAGCAACAGCTCAAGTGGATAATATTTGTAACGAAAAAGAGAAAATAATGACATAATCAAAATGTTGACATTCCACTCTACTTCAAACATAAAGTTAGAAAGGAAACCCCCATCAATACTGGGGAAAGCAATAACAGATACTGGACTTGAGAAACTGATTTTCCTGAAAAATTGTTTTAAGAGGAAGATTTTATAAATGTCAAAGTAGAAAGTAAAACTGGCTGCTTGGTTGATGAAGGCCAAATGTTTCCTTATTTATGATTTAAAAAAAAAAAAAAAAAAAAAAGAAAAAAGGGTCTAATAACATCTCCAGAAGATGCTTTTATATAACAAAGGGTGTAGTTGCACAGTACAAAGGTCTTATGTTTACAGGGTGTGGCAGAAATACCTCCCACACAATGATAAGACATTAACTAGATGAAGACACAATTGCCATTGATGTCTTACTATTATGTGGGGAGTATTTCTGCTACACCCTATATAAAAAATAAAATATTTTAAAAAATACTGACCTCTGACTTTTTAAAAATGTTATCTATATTTTGGTTTTATTTGAACCTGATAGCATGCTTCTGACATTGTCCCCCACTCCCACCCCTCATTCGGGATTTTACTCCTCCTCCAATCCTTAATAAATATGTTCTGGCAAAAAAGATTTTTTTTTTGTAAATAACAACAAGGTAATGGTAACTCTTTAAAAGTCAGGTGCCAATATGACTATATTTATATTCTGAATAGTCAACCCCCACCCTCCATCAACTTCTAAAACAATTAAAAAAAAAATTTTTTTTTTTGCTATTTTTAAATTCTGATAAATGTTGTGGGTAAAATTTAACTCTGATGAATACCAAGCTATAAAAATTAGTCAAAACATTTTTTACCTTATTTTTTATGATAGGACCAATTTTGTTCAGTATGGTCTCCACCTCACAAGTTTTTTTTGTTTTTTTTTTTTAAATTCTATGTGGGAAGATCTATATTGTCTTAACTGACACAGATAGAATAGTTACTGTAATTCCCCATCCATAATACACACCCCTAAAAAGGTACTGAAAGTGTGAGAAAATGCTTCTACTCACGCATAATAAACACCCCTTCTTTGGTAATCAAACTCTATAAACCGTACATCTCCAATTTTATTACAGCCAGCATTTCCTACTCTTATTAAAAAAAAAAAAAGGTTTTAAACAGAGTAATATTATTCTAATTTAGTTTTATGATAATTCTTATTTTATTTTACGTCAATTTTTTTAAAGATTTTTTTTGTAGCTGTGCATAATATGCACCCCTGATTTTGCTTATTATTTTTTAGAAAAAAATGTGTATTATACATGGGGAATTATGGTAATATTCAGAGAAATCATTCATTAAATTAAAAATGGCTGAAAAGAATTTTTTTTTGTAGTATACGGTTTAAACTTATTTTTTTTTGTTATTAAAGTAAAATGGAAAAAACTTACTTCTTTACTTCCAGTGTCCTTTGGACTTAAACTTTTTACTCCATTTTCTTTTCCCATGAGTGATAAATAACGAGGAGTAGATTATCCGGACAATGTTAAAATGGATCCTAAGTATCCTGGAGTTATCCTAATCCTTTTGATGTGGATTAATTCAAAATCTGGAAAGAAAAGAAAAGAGGTGAGTAAGAGAAATGAAAAACGAAAAATATTTTTTTGTAGAAGAAATATATTAAAAAAAAAAAAAAAAAAAAAAAATCAGTCTATCAATCATTAACTCTTCTGTCAAAGAACCCTTGAGAAAAGTATGACTCCAACTCTCCTCCCCACATTTATGGGTAAATAGTTGGACAGGTTGGGTTCTATAGCCTTGGTTGGCAACCAATCAAGAAGGAAAACTCTGAATTCAAAACTGTATGTAGCCATGGCAAAGCCCATAATATACAAGTAAGGAAAGGATCATTTGTACTGACTCGATGCTCCTGACTATGGTAAGATCCCTTTTTACCTAATGTTCAAGCTAAAACAGTTTGCAGATAAAAACCGCTTCCTTCTTATTCTTCTTCTTCTCTTATGTGCCATGTTCCTTCAGGAAGTGGGAGACCATAACTCTCCACTATTTCCTATCCTTTGCAGCTCTTAGTAAAAGTTTGTGTTTTGCTAGATCCTTGCTCTGTTCTTAAGCTCATTTGGTGATATGCTGCTTCCCCCCCTGTCCTTCTTGCCTTTAACCTGTGCTGTGAGTACCAAATTTTCCAAGCACTCTTTCCTTATTACATGCCATATAAATTTCAACTATTTCTTTCTGATTCTAAGTATAAGCGTCCTTTTTGTTTTGATTTTCCTTAAAACTTCCTTGTTGATCACATGTTGAATCCATGGTATTCTCAGCATCCTTCTCTAGAACCACATTTCTGTTGCCTCTTCTTCATCTCTGAGGAGATCATCCAGCATTCACTGCCATATAGGAGGATCAATGTAATGTATAACAGTTTCAGGAGACATTAGTGATTTCCAAGTGTAGCTTAGATATGGCACAAGGCCGAAAGTATGGGGCGCCCAGTGAGGATCAAACTCACTATTTATTCATAACTGTTTTAGTGAGACAAGCTTGTTAACCATTACACCACGCCAAGGTGCCTATTCATGAGACATTAGTATATGAGATGTATATGACAATAATATGAGACGTTAGTTTTGTTACTATTAACAATAGCATATATTTGAAATAAAACAGAATTTGGCAATTATGCCGTCTTTAATCATTTATTTGTTTTTTTTTAACTTTTTTCAATAACTTGTGAGACGGTTTTACTGACATATATTAGTTTGTAAATAAGAAATCAAGTGAAGTGTAGGTGGTCCTGGTGGGGGTGCTGGCCAGTCAGTGAAGGGTTTACTAAACTGTGCAACGAATGACATGTTTGTTCGTGGATTGCTACTGACAATGCCCATTAAAATAGAGGAGAAACTAAAAGCAAGAAATTCTTGAACTTTTAAAAAAGGAGATTTGTCACTTGATTTTACACTATTTTTCTTTCTTTCTTTCTTCACTTTTTCTCCATACCCCCCACCCCCTCTTTTCATCTTTGTTTTCTGTTTCTGATTCTTTTCCTTTCTCTCTTTCTTTTTTGGAGTGGCTTCCAAGAATAAAAGTATGAATAAATGAAAGCTATAAAAAATACATTTAAATCTCTAAAATATAACAAAAAAGCTTTTTGAATCTGTAGAAAGAGTATCTGTTATTGATGTAGAAAGTGGAATTTGCAAGTTGGATCAAGTTCCTACATAATCATGTCTGTACATATGCTCTTTGGAAAGGCATGAGCTCCTCTCTTCCCTCACCCTAGTTATGGGTTAAATATCAAGGTCAGAGTGGGCTTGGATGATGACCAGTCTAAGAGATGAATTCTTTCAATTCAAAACCATGGAGTAAGGTAAGAGAAAATCATGACAATTCACAGCTGAAGAAAAAAGGAATCTGTGGAGAGCCATGTTAGTCAGTTACATGCCATGCGTGATAAACACTTGGATGATCATGTATCTTTTGATACATAACTGATGAGGCAGATTTTTTTTCCCACAGGAGGTTGCCATTTCTTCTGTGGTAGACCAGTTGCCATCCAAGGCTATAGAACTTGATCTGTTCTGCTATTTACCCATAGCCTGGGGGGAGAAGAAGAAAATTCCTACCTTTCCCAAGGGTATTAGCACATAAGTGAATGTAATGGATTTGACTGGAATTTGAACTTAGCTCTCCGATTCCTCAATCCGAATTGCTATCCAGTACTCCACCGTGCCCCCTCTGACTGTCTATGCACTGAATAGAAATGGTATTAATGAAAGAAAGAAAGAAAGAAAAAAAAAAAAAAAAAACTTAATTAAATAATTAACTATGGAAAATTAAAAAAAGTAAAAAGAATTACACCTACAAGAATATATTGAAAAGTTTTAAAGAAAAATGTTTTCTGTTAATATTCATAAATAAAAAAGAAAAATAGAAATTAAATAATTCAAAATAAAATTTAACTAAAAATATTAAGAGAACTGATTATATAAAAATAAGATTTAAAAAAAAAGATGGAAAAATAAGAAAAAGAATGGCATGTATTTATAAATAAAATTAGAATAAAAAAATTGTTTCGGTTGTAAAAAGGAAACAAAAAATCCAAAGTAATACTAATAATTATAAATGATACCCAACTTAGAAGTGCAACAAAAAAAAAAAAAAAAAAAAAAAAAAAAAAAAAAAATTCAATATGAAAAAGATATTTTTATCAGAAATATGTTTATAAATTAAATTTCAAATTTATACTTTTACTTCTTGACAAAAGGTAATAATAATAATAAAAAAAAAAATCAATAATAAATGGTTCAAGTCATTTATCCACTCGCCCATGCTAATGGTATGTGGCACAAGGTCAAGTTTAAAGTGAATGTCCGTCCCATACATATATAGAACTCAGTACAAAATATTACTCAATTCCCCTTGGTATTTCCTCTTTGGGAGCACCCTAAGTGCCAGGGATTTATCCTCACTCTCTCCAGAATGATAGGAATTGCCTTGTGGGAGGTGGGGGGGCTTTATGAGCACAGGAATATTATATTGCATTTTAACCCCAATGGGGTTGTGGTATGAATACATCAGCTAAGTATTGTATGTAAGTAAAAAAAAAAAAAAAAATAAGAAAAAAAATGAGAAAAAGAAAGTTATATACTTTTACCTACTTACATATTTGAGGAATTAAAGGACCTCCAACACACAAGAAAAAGAAAAATAACCCAAATGAAATCATATATATATATATATATATATATATATATATATGGGGGGGGGGGGTTAAACTGTCATCATTTTATATTTTAAAATTTGTACATAAGCATTGTTTGTTTTTGATTTTGTTGACTGCACAATATAATAGGGTCAGTTGGGCACCTTCTCTGAGAAAAAAAAAGAGCACCATGATGTAATTCACTCTGCCAGAAATTTGGAAATGGCATACTGTGCTGCTTGGCATTTGTGTTGGAAGCTCTAATATGAAGATTTCATAGTGTTTGGGCGTCAATCTGAGGACAGTACAGAGGATTCGGAAAGAGTTGGATGAATCTAATGGTGATTACGATGGTACGACAGCTCAGAAAACTCACTCTGATCATTCTGATTAAAAAAAAAAAAAAAGAATTCCCAAATTTGTTGGTGAGGGCTTCAGACTCAACACAGAGGCCTACATCAAGTGGCATGAAGAGCTTTGATTGGCTTCCATGATGTGAGAATAGCGAGATTTAAAGCTCAACGCTTATCTATTACTTGACCGTGCTCTTCCACTTAAATATCTGCTCCCCTGCCAAATAAGGTGACATCTCAGTAACGAGATCTGCCAACAGAGATTTACTAATTTTACGACCAATGAGCACAAGTAAGAAACACACAAGCAAGTAAATTTTCTTCATCTGCATGGTTTGTATAGCTGGAGACCTGTAAAGTGATATTTGACGTGAAAGCTTAGTTTTATTTTTATATTCAAAGAGACAGCATTTACACACATCTCAAAATGGATAAATACTTGTAATTGGGGCATGTATGGAGAGTATTTCAAAGAATTATCAACTTTTTTTTTTTTTTTTATTGAAGGTAACTGAAAAGAGTTTGTGTATAGTAGCCAGCCTAGGATAATTCATAGTAAGAAAAAATAAAATGGGCATGCTTGTTTAACAAAAATGAGTGCCAGCATGATTTTCTTTTAATTATCTCTCTGCTCCAACAAAGTGTTTATCTGATATGGCATGTTCCCCATTTCTCAAATAATTTGTATAAAAATAAACTTGTATAAAAATTTGAAGCAGCACATTTATTTTGAAAAGTTAAAAATCAAAAGTCTTGAATGGCCACTCTCCTAGATCTTTTTACATCAAGGCAGGCGCCCCCACCCCCAGGGCTCTATCCTTACACATTAAGTTGTTCCTAATTTTCAACAATGACTTTCTGGTCATTAGTTCTCAACTTGGTATTTATACTGATGACAAAACTATTTACTTTAGTCTTAGTGGTAAATCTGATTGGTTCAATGATGTCAAATTGACATTGGATCTCAAAAGTGATCTACAAACTGTTGCTAATGTTGAAATGGTTGTATTAATTTTAATGCTACCAAAACCAAACTGGTCTCATTTAATCATCTGAGAGAACCTTTTTTGCCCTCCATCAGCATGGCTGATGCTAACCCTCAGGAGAGTAACATTTTCTGCTAACATGAAGTGGAAATAATATATTGAATCAATTGCTAGGTCTACTAATAGGAAAGTTGCTTCACTGTTTCATGTAACACAGTTTTTCTTGCCAGAATCTATCTTACACATTTATAAGTATACCATTTTTCCATGCACTGAATATTGCTGCCACATCTGATCTGATGTTCCTACTATATATCTTGAGATTCTTGATAAAATACAAAGAAGAAACTGCAATGTTATTTGTCCTGACCTGGGATCTCAGCTTTGGTCCCTTTCCCTCTATCTTTTCTTTAAATACATTAATGTTTTAGTGGCTTTATTGCCTTCCTTGAGATGAAATGGCAACCCCCACCAAAAAACTCCAAATGTCTACCAAATACAAGTGCTGGTGCTGTCAAATTATTTCCTGCAGTCTCCCAACCATCAACAGTACAGAGTTTATTTGTTATGGCATATTTATTATTTTTCAAATCATTTCTTCCGTGACACCATTATTTTGATCCACATCTATTAAATTTATATAAAATTCTTGATTAAATATTTATCTGATCCAACACGATTACAAGCTGAAAAACGGGCATAGCTATTCCAGATGGGTCTTGCATTTGGTACAAAATTGTTTGCATTTTTTGGATATGAAGGAGCAGCTGTTAAAGGATCAATGGTCATCTCTTTGAACTCTTGTCCTGCAAATGCAAGTGCTAGTACAATTATTCTCTTCACCCCCCCCACCAACTTAGTTTGGTACTGTGCTTATTTTGTACAGATTATTTTTCATATAATTTTTTCCACAACCCAATTATTTCAATTTGCGTTTATTAAACTTATATAAAAATTCCAAGCGGAATGTTTATCTGAACTGGCCTGCTTATTTTATAAGTTGAAAAATTCTTATTGGCATGACTTAATTCTAGACAGCACTTATATTTGACACAAGAGAAGACAATTTTAGCACTGCAGCCAGAGAGATACTGACAGTAGTTATGAAAATGTTTTTTTTTTAAACTTATTTGGTGGTTGTGAGTTCAATCCCTAAGTCAGGCAGTGAAATTTACATATTCTCCAATATACACAGTGATTGAAAAAGAACTCCTTATTTTATGTATGAATGACCAGTCAGGAGTCCTGACTTAACACCTTGTGACTTTTTTCTTTGGGATTGGTTTTAAAGGAGCAAGTCTGCTATACCAAACCAAGACTTTGGAAGAACTTGAAGGGTGAATACAAGAAGTTATTTCTTCCATACAACAAGAGTTCCTGGTGAAATTAGTTGATGCAATTTCCAGGGCGGCTTGAGAAGCTGGTAGATAAATCTGGTACCCATATCGAATTTTAAATAAAACCTCATTCTAAATGCTTTCTTCTCATATCCATTTCTTGTAAAAATTATAGTTAATAAATTATAAGTATTTTCAAATGGGGAGTTACTTTTCAATCACCCTGTAGCATAAACTAAAAACACAAGTATGAATGAACTGAAACAAGACATAACTTCATACAGATAACGGATAACAATCAGTTTATTTATCCAAAGGAAGAAATGTCAAAAATTTGTGGAAGTTATACAATATAGAGGCAAAGTAATATTTATTTTGATATTTAAAAATGTGTGTCAGAGGGACATAGAATAGAATGTGAAACAAAAGTGAATAGGGCAATGTGGAAATGCTTATAATAATGCGCTTCATCAATGTGTGTTAAGTCTAGTGTCTTCAGGTCAGAATGAAAGACAGACACTGTGAAAGATAAAAAAATGTGTTGGGATTTTTTAGGTTAAGAGGGGGCAATAAATTAAATTACCTTTTTAGATCTAAGGATCAGAAAGAGGTTTTTTTTTTTTTTTTTTTTTTTTTATTAGAACCATTGGTGTTGGATTTTTAAATTAGAAGCCCCCCCCCCCTTCCAAGTAGATGTGTTAATTTTTTTTTTTCTCTTTAAGCAAGTACACCATTTTGTGCTGGTGTTACTTTTGGGATGATATTATGTATGGTCCTAATCTTAGTTTTATTGGTGAAAATTGACATCAGTGGTTTCTCAATACACTTTCTTTGTGGTGAATCTTTTTTTCTACTGATCAAGAAAAAAGGAAAAGAAAGAAAAAGGAAAGAAAAAGAGGAAATGATAAAAGAAAATAAAGAATTTAAAAAAAAAAGAAAAAAGAATTACCAACATATTCTTCAATATCTCAAGAAGAAGCATGATTTATAAGCTTTCCACAATAGCAACATGCCCCAAATCTGATCTATCGATCACATGTAATTCATAAATTCCAACTTCTTAATAAGTTTTGATCAGCTGATCAGGCAATAATGATAGATTCAGTTAAAAGAGGTATCATTCCCTTTTCATTAGCTTATTTTTTTTTTTTTTTTTATCTATAAGCCATAGACCAGTGGGGTATGGGGAAAGTAAAAACGGAAAGCATACAAGACAGAGTCACATGACAAAATAGTGATGCATATCCGAAATCAGCAAGAATGCTTCTTTTAAATGGTCATAATTACACTTGTAAAATATGCATCCACTCTTATGAATACATTGCAGCAGAAGCAGAAAATCTATAACATGAGAGCTAAATCAGGCGGTGATATTTTGTCCAGTTTGCAGACCCTATGGAAATTATTATTATTATTCTGAAATAACTGTTTTCATATTATTATGTATAAAATCTCAAAAAACATTTTTCTCTTGTTTATGCATCATTGACGATCACTCATCGGACTTACAATTAGTTGTGACCAACCTGCAGATCAACGACAGTGAAAATCACAGAAAACGAGAAGATGTTAAGTATCTTTGACAAAACATCCACAGATGAAGTGTATTCAGTTTTCAAATCTTTTGATTGACGATTTTAGCATTTATCACAACAATGTGAGAAGGCATTAAGTAAGAAAGATAAATGAAACAGAAGAGAAGCAGAAGAATGTAGGGATAAACTGACTTGACAAGTTTAAATATATTGTGGGTTATGTTGGATTGGGGATTTATATATATATATATATATATATATATATATATATATATATATATATGTATGTATGTATGTTGGGTTATTTAATGTCAAAATCAGTTTATTATGATTATTATATTTGAGTCTGTAGGTAGATTTAGGTCTGCTTTACAGTTGTCTATAGATAAGCATTGGTTGTGTTTATACTTAAATGTATAGGAAAACATTGGCCTGTTGACTAACAGTTTCTCAGACTTCTTGCTTGTGGAATTCTTTTCTGGCCGCTTGATTTACAGTCAGCTTTCATCTTTAAGAATACAATGTCAATTGTTGGCCTTTTATTGTTCTCTCACATTAATAATGTGTTGTCTTTTTTTCTTTTTTCTTTTTGTCCTACAATTAGAAATCATTGGTCTGGGATTTTTTGTGTGTGTAGAGAGGGGAGGCGGGGTGGGGGCTACAATTGATTTAATTTGTTGTCACAACAGATTTATACAGGCAGGCCCTCTGTAAGATGAAGAAAATCAACTCTGCATCGAGGGTTGATCTTAACTGATCAACATTTGCAGACAACTTTGATCAGATGGACAAAATTTGAAACATAGCTTTACAAATTTAAGTGCAGTACAAGATTGGCAGGTAGGTATGACCATTTTAGTTAAAATTGCTAAGCTGTAACTGCAAATTCTACGCTAAAAGTGAAAACATCAATGGTTTTGTTTATTGCTAGTTCAGTACCTGTTATTGCTCTGGCATCAAGATCAAATTTAAAAGTAAATTGTTTGTCCATTCAAAATGCTACATTTACAAGAAAATATATTCAGTTTAAATACAGAAGGAGTCATAAAATACTTTCAAAGGGTAGTACATTTCAGTTTTATACTCTTTTCCTGTTATCCAGGGGTTGTTGTTAGATGGAAAAGGAAATTAGTCTTTGTGAAAAAGATGCCCAGTTCCATCTCACTCAAATTGTGTCTATGTATGTTTGCATGTATATTTTAATTCAAAGAAAGTTCTAAAATATTTCTGAAAAATTAAGGCAAAAAAACATCTGTTTCTTACTGAAAATAATTTCCAGAAAGTTCAATAAAATTTTATAATTACCTAATTTTTTTTCTTTCCAACTATATGGTTTTATTGCTCAGCCAAGGTTTGGAGTTGAACAGAGTGAATGTGTATGGAATGCTTTATTCCACTATCTTATTTCAAAATCAATTGTTTCTGTATGTCTGTATATACATTAAATGACACAAGCACATATAAGTCCCTCATACACAACACATATGCACATTATTTTTTAAAAATCATTTCACCCCAAGAAAGGCAATAATGCCACCAAGACAAAAGAATAAGAAAAAAAAAACATTATTAAGGAGAGAGAACAATAAAAGAAGAGGAAGAAGACAGTAGATAACGATTGACATTGCATTTAAATTTTTGAAGATCAAAGTTTACATGAAAGGAAGAAGCCAGAAGAGAGTTCTACAAGTGAAAAGTGCCAGAAAAGACACTGTTAGTATAGAACTTATGGTTATATCTAGCCAATTCAACTGCAAAATGATGAGACCTTGCCACCAATCTAGTACTGCACTTAAATTCCTAAAGTCTATGTACCATAGTGAAAAGAAGAATTAGCATGAAATTATTTAAAGGAAAGGCAAAGGAAAGCTACATTATGGTGGTAGGAAAGTGACTGAAGCCTAGATGCCAATAAGTGAATCTTATGTGAGAGAAGAAACTGTTAGCATAGAACTTACGGTTACATCTAGCCATTTCAAGTGTAAAATGATGAGACCTTGCCACTAATCTAGTACTGCACTTGAATTTCTAAAATCTTACAACCATAGAGAAAAGTTCATCAGAACAATTACCATGAAAGTATTTATAGAAAAGACACAGGTAAGCTACATTACTTGACTGAAGTCAAGATGCTAGGTCAGGACCAATAACATTGCACATTCTTTGAATTTTATCAGATACAGAAGCAATATTCGATGTATGCACAAAGGACAGACTTATAAATATATAAGACAGATTCTGAAGAAAAAAAAATTGACACAATGAAACAATTTTCCGAGCAGCAGGCCAAGCGATTGATTCAATATAATTTTTCAATTTCCTGTCACCAGTGAACAAGGTGCAATGAGTTAGTCTCCTGGAGATTAACATCAACCATAGATAGAAGGTAGAAAGGGTTCAAATATATATATATTTTGAACAATAAAAAAATATTAAAAAATTAAAATCTTCAGACACACTGGGTTGTAGATTAATATTCTTTCGTTTTTTTTTTTTTATTATTATTTCATTTAGATTCTTCGACTAGTTTCAGCCAAAATGGCCATCATCGGGAGAAGAAATATTTCTGCTTGCTGGTAGCAGTAAACTACAGAAATTAATGTTTTGATGGAGAAAATGAACTTTTGTCTGTAGTTTTCATTTGTTTTTTTTATTTTTTTTTTATCTTTTTAACATGAATCTTTAATTTTTAACATTCGTTGTGTTGGTCAAACAGTCTCTTTTAAGTTGTTATTTGAGATAAGAGCTGGATGGATCTATGCTTCCCTGAATTCCCTTGGTCAGTTTGACAGTTTTATTGGTCCTGGAGAGGGGATGTGTCTCTGTTTAGTGTTTGTGTGTGTGTTATTTGGTTCTTAGGGAGTGAGTGAGTATGATATGTGTAAGCATGTGTATTGCTTTGGGTGTGTGTTATCATTTGGATCATTAGGGAGTGAGTGAGTATGATGTGTGTAATTACATATACAAAGTCACACGCAGTATGTAACAAACAAAAGATCAGTTCTTTTCTTATAATATAGTGTATTGTAATACAGAATATGTCAGAAATTCTTATGCTGATTGGTGGCCAAATTTCATTTGACAAATATAAATTGATTGGCAGTTAGGTTTTATCATTTTATTGAGTAAATTTGCTAAGTGTAGCCCTAAGTTCTAGTCTAATAGTTTCATCTCTCAACAGATCATCAAGTTTAAGAAACTAAATTTGCAAGTTCTAAAGAACATTTCAATCAAATGAAAAAAAAAAAAGGGTTCTCATCAATCTCGTTTTAACAAGAACAAGATCTGCATAAACTGATAACATCTGAGGTTTCATTTCAGTTGTTTAAAAGTCCCAGGTTTTTCTAAGAAATTATATTTGTTTAGCAGCTTATCAACTCCTTATGGGTCATTTAAGGCCAAAATCTTATTTTCTTGGGAGGATTAGTAAATTTCTTCACAAAAATGTATTGCTGGTAATTTTATTATTTTTATTTAACAAAAATGTATTGCTGGTAATATTTTCTTTTTTTTTTTTACAAAAATGTATTGTTGATATTTTCACTATAGAAATCTATTTTTATACTTTCATAATGTTTGACCCCAGTTTGGGGATTAACTATTTGCCCATAGCTGGGACATTTAACAGGTGCTACCACTCCAGGTCAGGGTGGACCTGGAAACACCAGCAATTAAGAGGTGGTTCCATGCTCCTCAAAACCTCCAATTTCCCAATGAGAGGCCTTGCTGCTGGAGTAGTTTATCGTCATACACAGGGCATTTAAATTATATAACTGAGAGAGATATTTAATCAGAATCAAAAAACAATACAAAGTATTTCTAATAGAAAAAAAAATCTTTTGTCAATGAAAACCGACAATATTTTATTTTTTTGCTTTTGCAATGATTTTACTTCTGTTTCATTGTATGTTTAATTTATATTGTCAATATTCATCAATGAACTATAGCATTGACAAAGAAGAAGATTATGTTCAAAAATAAATATTTGTTCTGTAAAATAAACAACATAAGGTTATATAGAGGTATCAATACAAAGATGACTCAAAAGGTGACAAGTATTGTAAAAAGGAAGCAGTTGAGTTGAGACGTCCAAAAAAATAGTGAAATATGATCCTGTATAGGTAAGAATTAGGGAGGCATTATATGATGCTTAAAACAAAAGAAAAAAAATGCATCTGGTAGTTTTATTCAGAGTTGTAATTCAGCATTTTTTTTTTTGGCGTGTGGGTGGGGGTATACACTGAATTCTTTAAACCTATGTCAGGTAAAGAAAATAATAGAAATATCACCAACAAGAACTGAATCAGGGATTTAAAAAAAAAGAAATGAAGAATAAAGAATGCCTTATACCCAAGAGCAAATTTCTTTTTCTTTTCTAAGATTATAATCTTTGCCTCTTGATTTAATAATTGTATAGAAAAAAAAAAGTTGAATGGTTGCAAAAGATGTGAAGATAAGTTAAAAAAAATTTTTTTTTAATATCATTTTAAATCTTACTCTTTTGTTCTTGCATGAAGAAAGATTTGGAATTTGCCAGAAAAAAGAAAGAAGAAAAAAAGAAAAAAAAAAAAAAAAACGGTTCCTTGATAAAAAGAGAAGAAAATGTATTGCTAAATGTAAGATGACAAATTTTCAGCTTTTTGGGGGTAAATTCTGAGTAGTTTGGTAATTCATTGAGAGATTAAAAGAAATAGAAAGAAAAACCCTTAATAATTCAAAGAAATAAAGAAGGGAAAAGATAAAAGAAAGAAAAGAGAAAAGAAAGAAAAGAGAAAAGAAAAGAAAAATAAAGGAAAGAAAAAATAAAGGAAAGAAAAAATAAAGGAAAGGAAAAATAAAGGAAAGGAAAAATAAAGGAAAGGAAAAAGGAAAGGAAAAAGGTTTGTTTAGGTTTTATGGCATATCAACCACTGTGGGTTATTTAATGCCAAATCCAGTTTATATGAATTTTAAATGCCTATTTTGTATAGAATAAAAAACGTATAGCTGGCAACATTATTGTTTAAAAAAAAACGTATAGCTGGCAACATTATTGTTTCAAAAAAAAACTTAGAGCTGGCAACATTATTGTTTCAAAAACTTAGAGCTGGCAACATTATTTTTTTGAAAACATCATCTGAAACCTTGCTGTTGGATGCAGTTTATCGCCATACCCAGGACGCGGATGTAGTTTACCGTCATACCCAGGACGTGGATGTAGTTTACCGTCAAACCCAGGACGTAAAGGAAAAAGAAAGGAAAGAAAAAGGAAAGGAAAAAGAAAGGAAAAGGAAAGGAAATAGAATGGAAAGAAAAAAGGAAAGAAAAGAAAGAAAAAGGAAAAAGAAAAAGAAAAGAAAGAGAAGAGAAACACTAATGTATCCAGCTTCTTCTAACCAAATGACGATGATGATCAATGAAAACATTTCCATCAGTTTCCTATGTCACCTTGGCAACTAAAGTGGATAGATATATAAACAAAGAGATGAGGATATATTTATTCCCAGAGTAGCTGATACTAAGTGCTTTAAGGAGTGAGAGAGCGAAAGAGAGAGAGAAATAAAAATCAGAAACAGACAGAACTAAAAAAAAGAAAACCCCCACTTCTCACAAATGTAGCAGTTTTTATTTATACTTTCATCACCACAGGTAAGAAGATGTTGTGTCTGTCACTATGGTTTCATAGCAGTGAATAAAAACCTGAAACAAAATTCAGCTGAAGTGACAAAAATGTACAGTAAACATCAGGACTGATGATTATTATAAATTCACTCAAATCTGAGAATCAAAGCCAACATTAATATTCCTGAATGAGATTCTAAAATTCAAAGAGGCAAAGGCATTAACTAAATATGCCTTCCTATCACAAAGTGAGTGGTTGGTCTGAAGTCATTATCTATACTTAATGTATAGTTGACCTGATACAAGTGAATCTATCATGTACTTTTATAACAAAGCTGTCACAATCTGAACACTATATGAATCTTGGCTTCTGCTAGAAAGCCAAATACTAAACGATTCCCAGGTTTCAACTGAAAGCCAAATATTACACGATTCTCAAGTTCTGTCTGAAAGACAAATGCTACATGATTCTCAGGTTCCATACGAGAGCCCAATACTACACGATTCCCAGATTCTGACCAAAAACCAAACACTACACGATTTCCTAGTTTTGAACCAAACTCTATAGAAATCTCAGGTTCTGGCTACAAGCCGAACACTATACCATTTTAAGGTTGTGGCAGCAAGACAAAAGCTATACGATTCTGAGATACCAGCAGCAGGATGAACACCGTCTTAATTTCTGAGCAAACACTATACCATTCTTGGGTTCTGGCAGCAAACAGAACACTATATGATTTTATTAGCAAACAGAACACTATATGATTTTATTAGCAAACAGAACACTATAGCATTCTTTGGTCCCAGTAGTGAGCTGAAGATTACGTCTTTCTCAGTTTCTGGCAGAAAGTCAAACACTACCACTCTCAAGTTCTTCCATCAAATGAGAAATTACACTAGTGAACTTATAATGAAGTGGGGCTTAAGGGTTAAAATGAACAGTTGATTTAGCCACATGAAGAAGATTAATGGACGACAAGGAATTTATTTACAAATTTACATGTTTGAAGTTCTGTCAGAGCTCATTTCAGGTAAATAAATCAGAAATTTTTCAAGTCTGTACTTTTAACAAATTGTCATGAAGAGAAAATGTTCATACAACAGATTAAATCATCTCATACAGAATATGCAAAAATGTTTAAAACAAAGTTAAGAGAATTTGTTACAGAAAGGATATATGATTACATACATTCATAAGTAGACAAGACTTAGCTTTTTTGGATTGTTAAAAGAAAATCATTTGAAGAGCTGCATGCTTGCTTAAAAGCTGATAATATAATTGGCAAACATTTTTATACTGGCAAAAACTTTAATGCTAGATGCAGTGAACAGAAACAAAACCTTTCATATGACTTAAAACACTCTTCTCTTATTAATTTTTCTCTCCTTATTTTATATCAAAAGGAATTTCACATAGACTTGTGACTTTCTTTTCTTGGCTCAACAGCTAATTTCTGTGGAGGCAAGGTTTTCATTGTTTCAAAGAAAATTTCACAAAAGCTCACAAATTTATTTCCCTCTTCTTCTCAGCTCACTGGTCAATCTGTGTGAAAGCAAGGTTTTCATTGGCCCAAAGAAAATTTCACAGAGGCTTGCAAATTTCATTCCATTTTTTTTTTTCCTCAGTTCACCTGAATTTGAAAGGAGTGGGTAAATGGAGTTATTATTATTTCGTACTCACTACAAATGCAGCATTTACTTGAATAGAAGAGTGTTGGTATGCTTCTAAAAACTTCTACTATCACCGTTTGAGTTCGTACTAAAATAATTAGACATCGTTAAGGGAAAATGTGTAGAAGCGGTTTATATGAAATGGAGATTGAAAAAGGGGAAACAACAAAATGTGTCTGGAACTGAAGATAAAACCGACAGCTAGTACAAAGTAGATTCATTGCCAATCAATCGGTAGTGATTATATTTTCTGAAGTCACTAACGGTGATATTCACAAAATCACCAACAGGAGACAAATTGAAGATATTCCATTGTCTTACAAGAGGAATTACTAAATAATGTTGTCCCAAACTTGATGTAGCACACTTCCATTTGACAAAGAATAACAGAATTTATTGAAGAAGGGGAATCTTAACAAAAGTACCAAATTGACTAATAATGAGATCGCATCTTTGTAGGTGACCAGTTTTTAACATCAGATTAAACTCTCCTATTAATTACAAACTAAATTTGACAGTCCATACACTAATTCTTAAATCTTAATCACTGGACTGAATTAGACAGAGTTCATTAAGTACATATGTATCAAGAATTTAATAAATCAATGCAATGAGACAACCTTACCATATATGATGGCATACACCACAACCCCACTGGTTCCAGTATTTACATTTAAGATCATAATATTATTGAGTTCGGTAAAGTACAAGTACTGGTGCCCTATAACAGATGGGTATAAATTAGTGCCCCAGATATTTCAACATTGCATATAAAATTCAGGAGGTCGTGTTCTTATATACCATCGAATGGCATTAAAAAAGAAATTCCAAAAGTTAAACAAGAATTACTACAAAGAATATTGGCTCTATTTCTCAGGTTTGATAGCATGAATTGGAGTTTCATGCACAATGTAATTTTCAGACACTGAATATGGTTTAAGTTTTACATAATTTGAATTTTAAAAAATATATCTGGTTATTGGAATATTGGTGCAGTTATATATTATACTGGGATTACAGTTTTTAATTTTAAAAATTGTATTTGACATTTAAAATAAATTATATATATATATATATATATATATATATATATATATATATATATATATATATGTATGTATGTATGTATGTAAAAAAAAAAATTTAGAGTTGTGAATATTAATTTTTTATTTTTATATTAAAGGGACGTTAGTTGTAATTAAAAACAAAAAACAAAAAACAAACCATAATTTACATGAAAAACAGATATACATTAAAAATTCATCTCATTTCATTTCTCTAAAACTGATATTTTGAAAAATTTAAGAAAGAAAGAAATAAAATTACATGACAAATACAGCAGAAATGCCTTTTTTTAGAATTTTTTTTACTATCCCGGAAATCTTGAAAATTTTATATATTTTACACATACTAATAAGATTGGTACATGAAAACAAAATAAACTCAAAATTCTTTTTAAAAACCTGATGGGGGTGGGGGGTAATTGAATTTTTCCACTTAAGATTAGTGAATTCAGTTTTAATTTAATAACAATATCACTTTACCATACAAATTAATATAGAATTTTAAAGCATTTAGAAGTTTATAAATTTTAAAAGCTTTTCTAATTAAATAGTGTCTTAATTTTATTGCATTTTTTATTTTACAATTCAGAGCAAATTTTCTGTAACTGGGAGTTTTGTTCAACAAAAAAAACAAAACAAAATGACATTTTAAATTCTCCAAATAATTGTGCTTATAACTAATATAAATATTAAGTACTATAAAAGATAAATTCTTGAAATTTCATAAAATTAAAACAGTGGCAGATGTAAATATATATATATATATATATATATATATATATATGATCGACTCTCCCATCGAGATTCGACGTATGAGGGTGAAGCAGATCAGTTTCCAGGAAACCGACAGCCCTTTTTGGAGGGACGAATACAGAGACCTGGTGCACCGAATGCCACAAGGTTCCCAAACGACCCTCCACAGGTTTTTTGAATTCAGAGTTGTCCTTCTAGACCAGTTGCCATCCAAGGCTATAGAACCCAGCCTGTCCTGCTATTTTACCCATAGCTGGAGGGAGAAGAAGAGGATTCATACCTTTCCCAAGGGTATTAGCACGTAAGTGAATGTAATGGATTCGACTGGAATTCGAACTCGGCTCTCCGATTCCTCAATTCGAGCCGATATCCATTACTCCACCGTGCCTATACATTATATATGTTTTTAAAAAAATTCTAAAATAGGAACATTTAAAAAATAATTTAATTCATTTCTGAATAAGTCCTAAAAGTTTTATTAAAATCTGACAATTATCTGATTTTTGCAAAAATTTCCAAATCAATGTTTTTCACTGCAAAAAGACGCTTAAAATTTTCACACAAATTTATTGTCCCCTGTTGATGCCAAAAAAAAAAAAAAAAAAAAAACAAAAAAAAAACAAAACAAAAAAAAAAAAACAAGATTTTCAACATTCTAAAAAGGATGAAAGAATAATTTTTACATCAATAAATCCTTGATGATAAAATTTTGTTTTTATTGTTTTGTGTCTTTTTTTTTTCATCATGTATCCTATTTTTTAGCAAATCTTTGGAGGAGTTATGGCATTAATAATAAAATATAAGAAACCAAATCTTAATAATATTAATGAGAAACATAGCCACAATGTGCTGATTGTGTTTGGGAATTAAAATATTTCTATCGATAAAAAGAAAAACTACATATTAAAAGAAATAAAAACATTTTTGATAATGGCTAAATAGATTCAGCAAAAGCACTCAAATCTAAAGATAAATCCAAGTTCTTAGACATTATGTCCAAAAAAAGAAGTCTCTCTTGTACACATGCAAGAAAAACATGATAAAAAAAAGCACAGTTGCTTGTCAGTCAGCTTTAATGAAACCTGTATAAAAGAGAGTTTGCTGCCCAAATATGCATGTGCATACACACACACATATATATATATGAATAAAGACAAAAGGAAAATTTATCTTTGCTGGTGTGTTTCATCCTCTGTTGGACTTTATCAAGGCAAATGCCAGGATTTTATTTTGTAACAAGTATTTATTTACAAGAGTAAAATTTTTATTGGGTTTTTAAAATTTTAAAATTTAAGAATGCTCATAAATATTCATCAGGTTGGCTGAAAAGTCAGGAGAGTTATGAATTGAAGGATTAATAAACGAAAAGGCATTTGTCTTCATAAAGTCCTCCAGACAACAAAACGTGCCATCTAAGAGGAATTTTCCTTTTATCTTTATTTATATTGCTCTTTTGCAGATATACACTATCTGAAATTTATATATATATATATATATATATATATTAGTGCAAAGCACAGATTTTATATAATTTAAATGATTTTGCACAATTCAGTAACAAAAACACTATCTTTAAAAAATGTTTCAGATTTTGACCTTTAATCAAAACAATATAGCTTCATTTGGTTGCCAAACCAGTGGTGTTTGGAATTTGGACTTTATAAAAATGGCCAATATGACAAGTAATCAGAATCATATTTTGAATAGAAAAGGAAACAGACAAGATAACGGAACCGAGTCAAGATCTTTGCACTCATTCAATGTCGCATCCGTTAGAAGGGATAATATCCTAAATTGAGCTTCAAAGCAGTTTGACATTTGACCTACATATGCGCACATCAAGTACAGACATTATTTTTGCAACACAGCTATACATATAAATTATGTATGATTTGAAAATCAGTAGTATGCATAATTGAATGACAAAATGGAAAAAATCCTATGTAACGTGTTTCATTCTTCAAAGGGACTTCTTCAGATTAAATGTTCCTATTGACAGAAGGTGGGAACGAAACTATAAACAAACGATGGTTATAATTCAACACCGAAAGAAATGATAAAGATGTAAGGATTTAAATTTTAAACTTTTGGTGCCCGATGTGCTTTAATGCAGACCCCAACCAACTTTCAAATTTGCCAGTTTCTTTCTGATTCTAAGTATTACAAGTGGCCATTTCAAAACTGGATAAATCAACATGAAAGCACTCCATTATCTTTCCCAAGTATTCATTGCAATTCACAGACAGAAAAGGAATCTGTGGAAGACCAAGATCAACAATGTCCTGAAGAAAGGTAATGTGTATTATACACAAAAATAAAATTCATCTAAGCTTGTTACTAACAGAAACATCATACGCAAACACAGAACATTCTATTTCAAAACAGGGTCTTATTATTCTCAATATGATATGATACGAATTATAACCTTTTGTTGTAATAGAAATATGCCTTTCAAAAATTAAGCAAAGTATTAAGAAACATGAAAATTTCAAAGAAACCAAAGAAAAGAGTACTGAACTGTTACATAATATCTGTTCATCTACATGGCAGTAAATGCTGGACAATCCCATATCAGATGAAGAGACTTGAGGCAACAGAAATGTGGTTCTACAGGAGGATGCTGAGAATACCATGGACTGAATATGTGAGCAACGATAAAGTTTTAGAGAAAATTGAAACTAAAATAACATTTATACATAGCATCAGAAATAGATGGTTAAAATTTCTAGGACACAGGAGGAAAGAAGGCTTGGAAAACTTGATACTCACATGACATATTGAACACAAGAGGGACAGAGGAAAGCAGTACATAACCGCTGCCTAATGAGCTTTTTGTAAATGGTTAGCAGAACAGGCATTAGGAGAAATAACAAAATGACAACCTTTAATAAGGGGGTCTAAAAAGAAAAGAAAGTTGAGAGGAGACATGATAGCACCCATCTCCTGAAGGGACATAGTGCATAGAAAAGAGGAGGGATAGAATTATACAGAATAATAAATGGCTTTTACTCTGATTTGAACAATGGACCTGGAGATAAGCAGCCAAATGATATATCCACTAAGCTAGACTAGCCTTCGTTTTTCTTAAACAGTGTGGTAATTTTAATTTACAAGTGCTTAGACCGAGTACAGAGATACTACATGGAATCTAAGAAACTAACTAGAAAGTAATACTTTGAGGCAAGACATACATACTTCACAGACCTAAGGCAGAAGTATCGAGCCATATGCAAATAATGTAATTTATTTTGACATGTACTAATGCTATCTCTCTCTCTATATACATATATATGAAAAGGTATTTTACAGGTACTACAGGGTGTGATGGATAAACTGTCGTTTAAATTACACAAAATTGAAAATAATGCTGACATCTCATTTTAACAGATATATTTACCAAAATTACACAAAAATAATTTGAAAATCTAAAGAGTAAATTTATTCAATAAAATCAACATTAGTTTCAATCATGGCCTCCAAATAACTTCAGAATCTCCTGCAACTCTTCTGGGTGGTTTCCTTGTTTAAGTTGGTGAATGCTGCCATAATCCTTGCCTTCAGTTCATCTTTGGTATTACAAGGAGTTTTATTGGTCTCTTGCTCAATTTATCTATTGCACTCTGTGTGTGTGTGTGTGTGTATATATCTATAAATAAAACGGTATTTTACAGGAACTATATAAAAATTCCCATGTGAAAGGCCAATGCCTTCAGAAATTTTTTTGACATCCAGGGCTAATCTGTGAATTTTTCAAAAGTCAGTTACTTCTTGAACATTTTAAAAAAGAAAAACCGATGCAACTCATTAGCATTTTTTTCACATAATGTTCATATATGGTACTAATAGGGCAATAGGTACTACAATTAGTACTCATAAGTCATTTATTATTACTGTAAATGCTATTTTTAATGGGTACACAGTGTTTGAGATGACAACCCCATTTTTGTTTTCCTTTTTCTTAAATAGTCACAACATTTCAAGATTGTTCTTCAGCAGAATTTCTGCTCAATCTGTTACCCTCCTGCCCTGCACATGAATCAAACCCCGATTCTCTTTTATAATCAAAGTGTGCACTTACCAATTAGGCCACAGGAAACTGTCATGATAAAGCAAGGTTCAATTTCCTATCACGATGATCTCTTGTGGCCCAAAGTATCTTCATGAACTGTAGACCTTCATTTGTTTCTATTGCAAGCAGCAGTTTCTCTCACTCAGGATTTTCTATATGGCATGTTGAAAAAGACTCTTTTAAACAGTGTTTCCTTTGGTTTGATTGAGTGCTGTAGAGCCAATGCTTGGGTATTCTGCTTTTAGTCAATAACATGTGACCCTGTTCAGCAAAGCCTATAGTGACGAATATCCATTTTAATATTGTATTAACCTTTTAGAGAACCAGTGTCTGGCAATGTGGGATATTCAGTAGATACCAAGAATTTATTTTAAACAACCTTAGTGGAATCTTACCAGAGTGTCTAAGTGTTTGCGGTACATCAGCCATGTCTCACAGGAGTATACCAGGCACGTCAAATATATATATATATATATATATATATATATATATATATATATATATATATATATATATAAGAAATTAATGGATTGTTTTTATAAAGGAATTAATGGATTATTTTATTGTCTGACGTATTTTATTACTTGAAATTTTGAGTGGATACTCATATTTGAGTAGAATATGCAGACCAGTAGATGAAATAAAAATAAACAGTGTCTACTGAAATATGAATAGACACTAAAAATGTTTGAAGTTATATATATATATATATATATATATATATGAAAAATTCTCAGAATTAACATCTAGAAAAAGACAATATATATTAAGGAAAAAGACAATAGGAAAACTGCTGTTTTAGTTGACGCGTTTTGTTCAATGTGGACTTTTACAAGCAAAAAACAAAATGAATTTATTAAAACAAAGTATCTATAATCAACAAACAAAATATCATTATTAACTAGAAGAATTTAGAAATGCTATTTTATATTCATATGGTCAACTGAAAAATTATGTCAATTACTTTATGTTTGAAGAGAATATTTTCATGTGTAGAAATATTGTTTGTATTGTGTTTTCTTTTGATTTCTTGACTGGCTTGGGAGAGTAGTGATAATGTTAGGAATGTTATATATATATATATATATATATATATATATATATATTTGCTTATTGTGGTGTTAGGTTCTTTGGGGGTTTGTCATGTTCATTCTGGTCCTTTCTCTTTGACCTTACTGCCATGTGTGGTCCTACAAGAGATTAAATTTTCTACTTAAAAATTTTCTACTCAGAGAAAAGACCAGACTGAATGCAACTAACCCCTAAAGACTCTAATGCCAGAATAAGCAAAGATCTACACAATCTCAATGACCAGACCAGTGGAAGAGGGCAGAACCAGTCAGGCTGTCGTAAGTAACGTGTTCCTTGACAGACCAAGCATCCAACATCCTGATGCAACCAGATTTGCCAGATTTTGCCTGTCTCAATCCCCTTAGAGCAGCAAGGGAGACGCACAGTGTTGTCCACTAAAATCAAATTCATGTGAGTAGCCTTGTCAAACTCTTTGAGTCACAGCCATCTCTGTCACTGCCCGAGGAGAGAAAGGAAATAGAAAGTGACGATCCTGATCCCTGGATGTGAGTGTGTGCCAACAAAAAAAAAAAAAAAATTAAACCAAAGAGAGTTTTTGGCTAACCCAATATACATACATGCACACACAAAAAACAGTGATACCTTAAAAGTCTTAGAAAAAAATATCTGTGCCTCTCAACAGGGATTGAACTCATATTTCTTTTTCAATCTGTGAAATGGCCTTTTGTAGGTTAATGGTAACATACACTTGTTTTGAAGGTGGTTTCCCCAGATTAAAAAATAAGTACTGGTTCAATTTCTCTCAGGAAGTATATTTTTTTTTAAGTAAAACTTTTGATTTCTAGGTTGGTAGATATTAACTGCTTAAAAAAACAAAAAACAAAACAAAAACAGGGATCTCTAGTGAAAAACGTAAACTCAATATTTATAGTAATAAGAAACACACACACACACATATCATATATATGGTAATGGTACCTTAAAGTGGTTTGTTTTTCATTACATTATATATATATATATATATATATATATATATGTGTGTGTGTGTGTGTGTGTTAATTTCTACATCCACAAAGTTTTTTTTATAAATGTTGTATCTTCAATACTGAGTACTCTTCCACTAAATATACCAAATTTTAACTTTCTCTCTCTTTTATATATATATATATATATATATATATATATATATGCCCTATATAATGTTTACACTTAGAAAATTCAAAATGGGTGGGGCAAACTTAGACCAAACTAGAGTAACAGATTAAAGGCCAGACTGAATTTTTATTGCCTACCATTAAACCATTCGTGTGTGTTTTTTCTAAAAAAACAAAAACAAAAAAAAACAACCATTCTGGTTAGGAGAAAGAAGAGAAATTTATGCAAACTGATCTTAAATGTAAACAAAACTAAAATGTGATTTATGTTCAATATCTTCTTTATTTTTTAAAGTATAAGGAAGCAAAGAAACAGGATAACTAACATTTCTCAAGCATATCAACAACTACATGGGTCAAAGAAAGCTGGGGGAAGATTAAAGCCTTTTGCAGGGGCATTAACAACATAGAAGTGAAAATAAACGGAATTGAGTGGGGACTGAACTCAGCATCCCTGTAGTAAACAGATATTGGGGAAATTGGTAAGAACTTTCTCAAATCAGACCAAAAACATTTTTTTTTTTTTTTTTGAAAATTGTGATTACTTATCTCAGAATTAGTTGTGTGGTTAGTGTAATGGTTACCAGCACAAAAAAATGAATTAGGTGTGCTGAGTTCAATTCTCAGTCAATTCTGTTTTATGCACTTTCACACTAATGCTCTTGGAAAAGGCAGGAATTCATTTGTCTACCAGTTATGGGTCAAACAGTAAGGTAGACAGGTGGTAACCAGATTAGGAGAATTGTTTGATTTGTATTCTAAGGCTTATCAACCCTTTGTGAGTTATTTAAAGCCAGAAAATATTTTTAGATTGTAAAAAACTTTTTTTTGGGATAATAATAGTTTAGTCATACAAGTCTTACTAAACCCATAGCTGGAGGAAGAAGAGATGGATTTCCCATGAGTATTTGCACATAAGTGAAAATAACAAATCCAACTGGAATTGGAACTTGACTTTGATTTCTAATTCTGAGCCATTATCCATTACACCACCCAAACATCCAAGCTTACAGCTGCTGGTGTTCCCAAGTGGTCACTCATCTAAGTACTGACCTGGCTTGATGTTGCATAATTTTGGTGATCATGCGGGAACAAATGTTTTAATGTAATAGGGCCATAAACCTCCAGCCGAGAAGCAAAACACTGAATTTGAAACTAGTCTGAAGGAGATTGGGCTCTATCAGTCTATCTTGCCTTGGTCACACCCACTGCTGCTATAGCTGCAGTAAATGTGGTGTCTGTACAGCCCTAATGGGTTCCAGAGCACATCTCAAAATTACTAGTTTTATTAATTTGTTTCTTTTTTTATGACTTATCAACCTTTTGCTGGTTATTTCAGATGAGAAAAATATTTTTGATTGTAAGATTTTTTTTTGAGATAATAATGATTTACTGATACAAGTTTTACTAATTAACCCATAGCTGGAGGTAGAAGAAGTAGATTTACCGTTTCTAAGAGTATTTAAGCATAAATGGATATAACAAATCTGACAGGAATTGAAACTCATTTCTCCAATTCAAATTCTTTATCCATTACATCACCCATATATCCAAACCTACAACACTTGGTATTCTCCAGTGGTCACCCGTCTAGAAAAAGACCAGGCTTGAAATTGCTTAACTTGAGTGATTGTACAAAACCCAGAGTTTCAATGTGACATACACATAAGATATATATATGTGAGAGATATATCATTTTCAGATATGCTATATTTATGGTTTAAAATGCACAATATCAGCAATAGATCTTATGTAAATATAAAAGTGGACACTGAAGTCAACACCCAGGGATGACAGTCTGTTTCATACTTAAACACAATGACCTGAACATTGTGTTTAAGCATGAAACAGACATCAATGTTCGCTTATATATATATTTTTATATATTTGGACAGAAATTTTTCATTTATATACATTTGATTAAAAACCAATAAAAATTCCTTGTGGATTACCATTTTATTTATTTTTTTCAATATTTCTAATGATTTTGGGGATTTCTGTTCATATTTGTAAATAAAACTTTCCATGTTTAAGCAGTTTCAGCTAATACTATATATATATATATATATATATATATATATGTAGATAGAGAGGGAGGAAGATAGAGAAAAAGAAATCTAAGAAATGCTATATTAATATGAAACAACAACAACAACAGTAACTGCATGTTAATGAAAAAAAGAGGTTATTTCTGCAGTGGTGATGCATATGATGATGACAAAGCACTTATAGCCTCATAAAATCAGTTGCCATATGCCTACCCGCTTGTGATACAAATCAGTCACAGTCTTTGCCACCCTATTTCTTCTCGTGAGGTACAGAATTGGGTGACAGCTGCTCATGGTTTGGACAAAAGAGACAAGAAATGATGACGCTTCATGTTCTTGTCGGCAAAGTGGATATTCCTGTTGTTGCAGATGACACATTCAGAGTCTAACAGAGAATTTCTGATAATCTCGCTCAAGATGGACATAAGGATTACAAGACCATATTTGGTATGAATAATTTTTAAAGCAGTTCAATGGGGTTTGGAAATGAAGAGTTTGGTTGAGCTGTAAGTAGAATTCTGCCTGATTTACTTTTTAAGGCACAATTAGTTAAGGAGTGTCATATTGCATTAGAAATAACTTAGGGCGGAGCCACTAACTAGTGGATTCTCCAGACCCTCACCACCACCAATAACAGTGATCAGGGGCTATTGTTTAATTTTAGGAAGTATTTCTCGTCAGAGAAAAAAAAAAAAACAAAGCTTCATGACCACCCCCCCCCTCCACACCCACTTACTGATTTCATATTCAGATCTGAGTCATGATAAAAAGTTTATTTTCTTAAACTGTAATTGTTTAAAGAAGTTTCCTCTCAAAGAATTAACAAGAGAATTTGATGGGAAATTGTTTATTCAAATTATGAATCAGATTATTGAATTCAAGATAAGTTTTTTAGGGCTTATACTTCAAAGAAAAAATATAAACATTACTATTATGGGATTCTCAAACACTAAACATAGATAAAGGGAAGAAGATAGGAGAAACAGAGGAGAGAGGGTGAAGGTGATAGCAGGAGAGTGAGAGAGAAGAGAGGCAATGGTGGAAGAGAAAGAGAGAGAGGAGGCAATAACAGAAGAGAAAGAGTAGAGGTGACAACAGGAGAGAGAGAGAGAGAGACAAGGCGATGATACAGAGATAGAGAGATAGTGATGAAAGGAGAGAGGAGGTGATGACAGAAGAGAGAGAGAGAGGAGGCGACGACACAAGAGAGAGAGAAGAGGTGACGAAAGAGATAGGCAGTGATGAAAAAATAGGTGATGATGAAAGGAGAGAGAGAAAGTGAGAGAGGGGGTGATGACAAAAGAGAGAGACAGACAGACAGAGAGGCAGCGATGACAGGAGAGAGAGAGAGAGAGAGAGAGAGAGAGAGAGGAGGTGATGACAGAAAAGAGAGAGAAAGTAGAAGAGATGACAGAAAAGTGTGGTGGAGGAGATGACGAGAGAGAGGAGGCAATGGCAGTAGAGAAGGTGAGGGTAATGGTGAAGAAAACAAAAATGTTTTTTGTTGTCTCTTATAATAAAGCAAATCCGATGAAAGTTTTAAATTTTGTTTCTATTTCCAATTGCTTTCAAAATGTCACTGGATTCTTGTCTGTCAAATGATGAATGAAATGTATCTTTGCTAAAATTAGCCTCTAAAATGATTATACAGCAGTAAATATTTGTCTTTGTTTTAGATAAGTATAGAGTAAACAAAACAGTTCTTTTGTTTTTCCTTAACATCCTAGAGACGGAATAATACATGGTTGCTTGTATGCTACCAAGAGAAAATGGTAAAAAGAGACTGTTTAATACTTTGCAAAACCAATGAATTTAAATTCCCTTAAGAGGACAAGGTTAATTCAATGTCATCATTCATATGTTTAATGATAAAGGACATTCATTAGCTAATGTCACCTTTTTGAAATGTATATCCTGTCTTCATTTTGTTCTATGCATACAGCAGGGGACTAGTACATTTTTTCTTACTGATATTATTATATAGTCTCTGGACCACACACCCTGGTTCTATATTTGGCTGACAGAGATGAGAAAAATACCAACATTGGTACTGAAGACAAATAATGTTTAGCTAACAGGTAAATTGCTTTTTTTGTCACTTGTTCTGAAGACAAAAGTGTTCACCATTGAATGGGGAAATGTAAATAAACAAACAACCTAACACCATGAACTGTTAAATTGAACTTCAGAGATTTAAAAAAAAAAACAAAAAACAAAAAAAAACAAAAAAAAAAAACAATCACCATAGTTAGAGGGAGGTCAGTCAGGTGATTTTTTAAGTTTCATCTTCCAGCAGGTGCTTTAAACTTTAACGCTGATTTGCATATTCATATAAGACAATGGAGAAAAACAAATCTGTTAAATTTGACGTTTGAAAATAGCTTTTTTTACTTAATTTTTTTTTAAAAAAATATCTTAGTTAAAAAATGCCTGAATATAAAGAAAGATGAAAGAAAAGAAAAAATTAATTTCAATAAAGCAAAATATATTGTACTTAATAGCACTTCCATTTCAGCAGGAAATATCCAGAAGAAAAGTTTCAGTCTATTTCAGTATGTAACATTTAAAGCAGGTTCTGGGCATTATTGCCCACCAGTGACAGACTGCTACTGTCAGATGGGCAATATAGTATTTTGTATCTTAAAAAGTATCTCCATATATGCTATCTGAAAAAAATAATCAGATATATCCAAAGAATATACTGTATAAAAAAAACAAAAACAAAAAAACAAAAAAAAACAAACAAAAAACAGCAGGCTAATTGGAAATAACTGGGTCACATTCATAAGATATAAATATCTTTGCAAAAAAATATTTTGTTATATTCTATAGTTTTGAGAAGGGCTATTAACATTCAGATAGTGAAGATCAGGAACAACAAAAAAATATTCACTGAATTAGTTGCTAATTTTTTTTATTTATAATTATGAACAAAAACCATTTAATTTTTTGTTTCAACAGTTGCAATACTAATCCTGACCATAGAACTAAATTATATAAATAGCTTTCAATGGTCAGGTTAGCTTTCATTTGTTCTTTAATACAGTAACAGCAGTATTACCTCCCTTTGGTATTTTTTTACTACATCATGAAGTCAGTTTATGAATAGCAAACTTTTACGAAACAATTTTTTCATGCTTTTGAGTTGACATGTTGAAGGTAAGATGGAGAGAAGAAAGTAGAGAATAACGTACCTAATGAGCTAGTGTAAATGGCTGGCAAAACAGCGATTAAGAGAGATAGTAAAAATATTAACATTGCTAAGAGCATGATCGTCAACGTCCTGAAGGGACACACTACACAGAAGAAGTAGGTAGTAGTAGTCGTATTTATGGCCATATCACATTGAAAAACTGGTTCTCATCTGACCTCAGTTAAAGAATATCAAGCCTGGTTAGTAACTAGATGGGTGATCATTTGGGCATCGTAGGTGCTATATGTTTGGATATGCGTGTGGGAGGGATGGTCAGTGACTCAGAATGAGAAATTGGAGAGCAGAGTTCAAATTCCAATTAAGTCCATTAGATTCACTTACATACAAATAGCCTTCCGAAAGGTATCAATCCATCAATTCTCCTCCACCTATGGGTTAAATATCAGGATTGGGTTCTATATTCTTAGTTGGTAACCGGTGTACTGCAGAAAAATAACAACAGATTCTCACTGAGGCAATTTTTTCTGCCAAATCAACCATGAATCAAAAAGAGGCATATCTGTCCAAGCATGTATGGTACCCAAGTCAGGAAGGAATTAATAACAGTGTTGTTAACGTCAACATTATTATAGAGTTGGACTTGGTAGAAATGGATGTCTGGGATAAAATTAGACAATTGGAAGCTGAAATTTTGTATATAAAGATGCAATATGTATTTCTTTAACCTTTTTTATTTCATTTTTGAAATTTTTTTGAAATTTAAAAATTTTTTTTTTTTAATTTAAAAAAAAAAAAAAAGTGCATTTTATCAAATTACTTTTTTTTTTGCCTTTCTTATTTTTAAGGGCAAAGGAACTGGGTCAGTTTGGCCAGAAATTTCAGATTCTGTTGATTAAAGTTGCCAAAAAATTGTTTGAAACATCTGGTCAGATATTAAAGCTGCTGCAGCAGTTGCAACCCTTTAAACAGCAGAGAAAATAGAGAAAATAATCTCCTCTTGTTTCTAAAATGGAAAGAAGGAGGGGGGTAGCCTTCATTGTCTTATTTTTCATCTTAAAGTTCCAACTGCAAATTTTTCACCACCTCCTACTTCCAGTTTGTCCCTGATTAAATATTCAGCACATCCATTGCATGTCACACCCAGCACTGAGATAGAAAACAACATCGAGCTGCCTTTGATGACTCAATATGACACTCGAGTGAAGACAGAGAGAGAGAGATAGAGTGAGAGAGAGAATGAGTGAGGGAGAGAGAAAGAGGAGAGAGAAAGAGGAGAAAGACAGAAAAAGAGTGAGAGTGAGTGAGAGAAAGCATCAAATTAGGAGGTTGGCTTTCGTTTAATATTGAGCAGACTTTTAGTTAGTCCATGACATAGATGCTATAGAAAGCAAGAGAAATAGGGATATCGTTAGGAAGTATATATCCAATAGAAGGTGAGTTTCGTTTGAACATATATGAAATAAAATTTTATCTTTAAAACCATAACAGAAATGGACATTTTCAAAGTATATATTCACATAATATATACAAATTTATTAAAACGAAAGATGAAATATTACTCACTGTAACATATATTGAAAAATATAACAAGTAAAAAGATGGTTCAATTTCAGTATCTGCTTCATTTTGACACTTCCAATCTCTTTTGCTGACAACTATGTATTCTGTCTTCTGGCAGTTAATAGTTAGTCCTTTCTTCTTGCTTTCCTTTAATACCAGGCCCTTTGTTTATAGGGTTTGATTAAAAGTAACAATTCATTCAGAATTGCAGATGGTGTAAATTGAATTATTTCAATTTACACTTGATTCTATTTTATTCACTTTTCACTAATGCCCTTGGAAAATCTATAAGTCCATCTTCCTCCAGGTATGGGTTAAATAGCAGGGTAGACTGGTCTCTCTTGCCTTGAGTTGGCAATCAATCTAGAAGAAGGAAAATTCCGAGTTCAAAACCAATCTGAAGAGGGATGGGCTCTATCAGGCTATCTTGTCCTAGACACACCACTGCTGCTATGGCTTTAAAAATCAACATTTTAAAAGTTTATATATATATATATATATATATATCTGTCTATCCATAATATGTTTCAAATATATAAAAAACGTAGGAGGATGAGGAAGAATAAAAAATAAATATTATTCACCATAAAGTAGTGATCAATAAATGTAATAAAAAAAGAACAGCTGTCATTTCTTGCTCTTCAGAGTTCAATTGAGGACAAAATAGAAATATGTTCCCCAACAAAAACAAAACACAAAGAAAAAGAAAGCATCCCAAAGAGAGATAACTAAATATCAAAAGGTAATACCAGGAACAATCTGAGAAATAATGAAACAATTCTGTCAAATTGTTTTTTATTAGAAATTGAAAAAAATATTTCCTATTTATAAACAAAATCTACACATCACTTACATCGACTGCCACGAATAATGAATACAAAATCTTTTGTCAAATGAATACAGAGAATGTGCAAATCATTGTTTTCATCAGCTGCAAAGCTCATGGCATATGCAACTTGTGAAATGGTGTTGAAAAGTTTTCAGCACAATTAAGAATCCCCACTGACCACCATCACCACTGCATATATATAAATTCCATCATTACAGAAGTTGGGCCAAGAATTTTTCAGTAGTATTTCATATTTTATTCTACCTGTTAAATTTGCCAGTTTCAGAGCATATTGAATGCCAGAGGGACAGAAAAAAAAGTGGCACCATAACCTCTGCCTAACGAGCTTGCGTAAATGGTTGGCAGAACAGGGACAAGTAGAGATAGTAAAAAGACAAACTTTATGAAGGGCTACAAAGGAGAAAAAAACTGTGAAGAGCCGTGATCGACTACCTCTTGAAAAGACAAGGCAAAAAGACAAAGATGAAGAAAAAGAATGAGCTCATGTAAATAGTAAAAAGAACTGGGAGAGAAATCTATGTAAGATGAAAGAAGTATCCATGAGGATATTGTGGAGAGTCATGATCTACCATGTCCTGAAGGGACATTACACATAGAAGATTAAGAATTAAAGATAATAAATACAGAAATAATGTTGATATTGAATGAATTGTAAACAAAATGAGGGGGGAATAATCCCGACTTTTGTCATAAACATGATTAAATAGCAACTAATTAACTCGTTAAGTCACCAAACAACAATTAGAAAAATGATCTTGTCTTCTGCCTCATGGATAAGAAGAAGTACCCTAATAGTTTCATATTGTGAAAAGAGAAAAATAACTTTTTCAATATAAAAATGCTTTCCAAACATTGTCCTGTTCAAACAGGCACAATACATATAATAAAAAAAGGGGGTTGAGGACATTTTCCTTTTAGCAAGGAGTGTTTAATAAATTTTTTTCTAATTAAGATTTTTAATTTTATTATTCAAAAACAAAAACAAAAAAATAGGCAATTAGATTTAAATGTTTAATCAATTTGTTTGTTTAAAAAGGTATTGTTTTTTACCTTAATTCATATTGTAAATAATTGTTTTCTTCAAGACAGTAAATTTGTATAAAATAGTGCTAATGTGCATTAATCAGAGAAAAACAATTTTGAAAAGGGTCAAATGTACCGTATCTACTTGAGTATTTGCTAGTTTTTATGATCAGATTTTTTATGCAAAAATAGGAGCTGCACTATACACAGGTAATTATTTTGAAGAGATTAAAAAACATGAATTTCTGGTGACAGGTTGCACGATGCACAGTTAAATTTTTTCCAGAGTGGTTAAAATTCATACCCAAAAATTCAGGTGTCGCACTATACATAAAGTTGGCTTACATATGAGTATATATAGTATACAATTCTTATCCTTAGCAGAGAAGAAATTGAAAAGCTGCTTCAGTGGATGCCCGAATGTACACTATGCAAAAAAAAAAAAAAAAAAGAAAAAGAAAAAAAAGAAGGCATCATTGATGAAGAGCGAAGGTAAAAAAGAAAAATATAGAAGTATAAGCAGTCAATTGCTGATACCTCCTGAGGAGTGGATGGAGTGATTACTGGAGGGTCCATCTATGAAACTCTGAAGTTGGGATGTTGAAGATAACATCAATCAGCTAAGTGACAAACCTACTACTTATATTAATTCTTTCTCTCTCTCTCTCTATATATATATATATATATATGAAGAAAAACACAATGAATAAAACCTGAAACCACTTATGTTAAATATGTTGCTGATGAAGGAATCGCCAAAATGGCTCATCATGCTGGAAATAAACCAAACTTGTCAGTATATTTGCTATCCTATCTTTTCTGTTTATAATTTCTGCAAAAAACAAAAGAAAGGACCCATCTCTTTTATTAAAGAACACCTGAAGAAGGCTGTAGAATGGCTGGGCTAAAAGAATGTTATCTGGATTCAGCTGGTGGTTTTTATGATATTATCTGGGTTGCTTAAAAAAACTCTGTCATATGTTGGAGGATTGAGAATCTGAAGAAATTGCTGGCATCATGAAACCAAATGTATGACCCTAAAAAATATTGGTCATAGCAGAAAAAAATAAATTCCTCAAAAGTAGACAGAGACTAGACAAAACTATTATGCAATATGTACAGTGATTGAAAGAAGTGTCAAGTTTCGAAGTATGTGTTCGGGAAAAATTGTCTATTGAAGATTAGCTAATTTTTCTAACACTGATTGAAAGAATGTCTCATACAAGTGTAAAATTCTACAGCTGCTTTAAGCTCAAAGTATGAACCAGGAAGCTTGTGTGGACTTCTTACAACAATTGGAATTGATTCAAAAATTTAATGGCTCTGAAGGCAGCATGGGGACTTACAGTGCTACTAAAAGCTTAATAGTATGCAGATATTGCAATAAGGAAATAAGAAAAGAGAAAAAATAAGTGTCCAGCCTTTGGGAAATAGTGTTTTAAGTGTAAATAGAGGAATCATTTCTAGACAGTGTACATATGAAAAGTGAGTGGAAAAAGTGCACAATAAAAATTCTCCGATTGAAAGTACAGAATTATTTGAGATAAAAGTAGGGAAATGATGAAGTTGAACCGAGTAAATTTACTCATACAGGTTGGCTTCTGGAAGTAAAGGTTACATTGAGGCTTGCATCAGATTTTTAGCATTGTTAGTGTGAGTTGTTACAGTGTTGTGCAAGCTGTACATGACTATAATCTCAGTTCGGGCTTGTATTACCTTTTAACTTGCCCTTGAATATATATATATATATATATATATATATATATATATATATATATATTAATTTATGAAAAACTAGGTAATCCGCATGGGTAGACCCAAGGAGGATGATATCCGGAGAGCTCAATGTGAAATTCAGAGCAGATATGTTTGAATAAAAACAGACCACTTTAAGGTTCCATGTAATAAGTTATTTCACCACAACCCCTTTAACAGGGCTCTGGATCATCAGACTTTACTTACAAAGGTTGAAAAAAAAAAAAAATTATATATATATATATATATATATATATATATGGTTTATATGGTTTAGTTTGGTTTATGGCATATCAACCTCAATGGGTTATTTAATGCTGACAAAATTTTTATTCTAGTAATATTTTTTTCTTCAAAAATGTATAGCTGGTAATAATTTTTTTTTTTTTTTTTTTTTACAAAGTATTTCTGGTATTAAAACCTATTTTTATACTTTCTTAGTGTTTTGACCCCAGTTTAGGAATCAACTATTTGGCTGGGACCTTAACAGGTGCTACCACCCCGGGTCAGGGTGGACCTGGGAACACCAGCAATTAAGAGGTGGTTCCACGCTCCTCAAAACCTCCTGATCAGAGGCCTTGCTGTTGGATGTAGTTTATCGTCTTACCCAGGATTCAGATGTAGTTTATTGTCATAACCAGGATGGTGTGTGTGTGTATATATATATATATATATATATATATATATATATGTGTGTGTGTGTGTATAGTGTTATGTAGTGGTTTCACAGTGGAGGCTTGTATTTGTACTAAGTCGGTCCTAAAATAGGTTCGACGTACAAAACGTTAGGAACTTGATATAATAGTTAATGACACAGCAATCTAGTTGTGGTGGCTGATACTTTAATATCCGACTAACGGTTGTCCGACATCGACTAACTGACCAACTCAGCGACTGCTGCTACTACTCCTACTTATTATAGGTGGGAGAGTCTATTAACAATAGAATAGGTGTGTTCCAGTATAACATATAGACACAAGGGTGAGTTAAAAAGTAATGTAATGTATATAAATATGTGTGTGTGTGTTTGAGGATGAGTTTAAAAAGTAATGTAAAAGTAATGCTATATATATATATATATATATATATATATATATATATACACACACACACACACACACATACACACACTAGCCTAAAAGCTGCTTTTTTGGGGCAGAATTTAAGTTATTTACATTATTTGGACTATTGTCCTCATCTTTGTCGCCATATTTATTACAACGTTTCGGCCGTTGTACGCTCTGGCCTTCTTCAGGTGGTTGGAATGTCGAACTGAACCCTTTATTTCGCTCACTGGGGTAGACTGTTCTAGTTCCACGTGCCATGTTTGATGGATGTCAGTTATCAGTTATTACCTGTTAATTCCCCTCTGAAATTTCTCCGCTGCCTTAACCGGGTATTGAACTCATACTGTTTGGGTCCTGTCACTGGATCTAACCAATGCCTAACACATGGCACAGTGGATAAAAGCGTTGGTTAGATCCAGTGACAGGACTCAAAGAGTGTGTGTTCAATACCTGGTTAAGGGAGTGGAGAACCAAGGCTGAAGATCCCAGTGTGACCTACTAATTAACCCATATCTGAGGGTAAAAAAAAATTGGCCATAACTTTTCCTAGGGTATTTGCACGAAAGTGAATGTAACAAATGATGAGAATTCAAACTTTACTTGATGATTTCTCAACTGCACATCCAGATGTCAGCCATGCCTGAACTGAAATTTTAGTCACATACAGCTCACACCAACAATGCTAAAAATCCAAGATAAGTAGATCCAAGATGTTTGGATTAGCACTGATGCATGTGTTACATCAGACCTTTCCTTCCTTGACACACATGGCACAGTGGATAAAGGCGTTAGTTAGATCCAGTGACAGGACTCAAAGAGTGTGTGTTCAATACCTGGCTAAGACAGTGGAGAACATTCAGAGGGAAATTAACAGGAGATAACTGATAACTGACATCCATTAAACATGGCACGTGGAACTAGAACAGTCTACCCCAGTGAGTGAAATAAAGGGTTCGGTTCGACATTCCAACCACCTGAAGAAGGCCGGAGCGTACAACGGCCGAAACATTTTAATAAATATGGCGACAAAGATGAGGACAATAGTCTGTATAATGTAAATAATGTACATAATACCTCATCTCAGAAATATTGACACATTATCCTGAATAGCAAGTTATATTCCCTAGTTCCACAAGTTCAGGCCTTCACAGCTAAGACTTGCCATGTCATGTACACCAGGATAGGTTGTTCATATTCCATTAAAAAGGAAAATTCCACTTGAACAGCTTCTTCCCAATAACCACTATTTTGTGGAACAGACTTCCAAGAGGATGCTTTCTTGATTACTACAATCTTAAACACTTCAAATTGAGTGTAAACCATTTCCTACATATCCTTATGAACTGCACTTATTACCTCCCCTTCTTATGCTCATACAACAACTTCATTCTGTAACCCTCTACCTTAGAGGCTCTTGGGCCTTTTATTGGATGAAAACCACTGCAAACATGAGTTTGGCTTCCTTCTTCAACTAAGATTTTTTTTTTTTTTATCAATTTACTGTTTCCATATCTATGGACTTTCTCTCATTATTATTGTTGGTTTTCAATTGTTGTCCCATCCCCATACCAATGAAATTGAATTCAGAATCAGATTAAATTCTTTTTTTTTTATGAGGGAGAAAATAAAACAGTAGCTAAAGATGAAATTTCTACCGTTGTATTTCACAGGACATTCCCCCATTAATTTATACCCCACCCACTCCTGAAAGTGATTCTGTTTCATGAGGCAATCACAAAATGTTACCATTCCAGAATGGTGTTTTCCAAGCAAAATGATTTTGTTTTTCTCTGGCATAATGAGTTTCTGGCAGATGCTTTTGGCAGCTTCCATTGCAATCATGAGGATTCTTTTAATGGTTGGAATTTTTAAGGTTTTCCTTACTTTCTCATTCAGCAGAAACAGACAGAGTCATATTTTTGTATAAAAGAATTTAACCAAAGTCTCTATAAACAACATGTAACATATTTTTTACTTGGCTTTCAGGAAGTAGCCATTATTTTAAAAACTTTATATCAAGGAGTGAGTGGTGATTTAATAGATGAGGAAATATACTTCAATTTCAAGCGTACACTAATTTACACATGCACACCAGAGCATATAAATAATTATAAATAATTATAAATAATTACATCAACAGTCCAAAAACCTGTTGATATAACGGTTACTAATATATATTAATTAGAAAAAAGAGAATCCCCCCCCCAAAAAAAAACAAACAAACCAGGCAACCTTGGCAACATGGTCAAATGGATAAACGATCTCATAAAAATGCATCTGGTTCCCAAGAATTTGAGTTCAGTCTGGCAGTGTAGAATTATACACTGGCTCAGCAAGGAAGGAATTGGCAAATTCTCAAAGATTTCTGGATGTATGGGTAATGGATAGTGGCTCGGAATGTGAAATTGGAGAGCAGGGTTCAAATTTCAGTCAAGTTTGTTACATTCCCTTATGTGCCTTGGGGAAGGTATGAATCCATCTCCCCACTCTAAATATGAATTAAATAGCAAGGCAGACTTAGCTCTTTAGCCTTGGTTGGTAACCGGTCTAGGAGAAGGACAGCTCTAAATTCTAAAACCTGAAGAGGGAAGCTACCCTTGCAAGCATTGCAGTGAGGACATTAGAAGTTGGATGTTATAAATGGTAGAATCTAACAGACCAGATTTGAGCTGTAAATGGTGTTGTACAAAAAGATCTTTCATACTGGACAATTCATGAGACATAGTTATTCCAAGTCAGCAGGAATACTTAGTATGGCAGCTTGGACCTCCTAATATATGGGCAACTGAAACACTTATGTAAACAGTGCTAGGAAGTAGTGTGTAGATGCTACAGAGTATCTTGATGGACAACCTTGTAGTAATCGTGGTGAAAGATTTCATTGGGAAGATAAGTGTCAAGTGAGAAGTAGAACAATAAGAACAGCACTGCCTGATAAAATGAATAAAAGATTTTCTTCAACACTGCCATTAAGCTATGAAAGATCATAGAGGGAAAAGAACGCATAATGACCAGTTGATTTCCAAATATACCCATCTGCTAGGGCAACCAGATAATCCCCATTTCTTCAACACCCACTGTGGTAAAACTATACTGAGCAGACCTTAGTTACAGTTTCTGGGACAGAGTTTACATAATCTGGCATGATCAGTTGTTGAACAAGATTGTTACACTCAAACCCTCGGCTACAATGACTTGTGACTTTGTGCCACCACAATAATCAATAGCTTATGAAAAGTTTTCTCTATCCAATTTCAATCACAACTCGACCTGAGGTATGGTTTTTCCTACACTTCCCAATAGTGCTGCATATTATGAAAAAGTCATTTCCTGGAACAGACTCCCAAGAGGATGCTTCTTTGGCCACTACAATCTTAACCTCTTCAAGTCTGGGATCAAACATTATCTTAGATATCCTCATAATATGCACTTCTTACTTCCTCTCTTATCACCCTCACAAAAAACCTCATTCATTAACCCTCTACCTTCAGTGGCTCTTGGGCCTTGCATTAAGTCATTAAGTTTGCAATTACTTATATTATTGTTATTTTACATCAAGCACTGATTATATATATATATATATATATATATATATATATATATAAAAGTTAAAAAATAATTCATGCAATATTTATTAGTGCTAAGTTGATTTTTTATTCTTTGTGTATGCATGCACATGTCTGTATGTGTGTGTATATGCACATGTGTAGAATATTGTCCTTACAGGTGTGTATGTATGCACACACACAAAGAAGAAAAAATAAACTAACATCAATAAAAAGCATGTAAATCATTTTTTAACTTAATATAAGGATAACAAAAATGAGAAAAAATGATAGACAATTTTTGATACCTCCTGATGAGCGGACCTAACAATTATACAAAGTTTCCTCAATGAAACTCTGGAGACTGGGTGTTGAATTTAACACCATTCAGCTAAGTGACAAATTTTTTTTATTGGTATTAATCCTATTACTGCTCTAACTCTGTAATCAAGCACTTTATTGCAAAGACCATTTGATTTAAGTGTCTTTTTCTTTCAGACTACCACTGATTGATAGTATTTCTGGTTTCACTCTATTTTTCCTATTGCTAAACAAAGATCTAGGAAGTTGTCGAAAGCGTCCCACATACAATGATGAGATAAACTTGAGGTAATTCATGGAATAAGGAAAAAGACTTTCCAAATTTTTACACAATAAAAATACTGTGTACAAAATGGAATGGTTATAAGACCTCTGAAACAGTATAGAGGGAAAGTATTTTTTTTCATACCTATCGTTTACTAGGCCCATAGTTCAGGATGTAGACAACTATTAGAATAAAGTGTTCAACTAAATGGATTGAGCCTAATTGACTAAAATAGTGATGCAATCTTGTCAAAATATTTTGAAAGGTACACCTCAGGGTTCAAACAATCCAATCACCATAATTGGATTGTTATCTACCATTAATTGATCAAGTTGAATTGTTTATTGAAGACAAATTAGCACAATACTGATTGATATGATTTTTCACAGCTTATTGACCCTTTGTGGGTAATTTAAAGCTGAAACATAATTCAGAATGTAAGAAGTTGCTTACTTTACTACGATTGATTGTAATTAGGTCGGATATAATTTCATATTAGAAATGAATCTCGCACAATAATAGGTGAGGTTACCTTATTTAAATTATCAGTTGTTGTTCTTAAGTTTTCCTTGAATTTATTCTTCATCACTATAATTATCAGCATTATATGGGGTCTTCGTCAAATCATGGCTCCAAATTGTTCCCAACCCACCTTTTTTTTAATTTTACAGTGACCATAAAAAACCCAAAATCAAAAGTTATTTGAAATAAAGACTTGACTATCATTTATCCAACCCAGAGGTATACAATGACCTGAATAAAACAATTAACTAAATGGAATAAAGCCAACTGACTAAAATACTGTTGCAATCTCATCACAATATTTTGACAAGTACACCTCAGTTATCAATAAACAATAGATCACCATAACTGAACTATTACTATTTTAACAGTTAATTTTAATTACATTGCTTATTAAAGGTGAATCTACCCCAGTGATGGGGGAGGTTATCTTATTTAAATTATTGTTATTCTGACGTTTTCTTTGAATTCATTCTTTGCCACCATTATTATTAGCACTGTACATGTGTTTCAGAATTCTATTTAGTCAGCTGTTTCATTCAAGTAGTTGTCTTCTTCCAGGATCCTGGCAGTCAGGAAATGGTAGTGGAACCATTTCTTTGTGTAGATTTGTGTTTATTTATATATAACTATTTGACAATAACTGCACCCCCCAAAAAAAAATTTACACTATTTACATTGTTGGGACTGTTGTCCCCATATTTATCACCATATTGTTGTGAATATGACAATAAAGATGAGGATAACAGTCCAAACAATGTAAATAGTGTAAATAGTTACAATACCTCATCTCAGAAATATACTGTGAATATGAGAATAAAGATGAGGACAACAGTCCAAACAATGTAAATAGTGGAAATAGTTACAAGAACTCATCTCAGAAATATAGACTGTGAATATGACAATAAAGATGAGGACAACAGTCCAAACAATGTAAATAGTGGAAATAGTTACAATACCTCATCTCAGAAATATAGACTGTGAATATGACAATAAAGATGAGAACAACAGTCCAAACAATGTAAATGGTGTAAATAGTTACAATACCTCATCTCAGAAATATAGACTGTGAATATGACAATAAAGATGAGAACAACAGTCCAAACAATGTAAATAGTGTAAATACTTACAATACATCATCTCAGAAATATAGACTGTGAATATGACAATAAAGATGAGGACAACAGTCCAAACAAGGTAAATGGTGTAAATAGTTACAATACCTCATCTCAGAAATATAGACTGTGAATATGACAATAAAGATGAGGACAACAGTCCAAACAATGTAAATAGTGGAAATAGTTACAATACTTCATCTCAGAAATATAGACTGTGAATATGACAATAAAGATGAGAACAACAGTCCAAACAATGTAAATGGTGTAAATAGTTACAATACCTCATCTCAGAAATATAGACTGTGAATATGACAATAAAGATGAGAACAACAGTCCAAACAATGTAAATAGTGTAAATACTTACAATACATCATCTCAGAAATATAGACTGTGAATATGACAATAAAGATGAGGACAACAGTCCAAACAAGGTAAATGGTGTAAATAGTTACAATACCTCATCTCAGAAATATAGACTGTGAATATGACAATAAAGATGAGGATAACAGTCCAAACAATGTAAATAGTGGTTTCCTGTTTATGATTGTGTTTCTGGTTTCTCTTAAAGTCTACTTCAACTCCATACTTGTAACACTCCCACTTGAATCCAACTTGTACAACACAATAACTGGTGATAATGCAAGATTCTGCTTTGATATGTCTTTTAGTCAAGGGCCATAACTCATCTTAATTCTTTTAACTATTATTTGCTTCAACTTAAGTTTTTGATGTTCTTTATCACCATTGCTCAGATCAATATTTCGTACCAAGTGAGAATCAGAAAGAAAGAATAATAATTCCAGCAAAATTTGTTACTAAGACAAGGAGTTTTAAGAGATTATTGTTATACATTATTTATATAGACTCAAATATTTGCTCTGTTTTATAATAAACTATATTAACAACATTTACTGGCCTGAACATCCGAGAAATTTTTATAGAAAATATGTATCCTCCAACAAGAATCAAACTTGTATCCAACATGAAACTTTCATATAGCCTGACATGTTATACTAGTTTAGTTACAGGAAATCATGGAAAATTGTAGGTTAAAAGCAGTGAAATTGACCTTGCTAACCAGATTCTCCTCTGTAGCTAAACTGGGATAGCACGTCAAGCTATATGACGGTTCTGTGTACGATACAGGTTTAATTTGTTGGAGAATACATATTTTGTATGAAAATTTCTCAGATGTCCAGGCTGGTAAATGTTGTTGATATAGTTTACTATAAAACAGAGAATTTACTTAAATATTTGTATCTATATAAATAACATATAACAATAAAATATCTTAAAATAATCGTTGGACTTTGTTCATTTCATAGTGTAAGACAAGAGTAAATAGGTATGTCATTTGCATAAATATCTGGAAACTGGTTGGGAACTGATAACATCAAGGAGATCATTGATGAAGATCAGAAACAGCATAGTTTCAAGCATACAGCCTTGTGGTACTCCCCTGTGTTAGCAAGAAATGACCTGGAAGCATGCATTGTTACCTTGCTTGGGATGAAATGATTAAAAAAAAAAAAAAAAAAAAAATGGTTTTGTTATGACTTTCAAAATCTCAGCCAACCTTTAGCCCTCTGCAATATTTATAAATATGTCATCCATTGGGTATAAGTGGTCACACAACTGTAGTCGCATCATCTTCAATTTTCAATTAGTCATTTTCCTGTTGCCGTAGTAGGATATGACAACACTAACACAAAATTCAATCACACTACTGTCTGATTATCAGAGTTGCATGAAGTGGCTGTTCAAATATTTTGTTTGACAAATCAAGTCACTTATGTACAGCATGCTAAAAGTGGTAGAAAAATCTTTGTTAGAAAGAAAAGCTTACTGAACTGTTATGTAATATCAGTCCTCCTATATGGCAATGAATGCTGGACAATCTCCTCACAAATGAAGGAGAGACTTGAAGCAACAGAAATATGGTTATGCAGAAGGATGCTGAAAATACCATGGACCGAACATGTAAGCAATGGCAAAGTTTTAGAGAAAATGGAAACAAAAAAGAAACTTATATTTAACATCAGGAAGAGAAAGTTAAAATTTCTAGGGTACATAATGAGGAAAAAGAGCTTGGAAAATTTAACACTCACAGGGCATGCTGGGGGCAAGAGGAACAGAGGAAAGCAGTACATAACCTCCCTAGAGAGCTTGAGCAAATGGATGACAGAACAAGGTTTAGGAGAGATAAAAAAAAAAAAAAAAAGAGAAAATTTATTAAGAGATACAAAGGACAGGAAATTATGGAGAGCCATGATCCTCTACATTTTGAGGGGGCACAGCACACAGAAGAAGTAGAAAAAAAAAAGCTTCATGTAAAATCTTTATAATTCTCAAAACTTTTAATCAGCAGAATTCTTAAGTGCCTCCAGTCTCTGAGACAAACATGGGTAATTTCCCAAAATAACTTAACAATTCAGTTAAAATCTAGATCTTTGTTCAAGTGGGTAACCAATTAATTTCTTTTGGCCATCATCATAAACAACTTAGTAAGGCACAAGGCCAGACTAACTAGGGAGAGGGAGGGGTTAATTGAATGGAGAGGCTATGTGTCTTCAAAATCGGCATTAAAAATCCTGAACCAGTGGGAAATATGTATAGTACCCATAAAAAATAACAACATTATTTATTAGCCTGAAGTCTCTTCAATAGAGTATAGGATCAAAACTTTTAGGTGGTGGTACTGCTGTGGTTTCCATAGCAACAGCTTTTTATGAGGTGAAGTTACTAGACTCATGGTCTACTAGCTTTGAATTTGAAATTACTATTCTAGACTGGCTACCAACCGGAAACTAAAGAGCCTAATCTTCCCTGCTATTAACTCATTGTAGGGGGAAGCAAAGATGGATTCATATTTTTCCAAGCATATTTGTGTGAAAGTGAATGCAATAGCCTCAACAGGAATTTGAAGCTCATACATCAATCCCACTTTCTGCATTAATAATTGCTATGCTGCATCATTTTATATATATATATATATATATATATATATATATATATATATATATAGGTGCAGCATGGCAATTATTAACATATTCTTTTTTGGGGGCTTGTACTCAGTGTACATGGGCAGCAATAAAAAACTGAACAAGCAAAAAAACTATTCGTAGCCATGGACAATGGAACGATGATAGTAGATTAAATAAAGACTCCAGTTCAGAATTACATGTAGATCAATGTATACCTGATGAAGGCCAGAGGGCACAATGGCCAAAATGTTATAGCAGCAAAGATGAGGACAATAGTCCAAATATAAATAAATATAAAAAGTTGTAAAATGTAGCCAGAAATATTAAATTTTATCAGCATTATTTTTGCTGCAATATATATATATATATATATATATATATATGAAGAAAAATATATGGAAAAAACAAACAAAAATCCTTATATGCAATTATGCTGTTTTAATGTTAATATAATGTCAACACCGGACGTTTCGGTCTAATAAACCATCTTCAGGACGTATTCATAAAATATAATTAACATTATCAATTCAACATGACAAATGTTAATTATATTTTATGAATATGTCCTGAAACTTTCAGAAACTATTCACAGATGATCGAAATTATTATAAATATGTTTTTTTTTTTTTTATTAAAGTCATGTCCATAACTAATTTTATGAAAAACTCTAGAAATTCGAGCGCATCAACCTTAGTGATTACAATAGTTAAAAGCACAAGACTTTGAAGAATGCAAATCATTTTTTTTTTTTTTTTTTAATTGGATCCCACATACCTGAAAATCAGCTCTGAATTGTAACATACAAAACTCAATAAAACAAAGATACTATTTAATTTCAAATGCTTTTATTTTATATGAATATGGACAATATTTTCTGAAAGCAAAAATTTTTTCAATGAAAATTGAATTTTTAATACAATTATTTCTTATTTCTTTAATTATAATAGATTTTTACATTAAGTTTTTTTAAAATATTATAACATTACTTAAAAGCAACATCAACCTTTCAAAGTGTCCTTATGAGATTGTCATTGTCTAGCGCTTTGAAAATTGTATCATTTGAACCAATCAGAAGATCCACAGTAATTAAGAAATGTAATTTTTGTGCTTATAATTGGGCGTAATTATAAAGTACGGAAGACCAACCAGGATACAATTTAGTTGCATTATTTGAGTTCAGCATTGTTCTCCGCTGTTAAGGCCTTTACTTTTGCAAAACAAATATGGAGAAGTTAATTTGATTTTTCAAGTTCAACTGAGAAGGGTACCTATAAGTATCAGTATCATCTTATGAAATTTAACTACTGCTAAACTTTAATTTATATGATATAATTTATTTTGATTTTAATCTCAGTTATGTCATTTTTCCATAAATGAAATATCAAAATTAATAATAAAATGAAGGGAAATACAAATAACACAGTAAAATGTAATAAATGTACATAAAATTATAGTATTTTATGTACACTTCTGATAAAATTTCATAAGAAAGGTACCTATAAATTAATTAGATACCTTTTTTTTATGAAATTTAATCTCACTCTTAACAGTCTTATTTTTTTAATTTCTTTATATTTTCGATAAAGCATCGTAAACGACGAAAGCTAAGTACAAAAAAAAAAATTAAAAAATTAGAGCGCTGAAAGTTTTCCTTAAAAGTAATGAGGTAAATAATTTGTTCACTTAAATCTAAATAATTTCACTTCCTTCCATCCGTAGAAAAAATTATCCTCCCATAAGTTACCTAAACATCATGAAAATGTCTTTCGTCGCTTGTCAAATGATGCGAAAGGTTATGACCTGCTTTGTTTTATTTTGAAATTTCATTTTTTCAGTGCAGAAGCTAAGTTAAGCTTGGTTCAAAATATTTAAAATAAACATTATAATTTCTGATTTTATTAAAATCAGTTTTGAAAAAATGATAATTGATTTTTAAAAGAATATCAAAGTCAGATTTTCATCTTTTTTATCAAATCGAAAAAAATGATTGAAAATGATTATCTGTCCTTTTGTTTGACAAAAAAAAAAAAAACAAGATTTTTAATGAAAATTTCGGACGTGCTAGGAACGATTAAAAAATGTAAAAAAATACCCCCAAAATACTTTGATCTTTCCTCTTTAATAATAATATGAACATTAGACAATAAAATTTTGTTTTCGTCACGTTCGTTGTCTTTTTCATCATGTTATGCTCCTTTTGTTTACATTTAGTGGAGGTACCTATCTTAACACTACATTAAGACCGGCATTCTTGAAAGCTAACTTCTTTCTGAAACCAGATATTTGGATAAGCAAAACAAAAAAATCAAAAACCCTGTACCAAAGTAAAGGACAATCCTATTCATACTCACCATGCACTGACTGATCTAAGTATAAACCCAAGAGAGGTTCAAGGTCAATTCTTTATAGCCTTTCACCAGAAAGTGAAACAGGCTGGTCCACTCTAACTAGCAAAGAACTAATCAGGATGGCTGTCTACTGCAAAGGAAGAGAAGGAGTTTTGTTCTGTTTCACAAACTGCAAGCTATGAACAAGAAGGATGCAAGTTTGTATTTGTATGCAAAAGAAAATAAATCTTCCAAAAACAATGTTTATTGAGAGTTCATTTATTTTGACATTATGTGCCAACCTTCACAATGCCATAGCAAGGACATTCTGAACACAGTCGAGACATGGTCAATCCACCACAGGTTCCTCTTGCTGCTAAGTAGTAGCAGAAGAATAAGGAGAGGAGGAGGAGCAGGAGAAGAAGAAAAAAGAAGAATGATTTTACTTCATAAAATGTTAAAATCTTTACTTTTTATTCTTTTTACTTCATTCATTCATTTTTTTAATAATCATTTCACCCCAAACAAGGTGGGAATGTCACTAGTATGCAGTGTGTGTGTGTGTGGAGGGTTTACAGAGAGTGAAAGCGAGAGAAAAGACTGGGTATAGAAGGGGGGGGTATGAAAGAATAAAAGATGAATGGGATTCAAGATGACAGAAAATGATGTTGACATATTTAAATTTTTCAAGATTGTAGTTTTCAAGGAATCAAATAAACAGAAAAGAGTTCCACTGATGGGAAGCGTGAGAAAAGAAACTGTTGGAGCAGGTGTGGCGGTTACATTTAACTATTTCAACAGTAAAAGGGTGAGACCTACATGCCAATCTAGTAGCACACTTAAATTCATTTAGTTGGGGTACCAGGGAAAAAAGCTCACCAGAGCAGTTGCCATAAAAATATTTCTAGAAAAGACAGAGGGAAGCCACATTATGTCTGCGAGAAAGTGACTGAAGTTGAGATACCAAGTTAGAATTGATTACATTGCAGATCCGTCTCTAGATTTTGTCAAGAACCTCGAGATGAACAACAGGAGCATCAGACCAGATATGGCAACAGTATTCAATGCATGACTGAATGGCAGATTTGTAAATGTACAAGATAGACTCTGAGTAGAAAAACCATCTGGCATGACACAGTGACCCAACTTTGAATCAATATCTTCATCTACTGCAAGCAATGTAGTTGTTCCACTTCAAGTCAGCTGAAAACATGCGGCCAAGAAGGTGTGGTGTGACACTCTCCAGGAGTTGAGCATCAGTCATACTGATGGTGGGCAGGAAAGGTTCTCTATGGTGGTCAAATGAAAACAGTTTTGTTTTAGAGGCTTTACTACTGAAACAAGAGTAAATGGTAGTGTCAGCTGCATAAATGCCTACTTCAGAACTGATGGCATCAGGAAGATCATTGATGAAAATCAGAAACAGCATAGGATCCAAGATAGAGCCTTGGAGTCACCTGCATTCTTTTATTCAGTTAGTGCCTTTTGTACCACTGTGGTCATCACTCTCACTATTTCTGTTGTAATTGTGGTTCATTCAAGGCAAAATAGTGCAATGGTTTGCCAGTTCCTTTTGTGCTAGGGATGTTGAGATTGCACGACCATCCTCAGAAGTTCTTCCACCCACTGGTAAAGCTCTTGACCTCTGAGGTGCAGCTCTTACACCCAGGCTGGTGACTGGCCGATTAGCACTTGTGGGTTGGGAAACCCTTTCAATTACCCTCAGTTTAACCAGCAGGTCAGTGCCATTGACCAAGGTGTGGACATCACAGGGGCCATGCAATTTCTTGGAGCCATGCGTGAGAGTTGGATGTAGGCTGTGAACCAGTACAGTTATGCATCTCAATTCACCTGAGTGAAGCAGGGTCGACTACTTCGCTGCAAAAGTACTACCACTGATGATACACCCATAAAGTTTTATTTATTTAGACAATGCTAATTTAGTAAAGCTAAGCTTTGAGTAATCATCAGTTTCTATAGTTTTTTTTCCCTATCAATCATGAACAGGTATTGTATTGCAGTCCATATGCAATCAAGTTCACCTTTTGATTTCTGAGCATTTACTATAGAAATGTGTTATTCATTTGCCTACCAATTAATAGATAAGTTATAACATAATAGTAAAAATATTTACTTTACAAAAATATTTTTCAACAAAATTCAGTTTGTTGATTGATTTTTCTATGACTTATCAACTCTTTACAGGTTATTTAAAGCCAGAAAATAAAGATTTCTTTTTTAAATAATAGTGGTTTATTGACACATAATTAACCCATAGCTGGAGGGAGAAAAGGCGGATTCATAACTTTCCTAAGGTTATTTACGCATAGATAATGATGCCAACGGGAACTGGAACTCAGCTCTCTGATTAACAATTCCAAGCCATTACTCATTACACCACCCACACATCCATGCTTACAATGCCTAGTATTCCCAAGCAGTCACCCATCTTGACACTAACTAGGCTCAATGTTCCTTAACTTCAGTAATCATGCGGGAATCACCGTTTCAATTTGACGCGGCCGTAAGCCACAAAATTCAGGGAGTGATATTAATCAGATACGATACAATGAAGATTTCATACCAACATTCACATAAGAGGCATAATAGGCTACAAACTTGTTGATTTTCCTGTGTGCAGCAGATATACCGCCCACATAATGGTAAGACATTTGTGGTAATGGATGGTGTCTTTGTCAAGCTAATCTTTTACCATTATGCGGCAGGTATTTCTGTCGCAGACTATGCTGTCAATAATGCCTGCATTATTTCCTGATCTCAGGTAAAGCCATTTTTCTGGAATTTCAATGAACGACACAGACTAAGCAGGTTTCAACACCCCCTTATAAAAAAGCAATCAACTTACCAGGTTCTGCCTTTAAGTTATGTATTAATCTTTCATTTACATAATCTTCAGAACCTGCTTTATACTCCATGATTAACACTTAACAACAGTGAATTTATTTATATTCATATGAATACCCACCCCCCACCACCTTGGTGGTTATTGTCACAATATTTCAGCTATTGAACTTCTTCAGGCATCTGTTAACTCTCATGATTTTTCAGTGAAATTCAAACTCAACGTTTATTTCAGCGTTTCTTAACTGGTGCACCCAGCTGCATTAATGCACCCTGAAGGTGTGCCCTAACAGAAGAGTAATTTTTTATGAATTATTTTTATATTTAAAAAAGAAATTTATTTTTAAAAAACTAGAGACACTACACATATGGCTTCCATGTCTAAGTCAAGCCTTTGTCATTTGATGTTTTAAACTGGATAATAAATTTCTTAATCTTTAAGAAGGAGTGGATTATCCTTTTCTTTTTCCCTTCCTTAAGGGATTTAAATCAGTCATTATCGATCTCACTAAAAGGAAGATTCTTCCTAAATCCCTTTAAATGAAAACTGTACTGCTAATCCTCTTTGGGAATGTTAACCAAAATTTTATATTTTCAGATTTCATGACTAATTTTTCTTGAATAAAACTTTAAGTATGCTTACAGTTTTAGTTATTCTACAAATGTGCCCTGAAGTTAAAAAAAAAAAAAAAAAAAAAAAAAAGATTGAGAAACACTGTCTTATTTAATTTACAGGGCAGCAGTTCTCATTCTGTTGCCCATGTTTAGGAATATCACATCTTGTTCTTTATTTAATACTGCTCAGTTATTGCTTGATCTTTCCTCTGCTTAATCCAAGCCTGTATTATCCAGCTCAAGGAATGAACCCACAATTACTATACCAAGAATCATCCGAGAAAATTCAGAGGGAAATTATGCTATTCAAATTAGCTAACCTTTGGGGTTGCATCTCATATATGGAATGTTCATTGTGAAGGAAAGCTTGTTTCGTAAATTCTACCTTTGATATAACAATGTCAGCAATTAGTTAATAAAAAATATCTTTTCAAATTAACAAAACCTGGACCGTTCCTAACAGATTGTCTGGAATGACTTTTCTTGTCAGACGAAAATAACAGATAGAAAAGGCATTTCAAGAATGCAATTCCACATTGTTCTGTCATTTACAATTTACAAGCTTCTTGAAATTCTTGTGTGTTTACCATTTCAAGTATATTTCTAGACCATTATCATAATATCTAGGCGTTGCTTTCATTTTTTCTTCTTTTTATAGTGTGCCTTGAAAGTTTTATAATTCCTTTCCATCAAATAAAGAAAAAAAAAAAAAAATCATTTTCTTGACTGTCTCAACAATTTAAAATTCAGAACTTATATTTTCCATTAGCTACACTGTCATATGGACATTGCTTTGTTTTTTTAAGTGAACAATTTAAGAATGTGAAATGCAGTTGGCAAATCTATTTTACAGTTGAAATGGCTAGATGTAACCCTAAGTTCTATGCTAACAGCTTCTTCTCTTGCATTTTGTGCTTGTGAAACTTCTGGTTTCTTGCTTTCCAGTCAAATTTGATCTTCAAAAGTGTCAATGCAATGTCAATCATTATTTTCTCTCTTCTTAATTCTTGTTTTTTTATTTTTCTCTCTCCTTAATCGTGTTTTTTTCTCATATTCTCTAATAACTCCCTTGTGTCTTAGTGACTTTATTGCACAGTTTACCCCAGTGAGAGAAATAAAGGGTTCAGTTTGACATTCCAACCACTTGAAGTAGGCCAGAGCATACAATGGCCGAAACGTTGTAATAAACATGGCGTCAAAGATGAGGACAATCGTTCAAATAATGTAAATAGAAAATGTTTTGCATTTCGAGGATTCAGTATAAAAAAAATAGAATAAATCGTGAGTCCTCCACCAATCACCACCCCCATGATTAAAATTTTTTTTAAAAATCAATTCGCCTCAAGCAAGATAATAACATTTAACCCTAGATTTGAACAAGTTAAGATTGTAGTGATCGAGGAAACATCCTCTTGATAGTTGGTTTCACAGAGCAGTGGTTCATGGGCAGAAGCTGAGGGACTTACTTCTCACCAATTGAATATAGAAGGAATAAGGAGCTATGAGCGGGGGGGGGGAGGGTTGAAAGAGAATGAAAAGAATTTAGAAGTAATCAGAAACCCAATCCTAAACAGGAAACAGTGATAAACCCCTACTCTTGTTAAAAACAAAACAGAATGTGCAGTATTTTTAGTGAATAATTTTCAAGCTTGAAATATCAGTGATGTATTACCTTTATATACGAAAACTGGCAGAGCACCCATAAAAAACGAGTTCTGATTTCTATATAAATTAACACTACGGCCGAGAAATAAATAACCTGTATGCTTTATCACAAGAACCCTAACCCCTGCTCCGCTCAGAATTAAAATATAACTCAAGTCTAGGATCAATGTGAAGTATCTGTGTACACAAACAATTCAGCATGTTGCAATTTTATTTTCCATTATTGAATATATGCGTAAGTAACAGATATAAAGAGACAGAAGTTGTATTATATATTAGGTGCAAACAGTGATTACTCCACCCTGAAATCTGAACCTGTTATGGTCCAGTTCCTTATACCACGGTGATAGTCCAAGGTAGAACCAATAAAGAAGAACTCGAACATAGATATGGAATAACACAGATATATTATAAACAGGAATATATACAGAGAAGTAGAAAGGGTTAGTACGAACAATCAGGTTTAGTAGTAATTGTATGAATGCGACTCTGTTTCGGACTGCCTCTGACTGACTGACAGACTCCTGACGGACTTCACTCCAGACTGAACTCCCTGCTTCCTCTTGAGGCCCAGTATTTATTACGTATGGAATAGTCCATTATGTTATTATGGGTAAGGTCCCATAACAGACCCTCTACCACATTTTGACAAATTGTCTGCCAAATATTAATCACAAAAGATAAAAGAAAGAACTTTTCCTGTACCTCTAAGTAGACAATAGAACAGAGTAGAGCAGGGGTTAGCGTTCTACTACTTTTAAATTCAGTAATAATTTATATTCAGGAATTATTTTTTTAAACATTACCAGGTGTTGTAGCATACCTACAGACCATAATGGGCATGTTCGCATTCACATAAACACAGGAGTATATACCGTATGTTGGTCTGCAGTCGGAGATTCATCTCCAGATGTGATGGTCAAACTGTCTCCAGGCAGAGTCTCGTCTTGGGAAATAGGTACCCGATCCCATTTTATACATCTGAATGTGTGGGGTGGTTGGTAGATATCCTGCAGTTGGAGATTCAGTGTGAAATTCACTTGACTACTTCTACGTGCCGCTGGCAAAACTTATGTGTTGTTCTTGTCCTAAGTATTATTGTTCATTACCAACCATCGTTTGACTATTTTATTCAGTAGCCTTCCCTAGGTTACAACACCAGGAATGTTGGTGATCATGGCTCTCCACAATTTTCTTTTGTTTGTAGCTCTTAGAAAATTTTATCTTTTTCCTATTTCTTCTAATCTCTGTTCTGCAAATTATCCACACTTCTTCAATGTGCCATGTCCCTTCAGGATGTGAGCAATCATGGCTTGGCACAAATTCTTGTCTTTTGTAGCTCTTAGTAAATTTTGCCTATTTGATATCTCTCTAAACCTTATTCTGCCAATCATTTACTCAAGCTCATTAGGTAGGTTCTGTTCTATTTTCTTCTGTCCCTCTTGCTTTTAATATGTGAGCATCAAACTTTATAAGCCCTCTTTCCTCTTTACATACAGTGAGGTTCACGAGGTAGAGGGTTACAGAGTAAGAGGCCCAGTTTATCGGAATAGATGGGGAGACTTGAACAAGTTAAAATTGTAGTGATCGTGGAAATATCCTCTTGGGAGTCGGTTCCACAGAGCAGTGGTTCACCGGAAGAAAGAAGCTGTGAGATTTACTTCTCAACAATAAAATACAGAGGAAATGAGGGTGGTTTGCTACAATGTGTGTGGCATGTTGGGTCCTAATTGTGAAGATTAGAACTTGTGGAACCAAGAAATGCATTTCATTCAAGCTCTTTTTACTGAAGTAGTGATAGAGCAGAGAGAAGATTGCTACATCCTGTTTGTGAGAGAGAGCTTGCAGGGTTGAAAATAATTTGTCACCCATAAGGATGTGGAGATGCTTTTGAACTCTATCGAGACTGGAAAGTGAGGACTGGACAGCTATTGCCCAAATATGACAGCAGTACTCCATTTTAGGCCAGATCTGGTTCTTGTAAAGGCAGTGAATAGTAGGAGGAATCAGGTACTTACTGGAGCAGTACAGGGAACCAATTTAACCTTTAGCGATGGTTTGTATGCATGAGTTCCGCTTGAGTCTCAATAGTCGCTCAAGGTATAGGGCTGCCCTGAGGGAACATCAATTCATTGTGATTGTTGGCAGTTCGCGGTGCGATCCCCACTTTTGTTGTTGTCATCACTAATCTATGATTTAATTTCTGGGATGACGAATTATCATTATTTACACTTGGACTGTTGTCCTTATCTTTGTTGTTAGTATAACAACATCTGAGCCATGATGACTTCCAGTTTGTTCAGATATCTATCAATCTGGGTAACTTTCAAGGAATTCTGAATGAAGCCGTTTATTTAATTTTCAGAATTGGAGTTTTCTTATTCCACTGTTCATGTCTCAGGGTAAAACTCATCTCATTCTTATTTTAGCACTACTCAGATTTGATTGAGGCTTAGTATGTACCAAATGAACACAAAGACTGAGCATGCAATTACTATGTCACTAAATTTTAGAGTCAATGCTGCAATTGACTAGGCTGTTGCAAAAGGAAAAAAAAATCAGCAAAACAGATAAAAATAAGAAAAAAAAGGAAAGCATTAACAATAAAAAATATCTTGAAAGCCATTGAAAGGGAGTTTCTTTTGCACTTTTTCTCTTTCTAAATGCCAAGATGATATTCAAGATATGGTGATTTTGTAAGTGTAGTTTAGATGTGGCACAAGGCTGAAAGTATGGGGCACTCAGTGAGGATCAAACTCACGAGTCAGTCATAATTGAACTATGAATACAAGCTTGCTAACCATTACACTACTTTGAAGTGCCCTAAATGATTTTCTAAGAGTAGCTTAGATGTGGTACAAGGCTGAAAGTGTGGAACAGTTGAAGTCACTAGTCAGTCATAACTACTACACCAAGTTGAAGTGCCATGATATTGGAAGGCAATGAGTTTCGGCAACAAGGTGGTAGTTTAAAAAAAAAAAAAAAAAAAGAGAGAAAAAGAGTAAGAAATTTTTGCAATTTTTACAAGATATCTTTCTATATCTCTATTGGTTTCATCAGCCTTGTCCTGCTGGGATTCTAACAGCAGATATCATGGCTGCCAGTCTGCTACTTTAACTTGTAAAAGCCTAGTTCAGATGAGAAGAAGAATAGTTGCTGGAAGTAAATCTCAAGAGTTTCAGGTTACAAATGGAATTTAAGAGGGTCAGAGTTAACTGAGAACATGTGTTCTTCGTCCCTCAAGCAAATCACCCCACCCAACCGGTTTCTCTCATGTAAATTATGGTGTTTCTTAGATTCCCACCTTGTTCTGGGTGTCACAAAAAAAAAAAAAAGTAGTCATGGGAATGGAAGGTCCTTTGGTTTTGTTTTGATTTCACTTGAATTACTATGAAAACAATTTGCATTCTCATCTGGGAAAATCTCCAGTGAGTGCTGACCCCATTCATTAGGCTTGTGAGCAGTTGAAAAGTCATAAAAGATGAAGTTTATTATGGAAAACAGGAGTTCAATCTCTGGATGAGGCACTGAAAGTGACATATAATCTCTGGTTCATGATGTTGGTTTCTGTCTATAAATGTTTAGGCACTACTTAAATAGATGGGTCCACTTCTATAAAAAAAAAAAAAAAAAAAAAAAAAAAAGGAAAATTTTTTTTTTACATTAGTATTTTTCAGACTTTCCTTAGGCGGCCACACTTGTCAGAAATGAAAAATATGCACTTTTTGTTTAAATCATTTTAGAAATAGGAGGGGGATTTTCAATTGTATAGGAATGATCACTAAAAGCATGCACCCCCTTCCCAAATTATAGATAAATCATGCAGATGCATAATAGAATTTCTTCCTAACCGTAACCACTTCTCGGCGTCATCCACCATTTCTTCCTTGTCTTGAAGTCAGAACGCTACAACCACTTAACTGTATCCCTTTTGCGTGTTTACTTCATTCTTACTTTGTGATCTTTTTTACCCCTTATTACTGTTACTTTGCCTGGTTTTGTCTTGCATATATATTGTTTGCTTCGTATTATTTTGCCCTGTTCTTTCTCTTCCTTTTATTGTTTATTGGAAACTTTGTGAATTAAGTTTCTTGGAGATTTTTGCCAATTATACTTATCCGTGGCTAATTACACTACAGGGTTCCTGTTCATAATATTGATATAGTGTAAAATCAAAATCCTTAACCAGTCTACTTAAGTAGTGGCACTTTTTAAATTTACCAGGACAAAGAGTATGTCTTTGAGGTGTTTTGTACATTTTGTAGACAAGAGCAAATTCTACAACATCCAAGCTTATTGGTTGGTCATGATTAGGTTGTTTGGAAAATAATGTCCAATTTTAGAATAAATCATTTGTGCTCTAATATATTACGATAACAGTTGCACAAAAACATATCACTTGTTCCTACTGATAAAAGTGTCGTCTTTGTTAATTTTATATCAGTTTCTTACAGAATTTAACATAAACATGAAAAATAGATGCAGTTACTTCTTTTGCATGAGTCTAAGCTTGGTCATAATGCTTTCCAAACTGCCGCCATCATTAACAGAGTGTTTGGTGAAGGATTTGAAATTCCAGTGGGGATACAAGTCTTGAAGATCAAAGAGGTAGATGACATCAAAGTGGAAACACTAGTTGAACAAAAACACAAGCCAAAGTGACAGAAGTGTTGCAGATAATGGGTGTCAGCATTTCAACAATATCAGACAAAAAAAAAATTGGCAAGGTGAAGAAACTCAATAAATGGGCTACACATGAACTCAGGAAAAGTCAAAGAGTCTGATGTTTTGAAGTGAGTTCGATGCTGCATCAACAAAATTAGAATGATTGGAAAATGAGAGTTGCCAACCATTATACCATATAATTAAATAGTCAGCCGACAATCTTGATATGAGCCAGTCACAAGCTGTTTTTTGAGATGTGGAGGAGCTGTTAAGAGAGGTAGAGAGATGGGGTTCTTGTTGAATGAATGAAAAATCTGATTTGTTAGTCTGTCATGAGAAGACAAAATTAGCACTGAAGGTATCCAAAATGCCACTTTCTGAAACATCACCACCAATACATAAATATGTCAGAAAACAGGCCATATTGTACACAACAATATGTCTACACTGGGTTTTAAACTAGCAGGAAATGGTAGTAAATTTATAAAAAAATGCTAGGAATAACATTCCAGGAAGTCTTGAAAACATGCATAAAAATATACTAAAAGCATGCAATATACTGTGTGTAACAGCAAAATTGTCCTAATCGAGTATAACAGCACACGATAACTTTCCATCTTACAAAATATTTAACATCTAAAAAAACGCATTTAATTGAGTTTCTTTTTTTCCAGGTTTTCAGACGAGACGTTTAGCTATCTTCTTAACACTATTTTTTGTAAGAATCACAGAAAAACCCTTTGAGTTATTCAGCTAAAAAGTGAGCAGGTTAAAATTATCTTGTTTCAGATCCACTGTCTTTCCAACGGAGCAATGGTGAGAGGAAAATCATTCAGGCCTTCAGTAATAGTACCAACATTCATACTCTGGTTTCCATCTTCAAAGTCCATTCAAGAACCATCAAGAGAACGGTGAATAATTTTTAAGAGGGAAGAGTAGAGAGGAAAACTGGATCAGACAGTCACAACAGGAAGAGGGATCATCATTTCAACTTAGATCTAAAGAGATCAATTAGAAAAGGTGCAACTCAATTCATAAGATGTTTGGCATGTGAGAGAGGAGTTTCAGCTATAACAGTCGAAAGAGCAGTGAAAAAAACCAAAAAAAAAACAAACTTGAAAATGAAATTATACATGAAACCTGTTAGGCCCCTTGTTATTCCAGAACAGAAAGTTATAAGGTTAGATAGGGCAAAGGTCATCTTGAATAAGTTGGAAAATCATCTTGGAAGAATATCGGAATTTATTTCAATCCTTCATGAGCTTCTGATCCTTAGCTATGATTAATTAATGACGGACATGTCATTTTCGTTTATGATCAATTTCATCATGATCCTTCTCTTAAGCTTTGGAGAATAATTATACATTTTTATTGTTTAAAGTAGAGTACAATAGTGTTATAAAAACCTTGGAGAATTCCAGTAAGATATCTTTAATCATTTCTAAGATACAATGGTTCAAAGCTTAATCTAACAATTGGTCAGTTTTGCTGTTACACCCAGTATAAGTATATGGTATAATGTTTGGTAACTATTGTTTTCCAAAGACACCTGTCTGCTTGGATGGCTTGCCAATCCCTACTGTTGATCTTCAGCACCTACATAGACCACCTGTGGTTCTACAGCTATACTGAGTGGACTTTCATTACAGTTTTTGGGAGAGGGGACATCATCTGTCCGCAGCTTGAACAACGCAAGCATGCTCAAACCTTTGACCACATTGACTTGTGATTTCATGCTAGCAACAACCATTGATCCCCACCCCCAAACAGGTGTCTACCCAATTTCATTCACAAGGCTTGGGTCAACTTGTAGTTTATTTTTCAGGCAATTTCCATAGATACCACATGCTGGGATTGCCTTCCCTAAGAACAATAATATCAGAAATTACCTTCCTGACAAATCAACACGGTTGAGATTTGAACTTTGGCCTCATGATCAGAAAGTGAACATTCTAACCAATTGGTCACACACCCATATAAGCACATAGTATAACTACATCCACAGTAATGGAAGTATTAATTAGCATACCTGGATCCAGTCCTCATCATAACATTTTTTTGGATATAAATGGATCTTTGATATAATGAAAGGTTTTTGCTTTGCTTTTCCCACAATCTCTTACACTTCACATTGTTGTAAAGTAGCCATTTTTCAATTTGTTTAATAAATCAGTGATTTTCTTGATATTTACATTTAGTTATTTTATTTGTTTTTTTTTTTTTGGCTGATGACCAAGCATTCTCTCTTCTTACAATAGTTAGTCCTTCTTGCTTTCCATTACTAGCTTATCTAAGAGTTCTTTCAGTTTTCTTGATTAGTCTGCTGTCAACACAGTGTCATCTGTCTATCTTATATTAAGATCATGTTTGCTGATAATAAATCACAATAGGTCTTGTTTTCTTCAGACTATTTCACTTTACAGGTTGTCTTATCTTCATTCTATTTTTGTGTATTCACTAAATTCGTTCTCTATCTGCATGCAGGTTAATTGGTCCCAATAAAGGATATGGATAATTCTAATATCTTAGACGAGTCTAACTGTGCTATTTAGTATCAGGTGTGTGTGTGTGTGTCTGGGAATCATTAATTGGTTCTTCTGTAAACAGTAAAGGAAAAAATAAAATGGTACTGAATGTTTTAACCTCACTACCTCTACAGATTAAATTCTTCCAGTTTATTCCAAGCACAATCCATTTTTCTTTGTTCTCAAGACTACTTTGTAATGAAAGTATTTTTTGGTTTTTTGTTTTCAAGCAATATCAATGTGCAAGCAATATTTTTTTTTAAAATGATTCCCCACCATGGAACAATAACCTAGTAGATTAAAGCATTGACTTTTGGAAGGTTTGTTGATTTTTGTCTTCAACTAAATATATTTTGAATACAATTGTATGCCTTCAATTACAGATAAAATGTACTGTTGGTCATTTTGCTATAAAATCTATTGTTGGTAATTCTACTATAAAAAAGTATTTTTATACGTTCACTATTTGCCCATACCTAGGACCCTAACAGGTGCTACCACCTCAGGCGAGCACGGTCCTGGGAACAGCAGCAATTGAGATGTGGTTTCACACTCTTCAAAGTCTCTAATCTGTGATCAGAAGCCTTGCTGTAGGATGTAGTTTATCGTCATACCCAGGACTGTTGGTTTGTGAATTTGGTGATATAGTAATTGTGAATTTAATCTCGGGGCTATGCAGTGTGGACTTGAATTCAGTGGAAACAGAATGTACGATAACAAATAAATCTCAATTAAATAAAGGGTTTGATTTGTGCTAACAACAACAAAGATGAGGACAATAGTCTGCATGTAAATAAGAATTTCCCATCAGAAGCATAATTTTAAGCAGGTTTCTGAACATTTTTCAGTTGATTCTTCCCAAACTTCATGAGCCACCTGAGAATGATGCAATTCTGGTTGGTTGTTTTCATTTAGTGGCATATTAATATGTCTATGGCTTAGTTAAACTGAAATCTAAATATTTTGTATGCTATTTTATATTATTTTTTTAGGGAATAATGATTTAGTGATACAAGTCTTACTAATTAACCCATAGGTGGGAGGAAGAGATGGATTGATACCTTCCAAGGGCATTCGCCCATAGATGAATTGAAACTTGGCTCTCCAGTTAATAATTCCGAGGAATTATCCACTACACCACACGCAAATCCAAGCTTACAGCTCCTGGTAGTCCTATGTGGTCTAAGCACTGACCAGGTTCAATGTTGCTTAACTTTGGTGATCTCACAATAGTTTTAATGTGATGTGGCTGTAAGGTTCCTTCAATGAGGAGACAGCGAGAATATTCTTCTATTAAGAATAATATTTAAACTTATTTAGAATTGAAACATTCACAGTTGTAAGACGAAGAAGATGTTTTTATTATAAGATACACTTCAGTAAACTAACCAAACACGTATGAGGCAACAGCTATTTATACATTGTCATAAAGCTGCAAGTGGAAAAGTCCTGTTTGTGAATATGGAACAAAGGCGAGTCAAATTTTCTCACTGATATCTTTGAAGTCACAAAGAGGCAAATTTTACAAATACGTTTTATATAAAATACGAGGCATGGTTTGTTGGAAAGCGAGTTTTTAGGCTGTCATAAAAAAAAAAAAAAAAAAAAAAAGACAAGTCAAAAACATTAGCAGAAATGGATGAGTGGTAAAAGCTGATAGTAAAGACAGACAAAAAGTGCAACACTAGTGAGACTCATTATCATAAAGAAAATATAGACCCATTTAAAATTTTGAGCTGGAATATTTATAGCGAGCTCTTAGAAGTGACACAAAGATTTTTATGACAGCGAGTTTAACTTCCATTCTTATCTTTTGCATTCACTTCAAACTTTGGTAAAGGTATGAACCCATTTTTCTCCCTCTAACTATGGGTTAAACAGCAGACTGGGATCTCGTCTTGGTTTGCAGTCAGTCTGAGAGAAAGACAACTCCAAATTCAAACCTGTGGAAAAGTAACAGGTAATCACTTCACAATCATTCTCAAAACATAATGGAATTTCAAAAATAATAAAAAATAGGAAACTGTGGTGGGCCATGATTATCTAAAGGAAAATGACACAAAAACACCCAGCATTTTTACCCACTATGGCTTATGTCTGTGATCCTAATTACTAACAATATGTAAAAAAAAAAAAAAAAAAAAAAAAAAAAGAATAATTTCTCTGTAGACTCAAATTTACAGAAAGTTTTTAAAACAAAATCAGCTTTTTTTTAATGTGTAACTTCACAACAAAAATACTAAAAAAAAAAAAAGAAAGAAAAGAGTCTACACATACAATAATTTTATACACAGAAGAAGTAATAGTTTTTTCTTTATTTATCTGACAGATTTTATCACTTTAAATGTCATTTTTAATGGATACCCATATTTAAGTAGATGGCCTATTTATTTTCATCTTTGTGAAACCTTATTTAACGATGCACCCTCTATCAGTTTCTCCTTCAAAGGAGAATGCAGGTGTAAATTCTGCCATAAGATTTCTCAAATATTCAGAGGTATAAAGATATAAATATAAAAGTGGACACTGAAGTCAACACCCAGAGGTGATAGTCTGTTCCATGCTAAATGCAATAGCCAGGTTATATATATATATATAAAACAATAGCATAGTGGGTAAAAGTGCTGGTTTGTGAATTTGGTGACATAATAGTTGTGATTTCAATCCCTGGTGTAGGTAGTGTGTACTTGCAATCAGTGGAAGCACGCAAGCAATAACTGAACAGTGTAAAATAAAAATAAGAACTAGACAAGATATCCCTAGACATGAGTAGAGGAATGAGAACAGTCTACCCACCGATTGAATCATTTCAGAAATCTCTGTGGGTTACCCAGATCGATATAAACCAGAGGAAGGCTGGAAGGTCCAAAAGTCGAAACAGTGGGATTAAAGCAACAAATTTGAGGACAATAGTCCAAATATAAATAGTATAAATAATGATAATTCCTCATCCCAGAAATTCAGACAAGATATATATATATATATATATATATATATGAAAAATGTATTTCTTGGTGTTGCAAGATTTTCCAGGTGATCACCCACACTGAACCAATATGCAATCTAGAGTGGAGAAAGAGACAAGTACTGTCAACTTGGCAACTCTTCCAACCACCACACTTGCACCCACTGTGAACAAAAAAAAAAAAAAAAAAAAAAAAAAGCCTATTTTGCGTGGGTTTTTTAAATCACAAGTAAACATATAGCAGGTGTGCAGCCTCCTCCCAAATCCTCATTTCAGAAGCAAACCCATGATTATCACCGCATACATACAATACACGCACTACACATGTCTATATATTAGACACATACATGTGTGTATTTATACCTGTCGGATCATTAATCAAGCATGACTATTGTTAAAACATTAACAGAGGAAATTGGTAATTTATACTGATCCACTAATTTTATACTAAAATGAACATTTGTGTCACAAAAATATATTTGGTTAAAATTTATATACTAAATATATATAGAGAGAAAACAATAAAGATATGCGTGTGTGTGTATATATATATATATATAATTAAGTTATGAAGAACTTGGTAATCCGCATGGGTAATCCCAAGGAAGATGAAATCCTGAGAGCTCAATGTAAATCCAGAGCTAATATTTAAAAGAAAAACAGACCACTTTAAGGTACCATTATAATAATTTATTTCACCAGAGTCCTTTTAAAGGATGCCGGATCATCAGATAGCACTTCCAAAAATGAAATGAAACGAAAATATATATATATATATATATATATATATATATATACACAAGTATAGGAATGTAGTATACGGAATAAATTCCAATAACCAACAAATACTATTCTTAAAAGAGTGCTCAATACAGAGTAGAGCATATATATATATATATATAAGGTTAATGGTCAGAGTTGAACCTGACCAGGAAAGTGCTCAATACATGTGTGAAATAATAAAATAAAAGTAAAAATAACAGTGCTTTTAACTTTAATAATCAAGAGGTCAGTTGATAAAAATTGAATGAGGAAACCGTAAGGTTGAAACCAAGGTAGCGAATTCAACTGACTTCCTGATTTTTAAAGTGTGTGTGTGTATATATATATATATATATATATATATATATATATATATATATATATATAAACACATTAACATACATAAAAATTGCAAGTATTTAGCATTTTTTAAGTGTAGAAGAATTTTGGAATGGTTAAATTCAAAATTTTCTATTATTTAAGATAAATAAATACTTAAACAATTTATCAAATTATTTAGACAAACATTTAAAAAATTCCACACCATTTACTCCCTTTTGTTTATTAGGCATTAATTTCTATCACTTAGCCTTGTCCATAGTTTACCTTGACTTTCAGTTAGCCTGAAGAATCTTTATGAGCATTCTTAAATTTTTTAAAACTTTTTATATGTTTATAAATATGTGTTGCAAAATAAAATCTTTACATTTACCATGATAAAGTCCATTAGGGGATCAAACTCATAAGTCAAGAAAAGTTTTCCTTTTGTTTTATATATATATATATATATATATATATATAGGAATTAAACAGGTATCCATAATCTCCACAGGGAGACATTTGACAAACAACAGCATTCCTTAGAAGAGTAATTCCTACTTTGTTTATTCCTCATATCATTGAAAAAGGACAGAGGCGTACTCAAAAATTCCAACTTTAAAATCTTTCTCTTCATGCTTCAATTCATTGAAAAGGTTAATATATAATAAATATTATCAATTTTATTGACAATATTGTTTGCTTTTTATTCCTCAAATTTTATTAACTCGTCTATTAAATATAATGTATTATATGAAATGAATGAAATCCAACAAATATTTTAATATATTTTCTGTTTATACATTTTTCATGGATGCAACTTATTTCAGTAAATTTTCTGTTTTTAATTAAATAGTATTAATTACACTTAACAGCCAGTAAATGTAATTAATACTGTTTAATTAAAAACAGAGCATTTACTCAAATAAGTTGCATCCATAAAAATAACATAAACAGATTATATATATATATATATACAAATGAGAGAAAAAAACAAATGGAGTAAAAATCCAGTTTGTAGCATTTAATTTTAAAAAAGTGCTCAATACAAAGTAGAGAAAAATATTATTATTATATTTTTATTATAATAAAAACATTTTAAATCACTACACAAAAGCTTTCATGTTTCAATATTATGATTGTACTTCCCCAGGCGATGGTTGGTAAGTGGTGATAAAATTATTTTTTAGGGAAAATTTCCCTAAAAATCATTTTATTACCAGTTACTAACCATTGCCTGAGGAAGTACAATCATAATATTGAAACATGAAAGCTTTTATGTAGCAATTTAAAATGTTTTTATTATAATCTCTTAGAATAATAATAATAATAATAATAATAATAATAATAATAATATATATATATATATATATATATATATGCGATTGTCACTTAGCTGATTGATGTTATATTCAGCAGCCCGACTCCAAAAATTCATAGACGAATCTTTTTGTATTCATTTGGTCCACTTGTCAGGAGATATCAGTAATTGACTGCAGATTTTCTTATCTTCATTATTTTTATAGTAAGTTTGAAAATGATCTATGTGCTATTTATTGGTGTTAGGTTGATTTTCTTTCTTTCTTTTATGTGTGTGTGTGTGTGTGTGTGTGTGTTTGAAAAATGGAGCAATGTTTAAAAGCAAATTTTGGTACAGGCTGCTTCTTTTGTTTAATACCTTTGGAAATGCTATTTTGTCGGAGACTGACCCCATTGGCATCTTAAGAAATAATTAAAAAAAAAAAAACAAACAAAAAAACAAAAAAAAAACAAGCTATTACCCACATCCTCTAGATACCATACCCCTTCACGACGTTGGTAATCATTTTCTGTCCTTTGAAGCTCTAAATAAATTTTCTAGGTAGGTTATGTGTTGTTTTCCGCTGGCCCTCCTGGTGTCAATTTGTCATGCGAGTACTAAACCATAACAGTGTCCAATCATTTATATATATATATATATATAAAATTAAAAGCTCAAGTTGATTTTTTGTGTGTGTCAAAAGGAATTATGCCAAATCTCAAAAATTTATAATCTTGTTGAAGATCAAAACAAGAACTGATGTTAAAAAAAAAAAAAAAAATCCAATAATAACCCACCCCCACCAAAAAAAAAAAATTCCTTTAGACTTTTCATGTATCTGAGAGAGGCAGATATAAAAGGTTTAGTGCATGGCTTCATATTCAACATTGATGATAACATCTGTAGCAAAACTAACACATATAAAAGGGACAAAAGATTAAATAAATCAACAATTGAAGAGGTCTTGCTACTTCTGAATTCAGATCTTATTTGAATTTTCAAAATCCACAAGAAATGCTAAAGAGGGAAAAAAAATCTTTACAGTTTGAAAGACAGAAAAGTATCTACACATGATTATTTCTGGATGGCAATCATTTTTTTTTTTTTTTTTGCAAAAATCACTCTCCATTATCACTGTTTATTCCCCCCCCCCACTCTTCAATGTCTGTAGGAGTTGAATGAGTTAGACCAAAGTTTGCCAACCTGGTGATATCGTCTACTGGTGGGTGATTTCAACTGTTGAGTGGCCGACGAGTAAATGAATAACAAATGGTGAGCCATTGGAAATTTTGGCAGGTGATATAGGATTTTGAGTATTAAACAGCTAGTTCAACATATACTACCCACCATAAAAAAAAAAAAAAAAAAAAAATATCCAAGGAGATTTACAAACCACGTGTATATAAAAAAAAAGAAAAGAAAAAAAAAAGCGGAGTCTAAATGGGAATAACTGGGTCACATTCCTAGATAAGATATAAATATCCCCACAACCAATGAATATTTTGGTATTTTCTACAGTTTTGAGAAGGCTTATTAACATGCAAATAGTTTTTAAGACAACATTTTTTTGGGGGATATAAATCAGAACCAAGAACAATACAATAAATATTTGTTGAATTCTTAGTAGTTGATAGTAAAGTATATTTGTTTTTAAATTTCATAATTATAAACAAAAACTGTTTAATTTTTTTGTTTCAATAATTGCTAATTCTTTGCGTCTTGGGTATGACGATAAACTGCATCCAACAGCAAGATCTCTGATCAGGAGGTTTTGAGGAGCATGGAACCACCTCTTAATTGTTGGTGTTCCCAGGTCCACCCTGACCAAGGGTAGTAGCACCTGTTAGGATCCAAACAATGGGTAAATAGTTAGACCTTAAACTGGGGTCAAAACACTATGTAAGCATAAAAATAGGTTTTAATACCAGAAGTACTTTGTAAAAAAATATTTATTACCAGCAATACATTTTTGAAAAAAAAAAAAAAAATTACCAGAAATAAAAATTGTCGTCATTAAATAACCCATTGAGGTTGATATGCCATAAAACAAACCAAACCAAATCAATATATACTGAGATAGATAAAAAATATTACCAGCAAGAAAAATCTAGTCGGCATTAAATAACACATTGAAGTTGACATGCCATAAAAAAACCTAAACCAAAACCAAAAAATAGCTAATTCTTACCATAAAAGTAACACTGACCATAAAACTAAATTATATCTATAGTTTTCAATGCTCAAGTTTGCTTTTATTTTATTTCTAATATGGTTGTAATGTAGCAGTTGCTGCATAAGTCAGTGTTATTTGTTATCTCACTTTGGTATTTGTTTTTACTACATCATAACATCAGTTACAAACTTTTACCAAACCAGTAACAAACTTTTACCAAACAATTTTGGTATGCTTTTGAATATTTACTACAGGGGTGGGCAGTGAAAAATTTTTCCATGTGAAAGTGTGCAATGACACAAAAAAGGTTGGGAAGCCCTGAGTTAGACAAAGCAAAGTGTACAATAATTTCTTTACTGATGTAAGTCATGAATTTATCCCCCACTCTCCAAACAACAAAAGCATGTAAATATACAGACTGGACTGCAAACAAAAAGGTAAAAAAACAAAACAATTATACACTTAAATACTCAGCAAAGAAACCCTTTTTATTTTTTATCTGAAATGTTATAAGCTGAAAATATGAGGAATTAATGTCTGTTTATTCATAGTCAGTAAAAGAAATTCTTTCTTCCTCTAAAAAAAAAATTATAAGGTGGGGAGCAGTTTTTACCTCGGATAGAGTGAGCCTTTTGAATTTTACATTTTTTGCAGGGGTGTTGGTAGTGATTTTATCATTTTAGTTCATAAACCTTTTGATACCTATAAAGGGGAGAGACGGTGTGTTGAATGACAAGGTGTAAAGTTCATGCAAATTATTCAGTAAAGAAATACAAAATGGATCGATCCACAAATGGATATTGAAACAAGCATGCTGTTTGTTGACATTTCAAACAGGAAAAGTAAGGAGTTATATTTTAGGAAATTTTACAAGGTGATGTTTCTTTAGGTTTTTTTTTTCTTTTTAAATATTTATTTATTACCCCACAAGAAAAAAAACAAAAAAAAATATCATGTTTTATAAATTCAAGATTTTTAGAACAGAAGTGAAATATTCTATCCCCTAAACTAAAAAATTTAAAAAGACAAAAAAAAAAAAACAAAGAAAACGTTGATACTTAAGAGGATTTTTCATAGCCTTAAAAAAAAAAAAAAAAAAAAGTTCTCCTTTCTCATCATTGAATAGATATTACACTTTAACAAGTTCACTGCTACATTGTTATAACATTGTTGCCTGGTTGTACAGGCCCATTTTGGGACCCCCCCCCCCAAAAAAAAAACAAAAACAAGAAATGATTGGATGGTTGATTTGTTTTCTATGGCTTAACCAGTTGCAGGTTATTTAAAGCCAGAAAATATTTTTAGATTGTAAGAATTTATGAACTCATAGAAGGAGGGAGAAGAGGTGCATTTATATGTGTTTCGAAGGTATTTGTGCATGTGACTTTAAAGAAGCCAATAGGAATTTGAACTCATCTCTAAGTGGGAAAAAATAGGAAATGAGTGATTATAAAGATATTGATGTTAATTTCTCATGGTCACCACCATTTTGGTTTTGATCAGATACTCTGCAGTACAGGCTAAGCTAAATGTGGCACCCACAACACAGAATATAATAAAAAAAAAAAAAAAATACATAAATGAGGAACAATGGAGGTAGAGATTAAAAGGCACAGTTTTATGGGGAGAAGATAATGGTTAACCAGAGATGTCAACAGGTTAAGACTGTCATCATTGAGGAAGCATCTTCTTGGGACTCTGTTCCATGTTTTGGTTTGGTTTATTTTGTTTTATGGCATATCAACCTCAATGGGTTATTTAATGCCGACAATATTTTTTATTGCTGGTAATATTTTGTTTCAAAAAAGTTTTACTGGTAATAGTTAACTCTTTGTCCATAGCTGGGACCCTAACAGGTGCTACCACCCAGGGTCAGGGTGGACCTGGGAACACCAGCAATTAAGAGATGGTTCCATGCTCCTCAAAACATCCTGATCAGAGGCCTTGCTGCTGGATGTAGTTTACCGTCTTTCCCAGGATGCGGATGTAGTTTAACGTCTTACCAGGGACAAGTTCCATGTTTTGGATAGAACAGACTGTGATAGATATGAAGAGATTATGATAGGTAGATATGAACTGACCATGATAGATATATATGGAGACTGTAATAGATATGAACAGTCTAAGAAGCACAGTTGATATTAGATATGTTGGGGAGATAACTGCTAATCCTAGACTTGAACAGGTTAAGATTGTAATGATCTGGGAAGCATCTTCTTGAGAGTCAGTTCCTCAAAGCAGAAGTTCATGGAAAGAAATGGCTGAAGCGAAGCTTACATCTCATCAATTGAATACAAAGGGAATGAGGGTGTGATTCACTATTTGTCTGTCACGGCAGGGTCTTTGCAATGAAGTTTGGCACTCTGGTGAAACTGAAGGAATGGAGTTTGAACACTTTTCATGGAAATAGTGAAAGGGAAGCAAAAGACTTGTGGCATCACCTGGAGGAAAGAGTGTTGTAGAGTGGAAAATAATTTATCAAATGCAAACACAAGGATATGCTTTTGGACACTATTGAGACTGGAAAGTGAAGATTGAGTAGCTTCTATCCATATATAGCAGCAATACTGCACTTTTGGACTCATTTGGCTTTTGTAAAGCTAGAGAATAGCAGGAGTGAGATACTTACTGGTGTAGCAATATAATTTCTCGCACACTCTTAGGAGATGAACAGATAGATTCTGTTTCCTTTTAAGTCTATTTAATGACCAGGGTTTCTCAGGAATCTTGCCTCCAGCCCACCTTTAAATCATCAAACAAAGTTTCGTAAGTGACTTTAGATAGTTGTAAAAAAAGGGTCTTTTGAAAAAAAAAAAAATAAAAAAAATAACTGACCACCCAAAAGCTGTCTGGGTGGTCTACTTTTCTGGTTGGTGGAATGTAAGTGGATGAAAAGAGGCAGTAGATCCCCCAGCCAGTATCCATATAATGAATTGGACAGTGAGTGAGGAGGTAGTCAGGAAAATGGTTGGCAGTCAGTGAAAGGGCAAGCAGTAAGTGAAGCAGCCAGATAGTAAGTTTTCTTTCTCGGAGCAGAAGGAAGACATTGCCGCTTAGGTAAGAAATTGTATTTTTTTGCTACTTCTCACCTAAACAAGTGTCTTGATAAGGCATTTGTTGTTATTCTTTCTTGATGTCAATCATGGCCCTAATATTGAGATGATTATGTGGGACATAGTAAGCGCCTACGTATTTGCATACAGCCAACCGTGGATGTCATCACAGCTTGTGCAGTGCATCACACTGGAATGGTACAGGGAACCAACCATTTTTCCATTACTTTAGTGATGGATTATATAAATGACTTCCATGTGAGGTCTGGATTGAGTCCCAATAGGTGATCAAGCCATGGAGCCTTTCTGAGAGAGCACCCGTTCATCATGACAGGCAAAAATTCGGGGTCTGCTTGGTGATGATGGAATGTTTGGTTTTAGAGGGACTGAATGTGACCAGTCAGTTTTTACCCACCTGATCTGTTAGAGCTTGGTCAGAGGAGAGATCAGCTGCTAAGGTCTCCCAAATAAAAAGATAAATCTTTTTATTTGGGAGACAGTGTGTGTGTGTGTGTGTGTGTGTGTGTGTGTGTGTGTGTGTGTGTGGATGTATGGAGAGTTCCATTTAATAGAACTTGCTTTTTTATTTTTTTTATAACTTTTAACACTCATGCATCAACTTTTTTTTCATAAAATCCTATGTATGTCTACCTGTCCACTTCCCCAGAGGAGTCACCCCCACCCAACATGTAGAATAGCTTTTACCAACAGCATGAACTTTTCATCTAAAGCCATGATCGTGTTCTCCTTCTTGTGTGGCATGGTGCAGAGTCCTGTTGCCAGACAGAGTGTCTTCCAGTAACCACCCTCTTGACAAAGTGCAGCACTACCTCCTCCAGGCATTTGATGTAAGCCTTCATGTCATAGGCTCTGTGGGAAGATGACTGGAGGCATAATGTCAGCATCACTAGTGATCACCCCAAACATCTTTGTTATCACCATTAGACTCATCCAAACTGTTTCCAAATCCTCTGCATTGTCTTCAGATTGACACCCAAACACTCTGAAATCTTCATATTGTAGCTTCTGGCATGAATGCCAAGTAGTACAGCATGTTGTTTACATATTTTTGGCAGAGTGAATTGTGTCATGGTGCTCTTTTCCTCACAGACGCTGCCCAACTGACCCTATTATACTGTGCAGTCAACAAAATAAAAAAATATAAAATGCTGACAATTTACCCAATGCACCCTCTGTTTACTTGCATTCCACACCACTTCAAATAACTGTTTAGGAAGGACCCTCCCCCCACCTAATGTAAAGAGAGATAACTGCTACTAGACTTGAGAAACTTTAGTTTAGTTTGCAATACAGAGAAAATTAAGATTATGCTTTAAATAATACAAATATTCACTTCTTTATTTTAACTTTAAATTATTTTGAATTTTGTATGTAAGTAAAGGTGGTGGTGGTGGTGGGGGGCTTGGGTAGGTGAGGGGGAACAATTTACCATGCAGTTACATAGAAAATTTAATGCACCTCTTAAATTTTAGAAAATTAAAAAAATAATTGATATTCATGATCTGAAGTGCTTATTTGATAAGAATATGAAAAACATTTTGGGGAAAAAGGATTATATCTTAGAGAGTTGCAATTCTATAGAAACAAACAAACAAAAAAAATATAATAAATACATAAAACAAATTGCCAGTATGTCAGAAACACAGCACAAGAAGAGAGAGAGAGAGAGAGAGAGAGAGAGAAAACAAAACAAAAAAAAACTTTGTTCACAAATTTCTAGAATTAATATTTGAAAGTAATTTGTAGTGGTGGTGGTGGGGGTCTGAGCTGAGTTTGGTATATTAAAAAATTTTTTTTTACTTTCTGTTAATAAGAAAGAAAGAAAAAAGAATGAGAAGGAAGAAAAAAAATGAAAAGGAAGAAAAAGTAAAAAAGAAAAACAAACTGTTTTATAAAAGCAAATAAAGTGGAATGTGTTTAAAGCAGAAAAAAAAAAAAAAAATGACCAAGACATTCAGAGTAAAAATAGCCATCTCCTTCCAAAAGAAAATGCTGATTTATAAATCCAGAGTCAATCCTTACCTATCCTCATAATCTTCACTTCATCCATATCACACATTTCATTCATCGTAATCATTTTAACAGTGACTTTTGAGCCTTATGTTGCATAAACAATTAGTATTTAAAAAGAAACATATTTATAAAAAAAAAAAAAAAAAAAAAAAAAAAGAGAGATCCTAAAAAAACAAAACATTTTTATAAAATTACAAAACAAGTGGAAGAAAATGTGAGATACCTAGATATACAAAACAAAATATGATAATCTATCCCTGTAGATTAAATATTAAAGGATTCAGTTTAAAATTCCCTGAAGATTATTTGGATTGACAAACACTTGAAGATCCAAAATGGCTGAAACATTTGTGGTAATAACAAAAATGAGAATATTCATTTTCAGAAATATTGAAATAATTTAAACTGAAGACAATTGGAAGCATTTAGTGTTGTGACTACAATCACCATTTAATTATTTGATCTCGGCAATCTATTATCAAAAATTATCTATTTTTAAGAATATTGTAACAAATATTGTAATTACAAAATGTAAGAGGAAAAGATGCTTTCAGCCTAATTTTAGTGAATTTGTGAGTAACTGAAAGTAACGCCTGGAAAATGCATTTTTTTTTTAAATTTAAAATTACAGCACCTCATTGTTATGTGTTTATTTAAATTTTCTTGTACAGACATATTTATTAAAATAGGGGTTTCTTTCCATGTTTGTTTCTTTATAGAATGGTAAATAATAAATTAATGATTATAGTTGATTCACATATTTTTTTTTCTTACAACTTAAACTATGTTAGAAATCTAAATATATAGTTGAAATTCATAAAGGAACACAGTTAGATAATTAACAGTCCGAACCTGAATACATGCACTTGAATCACACGCCTTCTTAATTTAATTCTATACTTCTAATATCTTTGCTAAAACACCGAAATATTATTTACTAATTAATTTTTTTTTTCAATAGGAGTAGATAGGTTTGTCTGTTGCCCGATTCACACTCCTTCCTCAGCTTTTGAACAGAAGTAGAGGCTTCTTCCATGTTTCCTCTTCAGGATTGGGTTTCTGGTTTCTTCACCTAAAGTCTTCTCATTTTCACCCACAACTCCATTGGCATTATTGCCATGTTTAGAGTTAAATATATATATATATATATATATATATATATATATATATATATATATATATATATATATATATATATATATATATGCACACACACGCACATATATATATATATATATATATATACACATACTGCGTGCCAAATTATTATCGAGATAACTTTTTTTTCTAATATTTCAAAAACCGTCCAATCAATTCACAGAAAATTTTCACACAATGTTGGCAACACTGACCTGTGCAAACACGGAAATTTTCGTACTGATCTGTGTAATGTAAACAAACTGGCGCCATATTTGTTATCAGCACGGTGATTTGAGAGTGCCAAATTATTAGAAAGGTTTAGTATAATTCCCAGAATTGAGCAAACAAAACGTTTATTAATGTTGCACACGAATGTTTATGATCAAAAGAAGCTAATAAATAAGATAATCAAACAAATAATAACAGATACAAACAAAGGCACAGTTTTAAACAAATTAATAGGGAATGTACTTTCCCAGTTTTGAAATTACTTGAAAAAGTCAACGATCCATAGAATTTGTTAATTGTAGGATGTCATCTGCTGTAATGCCTTGAGATATGTCAAAAATTGCTTCCCACAACTCAGCGTTGCTCCTGAATTGTCGTCCGTTGGCGTAGTCTTCACTTCATGATGCTCCAAAGGTTTTCGATTGGGTTCAAATCTGCAGAATTTGCTCGGTACTTCATTTTTCGAGATCCATCGAAGCCGAACTGTTTCAAATATTCAGTAGTCTTGTGAGCAGCATGTGAGGGAGCATTATCTTGCATAAAAACAATGGCCCTTCTGAAGGCAACTCTATCTTTTCATCCATGGTTCAAGATACTCCTTCATAAATTCTATGTATGCATCAGCAGTCATTTTGACGCCATCTGGTACTCTCCAAGGGCCCACTAATGTGTTTCTAATAATACCACCCCAGATCATTATGCTTGTTGGCGTCTCAAACACTGATGGCGATTCTGTCCGTTCATTACCCAGCCCTTGCACCATCTATCGGGCCCATCAAGTGTTGCTCGAGTTTCGTCTGTGAACAAAACTTTAGAGAAGTCAATCTTCATATTGTCTTCGGCCTATTTCAATCAATTTTGAATGTGATTTCTCGTCAACGGAGGCTTCGATACAGGTTTGACTGTTGTTGCTATTTCCCTCAGATACCGACACCGAGTACTTTTAGACACAGTAGGATCCCCAATGCGACTGAAAAGCTCTTGACTGGTAAGTCCAGGGTTCTTCGTGACCTCTCGTTTAAGTTGTGACATGAGACGACGTAAAATAACCCTTGACTTGCCTTTATCTGCCCTTTTGTGTACTTATGTAGGGTCGGCGGTGAACTTTTTCACTGTTTGATGACACTTCCTTATCATTTTAGAAATTTCTAGGGTAGATTTACCTTTTGAGAGTTCTGAGGTGATAGTTTTCTTTTCAGTATCACTTAAACTGCTTTTACGGCCCATCTTTTCACTAAATTCTTACACTTTTCTAATAATTTGGCACGCTCAAATCACCGTGCTGATAACAAATATGGCGCCAGTTTGTTTACATTGCACAGATCAGTACGAAAATTTCCGTGTTTGCACAGGTCAGTGTTGCCAACATTGTGTGAGAATTTTGTGTGAATTGATTGGACGGTTTTTGAAATATTAGAAAAAAAGTTATCTCGATAATAATTTGGTATGCAGTGTATATATACACACACACACATATATATATATATATATATATATATATATATATACACACACACACACACACATATACACACACACACACACATATATATATATATATATATATATATATATATTAATCTTCATTTTGTACAAGGCTGAAGAGCCACTCTGGTTAGAGGGTTACAGAGTAAGTGGTAAGAAGTGCAGTTTATGAGAATATGTTGGGAAGATTGACCCTCGACTTGAATAGCTTAAGATTGTAGTCATTGGGGAAGCATCCTTTTGGAAGTTGGTTCCAAAAAGCAATGGTTTGTAGAAAGCTTCTGCTTGGGTGGAACTTACCTTGCCAGTGGAATGCAAAGGGAATGAGGGTGGTTCACTACAATGTGAATGGCAGGATAGATCTTAGCCATGAAGAAATTAGAAATCACAAAAGGTTCAATTCTTTAAAATTTCCATTTTCATTTGCTTTTGAATAGTTGGCTTTAAGATAACCGAAGTTAATTAAAAAATTATTATCATGTTTAAATGTGTAACATGCAATAACACAGCCTTGGGGGTGAAGAATCATTCTCCACCCTCCAAACCCTTTTCCAAATGTTGTTAGCACTTCAGCTACTCTATTGCTATTTCCATAGCAGATGTTAAGATGAGCTACATCCCTTACTTCCATCTGTTCAGAAATCTACAGCTAGCACCTCCTGCCATGCCACATCCATAGGGTGAACTTGTCTTCATTTCTTTCATATTCCATTGGTAAGGAGGAAGTTCAACTCATACAGATTTTTCTTAAGAACTCTTACTTTTGTTAAGCAGACTCACAAGAGGAAGCTTCCCAGCTCATTACAATCTTAACCTGATCAAGTCTAGGGTCAACCATTTTCTATCCTCCATATCCTCACTGGTAGTTCTTACTTACCTTGCTTTACACTGTTTACAACAACCTCATTTAGTAGCCATCTACCTTGAATGGCTCTTAGGCCTTGTATGGGGTGAAGAATAGTATTTCCTTAAGAGAATTTTTTCTATGAAAACAGGACATAATTTCCCACCGATGTGACATGGCTTCCCTCTGTTTTTTCTATAAATATTTTCATAGCAATTGTTCTGATGAGCTGTTCTCCTTAGAGCATTGACTGTATGAATTTAAGCATTCAACTAGATTGGCAATTAGTTCTCACTGGTTTACTGTTGAAGTAACTTGATGCAACCATATATTCAATTCTAATAGCTTCGTTACTTGCACTTCTTGCCTGTAGGAACTCCCTTCTGATTTCTTGCTTCCCTGATAACTACAATCTTCAAAAATTTAAATGCAACATCAATCACCACCTTCTGTCTTCCTGAACCTTTTCCTCATCTCACCTCACTATAGTCTTCTTAATCTCATTCACTCCCTGTAACCTCTTGCGTCCTAGTGGCATTGTCACCTTGTTTGGGATGAAATGATTTAAAAAAAAAAACAAGAAAAACTTGCAGTCAACATTAAAGAGAAAGAATAATTATTTGAATAAAGTTCTTGTCATTTTACAATCGTTGTTCTTTCCTTATCAGTAAAAAAAAAAAATAAAAATAAAAAAAAATAAAAGAATAATTTTGTGAGAATTTGGATAGTGACAGGATATCAGGAGAGACCACTTTAAAAACTATGAACATTGCAAAGATTTGGAATCAAGTGAAAAATTTAAGATCCTTCAGAAAATATAAATTAATATGAGAGGTTACTGGGAAGTTTTTGGTTTGACCTAATTCTCAAAATTGGTATTCTGTTTTTGTCACAGAAATATTAATTTGGCAAATTGGGTCAAAGTCAGCTAAGGAAATAGAAATACTCATTGAAGAATAATTGTTATTTTTCAAAGCAGAAGTGGAAAACTGTATTGAACTGCAGGAATTTCTTTAATGAGAAAACCATTCCTCTATGGCAAAAATACTTGAGGCATTCAAATTGCTGACAAATTAAAAATTTTAATCAAATAAACTAGGGCCGGTGCAAGGCTCTTGTGACCCCCCCCACCTCTACACACAAACTGATGTTATGTGATCCCCCCTCCACACACACACACACACACACTAACTGATGTTATGTGTCCGCCACATGCTACTACATCTCATAAGGTAGTCTTCATATAAAATACAAATTTTATTATAACCAGATTATGTACAATAATGGATAACATGCCATATAGGTGAACAATCCAGTTAGAAAAATTGAAAATAAATACAATGTGTCTAAATACAAATTAGAGACCCATCATAATAGATCATTCCATCTTAAATAATTAGAGACGTGTCATAATAGATCATTCCATCTTAAATAATTAGAGACGTGTCATAATAGATCATTCCATCTTAAATAATTAGAGACGTGTCATAATAGATCATTCCATCTTAAATAATTAGAGACGTGTCATAATAGATCATTCCATCTTAAATAATTAGAGACGTGTCATAATAGATCATTCCATCTTAAATAATTAGAGACGTGTCATAATAGATCATTCCATCTTAAATAATTAGAGACGTGTCATAATAGATCATTCCATCTTAAATAAATCAACAATGTTTAGTGCCAATTATTATTTTTTTTTTTTTTTTTTTTTACATAAAATTGATATTTTTTTGCTAAACAGTTGAATAATTTTTTTAACACATTCAACATTATGGATAAAAAAAAAATTGTGAATTATATATATAGTTTTTTGTTTTTTTTGGTCATGATTTACAATGAGCAAAACAAATTCAAAGATTTGGACACAAAAAAAAAAAAAAAAAAATAGAACCCAGAATAACATCAAAATCCCCCCCACCATAATTTTTCATTCATTAATAGTCAGTTGTGCTTAGTTTAATTTGTAATTTATATAAATGTAGGTAGAAAAAAAGTAAATGTTGATAAGATAGCAAGGGTCACAATGCACTGCTCAAAGCCTCCAATCAGCCCCTATCAAAAAAAAAAAAAAAAAAATTTCTCATACAAACTTTTGTTTATCAAGCATTGAACTATATCACCTCACGGCCATCAACTTGCCTGACCTTTCCACTAATCTGATGAATATTCATGAGCAGCCGTATACTCAAAAATTTTGAAAAACCATAACATTTTTGCTCTTGTACATAAATACTTGTCACAAAATAAAAGCTTTACATTTGGCTTGATAAGGTCCCTCAGAGGATGAAATGTGTTGGGTAAGTTTTCCTTTTGTCTTTATTCATATTTTAAAGATATACTCTATCTGAAATATATATATATATATATATATATATACACACACACACACACATACACACCTAAGTTTTAAAACGTATTTTAAAAATTAAAAATATTTTAGTTTTAGTTCCAGGTTAATTTTTAATATTTCCATTAAACAAAATACATTGCTGTATTTCAAACTGAATTTAAATTAATTGGAATAATCTTTTTTTGATTATCAGTAAAATCGCTAAAATCGTCTATATTGACAAATCTGTCAACACAACATAATTTTCTTTATCTTTCAAAAATAAAATATAGCTTTTGGAAAAAAATATTTGCTGAAGATTAACTGATTGAGAGTTTAATTAATCTGAATTAAAACAAATATTACTTTTAGTTTAATATATCACAGGTAAATATTGTTTCTAACATGAAGGTGAGTGATTTTATGAGCTGTTGACACAATTATCAATAACCTGATTTTTACAAGATTTATATAAGGGGGAAATAACTGTAGCAAATTTATATGGTGAATACAATGTAAACCCTTTTTTATATAATTTTTAGCTACCTAGTAATCTCAAAAATTTTAAATATTTTAAGCATTCTAATATTTTATTTAATTTTAGGTATTTTGGCTTTATAGTTGTATCTTCGTAAATACTTGGTGAGAAAATGTTAGAAAATGACCAATAAATTTTAAATTTACTGTAGTTACTGCTGCTCTTATTTTCTGATAATGCTGTGTATAGGTGTCAGTATTTTACAAAAATTGGCACATTTATACACATTGACATAAAATTAAAAATTCTTTTTAAAATACTGGGTGGGATAAGGGGGGGACGAAGCTTTGCTATTTACGATTTGTCACAAATAAACATCTCATATCAGTCGCTTTAAAATGAAATTATTTTTGATCTATTTAAATGTTTCCTAAATGTAATGTTAATTTACCAAGACGAAATCATCAAGGAAATGGTTGGTCCCCTAAAATTTCATCTATTAACAAACTGCATCAATTCAAAGTACTGTTTACCTCGAAGATAATTAAGTTGTTACATCAATTCCAAGTACATAGAAAGAAAAGTCTAATAAAAGCTTTTAGCAGATAAGTCACATGTCAATTTGAAATAAGAAATGTAAAAAGGAAAGGAATGTTTGGTCTTCCCCCACCCCAAAACCCTGAGTACTAACTACCTACCAAACAACGAGTTGTTGCAAGTAGTAATCCTTTGCCTTACCGAGACTTGGGCTGATAGACAAGAGTTGCTTCCAATAAATATAGACATGCAGGGAAACGGTAGGTTTTAGGAATGTCAATATTGGAACGTTTAGACTGTACAGAAAGAAAAGAAAAAATTCCAATGTCTTTACTATCTTTCTCTATCTTTTTCTTTTTTTTTAGGAGTGGGGGTGGGGTAGAATAATCAGGGCATCAAGTCCAATGTCCAACAATGCAGACCAATGGCTGACAATCTAGAAAGCACATTCAGTCAAATCAAATAACAATGCTGAGTAGCAACCAAGGAAATTCCTCTGTACATCTTTAGAGTTTAGAAAGCAAATAAAAAGTAATTAATATAATTTAGTAATTTGGAAGAAACAAAGAAAGAATTTAGATTTAAATAGAGATTTAATTATTTAAAAATAGTAAAAAAAAAACAAAACCTTCCAGAAAAAAATGATCTGGTGTTACAGAATGAGCAGGATGGTCAAAATACCTTGTGGGTGTGGTATTCTAACAGTGATGGATTGCCTTTCTCTAAGTTCTGGATTTAAGACCAAAACGGTGCAAAGTCATTGGAGGGCTGTAGGAATTGTCAATATACTTTACACATTTAAATTTGATAGACAGGCCAATGTCCCCTTATGGATGTGTATGTGTTCTCCTCGAGTTCCTCCTCCTGATACCTTCTAGAATTGATGCTACCACATCTGTACCTCTTTTATAATGAAACAAATAAGATAAAAATGTCCTTCATTGATACAATCCACGGAGTGGCATTATAGCCTGAGAGGCTGAAGCCAGTGATGAGATGAAATGCAACACTGGATGTGGTAAAAACAAGTTATCTCCAGCTAAATACTAGTTGGAGCTTAAACATAGGATCTTATTTAATATCAGTGGATGGCAGAGATTTTATCTATTTTTTTTTTTTTTTAAATGTTATTTATAGGAGTAGAGAGGTTCAACTTTTGTCCAGTTCACATTCCTCTCCAGATTTTGAGCAGGAGCGGAGGTTTATCCTTTGTTTCCTGCTGAGGATTGGGTTTCTGGCTCCTTCTAAAGTCTTTTCATTCTCTTTCACACCCGGTACCTCTTGTGTCTTAGTGGCATTATCGCCTTGCTTGGCATGAATTGATTTAAAAAAAAACAACAAAAAAAAATTAATAGATCCATAAACAGAAAGGTATTTTGAGTTAGAGTTAATGTGTTTTGGGTGAGGAGGTATTTTGGTAAGAATATACGATCATGAGTCTCATAACTCATTAGAGATATAGGGGTACCACATGTACTGCAGCTGTAGCAGAAGTGGTGTGTCTAAGGTAAGATAGCCTAATGGAGTCATTCCCTTTCCAGGCTGGTTTGATTAGAGTTTTCCTTCTCCTAGACTGGTTGTCACACAAGACTTTAGAACCCAGTCTGTCCTGCTATTTACCCATAGCTGTGGGGGTGGGGAAGAGATGGATTCATACCTTTCCTAAGGGTATTGCATGTAAGTGAATGTAATGAATTCAGCTGGAATTCAAACTCGGCTCTCCGATTCCTTAACCTGAGCTGCAATCCATTACTTCACCATGCCTCCAAGAATATGCAGGGTGTGGCAAAAATACCTCCCACATAATGGTAAGATATTAGTGTGATGAAGACACTATTATCCCTAAACGTCTTACCATTGTGTGGAAAGTGTTTCTGCTGTGTCCAGTAGAATCAATGATGGATCCATGAGTAGAAAGATTACTTCTAACAATAAACATAATTAACATCTTAATTGAGCAAGAATACAGATGTATACAATTTTAAAGCCAGGTTTAGACAAAGATCAGGATCTATTGTAAGAAAAACAAGGTGATTGCAGTTTTAATTATGCACAAAGCTTAGAGTTAATCACTTTTGTCTGAAAATTGATAAAAATAATGATAGTAATATTGTTAAGAGCAAAATTCATAAAACCTCAAATGGATGAGTGGAGAAAGGCTAAGAAATCAGCAATCTGCTTAAATATCTTGACCATATGGAAATGTTTATCAACAAGTACAGCTATATTTAAAGCCATTATACATCAATTAAAATTGTCATGAAAAATAATATTCATTTGTCATTAATCCAATGATCTCTTCATTTTTGCTAAAATTTTTATTAGAAACAAAGAAAAGATTTATAAACTCTCATGTAACATATGTCCTCCTCTATGGCAGTGAATGCTGAACAATCTCCTCCCTGATGAAGAAGAGACTTGAGGTAACAGAAATATGGTTCTATAGAAGGATGCTGAGAACTCCATTTAAGAAAAAAAAAAGAAAAGAAAAAGGAAACAAAAATAATGTTTATACTAAAGGACAAGCTGAAATTTCCAGGAAACATGAGGAAAGCAGGCATAGAAAATTTGACACTCACTGGACATAATGAAGGCAAGAAGCGAGTAACCTATTTAAAGATCTTGTGTAAATGTATGGCAGAATGGGGAGAGGGAGGGATGGTGAAAAGACAAATCTTACTAAGAGCTATAAAGGTTAGGAAGTAGTGAAGAGTCATAACTGTCCATGTCTAGAAGGGGAAGACTGGTCCAATATTTCCCATCTGATGTTTTTTCTTGATGTTTAATCTGCATATATGGGAATTTCTTAAATATAACAATTTTAGATTATAATACGAGCCACATATTTTAAGGGATTTTTCCCCTTATTTTTATGAAATATAATCAATAATGTTTTTTGTTTTTAACTTCAAAATTCAATTTAATAACAAAAAAACAGAAAAAAACCCATCCAAATGCATTTTATTAATCTAATAGAATGTTACAATGCAATAATATATAATCAATAATTTTGATAAGTGTTTTATAGATTATGCAAAAACATTTGATAATGTATATCACAAAGAACTGTTAGATAACCTTGACATACTTGGGAAGAATATTAGAATAATCCAGAACCTATACTAAACAGCCTGCATACGGACAGAAAATGAAGGAATAAGAAGTGGATCCATACCTTTCGCAAGCGTATTTTTGCACATAAGTGAATATAAATAGATCCAACTGGAATTGGAACACCGCACTCCGATTCACAATTCTGAGCCATTATCCATTACACCACCTGCACATCCAAGCTTACAGCACCTACTATTCCCAAGCAGTCAACCATCTAGGTACTGACCAGGCTTGATGTTGTATAACTTTGGTGATTGTACAGTAACTGATGTTTCAATGTGATATGGCCATAAGCAAATTTTTGAATTGTCAGGATTTTTTTTTGGAAAGATAGTGGAGCGATTCCAGTTGCCTTCTCCATAGTTTTGAATTTAGGGTTGTTATTCTCCTAGACTGGAAAACCTACAAAGCAAGACTACAGAGCTCAGTCTACCCTATTATTCAACCACTGTAAGAAGAGGAAGAGATGGATTGATTTGTTTAATGGCATATCAACACTGTATGGGTCATTTAATGCCAAAATTTAATTGAAACATTTTGAATGCAATTGTATGCCTTCAACTACAGATAAAATGTATTGTTGGTCATTTTACTATAAATATGTATGGTCATTTTTTACATAAAAATCTACTGCTGATCATTTTGCTTTAAAATTGTACTGTTAGTCAAATATGTATTGCTAGTATTTTTTCATATAAAAATGTATTTTTATACTTTCATAGTGTTTTGTTTCTGTACAGAGTTCATTATTTGCCGAATACTTGGACCCTAACAGATGCTACCACCCCACGGTCAGAGTGGACCTGGGAACAACAGCAATTAAGATGTGGTTCTATGCTCCTCAAACCTCCAATCTGATCAGCGGCCTTGCTTCCAGATGTAGTTTATCGTCATACCCAGGACTAAGGAAAAGATGGATTTAAACTCTCCATAAAGATAATTGTGTAAAAGTGAACACACAAGACCAGGCCAGAATTTGAACTCTGCCCAATTTTCTGCACTGATAAATGTTTGGCTACCTCCACAACCATCTGATAAACATGACTTACATCACCGAGAACTTGTTGTCACTTGATCTCCAGCATAAACCATTATATATTTCTGTTGTAAAAGTCAAATAATATTTAGAATTCCAATTATGTCATAATCTGATAAATAGATAGAAACCGTCCTGGGTATGACTAACTGCATCCAGCACAAGGCCACCGATCAGGGAGCTTTGAAGAGCAATAGAACCACCTCTAAATTGCTGTTGTTAACAGGTCCATCCTGACTCAGGGTGGTAGCACCTGTTAGGGTCCCAGCTGTGGGAAAATAGTGAAATCTCCAAACTGGGATCAAAACAAGATAAAAGGTATAAAAACACATTATATAGTACAAATACCAGCAACAGATTATGATAGTAAAAAAAAAAATTACCAAAGCTCCCAAGAAAATTAAATTCCAGCATTAAATGACCCATAAGGAGTTGATATGTCATTTAAACCAACCAATAGATAAAAAAAAAAAAAAAAAGAAAAAGAAAAATGTTATTCCCAGGAAAACAGTAAAAATAGTAACAGAAGAAGACAAAGAAAAAAAAAAATCCATCATAACTATTTTAGATTTTCTTCAGAGAAATTGAAGGCAAAAAGCCTTGTTGTTGGATTTAAAAGACTGATTGTAGTAAATTATTAATATATCATCTGACTTTCCACCTTTGTAAATGATATTTAAAATGCTAGACAAATTAGGTCAGCTGCTAATAAAGTTGGTTCACCATGTTGTACTAGACAATTTTTCTCTCCAGAGTCTATCATACATATTTATAAGTCTACCATTCGGCCATGTTTAAAATATTACTACCACATATGTTTTGGTTCTCATGCTATTGACCAAGGACTCCTTGATAAAATCCAAAGAAGAATCAACAATATTATTGGTCCTGATCTGACAGTTCTGGTTCAGTCATATTAACACAGCCATAAGGTTGCCCCTCCCTTTGCCTTTGCTATAAGTACTTTCATTGTTCAGATGAGCTCTTTGCTATGTTGCCTGAAGTCTTTGATTTTAAATGCAATACTAGACTGGTGACAAAGTCTCATCAGTTTACAGCTGAGTCGGCTAGATGTTGTAAAATAACCATAACAACAACGGTAGTAGTAATTCTGAATATCTTTATTCTAGTACCAATGAGCTACAAAGACAAAAATACACTAGGCCTCTGGTCACTCTGCTGTTTTATATAACAGCGGAGGAAGGACTGTGTCTTCCAGTGTCTGCATGTGGAAATACTCCATTATTACCTCCCATTTCTAATCTACAGATGTAGCCATAAATTCTATGCTAACAGTTTCTTCTATCACACTTACAGCTCTATGCTTTCCAGCCAACTTTAATCTGCAAAAATTTAAATGCAATGTCAATCGCTATCTGCTGTCCTCCTGATTACTGTTCTTTTGTCCTTGCTCCTTAGTAATGTTTCTATTTCTAACTCTTCCCCACCCAGTAACTCCTTGCATCTCAGTGGCTTTAATGCTTTACTTGGGGTGAACTCGATTAAAAAGAAAAGGAAAAAAGAAAGACGGAAACTGCAAATGAAGAGATAAAAGTTCTCTTAAGATTACATTTCCCCTGTCGTACAGACAACAGATTTCCACATTACTGAAAGTTGTGGGTAGGGCTAGGCAAAAATTGGGAGTGCTATTGCATGTAAAGTACCTCATATAAAGAAGGACCAATGTTATCGGACGACACAGGGAATTTACAGATAACAGGTCAAAACTATTTTCAAATATTCATTTTCTTTTTAATAAAACATACAAAATCTACTGCAGATGAGGTATGATTTACAGACTTCTAAGTGTAGGACATGGACAATCATGGCTCTCTACAACTTCTGATTTACAGTACAAACCAAATTATACAAATAGTCAAGCACCTTAAAATATTAATTGCATGGATAGTCACAGAATGACCAAGATTAATATAATTAATTAATAGAAATACAAAGTTTGTCAATTAGCTGATTGTGGTTACCTTCAGCACTCCGACTCTCCAGTTTTGTAAACAGAGCATCCAGCAATTACTCCATCCACTCGTCAGGGGATATCAGCAATCGACTGTTTATTTTTTCTTGTTTTTCTTTTTATATTCACTGTTCATTGGTGGAAGGCTGTTTTTTTTGTTTTTTTTTATATTTTAATCATTTCACACCCAGAAAATCAATACAATCGCTAAGATGCAAGGGGTTACTGAGTGTGAAAGAATATGAGGAAAAGAAAAATATTAAGGGGAGAGAACAATAAAAGAATAGAAATTAAGAGAGAAAAAAAAAAAAAAATAATGATCGACATTAATCTTAAGAAATATAAAAAACCAGAAGAGAGTTCCACAAGTGATAATACGCTTGTAAAAAATTTCATGGTTTTTTTCCCTTTATTTTCTGATGACTCATATTTCTTGATTTAATGATTAAATAAAGCTCATAGCGAGTTCCACCCATATAAATCCCCCATTGTATCATTATTTGACCTTAAGTATTTTTACAAAATATTTACAATAACAATCATAAGTATAAATGTAGGTCATAATTTTTAGAAGAGGGTACAAATGATTCAAATTGACAGTCTTCCATTTCATGGTAGCAGACACTAAATGAATATGAATTCTATCACTTTCTCTATTTTCCCTTTATTCTTAATATGCATAATTTTTTTTTATCATCTCTGATACCTTTATCTGCTTTCTTTTCTTATAATTAAAATAGAATTGTCCATTATTCATCTGATGCATGGGTGGGGTCTCAGGAAACTGTTAATTTATTAATGGGGGAACAAGCAGTATAAAATATATAGGTTAGCTCTATCATTGATATTGAGTGCTTTCCAATAAGTACCATGCATATATAAATAATAATAATAATATATATATATATATATATATATATATATATATATTAATAAAAAGAAAGAACAGTAAGATATATAATCTGGTGTTCTTATTGATATTTTCATTTTTACAAAACAGTGCTCAATGTAAATTTACAGAGGATGAATATTATAAATTAACCGATTTAAAATATGATTTTTTTCATGAAAAAAACACATTTTAAATCAGTTAGCTTATATATATATATATATATACACACACACACACACATCCACACATATTTACATACAGATTTTACACACATATATATATATATATATAACTAAATGGGTAAATATAGGTAGGTATATGATCGTCTCTCTAATTTAGAATTTATATTTCTTAATTTCAACCTTATTTTCAAACTTAAATGTTGATCTGGGCTTAAATTCAGATTTAAACTACAGTTCTTTTAAATATTTTAACTACAATAATATTCCATCCCTAACATTAATATATCTTGCGAGAACCAAAAAAAAAAAAAAAAAAAAAAAAAAAAAAAATAGGTGTCAACCCAAAATATGAATAAAAATAAATATAATTATTAGTTATGCAATTAATGTAAGATATTATATATATATATATATATATATATATTGGATGATGCAAAAATACCATATATATATAATAAAGGTGTATTTAGGTAGCAAGTCTCAAGAACAAAAAAACAAAAAAAAAAAAACAAACAACAACAAATTCACCTTAATATATTTAGGTGTTATTAAAATTCTAATCATTGTATTTTAAAACAATAAACATTGTTGAAGACAAAACCCACCCTTTGACAAGTTTTTGGGAGGCACAAAAGGTTAAACATTGCCAAAATATTTTTAATATTTAATTTAAAATGAGCTTTTTTTTTTATTATTGCATAAAAAATTCATGTCATTCTCTAAGTTTTATATTTCAACTTAAGAATTCTGGATTTTAGACTTGTATTAGGAAATGCTTAGTGAGATTTTGGTTTTTCAATTGTTGTAAATGGAGATTTTAGTTTAGAAACCCTACAAAAAAGACAGCCCAGAAGATTTTAAAAAATATCCCAAAAATCACCAATTTTCTAACAAACTAGAACAGATTGATTGAAAGCATTGGATTCTTTCAATATTATGAAAAAACTGTATAAAGACCTTGGTCAACTATTTGATTCTGATTACAGAGGTTATCATCATCTTGGATCGTATTATCACATATGATAAAGAATGGATTTTCTATCATAAATTTAATATTTTAAAGGTAATGATTTTTTGGTTGATTTATTCAGTAAAACTTCCATTTCATTCTATTTTTATGTTTTATTTATTTTCTTATTTATTTTAGTTTTATGCAAAAGTTGAGAATGTTTCAACTCTTGAGTTTGGGATTTTAGACCTTCATCAGTAAATGTTTAGTAAGTATTTGGTTTTAAAATGTTGCAAAGATTTCAATTTAAAAATCCAGAAGAAAAGATGACCAACTCAGTGATCAGTGATGAAAATTGAATTCTATAGAAAAGTCTAAGAAAAACCTAATGAAATTAAATTTGAATTCTATAGTGAAATATGCCCCAAAATAACCAAACTAAAATGGACAATGGAATCATTGGATTCTTTTAAAATTACGGGGAAGAATTAATCCAATGAAGTTCCTGTATTAATCATATTAACCATTTAGCCCTGTAAATATTGTATATGTTGTCATACAAGGCAACTGGGCATATTAGACGACCCCCAAATTTTCAAATAAGCATATTTTATGTTCCTTGGAAAAAATAATATTACCAGCTATATGTTTTGTGAAAAAATAATATTACCAGCTATACATTTTTGAGGAATAAAATATTAATATATTAATAAAATATTAAACAGATTTTTGACAAAACAAAAATATTACCAGGAAAAAAAAAAAAAGAAAAAGTTGTCTATATTAAATGACCCATTGAGGTGTTGATATGCTGTAAACCAAACCAAACTATGCTTACCAGTGTCTTCCTTGAATAATTTACTATAAACATCATTTTTCCTGAATGCCCTTACTGGTCAAGTTCTTTGAATGTGCACCCAACGTTAGCAGTTTTGTTTTGTTTAGTGTGTGACGATGGCTTTGGATTTCTCTCTTGATGAATATGCATTTTATTGTTGTCGTGCAATCATAGCACATCTTATATAAGGTAAGAGTACTTTTATTACATTACAGTTTTATGAATGATTAATATGAATTAAGTTGTTTCAGTAGAAAATATTTGTGTCGATAGTTACCAAAGCAGAAGTTAGGGTACTGTCAAAAATCTTCCATGCTAACAACTTAAGATAAATAACAGGATTTAAGGATCACATTTTATACCTGGAGTATAAGACGCCCCCCCCCCAGTTTTGGGGAGTGTTTGTTAAGGTGAAAAGGTTGCCTTGTATGCAGACGTATACAGCATTGGCTTTCAAAGTCTCATTGTCTGCATAACTGTGTTATTTGCAATGATGTCGTGACATATTATGGCAGAGTGTACATGGGGGAGGCTTAATGCCGAGAGTTGATATTTACGCGGCAGGTTTAGGCCGGTTGAATGCTAAACTGCTAAACATACTAAAATTGATCCTGATTACAGAGGGTATATTCATTTTACATTGAATTGTCATGGGCAATAAAGAACAGAGTTTGTGTCATAAGAACAAGAGATCAACTTTTTTATTTTATGGATCATGACTGACCACAACTTCCTATCCTTTGTATGGTTAGGCAATATTGTCCACTTACTATCCTTCCCAGTCTGTTCTGCCATCTGTTTACCCATTTATTTCTCTTACTCTCAGAATGTCTTGTGAGGGTCAAATTCTCCAAGCCCTCTTTTCTTATTACATGTCCCAGACAGTTCAAATGTTTCTCTATGATTCTGATGAGACCAGCCCAATGGCTGGATGTGGGTGAGAAGCCAAAACATCAAATGGAACTATACTATCATGTTTGGTAGTTTGTGGAAGTAAGCATGTGGTGAAGCAGGTCTGGATTTGTTTTCTTCAAAGAATTCAAACAATGCAAATAAGTATGTGGACCAGTTTCAACGAGTGCAGTCAAACAAGGCACCATTTGGCGAATAGAAAGGCTGTCATTCTACTGAATGATAATGTCTGTCTTTATGTTGTGAAAAAAAAAAAAAAAAAAAAAAAAAAAAGAAGTCTCTAAACTTAAATCAGTTACACCCTAATTACTTACCTGACCTATCACTTTTTTTTTTCAAGCATTAAGACAAGCAAAAACTTCTCTAATTAGAATGGACCTGAAGAAGCCTTTTTATCAGCTCTGTAGAGTAAGTGGCCATTGTTAAACATAAATAAATAAATGGATGGCAGAATTGCCCAACAAACAGAATCAACAAAATCTGCAATAAACAATAACAAGAAAAGAATAAGGCAAAAAAAAAAAAAAAAAAATAAATAAAATAAAATAAAGCAAGCAAACACAATAAATGCAAAAGGTAAATTAATAAGTAATATGACAAAAAAAAATTCACAAACTCAAATTCAGGTTGACACACAAAAGTTAATTCGAATGAACAAATGTTACATTCTGATTTCAAGGCAAAACAGACAGACTGAGTCATATCAAAACCAAGAATTGGCCTGTTTTATTGGCTACGAAGAAATCCCAGAATGCATTTGAATGCTTCTGCCTATAAATAGGGGAGACGGACAGTCTTGCAGTCATTCCTACACGTTATTGGAACCAACAAGCCCTTTAAATGAAGATTTTTTTTTTTTGGCTTAGAATAAATGTTTATAGCTCAGGATAGAATATTTCAATTAAATAACCAATTTACTTTTCTATGGCTTTCTGTTTTAAATTTATTTTGAAGAACTACACACACACACACACTATAAGGTTTACTGAAAACTGCCTTCATCCTTCAGAATAGACACAGATACAAAAGTGACTGAATATCTGGTGATTTTAATCATATTAGATGTCAAGTTAACAGTAGGAGCTTTCCAGGTGTCCTTGGAATTGTGAGATTGGAAGACAATCTTGACAATCCACTAGTGATCTAAGGGATTCAATTCAAGAGATTTAGGGAGTCACATGATGCTAACTGATAGGATTGTGAAAGTTCTTGGTCAGTTGCTTGGGAGGTATTAGTGAGCAACTGGAACATGTACAGGATCTCCTGGGTTAGCCATCTCTTCAAATCCAGTGCTTGTCAGCAATGCCTAGATTCCTGACGTAAAGAGTGACATTGACTCTGAGGCCCTACTAGAAGGAGGTTTTCTTGCTCACAACCCACTGTACCATCACAGACGATGTAAAATGTTCGGTGCATCACTGTGAGGGGTTTTGCACAGAGCCACTTGTCATACCCCTGTTGATCTTCTGGTCGAAGTTCTCATTGGAGAAGAAAGAGAATCTACCAGGTTTTTTTCAATTTTTTCAGAAAGTGCTTGGATTGGGTCACAGAGACTTGTATATGATGTCATTATGCACTACATATCTCAAAGTGGACTGCTAATTTGAGCTGCTAGGCATTGTTTCTCACTGATATGCTGGAGACAGGTCATGATTGATGATGTACTAGACATACTGCATTATGTTTGACCATCTCGAATCTTTTTCTTGTTGACAAGGCTGCAGATGACATACTCCCACATAAAGTGCACTGATTGTTCCTGACCTTGGACAAGAAGGATCAGGCCATTTTTCAAAAGTGTAAATAATAACTCCTCAATCCCAGAAATTCAGACAGAAATTTCACTTATTGATTTCATTTTGGGGGTACTGCATATAGGGAGCATTTGTTTGCTGACCCCAGAAGGAAAAAAAGAAAAAAAAAAAAAAAAAAAAAAAAAGAAGAGAAATTGCATAATTTTTTTTTATTTTCTTGAAATATTAAAGATACCATCATTATACTGAATGGATAGGATTGGTATGCAGAAGTGATTTGCCAAGAAGAAATTACGAAATTCACATCTATCGAATTTTATTCCCGTCAGCAACAAAATATTGGTAAGATTTCGTTCCACACAAAAAGCAAGTTACATGTTTTCAAAAATTGCTCCATTCTTACAAAGAAATTGAAACTGCAGGCATCTAAAAAATGCTGTGAACAAATTTCTATTTAATCTAATATGAGGTCAGCACGATCTGCCAAAAATTTTATGTGCATGAATAAATACTACAGATATCAAAAATGCCCTGACCTTTTTTATTAGTATTCACTTACTTTTATTTAGGGTTCAATATTTTATTTACCATTTCTTATAATTTCAATTAGAAGAAAGAAAAAAAATAAAAAATAAAAATAATGCAAATTTTGTAACTTGAAATGATAATTTTGACTTTTGAGTTCTTTAACACTTCCACTGCTGTGTACATAATTATGTACAAAGCTTACATTGCCTGCTGCTGAAATATATATATATATATATATATATATATATATATATATATATATATATATATATATATATATATATGTGTGTGTGTTTTTCAAGATACTATGAACTGTTGGTGCTTTGTGTTTATTTTATTTAAATCAATTCCCCCTAAGCAAGGCAGTAATGCCACTGATATGTAAGGGGCTACTGGGGATTGAAGAGAATGAAAAGACTTTACAGGGAACTGGAAGCCAAATGCTAAATGAGGAACAAGGGATAAACCTCTACTCCTGTTCAAAAAACTGGGGACGAGGGTTAACTGGACAATAGTTGAACCTATCTACACCTAAACAAACCAGCACTTACTGCTATTTCTAAGCACCTGTGTAAAAAGAGAGTAGCATACGACACACCTAGTTTTGTATTTTTATTATTATTTTTTTATATTTTTATTATCTGGTGTGTTGGAGGTTGTTGCTTAGTTTAGTCTGTACTTCAGAGCTTCTGACTGAAACCAAAAATGTGGCAACAATTGAGAAATTGCCGTCAGCATTTTTATAGTTATTTATTTACAGTCAATGACAGTTTCCTATTTCATTGAAAATGGGACCAGTACAGCCAGGCAATAATGATATAACAATACAGCTGTGAAAGTATCAAAAAGATTACTCTACATCAATTGATAATAAACAAGTTGTTCCTTACTTTTCTGATCAGTGATATTATGTAAGGTCCTGATCTTAGGTTTATTGTCAATAAGTGTAAGATTAGCACACTCTCAATGTATTTTCTTCTTAGTGAATCCTTTTCTTTCCTCGTCGGAGTGGCATTTATTAAGATGATTATTGCAGCTACCAATCTATTAATGGTGAAACACCAATGCATTTAAAGTGTTGTTATGCAGCAATCTCTGCAATGTTTATCTAGTCTTTCACCAATTTTGATCATTAGGTATTTCGTACAGTCTATTCTGTATATTCTTGCCTTTGTCTCCTTTTCTTTCTTTCTCTCTCTCTCTCTCTCTATATATATATATATATATAAAGAACAATATTGGGCAATATTGTATGACAAAATGGAAAAAGTTCCTTTAGGAATTCATTGGACTAAATTTGTTATCTTGGTACGACTACATATGTGCATGAATGAGAAGTGCTGGGGATTTTAGAATTTTTTATTTTTTTTATTTATATCTAGTCAAATTCATTTCTTTTCATCACTTTTGTTAGTATATATCCCACACTGTGATAATAGAAGATTTGCTAGAAAAAAAGCATCTTTGAAGAAACTAGAAGTGTTGGAAAAAAATAATCACTAAAAATGCCAAATCTGCTGGACTGCAATTCCATAAAAAGTATGTTGCAACAAAGCTGAAAGCTTCAGTTTAAAATTTGCCACCAGTTTCTGCAAAAGAGACTTGGTAGACACTATAGTAAAAATCATAAGTAAAATGACTCCAAATTCACCAAAAGGTTTCATTCAAGGCATAATCACTGCTACTATAGAAATCAACAATGAAAATACATTACCACAGAGACACTTAAATGCACTAAAGAACCTAGTGAGAAATAAAGAAATTCACTTCACTCCCTTGACAGGGGAGTGGGGGATTGTGATCATGAATAAGAATACATTTATAGAAAAAATTAACTCACTACTCAACGATACCAACACAGACAAAAAAAAAAAAAAAAAAAAAAAAAAAAGAAACAAACAAAAAATAATTATTGAAATACAAAAATTTAACAAGGAAATCAGGAAACTAATTAAAAATGAAAACAAATCTTTGTATAGACTCATAGAATATCACTCTAGAGCATGCAAACTTTACGGTCTCCCTAAAACCCACAAAACAGGTATCCTGATTCACTTCATCATCTCAGGAAGAGACAGTGTCCCTCCATAAACTAGAGAAAACTGTAACAAAAATTCTACCCCCTCTCCTTGGAACAATCAATCCGTCTCATATAAAGAACTCGGGCAGCCTAGTGGAAAAATTAAGGCAAATGAACATGACCAACAAACGAACGGCCATCCTAGATATAAAATCCCTCTACACCCAACGTTCCAATTGAAAAATGCCTAAATCTCCTAAAAAAGCATCTAACACAATATAGGATAAAAGCTTTTTCTACCAACAGCTAAAATAATAAAAATTTGCCATCTCATCACTAATCAATGCTACTTCACATTTAATAATGATTGTTACAAACAAAAATTTGGATTACCAATGAGATCACCTCTCAGTGGTGTGGTGGCATGTATCTTAGAATTTCTTGAATCTGGTCCTTTCCAAAATATTTTACCCAAACAACCAACATATTTCTGTTGTATTGATGATGCTCTACTTATATATCCTCATGACACTGATTTACCTGACCTAGTAGATCAACTAAACAAAGTCAAAGACACAATGGAATTTACATACGAAATGAAAGAACACAATTAGAACACTTTCTAGATATTAAGCTACACCACATTAACAACAGTTTAAAACTAGGTATCCATTGGAAATCAACCAACAAACCATATACATTTCTATTCCTATCATAACAATTAAATAAAGTCTGGCATAAGAGAACTCAGAATATGCAGCCCAGATTATTTACACAAAGTAGAGAAATACATTGAAAACACTTTCAAATTTCTCCAGTAATCATTTTATATTCAATGCAAAACAAAAGGCTCATAAAATATTCTAAAACAAAAAAATGCCCCCTCCTCAAAAAAACCCCAATGAATCAAAAGAATATTATCCCCCCAACTGACACTATCACATCTAAAATTGAAAAGAATCCATCTAAACTCAGCATAAAATTTGTTACTACTACACCTAAAACAATAAAAGATTTAGTCAATGCTAAGCAAAACAATAAGCTAAAACTTGAAGGAGTTTATTCCATCATCTGTAATAATTGACACAAAAAATACATCGGAGAAACCTCAAGGAATCTAAACAAAATATTATATACACAAAAAAGGGACATTTTATAAAACAATAAGTCAAATGTGTTGGTTATCCACCGGAACAAGACTGACCTCAATTTTGACATCAGAAATGCTACTTTGATCAAAGAAGAAAACAATTCACTATGACGTAAATGACTAGAGAATGCCTTGATCACAAGATCATCTACAGTAAAAATTTGTGCCTTGGCTCTTACAACATTTCCCCATTTCTCACAGATCTTCTAATATCACAGTGTGGAATACTTAATTACAAAAGTGACGGAAAGATTTTATATATATATATATATGTATAGGATTAATGAGTATAAGTTTGTCACTTAGATGATCAATGTCACCTTCAGCATCCCAACTCCAGAGTTTTGTAGGCAGACCTGTCTGTCTGTCCTCTCTTTAGTGGGTAGAGAGCAAATGTTTCTTAAGGCAAATATTAAAGACAACAGGCATTTTATGTAGATTAATTTTACTGATCATCTTTTTAAAATTATGAATAAAATTACTGACAGAATTTCCTCCTTGTCTGAGAAGGATTATTGAAAAACAAAAATAAACCAACTGATCCTCTTTGGTATATAATGCAAAGGCAGAATTTTAATAATTGTGGGGCTAGATTTTTCTCAGTATGCAAAACAGGAGTCATAATAAAGGTGTGGTTGAAAAATCATTTCAAATGTAACAAAATGCAAAATTAATAAATGCCATGGTGTCAATAAGCCTCAGAAAAATTTCAATAAATAAATAAAACTCATTTACATAAAAAATATATTCCATTGTTTTATAGGGAGTGTTATTGAATTTTAGGTTAAGATTGGATAAGTTATTTTTGCTGGTGAGTGTTATTATAGAGTTGGTAGGTAGGATTACTGTCTACTTTTGGTGTGGTTGTTGGGATTATTATTATTATTATTATTATTTGGGGATTTTGTAGGCTTTGCATTGTACAGGAAGGACTCTCATAATATGAATTCTTGCTCAAAGAAGAAAAAAACATTAAAAACACTTTCAAATTCTTCCAAGACCAGAATAATTTCTTGGATAATGGTATACATAATATCACTGAACATCACAAAACCAATAGCAACACAATGTTGTTTATGAGTTTATAGAGAAAAAAAAACAGAGATCTACTCAGAGTGGACTGATTTAAAATCCAACAGACATTAACGACTTCTTACATTATATATAAAAAATTATAACATTCAACATGTACACACATCTGTGTAGACAGGCACATGGGTGCACAAATTGCATACTATGAAAAAAAAAAAAAAAAAAAAAATTGCACTAATAACAAGTTTTATGTTTTATTTCAAGTACAAAACAACAACTATATTTTCTGCCATTTAAAAAAATTACCAGGAGTGGCCTCAAACTTGTGTGTGTGTGTATATATATATATATATATATATATATATGCACACACTTGGTTATTTTTTGTTTTTTATGTAAATTTATTTCTATTTGTTTATAAAATGTTTTTAAATAGTTTTTTTTTTTTATTTGGGTACTTTTCTTTTAAAGGGTTTATTCTTTATATATATATATATATATATATATATATATAGTATTTAATGGTATAGTATAATGATTATATATTTGATATTTAATAATAATAAAAAATATGTATAATATAATGATATATTATAATAATGTACTAAAAATATAATTATAATGTCATTAGTTGTAGTTATTTAATAATACTTAATAATAATATTCAATAAATGTTCAATTTAATATAGTAATTTTAATTAAAATAGTATTATTTATGATGTGTTGATATAATTAATAATATAATAGTATTTAATATAATGACATGTGGTGTATTGATGTTAATATATTGATATATAATATTTGGTGTAATAATATATCATTTAATAATTCATATTATTTAATGAGGTATTTATACTTTATGTGGCATTTCTTAATATAATAATATTTAATAGTTTTTTAATATTTTAATATTTTATTTACTATTAACTAATTTAATAATATTTAATTATAATTATATTATTTAATAATATAATATTGTTATTTAATAATGATATAATAATTCATATAATATAATAATTATATATATTTAATTATTATATCTCTTTTTTTTCTTTATATTCTTTCCTTTGATTATTTATCAGTTATTACTTATTATTTACTAAATTATACATTTCTTTTAATAATTAACCCAACTATAATATTTTTCTTAATCAATTTATACACACTGCTTTTTACACATAATTTTTCTAATTTTAAGTGTAGATTTTTCCTTTTCATTTGCTTTTCTTATATTACTGGTTTCTTATCTCTTATCTATAAAAGGCAGGATGTGTGTGTGTGTGTGTAACAGATTTGCACCAAAATTTACATGCACATGCTCCAAGTTAGCGGGAAGGCCAAGACCGACTTTGCATTACCCAACTCCCATCGATAGTGGAAATAATCGATTTTTTCATGCTTCTATGGCAGTTTTCATGTAGTTTGCGACCATTTTCTACTGGCCAGAGTGAGAGCCACAAATAGGCAGGAAGATTCTATTGGTCAACATGAGAGCCAACAATTGACTGACACGAATGTTAACTAGCATGCAAAAAAAATCGATAGCTGCATTCGTCACAAGTGGGAAAAATTTAAATCTGCATGGCACTTTACTCCAATTGGCTCATTCGCTTGCTTAAACTCAATGTTGATTCTGATTCCACAGAACTGGGTTGGGTGTGAAAAAGTATTTGTTGTTAACATTCTTTTTTCATTCGGTTTTTCCAGTTACAAGTCCTTTTTTAAAGCTGATCATTTTGTGTTCATTTTGTTTAGTTCTTTTTTCGTAACAGATTTAATGTTTAGTATAGAGCTTAGAAAAAATTTGCAGTGTGAGATAGGCAAGAAGTAAGGCATGTAGCAACATCAGCACGGCAAAGGGCACTCCTTTAAAGGCAAGGAAGGGCAAAAATATTTTAAGTCAAGTGATAAGGATTGCTGTATGAATCATACGATTTTTGAATCAAGCACGGGCAACACTGGGCCATGCTGCTAGTATAAAATAAAAAATCTTCTCTGAATTTTTATTTCCTTGTAGATGGTAACAGTTTAGTATAGGTTAATATGTTATTTTTAATTTAAAATATAGAATATTAAATGACACGTTTCCTAGAAATAAAACAATTAAATCATTATATGTTTTTTTAATATTTTATTATATTAATAATTCTGCAATTTTTCTCATTAATATAAATATTTTATTATATCTCTTAATATTGAATTAATAGTAATTTTATTGATTGAAACCAAGGTGAATATTCTTATATGTATCTGTCTCCTCGTACCATTCCCATGTCTAGACATTACTACCCTCTCTCTACTTTCTTTTCTCTCAATTTCTTCCTCTTCCTATCTTGTCTCTTCACTATTTCTTTTACTCTTTCTTCCTTTTTCCATTTGAACCTAGCCTTGTGAGTGAATTTGGAGAGACAGAACTGTTTGAAAGCTAACAACAGTTGTGCTAGCAAAGAGTCACAAGTCAATGTGGCGGTGATTTTTTAGTATACTGACCTTATTCAAACTGTTGACCACACAACATTCTTTCCCACACACTGTAACTAAGGTTTGCTTAGCATAGTTGCAGTAGAAACTACAGGTGGCCGCTGTTGATGTTGAACAAACACAAACGTGCCTGAGCAGGTGTTTGCAGCAGGGATTAGCTAGCTACCATAAGCAGACAGGCATACTCAGATATGAGGCCAGCTATACTGTGAACAATAACGTGTCAGAAATGTTTGTGCTGGAAGTTTCTCACTTAAAAATATTTTTGTGGTTGGGCAGACCAGCTGAGGTTGGTGGCAATCAGCCAATTAATATATGAATTAAAGATAACTTAGATGATGACTAAGGATTTAGGTATATGTGGTTTCCACACAAGTGAAAATAATACTGCATTGTATTTCATTATTAAAGATAATGAAAATGTTCAATTCACGAAACAGTTTGTGACATATGATGAAAAGTAGATACTTTACAACAACTTGAAAAGCAGAGGATTGTGCAGGAACATACATGAACTCTCACTAAACATATGAAAGGATGGTTGTCATCTAATGTAGATGGTATATAGACTGGTGATTCAAAAGGCATATTCTCTTAAACTCCTGGAAAACCAAACTCATCTGAACGAGTACAGTGTCATTTCAAGGTAGTAATTGATGGAAAGTGTCCAGATTAATTTAATAGAATGGATGTAAATATTCCATTAGTCTAGGAGTTTCCAACCTTTTTTGTGTTATTGCACACTTTCACATGGAAAATTTTTTCCATTGCCCACCTGTATAGTAAATATTCAAAAACATATTAAAATTGATAAAGGATTTATTATTAGTTCATAAACTGTCTTTGTGATATAATAAAAAATACTAAAGGAAGGTAACAAATAATGCTGAATTATGTGGTCAAGAATTTTTCATATTGTTTTATACTAGAGTAATGTGTCTTTTTTTTTTCTTCTCTTTAAAAATTAACAAAGCTCATTCTTCTGTTGTGAAACTTTTAAGACAACTGACAGTTTCTTACATAACAGCTGAACAAATGAGAAATTACCATCTCAACTTGGAGAGACTTTGATTGTAAGTCCTGAGTTCTTGAGGAAATTCCACCTACCATTTCTCAGGATGAATTCATGATTACCATTTATCCCACGGATTTTAAACAAACATCAAAGGCAGGATTTTTCTTGACATACAAGCCTAAATAAATAACCAAAACATTGAGTTCAGAATATTTCAAGTGCAAAATGAAAAGAAAAAAAAGAACGTCTTATAAAGCTTTGTGTGTGTGTCTATATATATATATATATATATATATATATATATATATATATATATATGTATGTATGTGAAAATATATAGAAAATAGGAAAGAACTGGTTAGGTAAATAATCCAAAGCTCTTTAGTACTTTTGTTATTATTTTTTAAAAATAGTGCTCAATACAAAAGTAGAGCATAAATATTATTTATTTAAAAATATGATTCCAACACGCTACATAAGAGGTCTCATGTTTCAAAACAAAAGCCGAAAACTTCAATTATTTGAATTAAATTGAGTTAAAGTAAGCTCTGTTCCATCTTCAAGCGAAACGCTTGAAGTTGGAACAGAGCTTACTTTAACTCAATTTAATTCAAATAATTATATTGAAGTTTTTGGCTCTTGTTTTGAAACATGAGACCTCTTATGTGGCGTGTTGGAATCATATTTTTAAATAAATAATTATATATATATATATATATATATATATATATATATGTGCGTATAACAATACAATATGGTGTACAACCAGGAACTGACCCATACCACCTTCCATCTGGAACCATATGACGATATATATTCTTTTATACACACACATTATATATATATATATATATATATATATATATATATATATATATATATATATATATATATATATATATATTTGAGTATAGTGCAAGTTTTTTTATGATCAATTTTTTATGGAAAACATAGTGGGTTGCATTATACATAAGTTATCTTTTTTGAAGGAGTTAAAAATTATGCACTTCAGTGACTGACTACACTAGATGCAGGGAATTCTTTTCTAGAGGGGTTAAAATTTATGCCAAAATATTCACTAGTCGCATCATACATGAAGTCATCTTTTACATGAGGATATACAGTGTGTGCATATTATCATCAATACCAAAATTCACTACTCAGTTTCATTTAGCCCTCAGTTTATTTTATATTTTAAGCTTTAGCTTTTATTTTTAGTGTATATATATATATATATATATATATATATATATATATAGTAAAGATAACAAATCTGTTGGTATATAATCCAAGTGGATCCTAGTAATATAAAATATTAAAACTTATCCACAAATTTATATATTTCAATGTTTTTTTTAAACCCCTTTTTATTCCTCTTAATTTTAAATTAATATTTCATTCTTCATATAAACCCCAAATTAATGTCATATGGTTAATATTTGGGTTTAATTTTATAAAATATCTTCCCTTTAAGACAAATAGCTTACCCCCATCCCCTGACCTCTGTAATGTGCCTTTTGTCTGACTGAAACATTGAAATGGATAAATTCTGTATTAGATTTTTGACAGGTTGATTATTTTTTTCTTTTTAGCTCTTACAGTTAAATTTCTATTTCTGATTTGAACTCAGTCCACCCCGGGGCTGATAAGACAGACAACCGATATCTTCATCTGCCGAAATAGGCTATTCCCCATATGAGGTGATTTGGGATTTTATTGTTTATTAATTTATATTTTTCAGTTATTGCAGTCTTGTGCACGTGTTTCAAACAGGTTCAAGTCCAATGTGGCTTTCAGTGTTTGAGTTGGTCCTTTTATCTTTGAAGAGGATAACCTCATGGTCTTTTCCCCCCGATGGGAGCTCATTGAATAGGACTTGACATGGAAACCTTGACTTCTGACCTGATGCTATCAAAAATGGTGTTTAATGATGAACGATTTGATGCTTTGACTCTTGCCTCTTTCCTGGACTTTTGTGTTGGTCACACAGTAATTCCATTTGATGTTCAAGAATGAAGAAAAATTTTGCCAATGAAAACGTTTTAATCTTTTGGATATTGTGGCAATATAGAGCTCAGGTTTTGCAACCAAAGTTAAAATGACAACAGCAACATAGATCACAATTTTTGTTGTTAAAACATCCATTATAATAACATTTGAAATTATATATATATATATATATATATATATATATATATATATATATATATATATATATATATACACACACATAAAGTAGTATAAAAATTTATATGTCTGTCTTTTTTTTAAATTTCAGAGATATAAAGATTGCTATGAGTTGTAAAAATCATAAAATCTAAAGATAGAAATGATATTCAAAAGTTCTTGAGTGATGAGAGCATAATATTGGAAACTGAAAAGTTGATCAGAGAACAAAAAAAAGAAAAAGAAAAGTAAAACATAAGCCAGAAGAAAATAACTGGGTTTAAGAATCCCTTTACAAGGTTTGAAAAAAAAAAAAAAAAAAAAAATCCATATCTGATCGAGCATCATTCGTACTCAATCTTCAAGCATTGCAACTCATTTCAACGGAAAAAACTCCAAAATACAGCACCACCTAAATCTTTAATGAAGCCAATGTTCGAAATAACCTGATTTTATATACACACACACACACAGGTAAAAATCCGTGATAAGTAATGTGATTTAAATTTAAAGTACCATAAAAATTTCATAATAGAATAACCATCATAATAACAATAATAAATAAAATACTATAACATTTCATAAATTATTGATTTTTACTTTTATCATTGGTATTTTATGTCAGTTATTAAATTTTTAAATTTATCCAAGTAAATTTTATATTATTTTAAATTTTATTTTATTTATAGTGTCAATCAAATATTAGAAAATTGCTGAAAATATTACGTTAATTTAAAAAATTACTAGGAAGTTAAAAATCAAAAAAATGCATTCATTTAGATTTCATAAATTTATGTAAGTTCTGGTCATCCATACTAGCTGTAATCACCTTTAACTTATTGGCGGTGTCGATAACATCAATAATGACATGATCAAAAGAGGAGACATTGTTAAGAAATGCTTGTATACTATATTTGTTATGCTATAAGTGATATTTGTTTCAAATAAAATTAATTTAATTTTAAATTTACTAATTTTACTCAAATAATGTGACACAAATATATATTTTATTTTTTGAAGATTTTTAAAAGATAATTTTAAGAAATTTATAATCAAAACAAAATTAAGAAAATGGCTGCTTTTAAGAATATTTTCTTAAATCAGTTAAAAAGTTGAGATTACAATCTATATAATTTTTACTTAAAATACACCAGAATATTTTACTTATTAGAGATAGTAAATTTAATCATTTACTTTTCAATTAATGCTAAAATGAAATCTTCACGAATGCTTTTTTAAAAATTAATTTTAAACTTTAGGTATTGAAAATTCACACACACCAGATGTAACAGAAAAATTGTCCAAATTGTGTAAAAGCATAATTATCCATTCCACAAACTGCTTAATATCTTAAAAAAAAAAAACAAAAAAAAAAACACTAAAATAATTGAGTTTCTTTTTTCCAGGTTTTCAGATAAGACGTTTAGCCATCATGGCACCATTTGTCATAAAAATCACTGAAAAACCTTTGAGTTATTTAGCTAGAAAGAGTCCAGGTTAAAATTGTTTTTTGTCAGCCCCACTGTCTTCCCAAATGAGTAATGTTGAGAGGAAAAGGATCATTCAGGCCTTTAGTAATGGTACCAACATTTATATTTTGGCTTCCATGTTAAAAGTCTATTCAAGGACCATCATGAGAAAAATGAATAATTTAAAAAAAAAAAAGGAACAGTAAAGAAAAAAAACTGGATGAGGAGGTCATACCAGGAAGAGGGATCATCATTTCAACTTGTGTATGCAATGCAATCAGAAATATGTGATGTCAAATTTCACTGACAAAAAATAACAGTTGTCAGGTTTATCTTGGGCCCAATGATGACGTTTCAAATCTTGTGTAGGATACGTCAGCTGCAACATGACAACAGTAAAAAGAACAACATTAATAGCGTTATTTGAAATATAGTTGACAAAGCTACAGATGGGTCCTCAAGTTCTGTATCAATCAATCAATTGAAATATTTGATGAGAAAGTTGATATTTCTGTTTAATCTAAACAGACTGACACACAAACATTCAGTTTTTATTTTTATGGAAACTCCTAAAATATTCTGCCAAGCATTTATTTTACATTTTTTTTTTTTGATCTAATTTTATGAATTGTCATTATTATACTTTCATCTATTCAAACTAGTGTCTTTAGAACATCTGTCATAGTAATAGCAATAGAGTAGTGAAAGGCTAGCAGTATTTCCGTCTCTGGGACAAGGCTTGTAGGGTGGAGAATAATTCATCACTCACAAGGTCACACAATCACTTTTGAACTCAAAGATTTTTCTTTAAAATTATATTAACCTCTACTTTACCAAAACTGTATAAAAAAAAAAAAAAAATGATGGCAAATTTTAGTAATTTTGTAGGTGCCCTGATTACATTTTTTGTACTTGTAAGCTAAGATTTTTATCTGTTTGTTTCACATTATTAAAAATATTCAAAGGAAGGTAACATGAAACAAAAACAAACTCTTAGCAATCTGTTTTGACTACTAATAATGAGATATAGTAGCAGGAGTCTTGTTTGCTTATTGTGTAATGTATCATGTTACCATAATAATGGAATATCTCATTACTAAGAAGGGGGTGATCAGGCTGTGTAACTGATACATAGTCTTAAGACAGATGAGAAGTAATTATAATATGAGCAGATACAAGTCACAAGAAAGCAAAAAGAGTGATCTAAGGGAAATAATGCTCTTGTTTTTTTTATGTTGTCATGGTCTTATTTTCATCAGTGCAAAAAAAAAAAAAAAAAAAATTAAAAAAGTAGAAAGAAAGAAAGAAAGAAATGAAAACTAAAATTTGGAACTTACAAAGATATTTTCTTTAAAACATTCATTAAAAGACCAAGTGAATAGAGAGAACTGACAAGACCATCGAATTACAACATCAAAGAGAAAAACACATTTGCTAATAGACAACCTATTGCTAAGCTGTTATTAAATAAGGTTTCCTTATTCCAGCATAAAATTTACCTCAATTTAGTGTGATCAAAAATACTGAACTTTCAACTGGTAGTTTCTGATGGCAAACCCTATTAATCCAATCTCAATTTTCGGGGCTATAGCAATCCATATGACATTCTTCTCTAAGAATCTTTGATTCTTTCAGCTCAGTCTCCCAGATCTGGTGAATAAAGGTCATTAATGAAAAATCTGGTGAATAAAGGTTTTAATGAAAATACTTGGATAAAGGTTCAGTCCTGATACAATTACCTAAACACATCTCAGTCATTAATCAAAAGTTAATTATTTTTAATGTTTATAGGATTTGAACTTTTCTTCACAAGATATTTTGAATATTATGGCCTGCCCTCCCCCTCCAAAAAAATAACAGATTGCATTAGATCTAAGTGCTGACATTAACCCTTGCTCAATCATGAGGACTCTTATTTGAAATAAATTAATCAGTTGTGCATCTTCACTCTCTACAGGGGTGAAGATATGCAAATGTCGAACTGAAGATAATTCATGGAGCTCTTTTGGGAAAGAAAGAAAACAAAATTCAGCTTCAGATTAATTTTCTTGAAGGTGATCAAAATTTATAAGATAAATACTGATTGACTATTCAAAAAAAAAAAAAAAAAAAAAAAAAAAGTACGTACATTTGAATTTTTAAGATTAATGTTCTATGTTTATAGTGGGCACTGTTTTACTTTCTCAACTGATTTTTTTTAAATCAATTTATCCCAAGCAAGGCAATAATTCCACAAAGACACAAGGGGTTACTGGGAGTGAAAGAGAATGAGAAAACTTTAGAAAGAAAAATAAACCTAATCCTACACAGGAAACAAGGTACAAACCTCTCCTCCTATTCAAAAGTCTGGGGAGGAGTGTGAATCGGATGATAAGCCAACTTATCACCCAGTTTATAAATAAATAAATAAAATTTCAGAGTTTAGATGGAGATGTTAGAAGTAAAGAGTTGAAGTAGACCTTAGAAGGAACTAGAAATCCAAACATTTTGTGTAGATAAAGTATATTTACGTAGGAGGTATTAAAAGTAATTTTGTTAAATTTGACCAATAAGGTCTGTACTTGATTTCTTATGGGTTTTTTTTTCGCAATAAAGGAGTGTGAATTGGGCAATAAGTGGACATATCTACTCAATTTATATTTGGATATTTACGTCATGCAAAAAAATAAAATAGAAAGGAATTATTATTCCTTTTTATTTTATATTTTTTGATAATAACTGCCAAATTTTTAAAGAATTCTGATCTTGTTACTGTGTTATTTTTTCTTCTTAAAATCAATTCCTTTTCATGAAAAAGCATTTTTTGAATTTTTGTGTAATATTTGTACACAAAATCTCATTAGAATCAACTGAGAATAAATGTTCTTATAGAAAAAGGTACAAATGTACATTTCCTATGCTTTCTTTCTTGAGAGGAAAAAATAAAAAAAACAAATTGGAAGAAAAATGACAAACAATAGATTTGTGGTTAATGCAAATAAAAACAATTTTAAATTACTTTTAAAAAGATTAAAATCGGTTTTCAAATACAAAAGAGGAAAGAAAACACATCAGTAACTAAAGAAAAAGAATATTTTGATAAATTCCCACAACTTAAATATTTTAAATGAAAACAAAGGAAGAGAGAATAAAAAAGTAAAAGATACTTTCTCTTTCTAAAAAGTAAGAATTTGAAATATTTAGAATAACGCCAACTACAAAAAATATAAGATAGGTGATGTCATGGAAACAACAAGAAAGAAAACTCATAAACAGTGTGTGTGTGTGTATTTTTTAAAATTTTTTTAATCATTTTATACTAAGCAAGGCAATAAAGCCACTAAGACAAGGTTTTACTGAGTGTTAGAATGTAAGAAAAACACTATTAAGAAGTGAGAGAACAATAAAAGAACAGGAATTAAGAAAATAGAAGATAATGATTGACACTGCATTTAAATTTTTGAATGTCAAACTTGACTGGGAAGCAAGAAGCTGGAAGAGGATTCCACAAGCAAGAAGTGTGACAGAAGAAACTGTTAACATAGAACTTACGGTTACATTTAGCCATTTCAACTGGAAAATGATGAGGCCTTTGCTGCCAATCTAGAAATTGCACTTAAATTTGTAAAGTCTATGTACCAAAGATGAAAACTCATGAGAACAGATACCATGAAAGTATTTATAGAAAAGGCACAGGGAAACTATGTTACAGTGTGTGGTAAAGTGGCCAAAACCAAAATGTTTTATGTATATCCACTAGTCACTTTGAATATATATAAATTAACCAATAGACATAACCAAAACATTTTATATTAGATTCCCTCATACAATAATTATCTTTGAGAAGGACTAAATTAAGAAAAGTAGTTGATGTCGAAAATTAATGTCTTGTAAGGGAAACATGATTTCTGTAAATAAATTCAATTTTACTATCAAAATCCATGATGAGTGGATACCATATCTGTCAAACACCAAATTGGGACAGACTAGTTGAACATCATTATATTTGTTGCTATATATATATATATATATATATATATATATATATATATATATATGTCACAGATGAACCTTTTTGTAATTGTTCAGTCACCTTCTCAGGAGAGGTTTCAGATATTGACTGTTGTTTTTCTTATTTATTATTTTTTTTTTTTATTTCTGTATGATAATTTTACTATAATTAATTCATGCACTAGTTGGGGTGCTCTTATTACTGGTGTTAAATTTATTTATTTTTCTTTTATGTGTGTGTGCATGCACGCGTATGTATGAAATGTGATTATTTCTCCTTTTCTTGTCTCCTTATACTCTTTCTCCAATTGCTTTCCTTCTTTTTCATATATAGTCCTTTAAAAGGATTTTGGTGAAATAAATTATTGTAATGGTACTTTAAAGTGGTCTGTTTTTCATTAATATATATATATATATATATATATATATATATATATATATATATATATATATATATATATATGCACGCAAAAAGGAAAACTTAACTTAGCCGATACGTTTCATCCTGAGGGACTCATACAAGGCAAAATGTCTTGATAAAGTCCAAAAGAGTACGAAACATGTTGGTTAAGATAAGTTTTCTTTGTCTTTATTCATATTGTCATTTTACAGATATACTATCTGAAGTTTATTATATATATATATATATATATATATATATATATATGTACAAATAACATTGAAGATTTTTATCAACATCTTGTTATATTCTACTAAAAATGGAAACATTAAGACATGCAAAGAACTGGAAAAATTGATGCAAATTAAAATTTGTAATTATCTCAACATACTCATTAATAAAAAAAAAAAAAAAAAAATAAAAACTTTTGCATGCCCTGCCAGTGATTCATAAACAGATTGTGTCTCATTGATTTCTAACACACTATGTCCAAGAAGAAAACTCTAGTCATAGAAATTAGCAATTGAAGAGTGTGTAACTTCATTCTTTCTATCTCACCAAATGTGCATTTAAATTACATGTTCACCTGTTAATTACCTGTGACACCTTTACTGTAATCCGAGTCAGTATTTCTCAGACCTCATCTGAGATGTGAACAGTTCATTTTTTACACTAGCGAGAAAGCTGTTTGTTTGTTGCTTATTCTTGAACTATAAGAGGTCTGAGAAATTCATTCTGACTCCAGGCAATGAAATAAATGTCTAAAATAAATAACACTGCCCTATTAACCTTCTATTTGTACCCTGTGGTGGTTGAATAACCCCACAAAAAAGTTTGGCTTAATATTTATTAAACGGTAAGGTCAATTTTCATGATGAGTCAAGTAGGCTTCTGAATACATTGATCAAATAACTACAGAGAGTTTTTGGCTTTAGTCAGAATATTTGTGTGGATTAATGGGAACACATGTTTGAGTTGCTATCCCTGATTTTATGTTCATATACAGTGAAATTAAAAACTGCTGGCCTACATTGAGAAATCTTACTAAAGGAAATATACCTCCCAACAGGAATTTAATCTGCATCCTTTTTCTATCAGGGAGACCATTTCTGGAATTGAAACTTGCCATTACCAATTTTGCCAAGGGAGAAATTTGCTTTATCAAGATGGTCCTCGGTGATGAAATTGGTAATGGCATTTTTTGGCTATAAGAATAGTTTCTCTGATGGAAATCGTGATACAGGCTCAATTCCTGTTAGGAGGCATTTTGTTTTTTTAGTAAAATTTTTTGGTCTGGGCTGGTTGTTATTAATTTCATGGATTAAGAATATAAAAACCAGGAAAAACAAGTGAAACTTGTGTACCCACTAAAAATAACATTTATAATAAAAAATAATGGAGGGGGGGGGGAGAGAAGAAATCCTTGAAAAGATTGCACCCACAAATCTAACTAAAGATCAGTCTGCTTATTAAATTCAATTTTATCTTTAAAACTTTTATGCACCTGGAGCATAAAGCAAAATCTTCATTTCAAATATTTTGCTTTTTTAAGTAAAATTTAAAAGTACAAAACCAGAAACAAGCCATGTTTTTCTGCTTCGAAATATACTGGCTTAAATATAGATAAATATAAAATCTTCTTTAAGAAAATGAATTTTTGTGATCACAAGATTAACTTTAAGAAATAAAAATAAAAAAACTAACACTCCTGAAAAAAAAAAAAAAAAAAAGAAAAAGAAAAAGAAAAAAAAAGAAAAGTAACTTGGGAGGAATAAAGAAAGAAGGAAAAATGTTTTTGCAGCTAAAATACGTGTATAATCCGCTTACATTTTGTGCAAAACATAAAAGCAATCCATTCATAGTTTCAAAATATTAATTGCAAAAAAAAAAAAAATTTTTTTTTAAAATATTTCTATCTGAAGATGAAGCGGAAAATTTTTATCAAAGACTCATTTCGCCAGAAAAAGCTTATCATCTCTTTGGCATCATCATTTTGAATAAAAGAAAGGCAATACTATGCATTATATATATATATATGGCAACAGTGATGTGTTGTGACAGGATGATGCAGCCAATATTTTTTTTAAATGCCATAGCTGATGTAAGAGACACGAGGAAAAATTTTGTTTTCTATCTGAAAATTTGCTCTATCCTATAGTGATAATATGCTCTCTTATGTGAAAATAAATAGGAGGTATTACTTTTGGAGCATCCGTCACACACAATTATATATAACTGTTCAAAACAATAGACATTTTATGTTTATTAAATTTAGGCATCTTTTTTAATATTGTATGAATATTCTTTCATAAATGTAATTGCTAGGTGGGGATAAAATGGCTAAATTTCTTTTCTCACTCCCACCCCTTTCTGATGACGATGATGAAATAGGGCTCAAGATAAGTAAACACTAAACACTTTTGGTGTATGGATAAGTTATAACAAATTTAGTATAGAAGAAAAGGAAATTGAACATAGAATAGGCTGCGCTTGAGGTAGTTTTAGCCAACACTACAAACGGCTACAAAAACCAAAACATCAACCTGAAAATTTGAGACATGTTCTTAAAAAGCCTCGTCAGATACCTGGACTTTCATATGAACACCATGCATGTCAACCATAAATAACAGCATTCTAATGGTTAAAAATGGCTTTCAGCAATTGAAGCCTGTGGGTCTTGGAAAAGACTGTCCTTCTTTGAACCTTGTGAACAGGTGCTACAGAATCAAAACCATCACTTGAGGACTTTCAACAGTAGAAACAACTAAAATGGAGAGCACATTTAACCTGAAGAGAAAATAATGATATAATCAATACTGACATTCCATATTACTTCATATAAAAGGTTAGGAAGGAAACTCCCATTAATACCAGAAAGAGCAATATCAGCTACTGGACATGAGAAATCTATTTTCCTGAAAAATTGTTTTAAGAGAAGATTTTATAAATTTCACTCAAAAACAATACTGACTGCCCAGTCAATGAATGCCAACTGTTTGCTTACAAGGATACAGCTAATAATTACAATTTACAAATAAACTATGAATTAACCCACTATAGGGTAAAAAACAGACACAGATGAGAAAAGTGCTCAGTGTCTAATGAGCCATGATATTGTTCCTTATATAAACTTAGTGTATCTTCTGACTGGGGCAAGGGTATAAGTATTATGTGTGCTGTAGCATGCAATCATCAGTTAGCTGACCAGACAACAATGTGCCACAGTGAGAATAAATATACAATTTTAAATGAAGATTTTATTAATTTCAACCAACAGTTGTACTGGCTGCTTAGCCAATGAAATGTTAAATGTTTGCTTATAAGGAAACAACTAATATTACCATTATCAACAAAGATTTCTTCAATTCTGGTAATGTCATTATTCAACCAAACTCGTTTGATATTACAAGGTAACCAAAAATGTTCTGTCCGTTTTTTGATTAGTCATTGAATGTAGTTGAAATATATACGAAATGAATGTAGCAATTGTTTTCAAATTCAGACAGCCGGAAGTAGGAACATCAGACGTTATAAAAAACACGCATACAGTGCCCAGCCATCAGTTATAAGCCGAACAGCTGTGAGAAGGATGGAAGTGTCTAGAGATCTCATTTGGGGCTGTTTGCTTTACGACTTCAAAGTAGGCCTATCAGCAGCTGCATCAAGTCGCCACATATGTCAAGCGTTTGGGGATAGTGCTGTGGATGAACGTACTGCAAGGTGTTGGTTTCGAAAATTCAAGTCGGGAGATTTGTCTCTCCATGATTAGCCTTGCAGTGGACGACCACAGGTCTTGGATATTGGATATTGGATTTAATGGCATGTCAACTCCTATTTGGGTCATTTTATGCCGAAGCCTTATTTATTTATGAATTTAAAATGGTTATCGTCATAGTGTATAAAAGGTTGGGAGGCTGTTGGATTTCATAATCTACTGTATTTTTTTGGATTGCTTTTTCTTGTGATTGTTTCTGATTATATATTTTCATATCTACATCCATGCATGCATATATATGTCTATAAACACATATACACATACATATACACCATTTGAAACATCAAGTTGTTTATTTCTATTGTATTTATTGGTTCCTGTAGGGGTGTATAAATGGAAAGAATTGTGGTGGTTTTATCTAGTGTCACTTGTGTTGCTATTGCTTGTAATTTAGTTTTAATGTGTAATTTGCTCTGCGGTATGTCATTTCTAATCAATATTAACACCCCTCCATTAGCTCTATGTCCTGTATTGTGGTTATAATGGTATTGTTTATAATTTTTAATTTTTAAGTTGGCATTTTCTTGTAAAAAAGTTTCCTGTAAGCAGATGACAGATGGATACAATAGTGACATAAGTATGAGTAGGCCATTGTAATTAGATTTTATTCCACGACAGTTCCATTGCATGATCTTATGTGCCATAGTTATATTTTCATTTTTTGGGGGTAAAGTTACCTATTAGGTTTATATCATTTGTCCTCTCCAGTTTTTTTTCCATCTCTTGAGTTTTTAGAAGCTTTGTCTTCAACTGCTTGTGGTGTCCTTCGGTCAGATTTTGGGTTTTCTTTTGGATTTTGTTTATATTCTTTCTCTTCTATTTCCATATATTCCATAGGTTCAAATTTATTTTCATTTGATATATTGATTCTTGATTTTGAGTTAGATCTTGATCGAGTGTTTTCTTGTTCTGTTCTCACTTTTTTGTCTTTTTGTTTATTTTTCATTTTCTTGGTTTGGGTTTGGGAAGAAGACGGTTCGCTGGAGTTTTGTTCTGTTTTCTTTCCAGAGTTTTTTGCCTTCTTCTGGGTTAATTCCATTTGATTTGGGTTGTTGAGTTATTTTTATTTTGATCCGATTTAAGTTCAATTAAAAAGGTTTTTAATTCTTCAAGGAAAGCTTTTAATTCCTTACATAAATTTGTTATTTCAGTTGTACCTTTTATTTTATCTTCATTGTTTATTTTATTTGCTTTTTGTACCATGGAGGCGTAGGTGTTTTCGTTTATGTTATTTTTAACTTCCTTTCGTGCTTCTGAGAAAGATATATTTTTTTTTTGTATTTTATTATGATTATTTCTTTTTCCTGTTTGTAGATACTACATTGTTTTGAGAGGGCAGAGTGGTTTCCCAAACAGTTTGAGCATAGACTCTCATTTGGACAGTTCTCTTCTTTATGTTCTGGTTCTTTCTCACTACATTTTCCACATGTTTTTTTTTGTTTCGACAGGAATCTCTGTGATGCCCAAATTTGTGGCATCTATAGCATTGAAGAGGGTTTGGTATGTATTGTTCTACTTTTATAATTTCATATCCAATTTTAATTGTTGACGAAATTTGGGGGGAGTTGAAGGTTAGAATGTAGGTATTAGTTTGTATCTCTGCTTCATTTTTCTTTATTGTGATTCTTTTGACATTTGTAACACCTTTAGTTTGGAGTTCTATTTTTATCTCCTCTAGAGTGCACTGGGAGAGCTCCTTGCTTTTTACTACACCCTTTGAGAAATTTAGGGTTTGGTGTGGGTAGGATTTTATTTCTATTTCTTGTAGTTTTTTTTGTCTTATTAGTGTATCCGCATATATCTTTTTTTCCACTTCCACTAGTAATGTTCCATTTTGTAGTTTTTTTTACATTTTTTGGTATGATTATATTTGATATAGCTTTTTGGATTTTAAATGGAGATATTTCTGTTAGTGCTTTCTTGTTTATTGCTTCGAGAACAATAAATCGTGGAAAGTTTTCACTATCATTTTCTGATTCAGAGTCATGATCCACATGTGGTCTCTTGGAAGATTTCTTTTTTTCCATTGATTGTTTTTATTTTTGTTCATCATCCACGCTCCCTACCCACCGCGGAGTCCAGTATTGGGACATGACAAGGGGAAACCCATTCGCCTTGCCATGTCGGGGCTACGTGAATGGTATACTCTCTTTGGGAGGAGTCTTTGAGCACGCGTGTTCCTTTGTTTCCGTTATCCAAGTTTTACGGCTGTGAAGGTTTAGCAGGTGTGTGAGATCCTTTTTTTCTCCCAAATTGATTGACCCTCAGCTACCGCCTTCCATCACATATTTAGGGATAACTGTTAGTTTTGGTTCGGAATAGGAGTGTCAGTTATAGGTTTGGGGTGGATTATACATAATGGGGCTTGACATGACCAGCCGATTGATCGGATCGGGCCCCTCTGACTGCCCGTCTAGCCCAGGTAAGGGACAAAGTGGTGTGTTACAGGATTGTGACCGCTTTACACCTGGGTTACAACTTGCTCAACCACCAGGATCCCGTCCCCAGACATTACGGGTCACCACCCAGGCCAACTGAGGGACTTTTACCCTCTGCAGGGGGGCAGTCGGCATATTCTGATGCCCCATCAACCGGGCACCACGGGTTTTGAATGACGGATTCCTGAAGGCGGCCATTGAAGAGGACAATAGTCTAATGTGTGGTGAACTTGCAAGACAGTTCAACGTCTCTGATGAAACGGTTAGACTTCACCTGCACCGCCTAGGTAAGACGTACAAACTGAGCAAGTGGGTTCCGCAAACGCTGTTGGAGGTCCACAAGAGACAACGAGTGGCAGTCTGTGTATCGCTGCTTTCCCGCCACCGTACCACATCCTTATTCAAACAAGTGCTTACCATTGATGAAAAGTGGGTTCTGTATGAAACTCCCAAGCGTTCCAGACATTGGTTGATTCCTCAGGGTGCTGTCCCTCACACTGCAAGACCGCCTATGCACCCATGCGAGATTATGCTTTGTGTCTGGTGGACTGGTCATTATGAGCTGCTACCAACGGCCCAAATGGTCACTGGAGACCTATACTCGCAGCAATTGAAACGTGTGCAACAGGCATTGCGCCAGAAGGAGCCAGCACTGGTGAATTGCAAAGGCGTGCTTTTCCTCCATGACAACGCCAGGTCGCATACAGCAACTTGGGTGGGAGACTTTGCGCCATCCACCTTATTCACCTGACCTTGCGCCATCCGATTACCACCTCTTCCACTCCCTGGTGGAAAATCCTTCACCAATGAAGCAGACTTGCGCAAAGCCCTCATGGACTTCTTTGCATCACCCCCCCCCCCCCAGTTCTACTGCAAGGGCATTGAACAGCTGGAGACACGTTGGCAGAAGGTGCTGGATGCCGATGGTGACTACTTCGAAGGCTAAATATAAGTTACACATACTGTGAAGCGTTTTCTTTTTTTCCTTTAAAAACGGACAGAACGTTTTTTGGTTACCTTGTATATATCTCTCCAAGTAACATGAGAATGAATAGAAGACAACATTCATAACATTTAATTTGAAAGAAAGCTCAATACAAAGTAGAGCAATATTGTTTATTTTAGGATATTACATGGAAAAACATGTCAAAATCGCTACACAATTGCAGTCATGTTTCAATGTGTATCAATGCATCTCATCAGGTGATTGTAAATTACTGGCGAGTGAACGATTTATTTAAATGTAAAAGCAAAATACAATCTCTTTTTATGAAAAAAGAAGGGGGGTTTATAAGGTTTGTGGGCTTTACACAGATCAACCAATCAAATATGACCTACGTTAAATTTAAACTAAGTGAAGAACCAAAAATTCAGAAATTATTTTTCATAAATAGGTCATGACCTGTAGATAGGCAGTCAATGGCAGCACAGAAGTTAAACAGGAGCGGATGTTAATGCCATTTTGATATGTTTGCGATGTAATATCCTAAAAAAAAAAAAAATATGTGCATGCATATATATATATATATATATATATATATATATATATATGATATCTAACCAATGTTAGTCAATTTAAAATTGTGGTACTGAGAATTGCTGCAATGAATGAAAACACTGCCAGGTTCAAGAACACATATTCATTAATTTTGAGTATTCTCTGAGAAGCTTGACATGGCAGCAAAGCCGAATGTTGGAAGCCCTTAGCGATGCTACTAAAAGATTCTGCAGATATAACAAAGAAAATATACAAGAGCAGTACAAGTTTGGTAAAGGACAGCTTTTTTTCTGGGAGTTACTTCTACGAAAAAGTACAAATAATCATCAGTACTTGATAGTTGCAAGTCCTTGAGCACCAGAATAGATTTGACACTATCGCTTCACTTTTCAAAGGCTGAGATCATATCAACTACACAATGGGTCCTTCTCTTGGGGGCTAATTCAAGAAGTTTGTGTCATTGAATTAATGGTACTTCTTTTGAGGAAAATATTGATTGAGCACATCAAAGAAAGCTGAAGAAATACAAACATTAACAAGAGCAATGCCTAAGAAATGGTTGGAAGGCCAATATATTTCCTATCACAGACAAGGTATTATTGGCAACTTGTTGATTTGGGTAAGTTTTCAGCACCCACTCATATATATATATATATATATACACACACACACACACACACACACTTTAGCTGCAAAACAATTTTCTCACTTTTTTCAGTGATACCATAAGGAAAATGTCAGTGAATTCCATTTTTCTTCAGCCCATAACATGGCCTGTCACATACTTTGCTATTGCCATTATTGAAATGCATTACTCACTGCCTACCTGTGCTCACATCCATTGTTTGGTCATTGTTAATGTTAAATAAGTGCTTATGAATGTTAATGAATGCAACTTATTTTGGGACAGAGAAAGTTGATAATAAACCTTTGCTATGCATTGCCTTTCATGTCAGATACAATTTTGTCAGAGTGTCACTCAGTTATCTGTAAAAAGTAAGAAAAAATATGAGTTATTGTTAGGAATGTTCAACTTCTATTGGCAACAATTATCACTGATGTTGTGGACCAACATAATATAATAAGAGGCATTCATTTTGGAGCAACCTTTATGAGAAAGAGAGAGAAAAAAAGTGTAGAGTAGAAATCACTTTTTATTTGAAAGATATACATTGCATCTAATAAGTTTTCTTTTACTTTGTACAAAAATAAAGCGATATATAAAAGGGGTGCTGAAAAGTTTTGGACTAACACATTTCCTAGATATCCCCCAAGTCCAAACAATGTTTTTAAAAATCTTTTTTCCCGCCATCTCCTTGTATACAAGTCCATAATCAAAGGAAAACGGATTTTACACTATTTTTCAACATAATCTCTTTCCTTGTCAATGCACTTAATTCAGTTGTCAACTATGGGTCAGGTTCTGGACTTTTGATGCATCTTCATAGCAGGAGATCAAAGAATTGTCAAGAGTAGAAATCTAAAATGAGTTGCATTCAATAGAGACGCAATTAAAATCAACTAGCAGGAATCATGGGGAGGGTGCTATATAATCAGTCGACAATGATCCGTAGTGATAATTACAGGTCATTAGGTGGAGGTGTTGCAAGACCCACAGAATGGAAAAGACCAATATCCTGTTCTTTTGCCAAAAAAAAAAAAAGAAAAAAAAAAAATGTATGGAAAAAAAAAAAATTTACAAAGGCAAGATAAAGAACATGCAAGAAAAAGCAACATATATATTATGTGCACACTCACACACATTGACAGGAAGCTCAGTTATATGTAATAAAAAAGAAAATAAAAAAAAAGATTCTATAGCTATAGTACAAGAATGAAAAAAATACAAGCAGAACAAAAAAAAATCACAAAGAGAAAGGAAAATATAAGCAGAATAAAATAAAAAAATAATTTTCATACAAAAACATAAAAAAAAAAAAAGAAAGGAAACAGAAAAGAAAAAAAAAAAACAGAAAATCGTTTTTTCATCTTTGCAAAATTTCCCGTTCAAATTGTGCCCAGCGCCTAATGTCTGTTATCAGCTTAAATGATGGGCAGATATAGGTGATAAATGCAAATAAAGAATTTTACACTGGCACTGGTCTTGCTCTTGAAATCAAGCGCACTGCCAGCAGAATGAATGCTGCCATGAAAATGGTGGAATGCTGGGGCATCCTACTCAACCAATTCCCAAAGAGAAATGCTCGTGTTCGGTTTCAATATACCAAATAGAAAAGTTGCAAATCGTTGAAATTATAGCATTTGAAGAAGAAAAAAAAAAGAAGGCAAAGAAGAGAGCTTATTTGAGAAAAAGGGCAAAGGTTAAATAGAAAACAGGAATAGAATCTTACAAGACAAATTTTTGGACTCCTGCAGGTTGACAAAAGAGAAACTTAGATATTATGCAGATGTAAGAAATGCTAGAGTTAAAAAAAAAAGTAAAGAAAAATGATAGGAAAGAAAGACAGAGAGAAAAAAAACAAGAAAAGAAAAAAGACAATCTGAAAAAAGAAAATAAAAAAAATCTAAGAAAAAGAAGGATAAAAAATAAAAGAAAAAAAGAAATGAGAGAGATAAAAAAAAACAAAAAAAAAAAACTATGGTGAAAGATGAAGAGGAACATTGAAGATGAAAAAGAGAAGGTTTCTTTCCCTCTCAGAGGTTGACATTCATCCAGTTTGTGCAATGTCAGAGGACAAGGAAGCCTGACCCAAGATGATGCTATCTGCGGAAACTGGTAAAATCAAGTGAGGCAGGATACAATCTCTTTTGCAGTCCAAGAATAACATTTGAAAGCTTGTAGAGAGAATATGGGGATGTGGGGGTGGTAAAAAAAAATAAAAATAAATAAAAACAAAAAATCAAAGTGTCATTCCCGGGTGGATAGGCAGAAGGATGTAGTTATTAGAGATTGTACAAAAACTGTATATTATTATTGTTGTTGTTATTGTTTAACCATGGAATTAGAGAGACAGTTATTTTCAATTGCAGATGAAATGAAAGTTTCAGAGAAAAGAGCCATTACATTCTTCTGGTTTATTTTGGATCTTCTTTTTTTTTTTTTTATCTCCAAAGATGGCTAAATTGTAGAAAATACAAAGAATAAAGAATGACAAAGCAAAATAATTTAATATAATTATTTTATGCCAAATTTTATCTCCAGATTTGAGGAGAGGAATCAGAAGATATGAGGCTGATATTGTATAAAATTTGTTGAAAAGTGAATAAGAAAACACTTAGTTTTAAAAATTTAATTTTCAAAGTTGAATATCCAAATTATTAATCTTTATTAACTCTTTAGGATTCAACATGCTCAAACTCACCCCATAAATAAATATATTTTCTATAAATACTTTCATGGTAATTGTTCGGATGAGCTCTTTGCTATGGTACCTAGAATTAAACGCAGCACAAGACTGGTGTCGAGATCTCATCAATTCATAGTTGAGCTGGCTAGATGTTGCTGTAAATTCTATGCGAACAGTTTCTTCTCTCACACTTCTCGCTTGTGGAACTCCTTACTGGCTCCATGCTTTCCAGCCAACATTAATCTTCAAAATGCAATGTCAATTGCTATCTACTGTTCTCCTGATTACTCTCTTCTTTTTCTGCTCATCATTAATGTTTCTGTTCCTAATTCTTCCACAACCTGAAACCCCTTGTACTGCATTGCTTGCAGTGATAGCAATTAAAAAAAAAAAAAATGCTTTCAAAGTCTCACTCTTTGCAGTCAAAATCTCATCGTTTGTGTGAGTTCCTGCATTACTTGCAATGATGCCATCATATATTATGGCCAAGTCTATATTGAGAGTCAAGATACAGCTCAGACCATTTATTAGGTTGGTGCAAAAATAATGACGTTTTTTGACGTATTTTTTAACGTCAAAAACGTCATTATTTTTGCACCAACCTAATAATTCCTTTTCAGTCATGTCTGTTTAGGATATAAGCAGTCATGACTAGTCACAAATTCTTTTTCTTTGGCAACTGCCATAATTTCTTGGGTAATATAATGGAATGGTTTCCCAATACCTTCTCCATAGTTTTGATTTAAGAGTAGTCATTATGATTTATATGATTTCCAATTTGGACTGATATCCTAATCTTTGTTGTTATTATCACAAACCTTTGGTTGTTGTATACTCCAACCTTCTTCAAGTTTTTGTTGATCTGGAAAATCGACTTTCAGAGTCTCACTGTGTGCGGTCAAAATCAAATTTGTGTGACTTCCCGTGTTATTTGAACTGATTCTGTCATATATTATGGCAGAGTATACATGGGGGAGGGTTATGATGGGTTGAACGTTGAGAGCAAAGTTGAATGCCAAAGAATTAAGCAGGAACTACAGCTGAGAAAAATATACGACACACATTGATAGATATAAAGAATAAAAACGCATTTATTTGATGTCACTGTCTCAATGTTCCAGTTTGGTGCAGATGTACACAAACTATGTACTTAATATTATTAGATAAAAGGGAGAGAATCAGGATTTAAATAGCTGAAAAGTTTTTTCCTAATTATAGCATCCAATTGTAAATAAATCTTAAACTTCAATTAAGCTAAATTTATTACAAAAGCAAAAATTTCTTTGAATTTATTAAGTCAACAGCAGCAATGAACAACTGCACACCCAAACCTAAACTGAAAGGTATTGTGGAATCAGGATCTTTTGAAATAGGCCACCAGTTCTAGGCTTTATTTGAACAATGAGTTGGTCTGTAGTATAGAATGTCATGTTAGTAATACACGATGTGAGCTCATGTTATATACACTGGATGTCTTTTAGCTGTTATATTAAAATGACAAAGAAAATGGTTACTGATTATATCAAAGCAAATAAATGAAAAATAAGTTCTGATGCTATTAAAATGAAAACTAAGGGAAAACTTTGACGGGAAAGATAATCGTTCTCCCATCTCTACCGAAGCCATTAAAAAAAGACAACACCCCCCACTCCCTACCCTGCATACTCAGAGTTCTCAGATGAAAAAAAAAAAAGAAGAAAAAAAAAAAAAAAAAAAAAAAGAAAGAATTACAAATATTTAGTTATTAATCCTTTATTCTGGTTTTTTTTCTTCTGATGAAGAGTATATATAACAGCTTCAAAAGGAGGATGGAGTAGAAGCAGGAAGCAAGAGAGCAGTAAGACAGGTAGCCTGGGGTTTGGTAGCAGAAGGAGGAGTGAATGAAAAATATTAAACAAAAAAGAGAAAAATGCAAAACAATTGTAAATATTTAGGTGCATTTTGTTTGTATTTATTGGCCCCTCCCCACCCATTGAAGGGAGAAGGGAAGGAAACTCATCCATTTGATTGAAGTGGGTGTTGGTTCTAATCCAGTGTGGGGAATGACTGCAAAAACACCCTGGGGTTACAGAGAAAAAATAAAATTTACTGTCTGGTGCAGTGAGTGAACTTACAAACTTCAGTCAATCAGTTAGAGATTTCAGCTTTTAATAGAGATGTCACCCCTATTGACTGGACTAAGATCACCCAGTGAAGATCGATAAAAGCCAATGTTTATTTTTTCTCTTTAGCCAATGGTTTGCTGAAGAACCTTTGTCACTCAGGCTTAGAACACCCCCACCCACCAAAAGGATTTTTGCCAGTTGCTCGATTGCTGAGAGTGTCAAGTGGTGGAGGAAAAGAAGACACTCACTTAATTTAAATTACACATCCCCCTCCCCAAATTTATAGACAAAACACATAGATGCATGCTGGGGCTTCTTCCTAGCCAATAAAATTGGGCCACTTCTCGGTCTAATCTGACTTAGATTCTTTCTTGTCTTGAAGTCACAATCCTTCGATCGCTGTCTGTATTCCCTTTTGTGGGTTAACACCATTCATAATTTGTGAACTTTTTGCCTTTATTACTGCTGATTTGCCTTATTAATGTTGCTCTGCCTTGCATATATTGTTTGCCTGCTTAATATTATTTTTTACCCTGTTCTTTTCTCTTCTTTCTTTTGTTATTGTTCATTGCAAACTTTGTCAATTCTGTTTGTTGGGCATTTCTGCCAATTACATTTAACCATGGCCAATTCCTCTACAGATGGCAAGAAAGAGCACTTCAGGTACTCCCACTATTTGGGGGGGGAGCTTGTTTTTTTTTCTCCATGTGTTTAATTTAATATAGAAAGGTCTGCATGAATAATCAGGGTACCTAAGTGAAAAACAATCAATTAATCTCCATGATAACAGGCATATCTGTCATCATCATAATAATGATGATGATGACCTGTAGAGAGTTTGAGAGTCATAACTATTAGCTTGAGTCATAAATAATTTCCACTTCTATTTATCAATTTTATTCAGAAAAGAGGCACAATAACAGTTTAATCAATTATATATTAACCATTATTTGCAATGACTTCTTGTTCCTTACAGGCAGTTCTTCCTTTCATATCTACAGCCATATCACATTGAAACACCTGTTCTTGTACGATCACTGAAATTAAGAAATGTTGAACCTAGTCCATACCTAGACGGAATACCCGGGTCCTGTAAGTTTGGGTGGGTGTAATGGATAATGGCTGAGAATAGGAAATCAGAAAGCAGAGTTCTGATTCCAGACAATCTATGTCTATTAAACATTTGAAAATCATTCCAAAGATGCAAACTGCCGTACACACTTAAGAGAAATGGTTGAATATTCTATTAGGATAAGCAGAGACCACATCTCCTTTGATGACCAGATTGCAACTTATAATGGACTATCTCTCAGTCTTTCACTAACTGGACAATGAAAATCCATTTATCTCTACTATTGTTGTTCATGCTAGTGAACAAGAACTGGGAAAGGCCCACTACATATTCATTAGTCCTGGGTATGACAATAAACTACATCCAGCAGCCAGGTCTCTGATTGAGAGATTGAAGGTTTTGAGGAGTGTGGAACTACCTCATAATTGCTGTTGTTCCCAGGTCCACCCTGACCCAGGGTCCCAGCTATGAGCAAATAGTGACCCCCCCCCAAACAAAAACAAAACACTATGAAAGTATCAAAATATATATTTATAGTAAAATGACCACTACTAGATTTTATTCATGGTTGAAGGTATGCAATTGTATTCAAAATATTTAGATTTCAGCATTAAATAACCCATAGAGATGTTGATATGCCACTAAACAAAATCAGCCAAACAACCAACATGAAAGAACATTTTCATAACATTAATCCATATAATATCTTATAATTTCTTAAATCAAACTGTATTCCAAAATATAACTTCAACATAAAACACATATTACCACCTCTAGTAAGCATATCCACACAAACATGTCTATGTACAAAAGCTGAGTATCATCTACTCAACTGTGAAAGCAGAATAACATAGCCCCTAAAAAAATTAAATTCATCATTAAATGACCCATAAGGAGTTGATATGCCATTAAATAAAAAAAACAAAAACAAGCAAACTATATATCAACAAAAAAAAATAAAAAATAAAAATTGAAAGGAGAAAATGAATGCCAAAGTGACAAATGAAGACTTGAACTCTAATATCTCTTCTGGTTTATTCAAGTTTTCACTTGCACAGCCTAAGTGAGTAGGTTGGTAGGTGACACTTGGAGACAATTTTTTGCCATTTCTGGCATCTCAGACGAACAGATCAGCTTTTCTCTCCAACTAACGAGAACGTTGACACTATTACTATTACTCTTACCTATCTCAACATTACAATGCCTGACTTGCAATTCTAAGGGGCAGCATTGGAACTATGTCAATAGCCTATCTTAACTCAGTAACAGGCAGCCTGGTTACTTGAAAATCACCATGTTGTCCTCAAGTATGAACAACAAATAAGAAACAATCTAACCTGTGAATTGAATTGGTTTGAAATTCTAATGTTACACACCATGATAGACACAGACGATACTAACTTGAGTAGAACAGCAAATAAATTTCATCATACTTAAAGACAAAAGAAACAAAAATTCTCAACCTGTGCTGTAACCAGAGTGTTGGTTTAGACTTAAATAAAACAATAGCCATTCTGGTTTAAAAACAGCTATAACACACTCCTTCAAGTGTTAGTCTGGTCGCAAAAGCCCATGACCTGCATTTCTCTTATATAATTATAAATCTAAATTGAAGTCCGTAGTTATTCTGTTTAAATTCCAGGACCAAGGCAGGAAATGACCAGTTGCATAAATTTAAATTCTTAAAAAACAAAATTACTCCAGCAGGTACATGGGTCATAATAAGTATGTACTACCATTAGCAATTCTAGCAGCCTGAAAGTGGGGGGTAGACACTTAGGGGCCAAGATTATGAGTATATTGAAGTAAGGAGCATGAAAGTGAATGCAAGAAGAATAGTTTTTATTTTCATGTTTCAACTTTCCGATTTCTAGAACTCTCAGAAATGATTTCTTATAATATTTGTATAACACTTTATTAAATAAAATATGACTAAATCAAACAGTAGTAGTAGCCCTTATTATTATTAATATAGCAGCCATCAAATTCAATAAATTTTTCTAAACAGAATAGACAAATTTTACAGAAATTAACTATGGCTTGACTAATTTGCAGAATTTTTTTTCAGAAATTTAATATTATTATTCTTCTAAGTGCTGTGTGTCCCTTCAGGATGTTGCCGATCATGACTCTCCAAAATTTCCTGTCTTTTGTTAATTCTTAATAAATTTTTTTTTTTTTTTTTTTTTTAAATCTCTCCTAAATCTTGTTTCACTATCCATTTACCCAAGCTTGCTAGGTTAGGTTATGTGATGTTTTCCTCTGTTCCGCCTTTCTTCAACTGTCCTGTGAGTATCAAATTTTCTAAGCCCTCTTTCCTCATTGCCCCAGAAATTTCAACTATCTCTTTCTAAGTGTAAGAGTCCTTTTTGTTTCCATTTTCCAAAAAAATTAATTGTTGATCATTTGCTTGGTTCATGGTATTTCTCAGTATCCTTCTGTAGAACTACATTTCAGCTGCTTTAAGTCTTTTCTTCATCTGTGAAGAGATTGTCCGGCATTTACTGTCATACAGGAGGACTGATATTATATAACAGTACTCTTTTCTTTGTTTCTAGCAAAAATTTTCCTGTTTCTTAATACTTTGCTTAGCTTTTGGAAGGCATCTTTTGCTATCTCAATATACCCTTTGCATGAACCAAATCTTTAATCATAGAATGCAGATCACATATAACAGAATAATGAGTTAGATCCTCATTAGGTGCCCCTTATTTTTGGCCTTGTAACACATCTAAGCTATGGTTAGAAAAATTGCCATAACAATAATCTATGAGATTCAATAGAAATCAAACGAAATAAGCTGAAAGAAGGAAGAATCGAAAATTGATAATAATTGATAAAGAGTAATTTAAGAAATATTATCCATTATTTCTCCTTTTCGCTGAATTCCTTAACTCCAGATTCATTCTAAGTTTGTGTCGGAGAAAGTGGCCTTCTGTCAATGAAATCTTGTATCAAAGTTGAGCTTTCCCAAGAAAGACCTTTTTCTAATTAAACTACAACTGATGCATTAGGACAGCCATAAAGAACAAAAGCAGCAGCAAATACCATGAAAAGAGGTGGAGGACGATAGGGTTTGGAGCGGGGGTGATATAAATAAAAAAAGAAAGAAAAGTACCCAAAATAACTAGAGGAAATTCAAAGTGAACTGAGTCAGAAGAACTGAAGTCATTGGCACTCCTTCATGGTGTAAAAACTGGGTGTAACAAATCTTTCTTTGGTAGATTTAGAAAAAAAGGATTAACATGCACATGGGGTAAGAAAAGAAAAAGAAGAAAGTGAGGTACTAAAATTGTTTAGATGTAAAATCAAGTTCTGTTCAATAACTTAAAAGTTTGTTTGACCAAATATGTGTTTTATCAATAAATTGTATGTAACTTTCAAGGCTTTAATATCAAGAATGTCAAGTCAATTCAGTGAAAATCTGTTTTAAATCTATAAGTCCTTCAAATTGTACTAAAGGAAGGTTCAGTCCTTCAAACTGTATCATAGAAATGAGTAATCCTTTAAATTATACTAAAAAATGATTGGTCCTCCAAAATGTACTAAAAATGATTAGTGCTTCAAATTGAAAAAAAAAAAAAAAATTATTCCTTCAAATTTTAAAGAAACAAAAAAGTGATTATTTGTTCATATTGTACAAAAAATAAATCATCCTTCAAATTGTATAAAAAAATTTATTCCTTCAAATTTTATAAAAAATTGATTATACTTTTAAATTGTACAAAAATCAAAAAAGATTATTTGTTCAAATTATTCCTAAAATTCAAAAAGACTAAATATTTCCAATGAAATTAATCCTGGCTTAAGCAGGTCATCCATTTATTGGAGTTGATTCTTGAAGAAAAGACTAAAATTAATTAACTTTATTTGGAATAATTTCATTTTCTTATTTAAATCGACAAATCAAAACTGACATTACTTTACATTATTTTACACACAGATTATTGTCCTCATCTTTGTTGTTATTATCACAACATTTTAGCTATTGTCTCCTCCGACCTTCATCAAGAGTTTGTCAATCTGGTTAACTTTTAAGGAAGTTTTAATTGAACTCTTTATTCAATCAATAGAGGGTAAACTGTCCTTATTCTATTATCCATGCTTAGGGATAGTTCATCTTGTTTTTATCTTAGTACAGCTCATTTATTGATTTCCCCCTATTTCCAATGAGTCCCTTATCTGCACTGGCTAGGGGATTGAACTCATAATTCATGAGCTAACACTTCAATCCACTAGGCTTTTCAGACGGATACGGATTCTTTATTGGTCATTGTTGATTCACAAGTTAAAGTCAAGCAGTATTTGCTGTGCTTCTTATGCATGTGTTAACTTTTAGAGCCTAAGTACAATTATGTGTGTCCTTTACTATAAGTAAAATTATTAATCCCTAAAATTATAAAGCCATCATATGATGCGCCATTATCTGAGAAAATTACTAACGTAGAGCAAATCAAAAATTGGACTCTAATCATGTCAAATGCTTGAAATTTTTATGGAAATAATATGATTAGGAAAACAAAATAAGTTCTTCAGGCATTAATGAGCATTAAAGATTATAATAATTTAATCTCTCCTTATCATAAACAGATTATATATCAGGTCTGTGGAGATCAGAGTCAAAGTCACGGACTTGGAAACAATTAAGGAGTCATTAGAGTCGGAAAAACTATACCGACTTCCGTTGAATTTACACTTTCTGTAAAAAAAGTCTTACATTATAGAATTTTTTATTTGTTATTATTTCTGCTACTGTATCTTTACTATTTGCTTTTGAAGAAATTCATCTCAACTTCTTTTTTAAAAATCATTTTATTTTTTTGTAGTTATTTTGTACTTGTAAAACTATATATGTAAAAAAATCTTACATTATAGAACTTTTATTTTTGTTATGCCTTTTATATCCTGTAAAAGATTATATTTCAACTTCTTTTATAAAGTAGTTTTATTTTTGTTCTGTACTGATTTCTTATTTGCAAAGATTATATATGTGTGTGTGTGTGTGTGTGTGTAAAAAAAGTTTTACATTATAGCATTTTTATTTTTGTTATTTCTTTTATATCCTTTCAAAGATTTTGTCTAATTTTGGTAGAGGAGTTGGAGGTGCCAAAAATAGAGTTGGAGTCGAAGGTTTTATGTTCTGATTATATATATGAAGAAATATAATTTTAAGGTATGCTATATTTATGGGATAAAGTGCTCAATATTAGGGATAGAGTGTATGTAAATATAAAAGTGAACATTGACGTCAACACTCAGAGGCAAGAGACTGTTTCATGCTAAACACAATCATCAGGCCTCTGAATCAACTTCAATGTTCACTATATATATATATATATATATATATATATATATATATATACGAGAGAGAGAAGGGAAGGGAGGCAAAATGATTAAAGGCTGTTTTTTTTTTGTGTATCATATAAAAATTAGTTGAAGTACATTCAAGAGGCAAACCTGTGAGTGTGTGTAGATGTCATAATGATTATAAAAAAAAGGATTTGGGTTTTGCAATATAGAAGTGACGTAAAATTGTTGGTCTGCATTACTCTGTCTATAGTCTCTTTGACTGGGACATTGGTAAATAGACTTTCAAAGTCTAAGATGACGTTTTAAGGTTTATCTAAATGTTATATGATTTTATTGGAGTTAATGCTTTATTTATTAAACATGTAAGGCTGTATCAGTTGGTTTAGTCTTCTCAACTACAAAAGAGGATTAACCGTGCCAAAATAATATATTTTTTAGATATATTATTTTACAAAAGAACTAAGCAATATCAAATATACACTTAACAATAACCTCACCAATTATGTTAATGACAAACAATATGAACCGTAATTAAATTTGGAAAATTAACAAGGAAGCATCTAAACAGAAATAAACACATCATTTATTTATTTTATTGTTACCAGATGCCCATGAATTATGAAGAAGATTAAAAAAAGCCATAAAAGATCTGCTGGTACATAACATTTAACAAGCCTGAAAATTATCTTAGATTTATGATTTACTGTAAAAAGTTCAAAGCATCTAATATAATTCATTATCAATAAGGCTTACGACCATATCATGTTGAAACACTGGTTATCACAAGATCACCAAAGTTAAGCAACATCAAGCCTAGTAGGTAGGTATGTGGGTGACAGCTTGGGAATACCAGCTGCTATAAGCTTGCATGTGTGGGGATGTAATGGATAATATCTCAGAATTAGAAATCAGAGTGCCAAGTCCCATTTCCAATGAAGGTTTTTTGTATTCACTTACATTCTCTCAGGAAATGTATGAATCCAGGTCTTCTCCCCGCAACTATGCTTTAATTAGTAGGACGTATCAATAAATCATCATTATGTGAAAAACTTACAATCTATAAATATTTTTTGGCTTTAAATAACCTGCAAAACATTGATAAACTGTAAAAAAAAAAAAAAAAAAAAAAAAAAAAAAAAAAAAAATCAATCACATTAGCAATAATTTGGTACTGCTAAAATTCTCTCTATGTAAAAATAATGTTGTTTATGAATTCTCATTCCCTTTGGGAGATTGTATTTCCAATATCAAGATTCAAAAGCAACATTAAATTCTTACATTGGCCACATATGCATAACACTCACTTGTAGGTTAACTTGTCACTTGTGGAAACTTAGTAGAATTCATGCACATATTGAATAGCACATCATGAAAAACAAAATACATCTTCCAATATGAGACAAATATTAGTGGATAATACCAAAATATTCGACAGCACCCAATGCAGGGAAAGACTCAAAATCTTTATTATTATACAAAATAAACAACCCACACTAATTAAAATATCTTTTACTACAGGAGACAGTATCTTGAAGGAAATATTTAATATGCATATAAAGAAAATGCATAATATATACAGTCTTTCTAGTGCAGACAAGTTTCCTTTTAACCGTTACACATAACGTCACTGCGGATGGGTTCAAACTTTCAGTTTTCTATAAAATACCAGAATGTAGCCAACGGAATCTTGCCTACCAAACTGACAGCACAGGGATCTCAGTAAGACTAAGTCAAAAGTACAATCATCATCAGTTCCATGTCAGGGTGTGGCTGTAGGGTTGTTGTGCAGCTGAGCGATTGACCACTCCCTCCCTGTATCTGAGTTGCATACCAGTGTCTTGAGTTGCTGTGAATGTTCTTCTAGTCCACACAGTGATGTCAGTGTATTTTTACCTTCATCTGTGCCACTTTTTCTTTTGCTTAAAATGGTGTCTTGTAGGACGGTAGTGGGAATATTGCTGGCTCTTACCAGACCATTTTAACTTAGTCTTCTTGAGGTCTTCCAATTGGGCTGTTTCCTGTTAGTTGGTACCTTGCACTGTGTCATATGTGATGCAATCTATATGGGAGTTGCCTAGGATGGTCTGGTAACATCCCATTGCTAATACTTAGATTCTTTGCTGTAATTCTGCCCAAATACACATTATATATATATATATATAAACTACGGGCAAAAAAGTAGAGATCACCCTGCATTTCTTCAAAGAAACACCTTAAAATTAGATATTTTTATAGTTTTTTATTATAAAAGATAAAATTTCAGTAACTATAATGTATTTGCTTTTATTTTGACAAAAATTAAACAATTAACTATAAAAAAATTATCATACAACAGGAATCTCTGTTATAAATATTAGGTTGGTGCAAAAATAATTTCGTTTTCTAACATATGTTACTATGTGAGAAAACGAAATTATTTTTGCACCAACCTAATAGATTAGCTATAAATATTTGGTGTAAAATGCCATTGAAGAAGGCATTTGTATTATACAAAAGAAATTACTCCTGTCGTGAGATAAATCAGATTAACTGCCCGTCTCCCATATTAAAATAAAAATAAAAATGATCTATTTTATGCTATAAAACACTGTGTGACTTTATTTATCAGTTGTGTTACATTTATTTATTAATGAAGTATCCCATAACTATTGTAACAGAAATTATACTTATACATTAATAGCAAAAAGTTTGGGAAAATTCAGCATTATATATATATATATCATGCATTTCATAACAAGCAAGGCAATAATGCCTCTAAGATGCAATAGTATACTGTGTGTGAAAGAATCCAAGAAAAAATATTACGGAGAGAGTACAATAAAAGATTAAAAAAAAAAAAATACACAAAATGGTGATTGACGTTGCATCTAAATTTTTCAAGATCAAAGTTGATTGGAGACCAAAAACCAGAAGAGTGTTCTACAAGCGAAAAATGCAAGAGTAAAAATAGAATTTATGGTTACATGTAGTAATTCTATATAATAAATGGTGAGACCTATATGCCAATCTAGTACTGTACTTAAATTCGTAAAGTCAAAATATCAAAGAGGAAAGCCCATCATAACAAACAATTACCATGGAAAAAGTTGATAGAAAAGGCACAGAGAAGCCACATTATGGTGGTGGGAAAGTTTTTTATATATATATATATATATATATATATATATATATATATATATATATATACACACACACTACAAGACAAAGGTTTGTGGTCACCCTGCATTTCTTATAAAAAAACACCTTAAGACAAAGTATTTTTGTATTTTTTAAAAGTAAGAGATACAATTTCAATAACTACAGTGTATTTGCTTTTATTTCAACAAAAATTAAGCACTTACCTATAAAACCTTATCATACACAGCATCATGTGTTTTTGTCAATAAAACTACCAGCTCCCTTATTACTTTACAAATTCTTGGTATTCTTTTTAACAGTTTTTGAAGAAAAAAAAGTAGATGACAGACAATGCCAAGCATTCTTCAAGCACTGAAAAAGCTCATTCTCACTCTTTGGATATTCTCTTTGAAATCTCCTATCCAATTCATCCCATATTACTTCAGTAGATGAGAGGTCAGAAGATTGAGGTGGCCCAGTCATCAATCCCAAAATTTTTTCCCTTCTTTTTTTTTTTTTTTGACTCAAGGTAATTTTGGCATAATTTAGAAGACTGTTTTGGATTGTCGTCTTGTTGAAAGGTGAGTTTTTTTTTCCAATTATACTTAAACCAGATGTCTTTGCAAAATCGAATGGTATTCTTCTTTTTTCATGATTCCCTTCACCTGAATCAAATCTTTCACCCTTTTTGTAATTTCAAAAAGTGTACTGAGGGGTTAATAGTGAAAACAAAATGTTTTTCATACAAAATATTCATAAGTTAGTAAAATGTATTGTGGACAGATAACTCCAATTTTAAACATTTTGGTAGTAAGAGGAACCTGGAGAAAGAAATGCATTGTAGTTACCGATAGTTTATCTTTTACTTAAAATATCTCATTTTAAAGTGCTTTAAAAAAAAAAAAAAAATAAAAAATCCAGGATTGTACCAAAACTTTTTGCCTGTAGTGTATGCCTTCAAACTAGTTTTATTTAACTCATCTGTTTAATTTTTATTGTATTTTCCAATTTTGAATAAGATGTTTTATATCATGACCAAAATTTTGGCAAACTATCAGAAGTTTGTACTTGATCTTTATTGTCCAAGTATGTGACACTTTTAGAATGAATTACTGATACACTAATCTTAGGTAAAATAGTGCACAGATACTATGCTGATCTAAGACGTGCTGACACGTATAAATGACAGTTTCGTTTTTTTTATGGGTAGGCTAACAATAATTTAAATTACATTTTACTTTTTGGTATAGAGAGAGAAAAATAATGATCTTTCAGAGAACTCGTAAGAGAGGGCAAAGTAAATTTTAGAGGCGACAGTCAAAACTTACTTTATTCCACATCCCCCCAACCCATCACCTCATTGCCAGATTCTGAAATTAAATTAAAAGACTGGAGACAAAAGCTATAGAAAAAGTTTCAGATTCTTGAATGTACAGGAAATGACTCAATATCACACACTCTACTCACTTTCTGGTTACTCCCTTTATTTTATAGCCACTTATGGTCAACTTACATGCACTAGACTGAGAAGAAAGGAGATGAAGCCACTAAGATGTGATGGGTCACTGAGTGTGAAAGAATATGAGAAAAAGAAAAACATTAAGGAGAGCAAACAATACAACAAGAATTAAGAAGGCAACGATTGACATTGCATTTAAATTTTTTGAAGGTCAAAGTTGACTAGAAAGCAATAAGTCAAAAGAAAGTTCTGCAGATGAGAAGTGCGAGAAAAGAAACTGTTAACATAGAATTTACGGTTGCATGTAGCCATTTCAACTGCATTTGTAATTTAGAATTCTCTTCAAATTGTAACACTTTGCATTATTTTCATTTAATGGAATCTATTGTCAACATATTACTTCCTAGGAATTCAAGCTATATAAGCAATTTCTGGTGTTACTTTGACTTGTTATCTACAAGGAAAAAATATCTATACTGTACAACTGAGATGTCAAGTTAGGACCAATAATATTGCAGATGATTTTTTGGATTTTATCAAGAATCTCTCAATCTCAGATAAATTAATAAAAAAAAAAAAATGAAGTTGATATTAAGAATGCTAACGTATACACACAATTTATAATTTGGTTTGTTGATTTAGTTTGGCTTGTTTAATGGCACATCAACTCCTTTAGTTCATCTCGGTGCTAAGTCCTTTATTTAGTATACTTGTGATTTGTAACAAAATTTGTAGTTAAATTCTTTAGAGATGAGTTTTTTGGTTAAAGAGCTCCTAAAGTTTTTTTTTTTTGTTTGTTTGTTTTGTTTCTTTGGGGGATTATACAAGATTATATCTTTTTGTAAAGCCTCACCTGTTCTATATTCTGAAAAGCTTGTTCAACACTTACTTTTTTATAGTATTTTCCCCTGGATATGGTTAAAATCAATACAGTCGATAAGTATGTGCTTGATGGTATATGATTCTCAGGATGCTGTACATATTTGTTCCTTGTTTTGTTTTTTTAAAGAGAAAAGAATGTGTCCTATGTGACTGTGGCTAATGCAAAGTCTAGCTAGGACTACCACTTATCATTCTATATCCTAGAGGCCACCTTCCAAGAGTGGGTTTCATTTTGGGGAGTTTCTTTTGCACACACTTGTTCCATGATTCTTGCCATTTGTTGGTGATGGATCTACATCTATAGTTTCTTCCAAGTCTGTGTCATGGATTTTAATGTCTGATGTGTAGGACTTTTCTGGTTCCTTTATCTTCTACTCTTGGTTGTACCACTGCATTGGGTAAGCTAAGATGTTTGTCCCTTTGTTAAATGTTATTAAGGGCATTTAGTTTTAGCAAACATCATTCAACAAATTGCTGGTCATTGTACTAAGGCAACTGTTATATCCATAGACATTTTTTAAATAAAATCAGAATATTTTCTATCTGAATTTCTAGGAGTTATCAGTATTGCTCTGCTGTCCATGTCTAACAACAAAGATGAGGATAATAGTCTGAATGTAAAAGAATGATAACGTCTCATCCCAGAAACTTAGACAGAAAGTAACAAATTTTTTGTTTATCTATTTAAACATTCAAAATGGAAAAAAATAAGTGTTGTAGTGTTCTCCCTCTAAAGAGTCTATGTTGGACTCTTTCGCCTACTATAAGATTAGTAGGAGAGAAGGCCTTGGGGGAACAGTTGAATAGATTGAATGCTGGGACAAGTGGCACACACTCACTAGTTGTGTGATACTCTTCTGTTGTACTTACTGTTTAATATATATCTGCAACACTTGTTTTGTTATTTCTTTAACCATTTACTTGGTCACAACAATAAGCAACATTTTCTTGATCTTACGAAAGGTAAAAATGCTACTCAAATGATAAAAAAAAAAAAAAAAAAAAAGATTTTATGGAGAAGGTACTGTGAATGATAGTACAGCAAAAGTGGTTTGTAAATGTCTGTGCTGAAGATTTCTTACTGAAAAGTTTTGTAGACCAGTTAAGGATGAATGTGACCAGTTGACAATTTTATTTGAGAATAATTAACATTATATAATGAAGGAGATAGCTAAGATCAAGATCTGAAAATCATTTGTATCACCGTGGTTATGATAGCCACTTTAATGTGTGGCTTCCACATAAGCAGAGGAAAAAAATACTGGAACAAATTTACATGTCTAGTTTGTTATTTAAGAGTAATAAAAAGTTTTTGTTATTGAAATCAACTGTTATGTGTGATGAAGAGTGTGTACTTTACAGCAATATGGAATCTAAGAAATTATGAAGCAAAAAAAATGAACCTGAGTGACTCATACGAAAATCTAAACTTCATCCAAAGGTAATACTTTATATGTGGTGAGACTGGATTGGAGCAGAGCCTGAAATTAATATCATCCAGTGACGATAAAACATTAGTTAGGGATGACTGGTTAGGTCTTTTCAGGATGATGCCTGGATAACACAAAATTTTTAATTAAAATTGTATCATATTTATTCTAAAAGCAAGAAAGAGAAAATAAATTACTTTTCATTAAAAGCAGTGGGCTTTTAATAAATGGAGCATGCACATTCACACACGCAACAAGATTAAAAACTCAAGTGCTTCTGGTAAATGAAAAAGTTTTAAAAACTTACATTTAGATATTTTGATTATTTCCCTTTAAATGTGAAAAAATAATATATATATATATATATATATATATATACACACACACACACACACACACACACACACATACATACATAAGTGCACAGTTATGCAGAAAATAGAACACGTTGGGTGCATAATCCAGAGTTCCCTAGTATTTTTGTTTTTATTTTTAAGAAGACAGTGCTCCATACAGAAGTAGAGCTTATATTATATTTTTTTGTTTAAAAATATGATTCCTTTGCTATATAATTTTGCTTGAAGATGAAACGGGACTAAACACCTCAATTCAACTTAATTCTAATAATTATTTGGATGGCTTCGGCTCTCGTTTTTGAAACATGAGAACTCTTATGTAGCGAAGGAATCATATTTTTAAACAAAAAAATATTATATATTTTAATAATATTAGGGGTCAATATATATATATATATATATATATATATATATATATATTTATTCCCAAGAGGACAGAATCCAGGTAGAACTCGATATTCAGGACAGAGTAAGAATATAATATAAAATGCTCAAACACTAATATTCCATGGTAATAATTTATTATATTGGAATTGGAATCACGATTCAATTCATCTTTTTGAATTTGTAGGTCTGATGAATTGGATCGGGATTACGATTTCAATGTAATAAATTATTACCATGGAATATTAAAGTTTGAGCATTTTATATATATATATATATATATATATATATATATATATATATATATACACACACACACACACACACACACAGAGTGCCCCCATCCACAAAAAAATTTACACATTTTTTGATTTCCTATAACTTCTTGAATATTTATCTTAATTTAAACTGTTAATCTTCTTTGTTAGTCAATAAACTTGTAATATTTTTTTTTAAATTCTTAAATTTTAACCATTAATCTTGTTTGCAAGTCAATAAACACAGCTTTTATTGTCATTTAAAGAGGGAGCACATTTTTGAGGGTTACCGTGTGTGTATGTGTGTGTGTATCTATAATTCTCAAAATGTATGTGTGTGTATGTGTGATTGGATGCTGTTTATACATTTCCACAGTTTTCATCTGATTTTGATGAAATTTTTTTG
>OZ010590.1:95504547-95522047 GCA_963932145.1 Acanthosepion lycidas
TTTTAATGGTAATCTGATCGTCCCAGCTAAGATCCACCATATACAATGTTGAATTATCCTTATAGAATGTCTACCTTGTGGAAAAGGACCTCAAAAAGGATCCACCATCAATCACTACAACTTTAACGACTTCAAGTTTAGGTTTAACTCCTATCTTTCCTATGTATCCCCATAAACTGCACATCTTACCAACTCCTCTTACATTCATACAACAACTACATTCAGTAACCCTCTACCTTAAGTGGCTCTTCAGCTTTGTAATGAGTGAACAATTTGTATAGAAAAATAAAAGCTGAAAAAACTGGAAGAAAATGTGATTGAAACAACAAAGATGAGGATACTAGTCTAAACAATTCCTGTAAAAATTTCTGCTTATTTTATCAGTAAAAGGCTATCTGGGATATAAAGTCTGTGTGGTATCATATGATGAAGTCGTTTTTCATTGATGATTTCCCCAAGAGAAAGAAACCGAATTTCGATGAATTTATATAACAATGGACTCACCAGTAGGAGACAATAGTTGACTTCAGGTAAATGCTCAGTGGGAGCTGGACTTAAAAGCAAAACTCATGATGAATAATGTTACTGTTAACAGATCGTTGTTATTGCCACAGGAACTTAATGGTTTTAATTGGTTTCATTTGATATGCAACTAAGATCTCTGAATAACTTCATCAAGAAACTGGGATATTTTGTTTGTTTTACACCTGAATTAAGTTTGTAATATCAAACTGACATTAGATGACAAGTAAATCAAGGTGTCTTTATGGCCTTTGAAGCTCAAAGAGTCAAAACTTGGCACTTAATGTGACCTTTTTTATGTCAATAGAGAGAGAAAAAAAAAAGACTTCCAACTTCTTATTTATTTATTTTGTTTTTTGGAATTTGTCATAGATGTCCAAGGTCATGCTGACCAGGGTTTCATGTCCTGCATTTTCAAGGTCAGTCTGACATTTCCTTAGCTTCAGCAAGCCCAATTCCAATTTTGTTTACAGACTGATGCAAACTGTACCAAATTCAAAAAGGTCACATCATACAATACTGATTACCTGAGATGAGGGCAATTCTTTTTCTCTCAAATCTTTTACCTCTAAGTAATCACACAGCATCAAAACACACTAAATGCCAAGTTCATTTTCATTTTGACCAGAAATAAAATCCTTCCTCAAGCAAGTAAGCAACAAAAACCGTTAAGAGTATAAGGAAAATTTATCAAAGAAGATGTAGAAACAAAAACGAAAGTGTTTGATTGAAAGAAACATTCTTGAAATGCTTATCATTTTAAGTTGAAACTTTGGCAATCTTTAAAATTTTGTGCCCACAAAAATGTTGCGTCAAAAGGGCGTCTTTCCCTTGACACCACTATTATTTTAGATCATTTTTTTTTATTAAAATTGTAATAGAACTTAAACATATGATGAAAGTGAATTTACACATTTTCTTTGTTCTTGAAAATTTACAACAAAAATATTAAACACTATTAGATTGTTTATAAGAATAATTTTATATTTACAACATTCTAAAAACTATCACAATTTAAATTAATGCAATGCAATATTTATCATTTACTTATAAATAAATAAATATGAAAATAATTTTATTCATAAATTTATAAACATTTATTAAATCATTAAAATATATGAACCAAGAAGGAAATCTTTATTATTTACCATTTGATAAAGTTTGAATCGATTGGCAATTAGCTGATGTTTTGCCAATTATTCCAATAAATAAACAAATAGTGTAGATAAGCAATTAAATAGTTTATTACTTTTGTTGGCAATTCTCAAAAACAAAATTCACTTCCATCATATGTTTATGTTTTATTACAATTCTAATCATCACTTTTTAAAATGATAAACATTACCAAGGGTAAAGTTGAAAGTAAAGTAAAGAGTAAAGGTAAAACATTTGCATAGAACCAGAGAAAAACATGAGCAAATTCTTGATTGCCATTATTATTGAAATCAAATGTGGAAAAAGAATTAATTAAAAACAGTTAATTAATTCCTTTAAATTAGATTGGCTGAGGATTTCTTAAGGAATCAAACCTGAACATTAACTTGGAAATAACTTAATGCACCCCCCTCCACCCATTTTAGATTTACTAAATTGAGAGGAAATAATCAGAAGTAAAAAAAAATTACTCCCTTTGTCAAAATGAGTAATCATCCTTAAGGGTATTGAGACCAAGTTGTTTTTATAAAGAACTATTCATTAGATTAAAATAGATTTTTTATGCAGAATAATTCAAGAAAAAAGGTTTTTCAAAAGAAAAACACATAACCTAAACCAATTAGTTGCATGATTTGTGTATCTAAAGACATACCATATATTTCCATGTATAAGGCGACCTATAGATCCAAAATCTATAGGTAAATTTTCATGATTTTATCTGATATCTGTAATATAAGACAACTGGTCTTACACAAATGACAAAACTGTAAATGATGATGTTTATAAGGAGTCCTTTGCAGTAGATGATGATGATGATCATAGTCATTTTGAATGGTTTTAATTATATGGGTGTCTTATGGTTTTTATTCTATAATAAGAAAAAGATTCTATGGCATCTTAAACATAGCAAAAAAAAAAAAAAAAAAAAAACCTATTATGTATGTTACTGAAAAGTCTTCTTTACTAAATGTTGTTATTTAACACCATAATGATAATGAATTGTAATTAGAAATATAGATTGTATGTTATCCTAAATGTTGTTATTTACTAGGAGAAATAATGATTGGTGTGAATTCAGACATATCTCGACAAATCAAGAACGAAAGATTTGTTTATGTTACTTTTTACTCGTGCATGTTGCTCAGCGGAACTTTTACAAATCGTTGTCTAATTGTCTCTTGAATATTGCATTTTAATATGAAATCAAGAAGTGAAAATAGTTTTATTACATTTATAACTTTAGTGCAACATTATAATGTGAATTGTTTCAACTACAAATATTTACATCGGTAGTTACCATACTGAGACAGTTGTTAGCCTACTGCAATCCATGGTGCAAGCATATGAGCCTACTTATAAGTACTGATGCATCACAAGATTTAATTTAGCATATTGTAAATGTTCTATTAGATGACCCCCTATTTTGGGGGTAATTTTTAAGATTTAAAGGTTGCCTTATATGTGGAAATATATGGTATTTGCCAGTTAGTTATCAAAAAGTATGATAAGGATGATAGGATTGTGATGGTAAAGGTCAAATCATACCAAAATATATCAGTGGTGACAAGGGAGCTGGTTTGAGATATATAAACAAAGTGAGATGCATGAGTATTTATGGGGGTTTCTTTCCTAATTTTTTGTTCAAAGTCATAGAGATCTTGATTATGTTATTATTTTCTCTTTGAGTTACATGTGCTATCCATTTTAGTCGTTGCTGCTCTTGAAAGTCCTCAAGTGATGTGGTTTCTGTTATTTGGTAAAGATATTTGTTTGGGATTCTGTAGCATCAATTCACAAGGTTCAAAGAAGAATGGTCCCTGCTACTGCAAAATTATCCAGCTTTTATGGCATAATTTTTTTTTTTTTTTTTTTTTTTTTTAAGTGCTTCACCACAAGCAAGGTGAGAAGCCATTAGGACGCAAGGGGTTAGAGAAGATTTGGAGCAAGATCAGATAAGAGTGATAGAGGAAAGGATGAGGAGAAGGATAGTGGATAGATTAAGGCAACTGGAGATGTCGATTGACATTACATTTGAATAGTTGGAGATTATAGCTCTCAGGGAAACTAGAATAGGGAAGGGAGTTCCACAGGTGAGAGATGTGAGACATGAAGCTATTGGAGTAGAAGAGATGGCTACATTTAGGAGTTTCAACAGTGAAAGGGTGAGAGCGGGATGCCAGCCTCGTAGGGTGCTTGAACTCATGATATCTGGGAACCAGCGAATACAGCTCCTTGGAGCAATTGCCATGAAAGTATTTGTAAAAAACTGACAGAGAGAGGCGTTGGCACATCTGTGAGAGAGTGACTGTAGACGAGATGCCAGAACAGGGCCAATTATATTGCATATCCGCCTCTGGAGCCTATCAAGAACCCCGAGGCAAACAGAAGGGGCTCCAGACCATATATAGCAGCAATACTCCATGCAAGGGCGAATTGTTGATTTGTAGATCAGGAGGATTGATTCCGGGGAGAAAAATTTCCTGGCACGGCACAGGGAGCCAACTTTCCTTGCGGTGGACGAAGCAATTGACTCAATGTATTTGTTCCATCTCAGGTCAGCCGTCAACGTGAGACCGAGCAGCCACAGAGAGGTTCTCTCGAGAAGTTGAGCATCAGACATTCTAATGGAGGGCAAGGAAAGATCTCTGTGGTGATTAATAGAGAGCAGTTTTGTTTTTGAAGCGTTAAAGTTGACCGGCCAATACCTGCCCCAGTTCACAACCAATTGGAGGTCCTTTTCGAGACGCACGGCCTGGTTAGTTTTGTCAGTGACACTAGATTTGTTTTTGAGGGAGGAGTAAATTGTGGTGTCATCCGTGTAGATGCCAACTTGGGAATTTATGGTGTCAGGAAGGTCATTTATGTAGATAAGGAATAGAGTGGGGTCTAGGATGAGGCCTTGAGGAACACCTGTGTTTGTGGAATAGGAACTGGAGGAGAATCCATTGAGAACTACCTTCAATTCATAGTTTGACAGGAATGATTGTATTAGGTCAAACAATCGACCCGTAATGCCATAACCCTGGAGCTTGCAAAGAAGGCCGGCATGTCAAACCCTATCAAATGCTTTGGAGATGTCTAGGGCCACAGCACGAGCTTCCCCATTATTTTGAAGAGCTTGGTAGACGGTTTCAGTGATGGCCGTAAGCACATCAGCTGTAGATCGGGCAAAGCAGTAGCCATATTGCTTGTCTGAGAGCATATCATGGGATGTGAGGTGGTTAACCATTTCAGTATTGATTAGGGCTTCGAAGACTTTGCTGAAGAGGGGTAGGAGACTGATAGGACGGTAGTTAGAAGAGTCAGAGGGGTCGTCAGAGTTCTTGAAGACAGGAACAATCGAAGAGGACTTCCAGCAGTCAGGAAAACAAGATTCCTTGAGGCAGTAGTTATATAGTTTAGAGAGGGCGGGCGCCAGTTCAGACGCGCATTTCTTCAAGACAATGGCTGGTATCCCATCTCTACCACTAGCCTTGTTGGGGTCTAAATTGGAGATAATGCCCAATACCAAAGATGGGGTTATGTGTAACCCACTCTATAGGGCCTCAGTTCTAAGAGGGAAGTTGGGTATGGGTACACCGGAAGAGTCGAGCGTTGAGTTGAATGAAAATTTCCGAGCAAAGCATTAAGAACTTGGTCAGGTACATTTCCAAGTCATATAAAGGTCTGTGTTTTTTTTTCTTGATGAGTGGTGTTGGAGTCAGGGGGACATATAAGAAACAATTTAAAAAAAAAAAAAAAAACTTCTCCTGAAGAAGTGTTTTCATATTAAATCTGCAACTTCTTTGTGAAACTTTTTATTACATCCTTTCTCACAAACTAAAGAATTATTACAAATTACATTGGACTACTTACTAAACTATCATATGATTACAAAGAGGACAAAAGGAAATGGAATAGCTTATTAGAAATAAGCCTTATTGTAATTTATATTCAGACTATTGTATTCATCTTTGTTGCAGTTATAATAATGTTTGGTTATTGTGCCCTCTGGCTTTCCTTAGGTGTATATCAATTCATGTAATCTACATGGACTTCCAAACTTAACCCTTTATTTAATTGACAGGGGTAAACTGTTCTTTCCACTGATCATGTCTAATAATAACTTATTTTTCTTATTTAGTACTACTCGGTTATTGCTCACATGTTTTCACCGAGTGAAAGTACACACTGCCTGACTAAGGGATTGAACTCAAATTCATAAATCAACACTTAAATTTCCTAGATCACTAAATATTGCTTTTGCCCAGACTGTAAATCATATCATCAAAGAATGCAACAAGCTAGATTACAAGTAATAAGCTTGACAGAGTAGGAACAGTATTTCAATGGAAATTGTGCAAACAACTTAAATTCAAACATGGAAACAAATGCTATCATCATAAAACTGGAGACTGTCCTAAAAAAATAAAAACATACTTTTTCAAATCTAGATTAACACCCTGCCTTCAGCCTTCAAGGAGGTTAGAGTTAATCCTCAATAAAGAAGATAAGAACCATTAGATTATTGATGTTACTACCATTACATATGAAAAAAAAGAAAAGAAGAAAAACTGGGAAAGTAGCAAGACATACTTGTTGGTGCATTTGAAACAATGTCCAAAGCACTAAAATGGAGATTGAATCAATTAAACATTCAAGGAATAATTGACAATGGCAGTTTGTTTTTGATTCTTTGAGAATACTGAGAAAGGGTAACACTGGAGATTTGAAGAAGACTTGCTGTCATTCAATCTCCAGTATATTCCAAAATATTGATACAGATCTGTTTGTATACATAGCCTTTATTTGGATACCAATGAACTAGATTGTTGTATATTCCCCAACCACTAGTATCAGTGGGGGGGTCTGGATCCAGATTTTCAGAACCAGCAGCATTCCTTACTTCAGAAAGATATGCAGCACAATCTTTGCCATTCCTTCCAATTTATGGACTAAACTTGGTTATTTTTGTCTGAATTTCTGATGAGTTCTTGAATTTTCTTCAAAATACTTCAAGAGGTTTGCATTCCTTTTTTAATGCCAACATTTCAATTCTTTTTCAAACTTAAATAGATCGAAACTCCAAGTGACTTGAGAACATGAAGGAAAATTAGAATTTCTTTTAAGAATAAAATGGTGTCACAATGGCAAACCCAAAAAGAATAGAAAGGTCAGGAACAATGGTATTAGGAAGACAGACTCAAAGAAAATAGCACAAAACCTATAGTGGAGAGAGAGAGAAAAAGAGAGAGGTAGAGAGAGAGAGAAAGAGAGAGGTAGAGAGAGAGAGAGAAAGAGAAAAAGAGAGAGAGAAAGAGAAAAAGAGAGAGAGAAAGAGAAAAAGAGAGAAAGAGAAAGAAAAGCAAGAGAAAGAGGAAAAGAGTGAGGAGAAAGAAAGAGCGAGAGAAAAGAGAGAGTGAAGCAAAAAGGATAAAGGAAATTTTTCTTTTCTAAAATTCTAAAATTAAAAATTTTAATTTTAAAAGACAAAATAAAATGAGAAAAGAAAAAAGCTGAAAATACTGGTTGAAATTCAGCAACAAAAGCATCGCCATTATGACAATTACTTTAGCCTAAATCACTGCCTTCTAAAAGCAAAGATAAACGACTCCAAAATCCCAGGACCCTGGATTCCAGGAAAAAAAACAATCACAAAATGCTGAAAGATATCTCTAAAGATTCTATAGTAAAACAAAATAAAAGAATCTGCATTTAACAAATGACCCACATCAATTTTAGTGTGCAAATCTAGCTGCTTATATTAAATGAGCTGTTTATGTAAAATTACAAGTGGCATTTATTAAACAAATATATCATAACTTTCATTCTCTCTAATAAAATATATAACGAGTGGCAAATATGTGAAAACTTTTTAGTTTTAATGTCTCTAGTGATTACATATATAACAATGAGGATTTATTAAAGAAATAAATCAAAATTTTCATTCTCTCGAAGGATTACAAGTATAGAGATACACTAAAGAACAAATTGGTAAAAAAAAAAAATTAAAAAAAAAAAAGTCATGTTTATTTTATAATTTTAAACATTTTTTGTGTGTGTGTGCGCAATTTTCCTATCATTACCTACTGACTTGACTGCTATTTCAGCAATAGTCATTTTCTGGAACAACAAATTAAATATTTCTGATGGAAGTATTTCATCTGTATAATGTATATTTTTAAAAAAAAAAAATTATATCAAGAAATAAGTTATTGTCATTGGTTAGAAATTAATGCAAGCATTCCTAGACCAATTGAATGCTTTCCAAATGTTTCACACCTACACTTAACTATATAAATAATTTTATACTTTTTAAGACTAGTTCACGCTTACTATGGCATGACAACACAAATATTGTAGCCTCAAGTTTAATGCATTAACGATTGGGTTACTTTTCAATCACCAGTAATAGACATTTAATAACCCTTTAATCTGATTGGTCAGTTCTAACTTTGTCGAGAATTTCTATTGTCTTCATTTTGCTTACTGATTTTATACACCATCCTCTTAATATAAGTCAGGCTCACTTAGAAGCCATTGCCACTAAAGTAACAATGAAGTTCTTATTGCAATTAATGCTGTCGTTTTCAAAATCAGACAATACCTTCAACTACCACCATTGTCACCACCCTCTTGCATTTTTCAGCCATTGCAGAACAAGTTCCTTCTTCCCCACTGAATGTTCCTGGCAGAGTTTTAAGGCTCATAGCTGTAAATTCATAAATATTAGAACGAGGAAAAATTCTTTGCATCATTTGCGTTTTGTTCAAAATCGTAATTGATGGGATGGTTCAGCATCATTTCTTGTAATTAAGAATTTTCTGAGGTTGAAATCCTTTAGGGCAAATGAAGGGAGACGAAAAAAAAAATCCTTAAATAAAACTAAGTTACATTCTGTAAAAGCAAGCATTTTTGTGGGGTTTAGTTATGTCCTTCGAGGATTGGGATTGAAATTGATGTTTCATTCAGGTTTATTTGATCTTTTTGCCATCTTTGTCACATTTTTGCAAATGAATCCTTTTTATTCCTGAATTGCAATTCTGTAAAGAACTGAAAGAGGACAGAGAAGACATACAAATATAGTTAGGAGAAAAGAAAATGGTGTTGGAGAGGATTATTATTTGTCTGTATATGAAAGGCTTTTTTGTAATTCATCAAAGAATATATTTGAAAGAGAAGGGAAGATCAAACAAAGAAAAGGCAGAGACATGAAACTAAGAATGTAAAACAGAAAGAAAAAGATAAAAAGAAGAAAGAAAGAAAAATTATACAAGATGAATTCAATCATGAGAAATCAAGAAATGTAACCTTGTGCCAAACTTGACATTATCAAATAGTTCTATCAGCCTGAGCAGATTGCTAGCTTTTTCTCCTGTTCTACCCACACTCTCTCTTATATATCTTTAATCATTTCATCCCAAGCAAGGCAATAAAGCCACTAAGATGCGAGGGGGCTATCGATTGTTAGAGAATATGAAAGGAATATACTATTAAGGAGAGAGGACAATAAAAGAACCAGAATTAAAAAGACAGAAGATAACTATTGACATCGCATTTAAAGTTTTGAAGATCAAAGTTGACTGGAAAGCAAGGAGCCACAAGCAAGAAGTGTGACAGAAGAAACTGTTAACAAAGAACTTATGGTTACATCTAGCCATTTCAATTGTAAAATGATGAAGCCTAAATGTAACTAAGTTCTATGCTAACAGTTTCTTCTCTCACACTTCTCGCTTGTGTGGAACTCTCTTCTGGCTTCTTGCTTCCCAGTTAACTTTGATCTTCCAAAATTTAAATGTCTTTTAAATGCCTGGCCAGCATGATTGCAACCGTAACCTCATTTGCATAGCCAATATACCTCAATGTATATCATTGTGCACGGCTTTAATTACTTTTTTACTTTTTCAATATTTTTTACTCCTAAACTTTAACCAAGATACTGCATCCACATACGGAATAGTATTTCCTTTAATATTATACAATGTCAAACGGCATAAGCCTAATCGTCCATTTTAATATCCTTGCAGATGTGACATTTGGGAACTCTCTTCTGGGGTTGAATATAAATCCCAAAAGCTTATGATTAGATTTTAATAGAAATTTCCTTCCCAACAAAAAATTCTTAGCTCTTTCTGTGCTTCACACAATCATCAATGCCTCTTCAATCTTCAAATAATTCGCTTCTGTAGATGTTAGTTTTTTTTAGATCAGGTACATTACAGGGTTGATACTCCTGTGACAATATTGTGGCTAAAGAACTGGCCTCTGTAGTTAAATGTCAATTCTTTTGCTAGGTCAAAGATTTTAACAACTGGTTTGTTTATGAGTGCTTTTTGTAATTTATCGAAAGCAACCTCCTATTTTTTTTGTCCATTGAAACTTGGTATTATTATTCTTAATTTTGTTAAATGGATTCCACAAGGTCAGTAGATTGCAGTAGATATCTGTTATAGAAATTGGTTAATCCTAAAAAAGATTCTCGTTTTTTTATTTCTGGGTGCAGCTATCTCTGATATCTTATTAATGAGTTTATCATCCAGCGATATACCGTCTTTGGATATTTCATATCCTAGGTATGAAATTTTTCACAATTAATCTTGTATTTATAACAATTAATTGTCATACGCACACTATTCAACTTTCTCAAAACTGACCCCATTTTACTTTTGAGCTCTTCTCTACTGTGTGCAACAATGCCAATGTTGTCCTGATATGCAATTATATTTTTAATTCCTTTTAAAACTTTTTAGATGGCTTTTTGGAAAATGTGGTAACTTCTTGAAACTTGCTATCAATTTTTATCTGATTATATGCTGACTTAATGTCAACTTTAGCAAAGTATTTCATATCAACAAACTGATCGCACACTGTTTCAATGCTTGGCAATGGGAATGAATCTGAAACAGATCTGTTGATTCTCACCCACCTTATAGTTGCCACAAATTCTTAAATCTACATTGGTCTTGCGTAATACCACAATGGTAGTAGCCATCTGCGTGAGTAAAATTACTCCGTTCAACTTCATCATTTCCCTACTTTTATCCTTTGCTTAAATAATTCTGTACTTTCAATCAGAGGATCTATATGTTCTACTTTTTTTCCACTCACTTTTCATATGTACCTACCATCTGAAAATGATTTTTCTTTTTACACTTAAAACACCATTTCTCAAAGGCTGGACACTTTTTCTTTTTGCATGTTTCTTATTACAATATCTGCATATAAGTAAGCTTTTAGTAGCACTGTAAGTTTCTGTGTTGCCTTTGGAGCCATTAAATTTTTGAATCAATTCCAATTGTTGTAAGAAATCTGCATACTTCTGGATTCATTCTATGAACTTGAAGCTGCTCTAGAATTTTACATTTGTATGAGATATTGCTTCAATCAGAAAAATTAGCTCATCTTTGACGGACAGTTGTCCCAAACCCATTTTTTCAAATTCACAATACCTCAATGCTTCTTTCAATCGCTGTACATATTGCATAATAGCTTCATCTGTTCTCCATCTACTTTCGAAAACTTTAGTTCTTTTCATGATGACCAATTTTTTTTTTTTTTGGTCATATATTTGCTTTTATGATAGCAGCAATTTCTTCATATGCTAAATCTTCCAACACTTGGGATACACTATAACAGTGTTTTTTTTTTTATGGCTTCACACCCTACTGAGGTCAAAAACAAATCCATAACTTCATTTTCTCCTCCATTAGCTTTGATGTGTTTTAAGTTCTTTACTCTTGCCAACATTGTAAAGCACCGAAAACAGGTTTCTAAATATCCAGGATCCTCCATCATGATTAAGTAACTGATCAACGATGCCATATTGTTATAATAGGTATTCTCTCTGACAGATGTAATCTCATCAGGAAAAAATAACTCCACCATAGGTGTAGTGATACTGCCTTTTATACAGTACCTCATTTGCATTTCACTTATATATAAATATGATAAAAATATTGTACGTAATTTTAATCTATTGTTTAAAACATTTGTTTTTTTTTTTTCAATGGATACCCATATTTGAGCAGATGCTCCGTTTTTATTTATTTATGAAAAAGTAGGGAAATAAATAAATATATTGTTTAATAAACAGATAAAAATAGATCATCTAGTCAAATAAGGGTATCCATTAAAAAAATAACGTTTAGAAAATAAATTAAAAAATATATCGGATTAATAAATTGAAAATCCATTCCTCTCTTATATATATATATATATATATATATATATATATATATATATATATGAGAGAGAGAGAGAGGGTTGAAAAACAAAAACCTTTCTGTTTTTGGTTAATGTTTCCTGTCTGGAAACAAAAGAAAAATATTACAAGAAAAAGAAAAAATATTTTTTGAGTTTTACTAAAACCTGACAAACATTGCATTAAACATGTCTAAATATCTAATTATTGTCATAAAAGAACAGGGGAATTTGTTTGTCTGAGTGAATCACTTTCTTTTGAATCAAATGCAAAAATCCTCTGAAACGTAATAAATTGGAGATTTAACAAAATATTCCTGTAGTTGTTTCCAATTTCTGGAATGTTTTTGAAAAGAAGCCAGAATCTTTGTCCAAAATTTGCAGACTAAACATTTACAGCCAATGCCAGGTTTGAAGATTAACATTTTAATATTCAAGACAAGCAAATATTTTATGTTCAAAGACATTTACCATCATAATTAAAAGGGGGATAACAGTTATGTTAGGGTGACACATCCTTGTATCTTTTCCCTTTGTTACCACCCTTGGCTATGTATTGAGTACTTCTTTTGACAAACATCATCATCATCACCTAGGTTTTATCACAAGATCTTTCAAATATTATAAGAACAAACAAAAAGTTATGTTAGGGTGACACACCCTTGTATGTTTTCCCTTTGTTACCACCCTTGGCTATGTATTGAGTACTTCTTTTGACAAACATCATCATCATCAACCAAACAGTATAAGCAAGAAGAAACAAAAAGTTATGTTTCCTAGGGTGACACATCCTTGTATCTTTTCCCTTTGTTACTACCCTTGGCTATGTATTGAGTACTTCTTTTGACAAACATCATCATCATCACCTAGGTTTTATCACAAGATCTTTCAAATATTATAAGAACAACCAAACAGTATAAGCAAGAAGAAACAAAAAGTTATGTTTCTTAGGGTGACACACCCTTGTACCTTTTCCCTTTGTTACCACCCTTGACTATGTATTGAGTACTTCCTTCGACAAACATCATCTAGTTTTTATCACCAAGATTCTAAAGCCGATAACCTGCAAAATAGTTGACAGATATTGACTCTGCAGATGACCAAGCTATCACTGCAGGCACTGTTACCAATGTTACAGTTCTATATTGTGTAGAAAATGCTGCCAATAATGTTGCACTCTATGTCAATGTCTCTAAAATTCCTAGGCTTCAACCAGCAAAGGCTCAGTACAAAATTGTCTCAGGTGAATCAATAAAATTGAGAAAGAGAAATCAATTCTACTGAAAAGGAGGTGAAAATCTTACTAACTAAAGCCAAGATGGCCTTGAATAAAATGGATGTAATTTGGAAATCTGATCTACCAGACAACCTCAAGTGGAATTTCTTTTGAGCCTCTGTAGACGTAGTGTTAATATATAGGGACACTACTTGGACATTAACTAAAGCCCTTGAGTTTAAGCTTGATGGAACCTATACTCAGATGCTGAGAGTTATACTTAACATTTCTTGGAGACAATATCCAACTAAATCACAGCTCAATTGACTCATCTCTGATATTTCTACAAACTGGACAGAACACTGCTGATGAACAAAACAGGAAGTTGCGAGTAATCTACTGCTCTGGACACCTAACCATGGGGCAAGATGGGTTGGCTGCCCAACAACTACCTTCATCGACAAGTTATGTTATGGCACAGGATGCCTCCATAATGACCTTCTGATCATGATAGTTGGTGTGATAGTCTCATGAATGTCTGAGCTAGCTCGACTGAATAAATATATAAAAAAAGGAAAATGGATGTGAGTTTCAGAAAAAAAAACCCATTAACGATGACTGACAAGGTACTGCGATTAACCTTTTTATTCAATTTTTCTTGTATTCTTATGAGTATCACTATATATGCACATATATAACATCTACATATTCAGTTAAAAATAAAAAAAAAAAAAAATTCTTTACAATGGCTAATAGAATAACCAAAAGCACTCAGATTTATAGAACATTTGGTCAGTTTTTACACATTTTATATCCAGAAAAGAAAATAATTATATCAACACAAGAAAAATTAAATAGAAAGCTTAATTGCAGTACATTGTCAGTCGTCTTTAATGAAACTTGTATATAAAAGGGAATGCTACCCAAATACACAATATATATATATATATATATATATATATATATATATATATATAAAGAAATATAGTCTTAAGGTGTGCTATATTTATGGAATAAAGTGCTCAATATCAGAGATAGAGCGTGTGTAAATATAAAAGTGAACATGTGGACTGATGATTGCATATAGCATGAAACAGACTGTCGCCTCTAAGTGTTGACTTCTATGTTCACTTTTATATATATATATATATATATATATATTCATTCCATGATATTTTGGTTTGAACCTCACCACGGTTGATTTGTCAGAAAGGAGACTTCCTGACACTCTCAGTCTACAGGGTGACAATCCCAGCGTGCAGAATCTTTGGAAAGTGTCTGAAAACCATACTATGAGTTGACTCAAGCCTTGTGAGTGAAATTGGGTAGACAGAACACTTGGGGCCATCAATAGCTGTGCTAGCACAAAGTCACAAGTCATTGTGACCGAGGGTTTGAGTGTGCTGGCGTTGTTCAGATTGTTGATCATGCTAGATAACACTTCTTTCTCTCCCAGAAACTGTAACTAAGGTCTGCTAAGTATAGGCTGCAGTATAACTGCAGGGTTGGCTCTGTAGGTATTGAACAAACAAATGTGCATGAGCAAGTGTCTGTAATAGATGTGTATCCTTGAATACAAGTGGACAGCTATTATTATATATATATATATATATATCATTAATAACTTTGACAAATTTTGACATTAGATTTTAAGGTAAAAAAAGTGCATCTTATACACTGGAAAATATGATAGTTAAAAAGTTTAAAAGTAGGAGAAAAAGATATGAAATGATTTGAAAAATAATAAAAGAATGAACTAACCAAAATAGACGTTTATTGGTAATTAGTCACAATATTCTGCTAATTAGTCATGGTCACAATATTCCAACAACTGCAATAAAAATTATAGACTACAATTTACTTACATCAAAGTTTTTTCAGTATAAAATTGTGCGTAAGATATGGATGCATCATTCGAGAAACAATCTCATTTGAAATGACCATATGTCTGACATAGAGAAAGTTAATCCATTTTATTAAATGTCATTATAATGTTCAAGAGAAAAGTACAAATATATTGGCTTTGAGAAGATGCCAACAAAGTTTAAAGTTGTCTGAGTCTTTTGATCACTAGCCACTTCACATCTCTCTTTGCTGCAAAGGAGTTGCTTGGCATATGTTTGTGTGGACAGGCTGGCATTTTTCCATTGACTGACTATAACATATTGCAAGATCATATATTTATCTCTTTTCAGAAGATAGAAACAAAAGTTATTCAATTTATGTAAATCAGCAATGATTAGTTGAAAATGCTTTTCTTTTTAAGACCTCATCTCACCTGTTTGCACATCTATAAATTCTTTACCTTTTATTTTAAACTATATTTTTGGCATGTTTGTCCCGGATTGATCTTCTTTTATTGTGTTTGTATGTGTGTGTGTGTGTTTGACATAATTTCTGCTTTCTTCACATAATAGCTATTTTGATTATTAAATTTCAAGGTTTTTAAAATGAAAACCTAAATTAAAAAGTACTAAAATTAAAAGAAGCACCCTCCCTCCAATAAAATAAAATCAAATCAAAGACGATGCGAAGTGAAAAAAAAAAAAAAAAGAAAAGAAAAAGAGATATTGTTGGTACTTTATAATGCCAACTGCTTTACTGTGATATATTTACAACCTTCAGACATTTGAATAAAAAATTGGGAAGGAGGGGCAAAAAAAAAAAAAAAAAAAAAAAAACTGTAGAGGGTAGGATTGGTCTAGAATTTAATTTATTTGAATGAATTTACTAAGTAGAATAGAGGGGTATTGGAATAAAAGTGTGTGTGTGTGTGTGTGTGCGCGCTCCCTCCACCCCTCTCCCAAGTTAATAGGTCAGGTGAGGTTGCAATTACTAATTACTACAGCTCCAACAGTACATTTACAAATTTGAAGGGTGGTTCGGATTAGTTTAGCATTTAGTTTATTTGAATGAATTTAACGAGCAAGAGGGTGGTGCCTGAAAATTAATCACAATATGGGCATGATTATTACTGATGCCAGTGTATATTTATAATGACTCAACCTCCCACTCCCCCATTTTATCTGCTATTTCTATTTCATAGATGAACCCAATGTAGAAACACCAGAAATGGTACCAAAAAGATGCAGCTTGGAATGCATACCAAGTTTAAAAAAAACAAAAAAAAAAAAACAATCCATATTAATAATACAGAAATAATAATTATTATTTAAATTATTTTTTTCTTTTGTCCAACACCACAAACTGTTTCAAAACCAAAACATTAACCTGAAAAAGCAAATCATATACTTAAATAGCCTCGTCAGATTGAAACTTTCATATGGAAGTTGTGCACGGGACCAAAGCTGTTCAGAAATATCTAAACTGCCAGCTGTATACAACCATTTTCTAAGATCAATGGTTAAAAATAGGTTTGGAGAAATTAAACCTGTACGTCTCAGCAAGGATAAATCTTCTTTAAATATTGTTGACGAATGTTACAGAATTGCAAAGAACTGTACCAAATAACAGAAAAAACATCACTTGATAAATTTTAACAGCAATTAAGATGGACAACAAAGAAAAAATAATGACATCATCAAGATGTTCACCTCCCACACTATTTGAAACAAAAAATTAGAAAAGAAGTCCCCTATTAATACTGAAAAAAAAAAAACAAACAAACAATAATAGCAATTGAACTCAAGAAACTTCATTTTCTTGAAAAAATTCATTTTAAGAGAAAGATTTTATAAATTTCTCAACCAACAGTAGCACTGGCTGTGAAGTCAATGAATACCAAATGTTTCATGATGATGAAACAATATCACCATTATAGAAAACGCCATTTATGCAGCATCTCAAATGTACAAACACTTAGTTTATTCATACTTACATAGCTGTCTATCCAATCTATTCATACATGATCCATATCTCTCAAATTCAAATTGAGAATGATGTATTGGGATTATTTCTATAAAGAAATGTCTTCACTGGAATGATTGAATTCGACACCTCAATATATGTCCCTCAGATATTTTCTCTTGTTTGAATTTAAAAGGGAAAGCTTAGACCATGCCTCCAAAGACTGAAAGTATTCTTAGATAATGTGCATATAAAGGGGAAAGAAAAGAAAATAAGCATTGTGGACCTTTGCATATTCTTTCACGGAGATAAGCAGGCCCTCTGTTATGGAGAGATGGTTTAGAAATCTTTGAATAGTGCATTTGCAAAAGTTTTATTGAAAAAGTTATCGTGTCAGTGAGACAATAGAAAAAAAGATAAGATTAAGAATGCATTTTTTGCCATGTTGTACTGATAGGATCTTGTCAAGATTTATTTTAGGTCACCCCCCCACCTCTTAAATTTCAGTAGGGGAGGGAGGTCATAAAGAGAGGCAAGTGAAAAGAGTGAAAAGAGAGAAAAGAAACTGAGAGGGAGGGGGGGGAAATAGGGAAGGGGAAAGCAAAACAAGGTGAGGAAAGA
>OZ010590.1:95527047-95599547 GCA_963932145.1 Acanthosepion lycidas
TGGATAAAGGGTAGATATATAGTTATAAAAGATAGATTCTGGAGAAAAAACTGTCTAGCATGTCACAGTGAACCAACTTTCTTAGCAGCATATATATATATATTTAAAATGTCATATTTCTAAATATATAAATTTTTCTGGGCAGTGTATAGCAATTATATAAATAACTGGATTAACCTGTTTATCCACATACATGTAATAAACAAATTTCTTGATATAGAAATAAATACAATATGTCTGTATATAAGAATAGCTACAGAATGTAAAGTTGTCTCAACACGGAATGACAAAATAAAAAAAAATATTAGTGCATTTTTTCTTATTTTTTTGCAGCACTAATGTGAAACCTGTTACTAAATGCTTCATTTTGGTATTGCTAATGATGCAAGTCAGTTTTCACAATAAAACTTTGATTAACCAACTCATGCCTGTAAAATTTTAAGAATATATCTTCTTTTTTTATTTAAAGCTCTTAACATGTCGACTACCAGAGATTAATTACAAAATTCGATTTTAAATGCCAACTTTACAATAACCGACATAAGAAATAAACTCTAACCAGACCCTGCAGAGCTCGTGAAAAAACAAAAACAAAACAAAACAAAACAAAAAAAAAAAAAAAAACGAGTATGGCAGGAAACAAAGTACTTTTGTGCCATTTGTGAAAACAGGCAACCACTCTGTGTTGTTGATAATTTAAAAAAAGTCACCATTTGAGCCTTGAGCCACAAGTTGGGAGATATTGGACACTGTTGGGGTTTTTCAAAAGCTTTGTTTATGAATTATATTTTCAATTAATTTTTTATCAAAAACATACATATATCTAAGAAACAAGCAAAATTATAATATGACTGATTCAGATATATGGGATATTTCATAGAAAATATGCGTTTTCCAATAAGAATTGAACCTTTATCTCATATATCATATAGACTATTCAATCATTCTCAAAATTTCTTTACCATTCAGGCCAGTAAATGTAATTAATATTATTTAACCAAAACAGAGCACTTACTCAAATAAGTTGTATCCATCAAAATAACATATAAACAGAAGATATATTAAAATATTTGTCAAATTTAAACCATTTCCTCTATAGGAAAGTTACATTACAGTGGTGGGAAAGTGACTGAAGCTGCGATGCCAGATCAGGACCAATAATATTGCTGATTCTTCTTTCAATTTTATCATGAAACTCTAGATATATAACAGGAGCCCTAGGCCATATGATAGCAATATTCTAATCAAGGATAAAGGGTAGATATATAGTTATAAAAGATAGATTCTGGAGAAAAAACTGTCTAGCATGTCACAGTGAACCAACTTTCTTAGCAGCATATATATATATTTAAAATGTCATATTTCTAAATATATAAATATATATATATATATATATATATGTATCGGGCACCTTGAGGTGGTTTAATGGTTAGCAAGCTTGTCTTGCTAGAACAATTACGACTGAGTAGTGAGTTCGATCCTCACTGGGTCCCCCATACTTTTGGTTTTGTGACACATCTGAGCTATGCTTGTAAAATCACTATATATATATCTCCAGGTAAAATGAAAACAAATGGAGTATGACTCCACTGTACATAACATTTAATTTAAAAGAGGGCTTAATACATAGTAGAGCTAAATATTATTTAAGAATATAACAAGATGTTAAAAATTGCTACACAATTACAATCATGTTATAAACGTCTCTCTTCAGTTGATGTTTAACATATAATAAGAAGAAAAAGAAGAATACATGGTGGACTCTCTCTCTCCCATCGTTTTCAACGTATGAGGGTCAAGCAGATCAGTTCCTAGGAACTGACAGCCCGACACCAGCACATAAGATTTGATTATAGTGGTGAAGGCTTTGTGCAGAACCATTCACACTTTTTAAAGGGCCAAATACAGAGATCTGGTGCACTATGTGCCACAAAGGTCCCCAAAACAACCCTCTACAGATTTTGAATTCAGAGTTGCGTTTCAGTTGACATCCAAGGCTATAGAACCCAGTCTGTCCTGCTATTTACCCATAGCTGGAGGGAGAAGAAGAGGATTCATACCTTTCCCAAGGGTATTAGGTTGGTGCAAAAATAATGACGTAATAATGTTGTTTTTTGACGTTCAAAATTACGTCAAAAAACGACATTATTACGTCATTATTTTTGCACCAACCTAATATTAGCATATAAGTGAATGTAATGGATTCAACTGGAGTAGTGGATAGCAGCTTGGATATATATATATATATATATATATATATATATATATATAAGCTGAATTTCAATGATATATTGATCAAACAAATACATCTTGAAAATTATACTAACATCAATTAGTAGGTACCAATTTTATTAGGTTGGTGCAAAAATAATGATGTAATAATGTCATTTTTTGATGTATTTTTTAACGTCAAAAAACAACATTATTAGGTCATTATTTTTACACCAACCTAATATAAAAGCACTGACTAATCTAACAGGTGTAGTGCAGTTTGGAAAAAGTTTCCCGCCCTGCACTGTTGTACAGCCCCTCCCTATGGTACAGAATATCTGGAATCTGCTGGTTATTAATTTGCAGATCTACCACTAGAGATCTTCCATTTGGTTTCTCACCAAAGTGTCAACCATAATTTAATCAATTATAAAAGTAACTCATTAAAACTGAATGTGTTAAATAGGAAAGAATTCTAAATTTGACAGCTTTCAATGTTTATTAAAATTAAGTTGTCAATGTTTATGCAAGAATTAATTAAAAGCTTTCAATATTTATGTAAGAATTAAACACATATTTGTTATTTGTTTGCTGATTCTTACTAATTATTTTAGATACAACCAATTAAAAAGCAAAAGAACTTTGCAATTATTATATAAATTTAAATAAATTAAGAATTCATTGTTTTGTTTTCAGCAATATTAGAAAATTCATTAAAAATCAATAAAGTCTTAAAACTTGAGTAACACTAGAAAATAATTCAATTGGCATTTATTAATTCTTTTGTCTTGGAGCTGTGGGGAGGGTCTTAAATAATTTTTCACATTTCTTTTTGTATTTTGGTATTTTTTGTATTTAGAGTTTTTTTTTAATTTATTTCTGACATTTCTTTTAATATTTTTGTTTTTTAATATTTTCTGATTTTTAAAATATTTTTTTTATTTTGAGGTGTCTTTTGATTATTTTGACATTTTTTTTTTCCATTTTATTTAATATTTTTATCTATATTTTTAAGTATTTTATACAATCCAGCAACTGACATGTACAGCTGGTAAAGAAATAATTTTTTTAATGTTATTTATAGAGTCACTTTGGATTTAGTACTTTGATTGTCAGAGGTCAATTACGAAGTCTGACTTCAAAGCCGACTTCATAATAGCCAACTTAGGCAATAAAAAAAAGTTTTATGAGTTGATTTTATGCTTCAACTGAAGTCTTAACATTGTTTCCATGCTAAAAGTATCAGTGCGAATAAACACGTTGTTGGCACCCACAAAAGAAATTGTATCAGAAAATGTCAAGCACCCAAAATAACTCTTAGTGGGAAATTATCAATCCAAACTTAAGTCATAACTGCTCTGTTTTTCACTCGATGGTTGGTGTAGTAATAGTAGTAGTAACAACAAGTACTACTAATATTAATTCTCTTCCGGTTCAGGATTTATCATTTAAAGACAAAGGCAATTAATTCTAGTTGTGTTTCTCTTTCTGGCTTTGTTTTATTTAACATAAAACAACTAATGAAAATTATCATTATCAACTATTTTTTTGGTGGGGAAACACCTTTTAGCTCAGCACGGTGGAAGATGAGAATCAACAAGAAGATTTGATACTGGATCCAATTTAAAATTGTCCGATTGGTAGAGATTTGATACTGGATCCAATTTAAAATTGTCTGATGGGTAGAGACTTGATACTAGATCCAATTTAAAATTGTCTGATGGGTAGAGATTCAATACTGGATCCAATTTAAAATTGTCTGACGGATAGAGATTTGATTTTGGATGTAATTTAAAATTGTCTGATGGGTAGAGACTTGATACTAGATCCAATTTAAAATTGTCTGATGGGTAGAGATTCAATACTGGATCCAATTTAAAATTGTCTGACGGATAGAGATTTGATTTTGGATGTAATTTAAAATTGTCTGACAGATAAAGACTTGATACTGGATCCCATTTATAATTATCTGATGGATAGAGATTTGATTCTGGATGTAATTTAAAATGGCTGCCTTCTTGTTTATTCTCATCTTCCACCGTGCTGAGCTAAAAGTTGTTTCCCCACCAAAATAGCTGATTCAAGTTCAATTCATACTAATCTGCCTGCTGATGAAATTGTGAGTTCAATCTCTGGACAAAGCAGTGCTGACTTGAACACAATGGAAATGGAGTGAGCAATAACCGAGCAATAATAAAAAAAGAACATGACGAGATCTCCCTAGACATGGACAGGGGAATGAGAACAACCCCCGTAGATTAAATAAAGTATTCAGTTCAAAATTCCCAAAAGGTTACCAGGTTCAACAAGTATCTGATGAAGGCCAGAGGGCACAATGGTTGAAACATTGTGAGAACAAAAGCAAAAAGGAAGGCAATAGTTTACATGTAACTCCTTATCCCAGACAGAACAGATATTATTTTATTACTAGTTTTACTTGATCACATTGTTTGTTTTTTTTTTAACCTAACACTGATTCAGTACACACTCACTGGCAGTTAAATAAAGACATAAGCTCCCAACAAGGATTACACTCATTGTACTCTTTGTGCTCTTTTTAAGGTTACAATCATTTGGTTGATGAATGAGATGTTAAGGACAACTATATGTAAGATTATATATCGACTTGAAGATTTGTGATAAAAAACAAAAGAATCGAGTGAAAAATGAAAAAAATTTGTAAACATTTTGAAATAAATAACTGTTGTTAGATAGAAAAACAAAAATGGTATAGATAATAGGAGAGGAAGGAGTGACAACATGACTTCCATGGCTGAAATGGTAAAGGTAACATCCATGAGAAATGGGTCTCCAAAGATGACAAAGATTAATAATATTGACTTGTGTGGATGGTTGATGGAAAGAAAACTCAAGAAATGCTTAGATTTAAAAAAAAAAAAAAAAAGAAGCAAAGAAAAATATGATCCCTCAAGCATAGAGATTGGTGCATATAAATATGCTGAAAATTTCAGCCAATTTTATATGCAAAGTCAATGAAGAAATAGTGTTTTTTGTTTGTTTTTATGCTGTTTAATTTTCAAAAGGATTATTCACCCCGAGAGTTCTGATAACGAGCAAAAAAAGATGGAGGAAAATTAGTTACAAAAATGACAATAAAAGACTTGAAAACCCAATTAAAGTTTTAAAAAAAAAAAAAAAAAAAAAGAATAAAAAATTTAATTATGCCTAAAAGAAGAGACATAATTAATTGATCAATTTGTTGTTCTTTTAATTATGTTTGTGGCTTACGGCCATATCACGTTGAAACACTGGTTCTAGTACGATCACCAAAGTTAAGCAACAACAAGTCTGGTCATTATTTAAATGAGTTACCACTTGGGAATACCAGGTACTCTAAGCTTGGATGTGTGACTGGTGTAATAGATAACAGCTTTCAATTAGAAATTGGATAGCAGAGTTCCAGTTCTAATTGGGTTCATTATATTCACTTACACTCAAACTCTCTACCTCTTCTCTCCCCACATATGGGTTAATTAGTAGGACTTGTACCAGTAAATGATTATTATCCTTTCAGACATGGGTGATCATGGCTCTCCATAAATTGCTGTCCTTTACAGCTTACCAAACCTTTGTGGGTTACTTGAAACTGGAACATATTTGGGATAGTAAGAATAATTCCTTAATTTTTTGAGAGAGAGAGAAAGAGAGAGAGAGAGAGAGAGAAATAATTTTTCCAGGTGTAAGTCTAACTGTTTAACCCTTAGCTGGGTCAGTGCTGGATTCATATCTTTCCCAAGGGTATTTATGCATAAGCTAATGTAATGAGCTCAATTAAAATCCAAACTTGGCTGTCTGGTCAGAGGTGTTTCCTACAAGAACGTGGAATTGTTATTCAAAAGCATGGCTAACCTTTACAGCTCCGCACTAACTTTCGGAGTTGTATCCCCTGGATCCACATTATTTTGGGGTGTGGTAAGTTTTTAAAAAGGTGGGTATATTACTAGCACCGTAACTTTTGGTTTTTTAGAGAAACTTATAAAATTTTCAGGGTATTTGCAACAAACTGTTTTATTTTGAAGTTGTTTTTATATCAGGGGGTCATCTCTGGGTACTGCCTTTGAATTATCAACAAGATGACAATATGACAGAACTGATAAAAACAATCCCTACTCATCACATTGTGAAAGCCTTGCATATATAAAAGGGGGTCTGTTGTCCAAAGATGAATATGAAGGCTGCTTTGTCAAGCCTCTCTGTTATGTTCCTGGGAGTGAAATGTGGTTGTGTGAAGATAGATAAAAAGTTGGAATGAAAGGATAAACTTTTAACAAACTTGGATGGTGTGTGTGGGGGGGGGAGGGGGCTGCTGAATGCGTAATGATAAGGTGTGGGCCTCGAAGATCTGTCTAGCTCACCTTGGTGTCATGGCCAAACTCCCTGTACCCAGAATGCCCTGTGCCTTAAAACAGTGGAGGTGGCAAAAACCCTTTAGAAAACCCAACTCTCCTAACACTATTAACAAAAGCAAGGCCAAAAATGCGTTCATTTCTTCAAAGCAAACAATTTGTCCAATCTCTGATTTGTGAGTTGGGCTTTGCTGTGTCACCTAATTTTATTTTCACATCATTTGCATATTGGTTAGTTTCCACCATTAATTGAATAACTTCAGTAAATAAAAATAGATGAAAAATATCTATCACTCTAGCTTGATTAACATTTGTAGGTCTGGAAATATAAGAAAACTCTGGTAGCCACAAGTGATCGTATGCTTGTGATGATTTGAAAATTCCTCCTCCTTGGTTGGAATCCCTTTCAGTCTGACTGCCTTGCATATTACTAATATCTGCATGTGTAAATCCAAGAAGTTCTTCTTTGTCGCTCTCCCTGTCCATGAAAAGTTCCTCTATTAATGTAATAGAACCACACTTCACCTCAGAGGTCACTGTTGTGATTGAAAAACGAATATTTTTAAAACACTTTATTAAAATTCGTTGATAAAACAACTAATTTAAATTAGGACAAAATGACTGACATCTGGTCATTCCCAGTTCATATCATAAGCTTAATGATGTCATTTCCCTAGTAATAGGTTATTTTTAGAAATGTACTTTCCCTTTGGAACAAGCCTCTGTCACTCAGTGAACATATCCACCCAGAGAATATTGAGAAAGCATATTGGTGGTGAACATGTATATCTGCAGAGATGTAAAGGTTAACCATTATCTTTTCTACATAGCCTCATAAACTGCATTTCATACACACATACAAAACCACACAGTAACCTTCTACCTTGAGGGGTTCTTGGGGTTTGTATGGAATGAACATCATCATCATTGTTGAGGAAGGACCAGGATTAATCTACACAAATCATGGGCAGCCCAACATAGAGTATGGCTGCTCAGCAGTGATTCAAAGTCATCAAGGCCTAGCTTCTTGAGAAGTGAGTCTGACCTGATCTTGTCCTCAGTGGACACACCACATATCCAATGTATCATGTCCCTATCATTCCACTGCAGGTAGCTGAAGTCCACCATTAACAGGGATTAAGTCATGTTGGTATAGTACTGTAAAAGCAGATGTTGTATACACAACCTCTGCTCTTAGCCAGGAGGCAGTGAGCTGTGAGCATAGACAGCAGCTGGTGAAAAATTCTTCCATACAACTTAGCAGCATGTGACGGTGGCCAGCTCATACCTGCCGGATGAGGACAAAGTGTCACCCAGGTAGCAGAACAAGGCAATCACCTCTAAGGCCACTCCACCAACAGCCACCTCAGTTAGTTGTGCCTCACTTCTGCAATGCTTACATTTGAGATTGGGATCAAGAAGGAGGCTACCAGAGATAACACTGCACTTTTTGTGGAGGAAACTGATTGCAATGTTCTTGGAACCTGTGAGACAGATTGCGCATGGGTCTTTTGCCAGAATCCCTGAGCAAATTTATGAGACCATTATCTTGAATGCTATGTAGAGTGGTTTCTCTGCAGCCAGGTATTTCTGGTGCAATTGTCACATAATAAGGATAGGATCAGTAGTGATGTCAGTGATATTGACCCTGTTACCAAGTGAAAACTCCCTGCCCACATGCTCAAATACATTCATAACCTAGTCAAGCAGCTTGAGGCCCCTCCGTAGTTTCCATGTCAAGAGATCAGCACCTTTTCATTTGTAGAGACTAATTTTGTCCCAGTTAGAGGGAATTCTCTTATTGCGTATCATTGAAGCAATGAGATAGCAAATGAAAAAGGGTACCAGCTTCACTGGAGGTCATCAACATCTCTGCTACTATCTGAGAGGGGACAGATGCCTTGCCATTTTTTGAGCCGACAATGACCTCAATGATTGCTCAAATATGATCACAGAAGCCGAACATTATGAAAAAAAAACTTTATATTTATAATCCTTCTGTGTATTGCATGAAAAATGGAAAGTTAGAAAGGAAATAGCTCTTTTTCTTCTTCAGTTTTAATGTTTACTTATTGTATCTTTTGATTTTTTATCATCTCACCCCAAGCAAGCCATTAAAGCCACCAGAACACAAGGGGATTACTGAGTGCGAATGAATAAGAAAAAGAAAGACATTATTAAGAAGCAAGAACAATAAAAGAAGAGTAATCAAGGAGATGGTAAGTAACAACTGACTTTGCATTTAAACTTTTGAAGATCAAAGTTGGCTGGAAAGCATGAAGCTGCAAGAGAATTCCACATTCAAGAAGTGCATTAGAAGAAAAAGGTAGCAAAGAACTTATGGTTACATCTTGTCATTTCAACTGTGAACTTATGAGACGTTGACACCAATCTGGTAACTGTGCTTAGATTCATATAGTCTAGATACTAAAACAGAAAGCTCATCTGAACAATTACCATGAAGTTATTTATAGAAAAGGCTCAAGGAAGATAAATTATGATGGTGGAAAAATAACTTAAGCTGAGATGCCAGGTCAGGACCAATAATATTGCAGATTCTTTAAAACTTCAAATCAAATCATTACAGTGGTGGGGAAGTGTTTCTGAACATGGCTGTTCATTCTTGATGCCAAAACCATACACTTGACATAGTCATTATACAAAAAGTTCAAAAATCTTATTGTGTGTATTGATTTAAGGGTCAAGTGAAAATCTTATGGGTTCTTTTTCGTGTCAATATTTGTGAATGTCCTATTTGACTGGGAGACAATTTAAATTTTTGTTAAAACAAAGATAAATTGAAAGAAAATATGAAAATGGATAATGCTTTACTAGGAAAAAAAAAAAATAAATTTTTTTTTTTTTTTTTTCAAAGCATGAATTTTAATCTTTTTTTTTTTTTGAAACCAGGTTGGTTTTTACACCTCCCTTCAAAAAGAAGCTAAACCATTCACCAATAAATTTAAGGCTCTTGACGTTGAGGCAACAGGGAAGAAAAAAGCACCAACATGATAAATAGGAAAACAAACAAAAAAAAAAAAAAACCCTCAAAAATCAATAATAACAATGCTTCATTAACAAGTGCTTTAATTAAGATAAAACTCATGTGTATTGTTATTACTATTAGGCTTAAAAAAAATGAAAGAAAACAAATCAATATAGTGTAGAACAGCAGTCGCCAACATTTTGAGCTTCATGGACCACTAAATGTATAATTTTAAATTTAGTGGACCACTAATATGAAGGTAAATACATTTATATAATAATAATAATCGGAAAATTTTTATTTTATTAATATGAGATGCACCCATTAAAGGTAACAAAGTTATAGTGTAATTATTTAAATAAAACAAATTGAAAATTTGAAGTTTCCAAATATTCTGCCAAAATAGTTTTCGAGTACAAATGCTTATGAATCTGGTGCATAAATCCGATTCTTAAAAGATCCCGTTATTACTCCATTGTTATGTGATGTTTATGTAGAAAATTATACTATTAAACCCTCCAGCAACTAGTTATTAACAGTAATAGTAAGAAACTATTCATTAACAAGTATTGAACATGACTTCGCAAGTCATTTTAGTTTATACTATAGCTGGACGAAGTCACATTTTGTCTACTTGTGTTTAGTTTGAGATGACATTTAGGTCTTCAACATATATACCATCCATAATATGTTTTGTTACTCATCATTTTTGAATCTGAAGCATCATTAAAATTGGTAATAATGTTCCAACTTTTGTGTGGACCATTAAAAATTGGGTTGAAAACCACCTGTGTAGAAGATAATTTAAAATAGGTCACTGAAAAATTATCAGCCCAACCAACATATAATCTCCAAATTAATTTTCATGTATTATAATTTGGTCAAGTTTTCTGGTACTGGATCAGAGCTAAGAACATTTCAGCACCTCTTATAGCATTGAATTTAAATTTTTTTTTTTTTTTTTACAAAAGCACAAGTTGTTTTTACAGAAAATGCAAGCTGAGCAAGTGCAAATGGAGAAGTGGTAATGTCAATGGGTTGTAAGAAGAAAACTCTATACTGAATTCAAAAAAGACAGCACTAAGCTATAAACCATAAATTTAATTTATTTCCCCATTCCCGGTCCAATTACCAACAGAATTTGCTGTGTAAAAGTACACTCCCCCACCCCACGGATATATCTGCCTATGATTTGAAAAGGCACATAGGTCAGGTGAGGAAGGCATTGTTTGAAATATCCATTTAATAAAAAATACATATGACTTATGACCCCTTCCAAATAATGTGGGTTATGAATGAAATGTTCATTTAAAATTTTTGTTCCAAAGATTTCAAGTAGTGAATATATCTTACTTTGCAAAGATATAGTGAGCGGGCAAAGCCTACTAGTTTAAAGATAAAATCAAAAGAAGAATCAGCAATATTATTGATCCTAACCTGGCATCTTCATAAACCAGTCTCTTAATTTCTTTTTATTGTAATCCCAGATTAAAATAGAAAAAGAAAAAAGATTCCTGGCAGAATATTTTTTCAATCACTACAATCTTGACCTTTTCATGTCTCAGGTTAATCGTTATTGCATAACCCCATGAACTTCACTTCTTGTCTTTTCTTATGCTCATACAACATTACACAGTAATCCTCTACCTTGAGAAGCTCTTGTGCCTTGGATTAGAAAAATGTTAATATATATATATATATATATATATATATATATATATGGGCATGTAAGACTGTGTGCATATGTAAAAATTTAAATGCAATGTCAATCATTATCTACTGTCTTCTTGATTCTTCATCTTTTACTCTTCTCGTTCCTTAATAATGTTTCTCTTTTTTAATTATTCTTTCACACTCAGTAAATCCTTTTTGTCTTAGTGGCTTTACTTTCTTGGATTCAAATGATTAAAAAAGAAATTTGTGTAATAAATCACACTTATGCTTTCACAGGTACAATCAGTAATAATTATCATAATACTGGCTAGAATAATATGGTTCGGTTTAAAACAGAAAGTAACTGAGACATTAATTCTGAGAAACCAAATATTTATTCTATGAATATAAGGTAGGTCACTGCATCTAAGTGGTTTAAAGTATTGTAAGAACCAGATACTTCAGTTTCAGAGGGGTATATAATTGACCCCACAAATTTTCTCCCACCTCACACCTTTTTATAAGCTTACCCTATCTTCGTCATCTGTCTACTTGTATTCCATTCTTTTTATTGTCCTTTCTCCTTACATTTTCTTTGACTCTTAGTAACCCCTTGTATCTTAGTGGCTTTATTGCATTGAAATAATAAAAAAAAACATATCCTAAGTCAAGGTTGTGACCAAGCTTTTCATTCTAACGAGTCTTCTTTGGAGGTCGGGTGTGTAAATTAAAGTAAAGTAAAGAAAAGAAAAGAAATTTGACTTGTGAGAGTCGAAAGTGTGAAGACGGCTTTGATTTCAGATGTTTTTTGCAGTAGCCGGGTTAGTCGAAGGTTATTCACAGTTTATTAAAAGACTATAGATAGAATACACCTTAGAATGTATGTCCTTTTTAATAAGACTTCTTTAAAAGAACAATCACAGCTTAATTATACAAAATGGTATTATCATGTTTGCCTCCACAAATTAAATCTCAGATTTTTCTTTTTATTATCTTAAGAGTACACTTGTCAAAACAGGTTCTTAGCCTGTATTTAAAAAAGAAATGTTTAATATTTGAACACAGCTAGAGCAGTGATTCTCAACCTCTGTGCTGTGGCCCACTAGTGTGCCATGCAAAATGTGTGCTGCAAAATATTGTCACGGTATATGTGTATGTATATGTCTGTGTCTGTGTGAGTATTAATGGTACAGCATTAGTATTTGAATAAATGAATAAGTATTAACTTTTTTTTTTAAATAACTTTTCATTATTCTTCAATTATGTTATCTTAAATACCTTGTTTTAATATTCATTTTTTTTAAAACTATTTTTGTTTTAATTTAACTTTCTAAAATTTTCCTTTATTTTAATAAATGAATAAAAAACTTTTTTTCATATAATTTTATTCAACATTCTTTGTTTAATTCAAAATTTTTTTACAAAGTTATATTGAATTATGAATTAATATTGTTAAAGTTTCCAATAACCCTAAATAACGTCAAAAATAAACAGTGAGAAAAACTCTGCTGAACTGAAGAAGAAATTAAGGGCCTGCTTATCACACATTCGACCAAACATTGAAGAAATTGCGAAAAACACTCCAGACACATGTTTCGCACTAAATAAGCTGCACAAATAGTTGAATAGAAACATTGAAATAAACTAAGTTCATATTTGTGTGTGTGAATGTTTTTTTTTTTTTAAATCTAGGGTTTTATAACATTTAAATGTATACTTTAAAAATTTTGCTTCAAAACCTTGGCTAAATTTGCCATATTTTCATTTGTTCCTAGGTTAAAAAAAAAGGTTGGGCAACACTGTGCCAGAGTTACAAATTAGGTTAAATGCAGATTTGTAAGATTCTTCAAAAGGAGCCAGTTTCCTTTTATTTAAAACCTTCAAGGTCTTAAGGGTTAACATTTCAATTGACTGAATAGAACAAAACAAAAGCAGATCTCTTCTCTTCTTGACTGAAAAAGAAACAGGAAGTACACTTTGATCTTTAGCAATTAGAGAATTTAAGCTCTCTTACCAACAGACAAAATAAGCAAATAGAATTATTTCTTATCAAAGTTCAAAGCCGAGGTTAAAAGCCAAAGTTCTGAATACCCATATTTTTTTTTTTATGGACTTCTCACCCCATCCAACATTCAGGAGATAAGCGAAACAATCTTTTCCACATTTCTATTTGGCTTTTTTTTTATACTGGACTCCATAGATATTAACTGAAAACTTTCTCGGCTTCACATTTGTTCAATTTTTTATTTCCTCTTTTCAAGTTCAATTCAGGCCAGGATCAATGCATGGTATCTATTCTCTTCATTTTACAATGAAGAAGGGTACCTGGTTCAGGGATTCCCATCTAGCAGCAGCACCTTCCTTAAGATAGGCAGGGTCAGTGTAATAATGCTATTGTGACAGTAGGTAATTTTTGTTCTGATGTGATGGAATAACCTGCCACCCCCACGAGTGACCGATACTTATAGGTGGTAACCATCTATAAGTATCCGTGAGGACAGCGGAAGGGAGAGTTGAGCTGGGATCTGCGAGAAATAGCAGCCTTCCGATAGCAGCACGCACACAACTGTACTGACTTGCGACGACCGTGCGCATAACCATTACTTCTTTGCTTGGTGTACTGGTTTCTACAATAAACCTCTTACTATTTATCCACCGTGTTTGTCCGTTCTATATTCCTATTAGCAAGGAATATAACATGTTCTTTGTCCATATTTACACATAAGGGAAGGTCACATTAAAAAATCACCTTGAGTCATATCCTAACTTTGTGGGGAGGTCAAGTAAATAAAGTCTATGTTAATCAGATGTAATAATTGAGGACAAAAGAAATGATTTCATCATTTCAATTTGGGCAATGTGCTTAGATTTCAGTTGTCAAATCCATGGAGTCTTGAATGTTTCAAAGTCTGAATACGTCATGCTAGTACAATTAAATTGATATATCTCAAAATCAAGTGTTACAAGTCAATTTTATGTGAAAGCAAACACATTTCTCTTTCAAACAATACCAAATTTAATCTCCTTGGTATTACTGGTTGGGAGACAGGGCTTTAGAAATCTACAACTTCACATGGAATTTCTACCTTGTCTAAGAAGGATTATTCGTAATTTGGAAAAGTTGATCAGTAAAATTAATCAACACAAAACATCTGTTGTTTATAATAATATTTGTCTTGAAGAATTTTAACAAAGTTGTAGATTTCTAAAAAAATTTATACATTTCCATTGTTTCTAGTTAATCATGTTACAGGTGTTTATTGATATACAGTGATGTCCTATTGCTATTACTTTCAGATGCTCCTTGACCGACTGTAAGCATGGGTGTATGTGGTCACTTTCAATTCTGGCCTTGAAGAGTTAATCCTGCTATTAAGAAATAACTGTTCTTTTTATTCCTGCAGAGACAGATTGGCTAAATCACTTCAGAAACAAAGATTCAAGTAAATTAACTGGAAAAGTACTTACGTTTTTGTATGTATAAATAGATGTATGTCTTTCAGGAGAATCCAATTCAAAAATTAAAGGGTTCCAGTATAGCTTTCACTCCTAGTGGTGGTACATCCTTTCGAATTAAGGAAAAAAAAAATTAAAATAAAATAAAAGTCCTTGTAAAGATGCTAAGTCAGATATAGATCTGTTTCACAGAACAGATTTTAATGCAAATATCTGCAAAGAAAAAAAAAAAAAAAGGAATTAAAATCAGCTTTTCTATTTTTGCATTAAAATTGCTTTTACAAAATACAGATTTCTCAGAAATACTTGAAGAATGCAGATAATTCAATTTTAGAGCGTTGGTTAGTTTTATTTAGTGCCCTACCAACATCTCTGTGGGTTATTTAATGCTTAAATCTAAATATTTTGAATACCATTTATTTTTTTTGAGATAATAATGATTTTAGTGATACAAGTTTTACTAATAGCTGGGGTGAGAAGAGGTGGATTCATGCCTTTCTTGAGAGTATTTGCATCTAAGTGAATATAAAAAATCCAATTGGAACTGGAACTTGATTCTTTGATTTCCAATTCTGAGCCCTTATCCACTATACTACTAAACTTATAGCATCCAGTATTCCCATCTAGGTGCTGACTAGACTTGAAGTTGCTTAACTTTGGTGATTGTACAAGAACTGGTATTTTAACGTGTTATGGCCATGACCTATTTTCAATGCCATGAATATGTGTTAGCAAAAAAAAGTAAGATTGAAATTAAAAAATCTGGCCTATAAAGGTGTGATTGATTTTATAAATATTTTGATGTTTATTTGCATACTTTACAGAGCCTTTCCTTAAACAGAATAAAATAGCAAAGAAATAGGATCGGTAAATTAAAAAGTGTCTTGTGAAATTAACAGAAGGGAGAAAAAAAAAATGAAAACGCATGAAAGTTAAAAACAATAATCTAGATCAAGTAGATGGTTTAAAAATATATAATTTTTCAAAATACATAAAAAGTCCTTCCAAAATTAAAAAAAAATGGATAGAAGTTTAAATGATAAAAAAAAAAGCCACAAAAAGACTTGGTAGCAAAGATAGTCTTACAAGTGATGAAGGAACCATTGAGCAAATAAGACCTTAAGTAATTGTTGATCCTTTCTCAGAACAATATTCTCAGCTGATATAAAGTGGAAAGATTATATTGAAGGTCAACTGCTAAGAAAGTTGCCTCACCGAGTCATACTAGACAATCTTTCTCTCATATATATCTATAACTCTACCATTTGTCCATGCTTAGAATATGGCTGCCAGATATGATCTGCTGCTTCTGCTATTTACCTTGAGCTCCTTAATTAATTCCAAAGAAGAATCAGCAATGTTAGTGGTCCTGATCTGGTATCTCGGCTTTAGTCACTTTCGTACCACCGTAAGGTTGTTTCCCTTTGCCTTTTCTACAAATACTTTCATAGTAATTGTTCGGATAAGCTCTTATACTATATTACTCAGACTTTCTGAATTTAAGCAAAGTACTAGATTAGTGTCAAGATTTACAGTTGAGTTGGCTGCTAGATGTAACGGTATATTCTATGCTAACAGTTTCTTCTATCACACTTCTTGCATGTGGAAATCTCTTCTGACTGTACTTTTCAGCTGTATGCTTCAAAAATTTAAATGCAATGCTAATTGCTATCTACTATTTTCCTGATTACTCTTCATTTGTTCTTGCTCATTATTAATGTTTCTGCTTTCTAATTCTTCTCCACTCAGTAACTTCTTGTGTCTTAGTGGCTTTATTGCCTTGCTTGGAGTGAACTAGATTAAAAAAAAAAAAAAAAAATAAATAAATAAATAATAGGTAGGTAAAGAAAAAAATCTAGCCAGCTGCCAAACTGAAGCTCAAACAATACCTATCACCAGAAGAAAAACTGTCAAGAGTAAATGATGCATGGAAAAAGAAATTCCTTAGAAAATAAAACCTAATAATAATAATAATAAATCCTCAAAAATTCTGTTTGGAAGAAAAGGTCACAGAAGATGGAAAGGTCAGATGAGAGAAGACAAGAAAGAGAACCTGAATTTAGGTCACCTGAGAGACACAAAACAAACAAAAAAACTTGTCAAGTTCAAAATAAGTATGGCTAAATCTTAAAAGAACCTGACACAAGGCCATGGTTTAATTCAGGATGTTGGAAAGCTATTCAGAAATTGTTCAGGCCTCCTCCATGCTTCACATTTTGGGGAAGCCTCAAGTGTCAGGCAATGACACCAGACCCCATTACAAAGGAGGATGTACCCCCTGGGCTTGAGCTAATATTAATTTCGAAGTATCTAAAAATAAAGCTTGGTACAAAAATATATCCTTAGTTTTTTGCATTAAATTTCAATCAACAAACATTTTTTCAATGCTTATTGACATTTGATCTGTTTAACAAAAATAACAGGATGTACATTTTATTGGAATTTGGAATCTACATCAAATAAGTTGAGGATCTGCCACTAGGTCTTCAGTTTCATTTCAAACCACAACTAAACTGCAATTTATTTATACTAGAAATAGCTGTGAAAATTTCATGGTTTTCCTATTTGAATTTTCTCATGAATCTTAATTCTTAATTTAATGATTCAATAATGGGTAGATTTTGTTTCATGGCACGTCAACACCTCTATGGTTTATTTAATGCTGAAACGAACTTTTGAACACAATTTTGTGCCTTCAACTACAGATAAAATGTATTGTTGATGATTTTGCTTTAAATATTTATTGTTGGTAATTTTACTGTAAATAAGTATTGTTGGTTGGTTGATTTTGTTCAGCAGCATAGTAATACCTCTATGGGTTATTCAATGCCGAAATCTAAATATTCTGAACACAATTTTATGCTTTCAACTACAGATATTTTGTACATAATTTTATACTTTCAAGGTAAACGTATGATTTTTTAGATATATACTTTGTAGATCATAAAAGGTATCATTTTGCTATAAAAATGTATTGTTGGTCATTTTATCATGTTGATTTGGGGGTAAAACAAGTAGGAAGAAAAAAAAAAAAAAAATAAATAAAAATATATATATATATATATATATATATATATATATATATATATATATATATATATATATATACACACACAGTTATTTACTAAGCATGGCTTAGATATGGCACAAGGCTACAGATAGAGCACTCAGTTAGGAGCAGACTCAATACTGTGCCCTAACAGAACTAGCGAGACAAGCTTGCTAACTGTTACAGCTCATCAAGCCTCACAGGCACATAAATATGTGTGTATGTGTGTGTGATTAATACAAATAAAATTTGTCATTTCGTTGGTTTATATTATATTCAGCACCTTGACTTTAGTTTTGTACACAAACATTTTTGTAATTGTTCAGTCCACTCATCAGGAGGTTTCAGCAATAACCATTATCTCCTGTTGAAGCCCCTTACTAAACTGACAGATTTTTATCACTTAAAAACATTACTTTTAGTGGATACTCACATTTGAGTAGATGCTCCATTTATTTATTAAACAGTATATTTATTTATTTATTTTCATCTACCAGCCTGAATGTTTGAGAAAACTTATTAAAGAAAAACTGATGAACAGAGGTTCAATTCCTGCCAGCGAGTGCAAGTTTTGCTTTAATAAGATTGCTTGAACGTTGAAGCCAGTAGAAGAAAATAAATATATATTGTTTATGAATAAACATAGTGCCTACTCAAATATGAGTATCAGCTAAAAATCACATTTAAAGTGATAAAAATCTATTGGATTAATAAAAAAATGCATTCTAATACACAAATATGCTAAAAAATTAGTAAGTACTAATATATCTACAACAGATCCTAGAAAAAGATTAAGTTAATCATATACTACACTAAATCTAGTATATCCAACTCAATTATTCACAATGATTCTTCTCCCCAGGTTAGCGATTGGCAAAAAACCAACATAGTTTACAAATTCAAGTGCTCTTTGAGAGATTAATCTCCAATGGATTAAATAATATTTATGTTGGTCACGCCACAAACTTGGTTTCACGACGCTTGACACTACATTTGAATGATAACTCTAACATTTTTAGGCATTTAAAACAACTTCCCTGACCACATACACAATTCTGGAAAATCCTCGTTGAAAACACAACTATACTTAAACATGAAAACAATAAACAAAAACTAAAAATTCTTGAAGCTATATACATAAAACAGTTGAAACATAACCTGAACAAAATAAACTATGAAATCTCCACAAATATTCTTAAATGCCTATAATTTATAACAGAAGCCATTGGTTTATACCAACGGTTTCCCATACTTAATACTTCTCGTTTTCATGCTTGCGTGGTCATGTGTGATGTCATGAGCTGTTGTGTGATTTTCGCTTCTAGCATCTCATATGCACAAGTTTGTCATTGCTTGGAAATCTTCCATGTAAACATAAACGGACTATCATTATTGTTTTGTCCGTGTATTGTTTAATATATTGCAATGTAATTGTCATCTTTGATAATGGCTTATGTAAAATGAAAGCTTAGATAGGATTAAAAAATATGTATCAATATTGTGATTTTCTTTCTTCTTTTAATGATAATGTTATTAAGCTTATCAGATGTTATGAATAGAATTTACATAAAATAAATAGACAAAACTTGTCTATATTATTTAATGAAACATGCATCAATATATATATATATATATATATATATATATGTTTCTTTTATAGATACAAATATTTAAATATTTGTTAACCAATCACTTACTCTGTAGCTAAATGGTATAACATGTCAGGCCAAATGATGGTTCCGTGTAGGATATAGGTTCAATTCCTGTTGGAGGACATATTTTCGATGAAAATTTCTCGGACATTCAGGCCAGTAAATGTCATTAATACTGTTTATTATAAACAACATTTACTTAAATATTTGTATCTATAAAAATAACATAAAGAGAAAATATATTAAAATAATTGTCGGACTTAGTCCATTTCCTTCTCTATATATATATATATATATATATATATATATATATATATATATATATATGTGTGTGTGTGTGTGTGTGTCTCATTGAATAATTTAGACAAGTTTCATCTACTTATTTTCAATAGGAAACTCATATTTACGAACAAGCTTCTTAGGATCCTTATTAAAGGAAGAGAGAAAATTACCATGTTGATACATATTCATTTATTTCAAGTACTTTCGACATTAGCACAATATCATCATCACGGTGTTTTTTATTTTCTAAGATAAAATAGTGTTAATGTGAAAATTAAATTTTTTTTTACTGAGAAGTGAAAAATGCTAAGGTTATGTACATTACAGTTTAAATTTAATGTTTGAAACCTTGGGAAGGTAACTAAGTTTGAAATGTCCATATGTTTTTTAATATATATATATATATATATATATATATATATTATAGGATGCTGTGTGTGTGTGAGCCCTAGAACTTTTTCTTTAAACAAAAGTTCACCCAATATAAGGCTCAAGTGCCACTCAAGGCAGTGGTTTACTGAATGAGATGAGTGATTAGAAAGTAAGATGAGATGGCAGTAAGTGAAGACTATGAGGAGAAGAAGAACATCTAATTACTGACTCTTGACTTTAAGAGGTTAACATTGTAGTATTCAAGAAAGCACCCATGTGGGAGCCTGTTACAAAAAGTGAGAATTCTTGGGAAAAAAAATGAGTGAAACCATCTTACATTTGGCATGAAACAGAAATGAGTTTGATTAGACTTTTTGCAGGTTTATTATAGCTAGAAAATCTTTTAGATTTTAAGAATTTTTTGGAGATAATACTGATACAAGTCTTACTAATTAACCCATAGCTCGAGGGAGAAGAGGTGGATTGATATTTTTCCCCAAGGGTATTTGCACATAAACGAATATAATAAACCTGATGAGAGTTGGAACAGATCAGAAATCAAAGAGTCATCCATTAGAACAGCCATATATTCAAGCTTATAGCACCTGGCATTCCTGAGCAGTCACCCATTTAGGTATTGACCAGGCTTGATGTTGCTCAACTTCCATGATTGTACGAGAACTGCTGTTTGAATGTGATATAGCCATAAGCTAACAAATGGCTGGAGGGTACAGGGCAATTGCCCTGAAACTGCATCCTATAAACATGCTGATGGGTGCGCAAAGTACATTTTGACTTTGTTTCGTTCCCCATGCAAGAGAGCAAGTCAGAAATGGTTCTTGCAAGCAAAATCTTTAACTTCATATGCACTTGGGTTAAGGATGGATTTGGCATGGGAAGTTGTCATATAGTCTTTTTCTTGGGGGGGGGGGAGGTTCTGATACCCCCTTATCACTATTTTTTCCCTTTAATTCCCCCTAACCGAGTACAGCGTACATACCATTTTGAGAAAGACTTCCTAAGACTAATCAACTATTTTTATATCAGGGTAGAATTAGGTGACACTAGTACAGGCTAACCTCACAGCCTAGAATAGGTCACCACGGTCAAAATCTATTCTATTTGATAAAGGCCAGGTGATTCAACAACTGTCTTCTGATCCACCCCCACCTCCAAGGAGACAGCCAATTCAGTTACTAGCTAAACTATTTGTTTCTTATATTGGACAGACAAAAGACATGACTCATAGATTCTGAGTAATCTTCCATTAATTTGACTATTTCTGTATATTAGATTAGAAAAAGAAAAGAAAAATAGAAAAAAAAAAAAAAGTGAAAGAAACAAACACCTCACAAGAGATTATCAGTTAATATGGCTGACCCCTAGCAAGTCTCCTATTTAATTTTGACCTCTGACCAAATTAGAGTGAAACTAATTAAGTGAGATCACTTAACCAATCAATTGTATTACCTCAAACTTAGGCACCTGCCTTTGGAGAGGCAAGATAGTCTTGAAAGCTATTGTTAAATCTCTAGTATTGTTTCGTCAGTTGTAGATCATCAACTTTTCTGATGGCTTGTATAGCCAGATCAATGACACCATCGATGTCCTCTTTACATTGTATCAAATATCTCAGCTGTGTGGTGCTGTGACAGACAAGGCAATTTAGTAATTATTAAATGTAAAAATGGTACATATAGTAAATGCTATGGAACCGAGACTTTTTGAATTTTTGGCGTAGAGATCTCATCAATTTACAGTTAAGCTAGCTAAATGTAACCGTAAATTCTATGCTAACAGTTTCTTCTCTCGTACTCTTCACTTCTTGAAGTCTTTTCCAGCCAACTTTAATCTGCAAATATTTAAATGCAATGTCAATCAGTCGCTATCTACTGTCCTCTTGATTACTCTTTCTTTTTCCTGCTCATTATTAATGTTTCGGTTCCTAATTCTTCCACATCCTGTAACACTTTGTGTCTTAGTGGCTTTATTGCCTTGCATAGATGATACCAATTAAAAATATTAATTTCAGTGTCACCTAGAACACAAGATGAGCAGATGATGTATGCGGCTGTTGGACTGATTGTAAGGAGATAGGTTCAGCAACATTTTCTGAATGAAAAATCTGATTAAATTTGATTTTGGCAAAGCTGATAGGACTTGCAACTTGTGGCCTGGAAGACTATCCACTGAAATCAGTGAGGGATTTTCAAAATAGTCAAATTTTTTTTTTTTTTCATCAGATTAAATTTGTTGACTGATTGCTAATGAAAAATTCAGTTTGTGGAAGCATACCTGTATTCAAATATACTATTTCAATGTCTTTGTACCTAATTAGTCCTTTTTACAAACCTTAGAAACAGAATAAAAATCAGCAAACATAGAGACCTGAGTGCCAAAAACTAGTATCAAATGGACAGTTTTTCCCATGCTAACACTTATTTCAACAATATTCGCCCTTTGGCAATGTTTATTGTTTTAAAAAGTGATGATTAAAATTTTAATAAAACCTGGACATATGAAAGTGAATTTATATATTTTCTTTGTTCTTGAGAATTGACAACAAAAATAATAAACATTATTTATTTATTAGATTGTTTATTTACATTATTTATTTATTACAAGTTACAAGGTTAAAAGAAAGTTTCCCAGGCTGAGGAAATGCAGCTTTGATCCCTGCTAAGAGATTTTCATTAAGAAGACCTTTTATGTCTAGGCTGGTGGACATTAATTTCACTGTTTGAAAAAAAAAAAAAAAAAAAAAAAAAAAAAAATGACTACTCAAACATATCTAACCAGTAATATATATATATATATATATATATATATATATATATATATATAAAATGAAAAAACATAAATTAAGTTACATCCCTTAAATATCCTTCACGGTTAATTTTTAAATTGACTATAATGGAGCATGTTACATGTGCATTTATAAAAAAATTCACCAACTATCAATTAGATTAATTGTCTCAGCCATTCACCTCTGAAGATGATCTTGAATGAGATTGAAAATACTTTGGAAAATGAAAGAAATAACCAAAATTATGGCATCTTTCTTAATCAGTTTTATAACAACACTAAGCAATTGATCCAGGAATGTGAGAGGATTAAAATAAAATAAATAGACATAATATGTCTAGATTATTCAACCAAACATGCTTGAATGAAGATATGCTATATATATATATATATATATATATATATATATATATATATATATATTTAATAATGGCTACTCTCATTTTATGAGTATGCTTATCTACTTGGACAACTAGCTAATCCTTGGTGCAGACAGGTACTCAGGCAAATTTGTATTTATTCAATCTACCTGTGGTTTATAATCCAACTATGATGAATCAATCTTAGTTACAATTTCTGGAGAGAGTGCATAATCTGTCATAATCAGAAGTTTCAATAAGGGCCAGTATGCTAAGACCCACATTCTCAATGACTTGTAACTTTGTGTCAATGATCAATGATCTCTAAACCATTCTGTCTACCAAATTTTACTCATAAGGCTCGGGTCAATCTGTAATGTCATTTTCAGGCACTTTTTGGGAACTGTTGCACACTGGCATCGCCTTCCTAGACCATCAGTGTCAATAAGGAATGTCACCTTCTGGACAAATTGAACATGGTGAGATCTGAAACCAGGTCATATGGTTTGAAAGTGAATGTTGTAGTCGCACAGTAATGTGTCCATTAATATTGTTGCAGTATATAATTGTAGTTGGAAGTAAAAGTAGTGACAAACAACATTTACACAACAGGTCGTCATTGTCAGTAGTGGTGAAAAGAAACGGAATAAATTTCAACAAGGCGGATATTTTCACGTGTTTCATAAATGGCTAATAAATGATTAAGAAAGAATAAAATATACTTGTATGCTTGTAAAATAGCCGAAAAGAAAGAATTCATTAAAATCTAACTATTAGGAATTATGTGTGTTTCTATGGATGAGTATAATACATGTGAGTATCAAAATAGTCTAAGGAGAATCCTTAACATAAAATGGCAGTCCATGATACGAGACACCAGTGTTCTTCTCAGAGCCTGCTGTCCAAGCATAGAAAACTTCCTGATTAAAAACCCGATGATATGGGCCAGATATGTAGTACACATGGATGACAGTAGGTTGCTGAAGCAGCTATTTTATGGTGAGCTTTCAAATGGTAAGTGCCTTCAGCATAAGCCAAAAAAAGAGATTTAAAGACTGTGTGAGGAATAATTTGAAAGAGCTTATGGTTGAGGTGGATGACTGGGAAAACCTTGCTAGTGATCGCAGTGAGTGGCACAGGGCTGTTGTAGAAGGATGTAAGTTGGAAGAGGAAAAGAATTTACCACATACAGCACTGAAAATGGATTTGAGGAAAGATATTAACAGGAGTTTGGATGACAGCATTGCAAGCTGGAAGTGCTAGATATGGTTGTATCCTACTATCAAAAGCCGGGTAAGTTAATCATCTAAAATCACATGAGAGACAACCTCACTCTATGTTACCTCCATGACCCGGTGATACTACATGTGTGATTTGCAGGGAAGTATGTAACTTGACATCTGGACTGAAGAGGCATATGGGATAACCTACCACTGCAATATCAGCTTAACCCTGTGAAGACTCTGGAGCACATCATGTCATCTATGCTATAGGCCTTGCAAATCAGCTGCTGGTTTCAAGAGCCACCTTCGAAGTCATTTGAGAGGAAACAATGATCTAGATTGAATATAGGTGTTAATGGCCAAGATGGCAGTCATCTGTGAAGATGGGGCAATCAACAATACATGTAAGTGTGTGCATGAAAGAGTTCAGTTACTTAGGGAAAGAGATCACCAGGCTGGGGACAAGTCTCATGTTAGCGTTGTCACTACAGCATACTGAAAGGAAAGAATGAAAAAGAGAAAAAAACAGGAAGTGTCCTGTTTTTATAGATGTTTAACAGTGCCAACTAACGTCTTGACAACATAATATTTTATGTCTGTATTTTTAAGTTTTATATGCCTTCCAAAAGTTAAGCAAAGTATTAAGAAAGAGGGGATATATTATTAGAAACAAAGATTACTAAAATTTTATGCAATTTATTGATCTTCCTATACGGCAGTGAATACTGCACTATATCTTCATAGATGAAGAAGAAGAGACTTGGGGGTAACAGAAATTTGGTTCTATAGAAGAATACTGATATATCATGGACTGAACATGTGTGCAACAATGAAGTTGCAGAGAAAATGGAAACAAAAAGAAAACTTATATTTAGCATCAGGAAGAGATAAATTTTCTAGGGTACAATGGGTCAGAGAAAAGCAGCAAGTAACCTTCCTAATGAGGTTCTTTAAACAGTTGGCAGAAAAGGGACCAGATGGGAGAGTAAAAAGACAACTTAGAACTACAAAAGCAGGAAGCTGGGGAGAGATATGATCATCCACATCCTGAATGGTTACAGTACAGAACAATTTTAATACATTATTATAATAATTAACAATAATTATAATTATTAATAATCATTATTAATTATATTATTATTATAATTAACAAAATTATATAAAATAAATGATCTGTCTCCTATAGTTGTATGAAAGAGTAAATTTATTTCTTAATTTTGTCTATGTCTTTTCTACAAATATTTTCATGGCAACTGTGCTGATGAGCATTTTTCCTTGGTTCCCAGACTATGTGAGTTTAAGCATGCTACTAGATTGGCACCTAGGTCCCACTCTTTTACTGTTGAAATAGTTAAATGCAACCGCCACTTCTACTCCAACAGTTTCTTTTCTTGTACTTCCCGCCTGTAGAACTCCCTTCCATTTCCTTGCTTCCCTGATAACTACAATCTTCAAAAATTTAAACGCAACATCAATTGCCATCTTCTATTTTCTTGAACCCATTTAGCATTTATTCTTTCCTCAGTCCCACCTATACCAAGTCTTTTCTCACACTTTCTCTCTCTGTAACCACCCCCATACCAGTGGCATTCCTGGCTTGCTTGGGGTGAAATGATTAAAAAAAAAAAATAAATAAAATAAAAAAAAAATAAATAAATAAAATAAAAATATAAATTATTATAAATATTTTTAGAGAGAAATGTGTTTCAAGAGGATCAGAATTTAATGAGACTGTTCCTTCCTCACTTATTTAAATGTACCTGAAATTGTCAGGCTGAAATAGAAGCCAACAAGATAAATTTGTAAGACAACCATTTACAAGGACAGACAAACATAATGATAATAATAAGAAGAACCAGTTTTAACCTGTGAAAATTTCCCGGTTTTCCTATTTTAATATTCTGATTGAATAAGTGCATGGCAAGTTCTACGACTATAAAATATCTATAGAAATTCCCATATCACATCATTAAATATTTGAGCTTAACAACTTTAACAAAATATTGCAATAACGATCATATGAATGCTTGGTGTTTTTTTAAATTGACAACTTTTTTCTCATTTCACTGAAAGAGATGTTAAACACTTCTGTCTTTCCTTCTTTCATTTTCTCACAGAAATCAAATAGTGATGTTTCCCCACTTTTCACACAATGAACAGAGAATAGTTCATTATTTATGAGGTATTAGCATGGTGTAATGGTTGTGCAAACTAACAAAAGGAAAGACAAGCACAATCATAATAGGATACTAATGTAACCAGACTAATTATTTTTTCAGTAAGTTACTGTAGTTTCTTTCTAAAACATCCCCTCCCACAAAGAGCACATTTTATTGAAATTAAGCTACTATTTTAATTTTACATATCCCCAAGGTGAATGACTAGGAAATGAATGGTTGGCTTCAGTTCTATATTTGTTTCTTGAGCAAATCATAAAACCACAAGAGGTAAAAGATTATGATTATGACACCTGGACATTTTGGCGCTTAGGAGAAAAAAAAAAAAAAGAAAAAAAAGAAAAAAAAAAAAAAGACAAAACACTGTTATCATGATTAAGCAACTGAAACCTTGTCTGCTTCGAATTAATTCTTCCTATAATGTCAAAAGCTTTCAGACAGTCTGATCACCAAAAAAAATCAAAAGTTATCTATTCTCAATCAGTTTCTTATTTAATCTAAGATATTGGCTTCATCACCAGGTCACAGAAAAATAACTATTGCTACAAATACGAATTTCAATTAAACAATATTTTTTTTTAGAAGCAACTGAAGATTTTCAGCAGTATTCAGGTTGTTCAAATTTTTATGCAAGAACTTTTTTTTATGCTTGTGTCTAACAGAAAGAAAAAAATGGAAATATTGCATTTGCAAGTAAACGAGTACAACTGGTAGAATTCCTGAATACAGAATAATATATTTAATTAATTTTTTTGCAAACTTGGTACCATTGTGCCTGCAAAAAAAAAAAAAAAAAAAAAAAAAAAAAAAATGGAGTGTCAAAAGGACAGTTTTTCCCATGATGCTACTATTATTTTAACTACTTTTACTTCCTCAGTAATATTTATTGTTTTAAAAACGATGATTATAACAAAATCTAAAGATATGAAAGTGAATTTAGACATTTTCTTTGTTCTTGAGAACCAACAACAAAAATATGGCAAAAGAGAACTTCAGTTACCAAGTAAAAGGGCACATGTGTTCTGTACGATATACTGAAGACAAAATAACGAAAATAGAAACAAGTCAGTTGCCGGTGTTGCCATAAATGCATCTCGGATATGCTAATATTGTGTGTCCTCTCCCACCTGTCGACCAATGAAAAAAATAATGTTTTGTTTGCGGTTTGCGTTCTTGAATTGTGGAAAAGTCGTTTTATTTTTCTACCTTATCTGTTGACTTGCATATTGGATTTCTGACCTCTTATGTATATTGAGATTTATGACATTAGACCTATGATTTGTGATTTTGACATTTCTTTCTAAGACTGGATCTTCAAGTTTTGAGCTGCCATATCAATTTTTGAACAGAAAACACTATTTATTTATTAGATTGTTTATTTATGCTATTTATAATATTGTTCGAATTGTTGGCAAAATATTGACTAATTGGCAACTGAGTCAAACTTTATAAAAAGGTAAATAATAAAGATTTCTTTATAGTCATTTCAGAAATTTTAATAATTTAGTAAATGTTTATAAATTTATGGACAAAAAATTGTTTTCAGATTTATTTCTATATAAATTGGTAGATGATAAATATTGCAATAGTTCTAATTGTATAATTCTGTGTAACGCATTTCATTCTCTAGTAAAACTTCATCAGACTAATATTTCTGCTGATGGAATTTTACATGTGTAGGAAGGAGAGGAGGGAGATATAAAAACGTGTATGCATTGGTTATTATTATGCATTGATAGGAATTGCTGAAAATGCTGGAATATGGAAATTTTGAGACAAATCTGTTTTATATTATGATTACTGTTAATTCTAAAATCACCTAATGTGATGAGGTGCAAGATCACTTAGGAAAAATATATATCTTGTAAGCAAAGAGAAAATATATATATATATATATATATATCCTGTAAGCAAAGAGAAAAAATATATATCTTGTAACCAAATCATAAAATAATTGAATTAATTAATAAATTTGTTTTTTTTAAATGTGACATCATAAAAAATCATTAAGTGACTTTGTTTTGGATAAGATGTTGGTTGATTTTGTTTAGTGGCATATCAACTACTTATGGGTCATTTAATGCCAAAATCTAAATATTTTGGAGACAATTTATGGCTATATCTATTAGATGAGGTATTATGATTACAATATTCGGACTAAATATTGTGAATATGGCAATGAAAATGAGGATAACAGCGTGAATAATGTAAGTAACAATTTGATGGCTTCAATTAAATATATTCTAAATGCAATTGTATGCCTCCAATTACAGATAAAATGTATTGTTTGACATTTTGCTTTGAAAATTTATTGTTGAAAATTTTACTATAAATAATTATTGTTTGTAATTTAAAAAAAAAAAAAATGTATTGCTGGTATTTTTATAATTTCATAGTGTTTTGTTTTTATCTGGTGCTTCACTATTTACTCATAGCTGGGACTCCAACAGGTGCTACTACCCCAGGTCAGTTTTAGATCTAGTTAGCAAATGTAGACATTAAAAAGTCTCAACAAAAGAGATTTCTTAAATTTGATTAATTGAACCTGGTTTTTCTGTGGATATCTCTGTAGACAAGCAGTAAAGTATGCATGGATGAAAAAGCGGTCTCTCAGTATAAGAACATGCAAGATTGATTCTTGCAAGGAGGTACATTTTCTTTTGTAAAATTTTCTGTATCTAGACCAATTTGTTAAAAATAAACAAACCCAAAAACAACAACCTGGAATGTCATAAACAAAGAAAAAAGAACTGAACTGTTACGTGATATCTATCTTCCTATATGGCAGCGAATGCTGGGCAATCTCAACGATGAAGAAGAGACTTGAAGCAACAGAAACAAAGAAAAAAGAACTGAACTGTTACGTGATATCTATCTTTCTATATGGCAGCGAATGCTGGACAATCTCCCCAAAGATGAAGAAGAGACTTGGAACAACAAAATTGTGGTTCTACAGAAAGATGCTAAGGCTAGTATGGACTGAACATGTGAACAATGATGAGGTTTTGGCAAAAATGGAAACAAAAAAGAAATTTATACTTAACATCAGGAAGTGGCAGCTGAAATTTCTGGGGCATGTAATGAGGAAGGAGGCCTTGGAAAATCTGATACTCACAGGACACATTGAGGGCCAGAGGAAAGCAGCATAAAACATACTTGATAGTAGACCAGGGTTTGGTAGAAATAACAAAAGGACAAAACCTATTAAGAGCTACAAGGGACAGGAAGATGTTGAGGGCCATGATAGCCTATGTCCTGAAGGGACATGGGACATAGAAGAAGAATGTGTGTGCAAAAGTGGTTTTACAAGCAAAAAGCCCAGACAGTAGCAAAGGGAGAGGTAGGATCAGGGACACTCCTTGATGTCTAGCAAATTCAAGGAAATTTCTGGAAGAGCGAATATAAAATGTAGCCTTCAATTGTATACTCTATTGGTGGGTGGGTGTGTGTATGTGTGTGTGTATGTAGGGGGAGGGTTCACACAAATACCTACTTGAAAAAACTGAACAGGCCATAGTTTGCATTGGTAGAATGACAAATAAATCACTTCATATGAGGAGAGGAGGTCATCCCCACAACTATTGATAGGCAGAAAACTCCACTAAATGAAATTTACTATTTGAAAAATGCTGCTTGTTTTTTCATTTGTCTGGCTTTTGTTATCTTGTCATGTAGAAGAGATGAAAGGTTGTCATGATGGATTTATGCCTTTCATTTTCACAGTAAAGCTGTCTTTGTAGCCATTTCAAAAAATTAAGTAACAGTCACACTCTCGTCACTTGCTGGATAATAACAGTTTGTCTATATTTCTGAGATAAGGTATTGTAACTATTTACATTGTTTGGACTGTTGTCCTCATCTTTATTGTCATATTCACAGTCTATATTTCTGAGATGAGGTATTGTAACTATTTACATTGTTTGGACTGTTGTCCTCATCTTTATTGTCATATTCACAGTCTATATTTCTGAGATGAGGTATTGTAACTATTTACATTGTTTGGACTGTTATACTCATATTTATTGTCATATTCACAGTCTATATTTCTGAGATGAGTTATTGTAACAATTTCCACTATTTATATTGTTTGGACTGTTGTCCTCATCTTTATTGTCATATTCACAGTCTATATTTCTGAGATGAGATATTCTAACTATTTACACTATTTGCATTGTTTGGACTGTTGTCCTCATCTTTATTGTCATATTCACAGTCTATATTTCTGAGATGAGATATTCTAACTATTTACACTATTTGCATTGTTTGGACTGCTATACTCATATTGATATACACCTTATCTAGTTCTTATTTTGAATACTACTCAGTTACTGTTTGTCCTGTTTGCACTGTGTTCAAATACACACTGCCCCAGCTCAAGGATTGAACTTACAATTACTATGCCATCAAATTCACAAACCAAAACTTTAATCCATTAGGAGCCACTAATAAAGACAGACAGACAAATGACAGCAAATCTTCAGCAGCAGAGGCTGTAACAAAAGGGAAAAGCTCCAGTGTGTGCGTGCAGTGAAGTATGACAAGCAGCAGCAGCACTCATATGTAGGCAGGTTAAGTTTAACGCTCCAAGTTCTCCAGAAAATTGTCCCACATGACAACTGTCTTGTAGATTAATGTGCTGGTTTGTAAATTTGGAGAGTAATTGTTCAATCACTGTGCTGGGCAGGGGTCCTTGGACTCGATCGAAATGGAGTAAACAATAACTGAACCATACTAAATAAGGAACGAGACTTTATTTATACGCAGACTATTGCCCTCATCTTTGTCATTGTTACAATAACCTTTCAGGCATTGTACCCTCAATCCTTCATCAAATTCAGTATAGGTTTTCCACTAAAACTCTTCAGACATACCTAGTATATATTGACTGCTATTATTTGCATTATTTGACTAACTTGTGTATATAAGGTATTGTTGAACAATTAAACTGAATATAAAATCAATTTAAAATGGATAATCTTGCATCATAAGCAGACATTTATCAAATAAACTGTAAACAGTCCCCAAAATAAAATTTGTGAAACATCAAGATTTAAACTAGGGGTCAGCAACCCCTGGCCTATGGACCACATCCGGCCTGCGACGGATTTTTGTTTAGCCTGTTAACTTTAACACCTGGACACAAACTATTTAATTTGTAGAACAAGTGGCAGAAACATATCAGTTGGAGTTAATCAACATACAATGCGATGAATTTTTAAAATCAAAATGTAATTGCAAATCCATTGCTGACTTCTACAAGAAATATGTTTTGCTAAGTGGAAAATATAAAAGTCTATTGAATGGTATCATTATTTGAAAGTACATGTGCTTGTAAACAACTTTTTCAAAAATGAAATATATTAAAATTTTTTTCGAACAAGGTTGGGTGATGGCCACCTGGATGATGTTTTGCTTCTGTGGAGAAGTTATCGAACTATAAGCAGAAACTAGTGTCTTATTAAATAATTTGCCATTTTAACTGTATTTTATTTGTAGTAAGGAATTTGCATTTTTTGTTGATTGTGTTAGTGGTTATGCTATTCCTACAGTAAAATAAGGAAACTTGTTTAAATAATATAGCATTAATTATGTTGTTTTTTCTTTAAACCTCCAGACCAAGGTAGTTTTCTGGTCAGGGGTTGAGATAAATTATTATAGTAAATTTGATATCATAGCCGTCCTCCAAAACACTGCATACCTTTCAGGCCCTCTCACTCCAAAAGGTTACTGACCCCTGACTTAAAAGAAAATGCAAACATCAGAGGTATTTCGCATATGACCTCAAGTGGAACTCATACATATGATGCATTGCTGGGGCTGCAGGTAAAATGCTTGTCTCCCTGTACACCACTCCAGTAAGTACCTGATTCCTCCTGATATCCTTTACCTTTACAAGAGCCAGATCAGGGCAAAAATGGAGGACTGTTGTCATATTTGGGTGGGAGCTGCCAAGACATCACTCTGCAGCCTTGATAAGTATCTAAAAGTGTCTCTGAGCCCTTGTGGGAAATGAATATTCTCTGCTCTCCAACCTCTCTCCCACAGGTGGGATGTGGCCAACCTCTCACTGCTCTATCACTACTCCCACAGAAAGTGCTCAGACAAACTACATTCTTTGGTCCTGCCATGCCACTTACATAGTTGCAAACCAACATCCCCTTCATATTTCACCAGTAAAAACATGAGTTCCACTTAAACAGCTTCTTTCCATGAAGCAGTGCTCTGTGGAACTGATTCCCAAGAGGATATATTTTCCCAATCACTACAATAGCCTGTTCAAGGTGTGGGTTAACCATTATCTTATACTTGTATCTGCACAAATTTTTCTTACTGTAAAGAAAAAGAAAATAAAAAAAAACTTAAATCAAACAATATACCTAATACTTAATGTAAAAGTGAAAACTTTGTGATCCCAATTTTGAGTTGGAAAATCCTGTCTAAGCAATGCATCAAAAGTATTATGGTTAAGGAGTCCCCTATGATTAATATCATTGGGATATTTCAGTATAACCCTCTTATACTAAATTAATTTTATAAGTGTTGGATACTTAAAGCACATTAAACAAGGTTGAAATCAGAATATAATTTCTATAGCAATTGAAAAAAAAAAAAAAAAAAAAAGATGAGATATCCCTAATGTCCAGCAAAAGGAGAATAATCTGTAGATTGAATAAAGGGTTCAGTTTGAAATTTTATGAAGGTTACCTGGATTGACAGACACCTGAAGATGACCAAAGAGCACAACAGCCCAAAAGTTGTGATAATAACAAAGATATTAGCTTAAATGTAAATAATGAAAATTCCTCATCCCAAAAAATTCAAGCATAAAGGAGAAAAAACAAACAAAAAAAACCCCCAAAAAGTGTTCAAGATGCTGCTGAAACATGTCAATGGAAATTCTTTTCTAAACTGTCTTATATATGTGCATGCGTGCAGCATGTGTATACGTGTGAATGTACATATATATGCATATACACATATATGTACATGTATGTGAATGTACATATATATATATATGCATATACACACATTTTAACATACAAAAGAAACACTGACATTAATAAGTCTGCCAACTTGCCTGTTGAACAAGTTGCCCTCCTAAAATGTTGGTCATTCTAAAAAGGCAGGTTGGGAGATGGAAGAGAAACAGACAATGAAAGAAAACAGGAGATAGGTAAGTATACAAGAGCTGGAGGTTTATGGGAGCAGCTAGGTCAAAGGTCAGAACTATTCTGACTGAAAGCACTAGCATTCTTTTACCATTTACCCCACTAGATATATTTGTAGTCTCTCCTCCCCTTACACATCTAAAACAGAAATAATCACTTCCTTCCTTCTTAAATAAAGTTAAAAGTACACACACACACATATATATATACATATATTATATAAAGCCATTGCTAGTACACAGCAGGATAAAGGCCATTTCATTATAATTTTGTCTGTGCTATTCTCTGCCATATCTTACAAGTAATCCTATCTCATCTGTCTGTCTGTCTTCTACAACTGGACACCAATCAAGCAACCTTTTGCTCCATCTGTTACCTTTTCTTCTTCTTGCTACATGTCCCACTCTCTTCCATTTTCACAATTTAATTACTCTTTTGATAGTTATCCCAAGTATAAATTTTTCCCCACTGATTTTTGTGTATTCAAACAATTTTGTTAATATCAATTTTTCCTGCCCATATATCATAAAGGTCATTATATATTCATTATACACTTTTTTTTTTCAATGACAAAATGTTTTTTGACATTTTTGTTTTTCCACCCTCCCTCCTTGGTTGGACACTTATATAACTTCCTGTTATGGGGTTGTCTTGAGTCCGTGTATATCCTAAATTCAACTGAGGTTACTTCATTATTAATGTTGATGTCCTCACCAAGATCCTTCAATGCCAACTTGGTGGTTTTGAGGACACCTTTTAAGTTAACCCTCTGGGCTCCACCCATTTGTAAGGTGTCACAGAGTCCAAAACTTACTTTGGTATTACTTAGGCTGAAATGAGTACATATTTGGGTCACCACAGATCAACTCTTCTTAGTTCAAGGATCTTGATAGACATTAAATATGATTAAAATTTTTGGTATTTTCTGGTATAAATCCCATTCTATACAAATGTGTGTGTATATTGCTCTGGGTAACTTACAAGGAATTCTGAATAGAACCCTTTATTAAATCTATGGGAGTAGACTGTTCTTGTTCCACTCCTCATGTCTAGATATCCTGTCTATTATTTTTATTTAGTACTGTTCATTTATTGCTTGCAAGTACACACTGCCTGGCCTAGGGACGGAACACACAACCACTATGTAATCAACAATATATTTTTCACATTTAAATATAATGCAAATACCTAAATTCAGTCTTTATGATTTTATCTTTCATTTGAGTTTTGTTCACCAGTTTAAAATGAAGCACTTAAGTTTCATTTGGGGGCTTTTTGCATGTGGGTGGGGGTTATATGCGCTTGCTCCATTTATTAAAGGGACACCATTAATGATGAAAAATAATTTTTTTTTAAATTTTAATTAGTTGTTTTTAGAATAAATATAATAAAATTTAAATAAGATTTTTCCTATCATCCCCAGTCATGGGTATGACAATAAACTGCATCCAGCAGCAAGGTCTCTGATTGAGAGATTGGAGGTTTTGAGGAGTGTGGAACAACCTCTTAATTGCTGTTGTTCCCAGGTCCACATTGACCAGGAGTGGTAGCACCTGTTAGGGTCCTAGCTATGAGAAAATAGTGAAACCCCGAACAAAAGCAAAACATTATGAAAGTATGAAATATAGTAAAATTACCAGCAATACAATTTTATAGAATTGCAAACAATACATTTTATAGCAAATTGACCAACAATATATTTTATCTATAGCTGAAGGCATACAATTATGGTTAAAATATATTTAGTTGAAGCCATAAAATTGTGTTAAACTGAATAACCTCTGGAGGTTGATATGCCACCAAAAAATACATCCAACCAAACAATCAACATGAAAGAACTCTTTCATGACATTAATTCAAATAATATTCTACAATTTCTTAAAGAAATCAAACTTCCAAAATATAACTTCAATAAAACTACAACATAAAACACACACATCAATGCCTCTGGTAATTATGTCTCTACAAACATATATATGCACAAAAGCTGAGTATCATCTACCATGTATTCAATTGTGAAGGCAGAATAACATATATTATATTTTTATTATTTCAAAGCTCCTAAGAAAATTGAATTTCAGCATTAAATTGCCCATAGGGAGTTGATATGCCATTAAACAAACAAATTAAATACAAAAAAGTAGTTTTTCCCAAGCAAATGATTTATCATCCCTAGAATGGCAGGACAAAATTAATATCAAGCTAATAACTGCAACAGCAAAAGACTTAAATACAAACAATGATAAAGGCCAATGAAAATATCCACCAAAGTGTTTGAAAAAATGAAACAGTGGATTGTGTCTGAAGATTTAAAAAAAACAAAAAAAAAAAAAACAACATTGAGCACAATACTTTTTTATATTACTTGACCAAATAAAAAAAAATGTTTATCTTTTATGCCATGATGATACTTTGATTTGCAATAAATCTTTTGTCTGATAATATCAGGACGCTTCAAAGAAATGGCCCCAAGGTTTGTCGGATGCTTTTTATAAAAAAAAGAAATATAGATTTATTATAACTAAGTTAAATCATCTGCAACATGACACTGGATTATCACCAATAATGAGAAATCAAAGCCACATCATCAGAAATATAGTGCAGTAATTTGCATATCAATGAGGCCCAGGCTTAGAAGCCATTTTTGGTCCCCATATCCAGAGGGTGGGGAAAGGAAAACAGGAAAAAAAAAAAAAAAAAAGTTAAAAGCAAATGCAGTTACTTCCTGTAAAGAGTGATCTCCCTGCGAAGTCTAAGCAGCAGGAATTAACAAAATCATAATATGGAATTAGAACAAAACAGCTGATAGTTTACACAAAGACCGAAAGATTTAACTCTTTACCGTAACAATGTAAGGTAGAGACTAATACCAGAAACAGCAAGAGTTCATTTAAACTATTTTTTTTTTTTTTTTAAATTATTTTACCCCAAGTAAGGGATTACTGAGCATTAGAAAATAGAGAAAAATATACTATTAAGGAAAGGGCAGAATAAAAAGACAAGAATTAAGAAGATAGGAAAAAAAAAAACAAAAAAAAAAAAAAACAACAACTGACAATGCATTTAAATTTTTAAAGATCAAAGGAAGCACAAAGCCAGCAGAGTTCCATCAAGTTTTTTTATTGTATTCTTGCAATTTTCTAATGTTTTGCACATGCAGATAATAGCTGTAGAGAAATTGTGCTAAGTTTGTATTTTTGTTAGAGTACTTTCAACCGTTTTGGTCACCATCAAGAACTAAATGTTGTAAGTATTGTAAAGAAAAATTTTGTTAGCCACATCCTGGCAATTTCAGGAACATTACATTTCAAATTCAATTCAGAGTGAGTGTGTGTGTATATATATATATATATTATATATATATATATATATATATATATATATATATATTAGTTATGAGGATGTGGCTCAGTGGTTAGTAGGTTTATTTTCCAACCATGAACCATGAAACCCAGGTTCTAATCACAACCATGATCAATTTGTCAGGAAGGAGACTTCTTGATGTTATCAGCCTGGAGGGGTCGATCCCAGCATGCAGCATTTTTGGAAAGTGCTTGAAAAACCATACCATGGGTTGACCTAAGCCTTGTGAATGAAATTGGATAGACAGAACTATTTGCAAGCTGTCAATGGTTGAGCTAGCATGAAGTTACAGGTCATCGTGACTGAGTGTTTGAGCATACTAAGCTTTATTCAAACAGTTGACTGCCATATTATGCACTTTCTTCTAGAAACTGTAACTAAGGTCCACTCAACATAGTTGCAGTATAAACCAGTGGCTGGCTCTGTGGGTGTCGAACAAACAAAAATGTACCTGAGCAGGCGTCTGCAATAGGGATTGGTCAGTCACCTTAGCAGACCAGTAGACAAGTGGCCAGCCATTAATTACTCAGTATGTGTGTGTGTGTGTATATATATATATATATATATATATATATATATATATATATATATATATGAGAGAGAGAGAGAGTGGACGGAGAGGAACACTGGTGAAAAAGAATTATACGAAAGAAAGAAATAAAATATTACAATGATGACCGGTACTAACAACTAGGAGAAAGGCAGGATTGAATACGTAAAGCTAATCACTACATGGACAACATAAGTACCCTGAAACCACCTCATGAAGAGGTACTAAAAAGATCTGCCTTTCAAAAGGCAGGCTTAACTAGCCACACCTATCACCACAATGACAACAATCCCTCACAATGATAGCCAGATGGATTTCACTAGCAATCGATGAAGCAATGAGTGCAGCATTACAAATCACAGAATGATGCCAATGCAGCAAGTGGTAAGCTTGTGTGCAAAACCTGTGGTTTAAAATGTAGATCACTTGCTGGTCTAACAAGTCGCTAAAGCTGTCAGCAGTGGCAAGGAAATCAACAATATCGTCAATCTGCTTATGTTGGGCAAGTAGAAACCCAAAGAGGCTTGACAATGGTTGACAGAAGTAAATGTAGAAAGTTCTAGTTTTATAAAAGAAGGTTTGATTGCATTTAATGAGTATTGGAAATCAATGTGGACAAATACTAATTAAGAAGGTTTTGAGAAATTGGAAGAAAGAGAGGTGGGATTCTTAAGGGATCAAACCTAAAGTATTGGGTTCATTTGAATAATAGTTGGCATGCAAAAAGACCATAGCCAGTAAAGAGCATGAAATAATAGTTAAAAAAAAAAAAAAAAAAATTTTTTTTTTGCATGCTGACCTGGCATTTAGGCTTCAGTCATCTCACCTGTGCTTTTCTATAAATACTTTCATAGTAATTCTTCTGATTAGCTTTCCTCTTTCATACCCAGACTTTATGAATTTAAGCACAGTTCTAGATTGATGGCAAGGTCTCATCATCTTACACTTGAAATGGCTATTTTCTTTCTCTCACACTTCTCAGATGTGGAACTCTGTTCAAGCTTTCCAATCAACTATGATCTTCAAAAATTTAAATATAATGTCATTTTCTGTCTTAATTCCTGTTCTTTTATTATTGTCTTTCTTTAATGGTTTCTTTTCACATGTTCTCTCACACACTGTAACTCCTTGTGTCTTAGTGGTTTTATTGCCTTCTTTGGGGTAAAATGATTAAAAAGAAATGTTAAAGTAATTGAACACTAATCCAATAAAATTCTCAGTAATAAAAATTAATATTCTAAAAATGAAAAAAAGCAAAACTGTTTTCTCAAATGTCAAAGAATTATCAAGTGCATTTTTGATAATTTTTATATGTATTGGTGATTTCTAATGAATCTCTGTGATAAGATGAGTTGTATCCAACTCCTTCAGGATATGAGAAATCATAGCTCTCCACAACTTCCTATCCTTTGTATCTCTTAGTAACATTTGTCTTTTTATCATCCCTTCTACCTGCCACAGGTTCCTCCATTCATTCACAACTTCTCAGGTAGGTAGCTCTCTGCCACCATCTGTCTCTTGTCTTTGATATGCCCTAGCAGTGTCAGATTCTCCAAGCCCACCTTTCTCATTGTGTCCAAGAAATTTGTCTTTTTCTGGTTCTGAATATAAGTGTCCTTTTATTTTCTGTCTTCTTTAAGACTTCCTTAATGCTTAAGCGGTCTGTCTCAGCATTCTGTAAAATAGTATTTCTGCTGTCTAGTCTCTTCTTCATCTTTGAGAATTATAATAATTCATCATTGTTGTTTGTATTTACCTCACTATCCATCCTAAGGGATGTTGTTGGTTTCGTTCAAGGAAAAGTGTATGTATTTTTATGTCTGTAAGGAGTTTCACAAGTCCAATTCTACCATCTTGATGACATCTCCAGAATTCAACCACAAGGCTGGGGTCCAAAATGGCTAGGCTGGATGATCAGTTGCAGTGAGTGGGCAAACCAAGCTTCAATATAAGAATACCCTTTTCACACTTTATGGCACTGGTTTGAATTTAGAGTTGTCCTCCACCCAGACTTCAAAGTGAGAGTGAACTCAGTCTACCGTTATTTAAGCCTTATTCAGAAAGGGGGGGATATTTATGCCTTCCCCAAAGGCATTAGTGCATTTAGAATTTAAGGGAACAGTTCTTTTTATTAGAAACAAAAAGTAAATGTTTCAGCCCTGGCTGATCATAACATGAAATTGAAACAGTGTTAAAAGCTGGGGGGGTCTGCGAGAGGCCAAAAGTGAAAACCAAGAAAATAACATTACTCGAGTCAGAAAAAAAAAAAAAAAAAAAAAAAAAAAAAGAAAAGAAAAAAGGAATTAGTGATGAATGAGTTTTAAGAACACTTGCCACCAATTGATCTCTCGATGAAAGCCAGATGATATCAGTGTTACAAAACCTCTGGCAATAAAAGCCAGATAAAAATATCCTCTTTACAAATTGAGTTGTTTTTGCAACTAGTACTGAAAGTCGATCCTAACCAAGTCAAATGTGAAAATATTTAAATTTAAACTCATGCACTGATCCAGTCCACTGCCTTCAACTACACCCCCCCACTTTATACAAAACAATTCTAAATGCATTATATACAAAAAAATAGAGGAAGAAAAGAAAAAAAAAAAAAAGAAAGTTAACTTGTTAAATTGGTTATACAACTTTATTTACAAGCCATCAGTTCAATAACATGATTTGCAAAGTGACAGAGTTTACTTGTGGTAAATGAAATGATGGGTGTGGTTGGTGCAATGTGGGGAAACACACTGAAGGTGCAATGTTTGGAGCTGAGTGGAGGTTCAAATGATGAGAGCAAAGGTAATGAGTGAAGCAGAGAGGGAATGTTTGGAGCATTAAGTGTCAAGTACAGGGATTTAGGAGTGAGTATACTTTTAGGGAGGCTAAAATGTACCTTTTATCCACTTGGAAATGAGAGCCACAAATTTATATTTTAGCAGTCCAATTGGATATCTTAACATGGCTTCTGTTAAATGTCATGGTAAGGTTGCAATAAATCTCCTTCCCAGATGTTAAGATTAAAGAGACCTGGAGTTAAGTGTCTTAGGAATGTTTTCTAGATGGTATTTTAGCAGGGTCAAATTGGGGTCTAGATTTTAGTTTGGCATCAAAGTGATTCCTGTGTTTGGTATGGTACTAATTTTAACTGATTTTTAACATTCACCCCACCAAATTCCTTTTAGAATTGCTCCCCCTGCCAATACATTTTTTTTGGGGAGAGCAAAAAATAGGAGCACCTCAGTCAGTTATGTGCCATGCGTGATACATGACTGATGAGGCAGATTTTTTTTCCCGCAGTAGGTTGCCATTTCTTTCTGCAGTAGACCAGTTGCCATCCAAGCCTATAGAACGCAGTCTGCCCTGCTATTCACCCATAGCTGGAGGGAGGAGAAGAGGATTCCTACTTTTTCCCAACGGTATTAGCATGTAAGTGAATATAATGGATTTGACTGGAATTTGAACCTCGGCTTTCTGATTCCTCAATCCGAGCTGCTATCCATTACGCCAACGTGCCTACTATTTTAAAATTGTTATAACTTTCTTTGTATGCATGTTTTGACATTGAAAACAAAAAAATTGAAACACAAAATAAAAAAAAAACAAATACATTAACAATTTAACATACTTTAACTTTTATTACTGCTTGTGGAGTTCTGGGGTGCAATCTACCTTATAGTCTATCAGACTATCGAAGATCTGGAAGTAGGGGTATGGGCAGAGTGTCCCATCATACTTTCTACACATGAACTGGGTCTGGTGACGTTTCTTGTCTCTGTTTGAACAAACACCAGAATCAAGGTGAGAAGGCCTGCCACATTTCATGCGGTTGGGGCTGATTACAAAGTGGTGTTCTGTTAACACCAGCCTTTCTGGGGGGGGGGGTGTTCTTCAGTCCACCTACCTCTCCTGCAGGAGACACCCGACTGGTAGGCTTCCAGCAGAGAAGATACAATGTCAATGTGCAGTGTAAAGTGATCAGCAACTGAGACCCAATAAACTGACTTTGCTTTCCATATGACAAGGGCATTGCAGAAGTAGAGTTCAAGCAGATAAATAAAAAAATTTTTTTCCCACCTCTTGGTACATCGGTGCAACACCATGTAGTAGATTAGTTGCTTGTCAGCTCTGTCTACTCCCACCCTCTTGTGTGCTGAGATTAGGACTGCACAGCATGAGGCTTGTACACAATCCTGGTATGACTTTCATGATGTTTTAACTGAACTTCTTTTCTGAAGGTCTCACTCGTGTGGGAAGTCGTCATCAAATTTACTGGCCTTCTGACATAACAGGAAATATTAGGTTGGTGCAAAAATAATGACGTAATAATGCCGTTTTTTGACGTTAAAAATACGTCAAAAAACGACATTATTACGTCATTATTTTTGCACCAACCTAATATATAAAATGTGTCTGTCTCTGTGTATAATGGATGACTTGTCTGCTTAGGGCTTTGCTGCCTTTACATTGAGCACAATCTTTTGGTTCACATGTAGCGTGCTGTATGCTCCTGTTCTGTGTTGGACTAGGTGGTGAAAAAATGTACGGGATGAAAAAGAAAAAAAATTGTCCATGTAAATTATATATTCTCTGTTTTGTATATTTTCTGACAGGGAGGACACAACTTTGTGGGCAACACCAATTATCCTTGAAGCCTGAGCTATTTTGCAGCCACAGTACAGCTGCCAATTGTAGGTGTAGCCAGTTTTCACAACTGGCTAGTCTCCAGGCTTTCAGACCCCACTTGGTTGGTTTTGCTGGCATATAAACTGGTCCTGACTTTGAAAGGAGTCATACTTTCATCCACTGAAAGTTTCTTTCTGGCATAAAAGTATTTCTGCCAAAGTGGCACATGTCTTTCTGAAAATGGTTGGATCTTGAATGCCCTATCATGTTCAGAGTGGTTCCTCGGTTTTGCATTTGAGTTATCAGAAAGATGAAAAAAATGACAAAATGCTCAAAAATCTATCTTGTGGCATGATCAGTCTGAAACTTGGCATTTGAATAAATTCATCAGTTGACCAGTATAATTCAAATGATGGCCGCTTTGTGAGTCCAATAAGGAGAAAATAGCAAAGTAGGCCTTCATCTCATCAAAAGTGACATCCTTCCACATGTTTACACATGAGTAGACACCCACATTTGTTCTTTGCCTTTCCTTCACCTTACTAGCATATTTATTTGTCTCATTGACAAAGTTATTATTTTGCTATTTATGAATAGAGGAAATAATTCACTTTCAGAAAGGCTATCAGGTACATCCATGGGGCAAGGAGCTTTATTGGAAATTGGTGCAGCCATTTTAGTTTACAAAAAATTGCAAGAAAATTAAAATGGGTTAAAAAAAAAACAAAAACTAAAAGCTAGGTTCAAACTGAGATTTCAAAATTTAACCATCTTTCATCAAATTTTGCAGCTCAAATATCCTTTGTGCAGTGAGAATTGAGTTAAAGGGAGATAACTGAGACATCCAGAAGAGGTATGGCTAGTAGAACTAGAACAATCTACCCAGGTGGACAAAATAAAGTGTTCAGTTTGAAATTCCAAACCTAAAGAAGGCCGGAGCATACAATGACTTAAATGTCATGAACCTGGCAATAAAGATGAGGACAACAGTCTGAACAATGTAAATAATGTAAATCTCCTTTTAATGTTAGCAAAAAAAAAAAAAAAAAAAAAAAAAATGTGAAGGGATATAAAATCAACTAGTTTTGTAAATTCCCAAATGAGGTCATTTCCTCCTCATTTGCTTCCCACCAGGTCAGATTAGAGATTGAATAATCAGTTGGAGGATGAAGAAAACTTGGGCTCTCCACCATCAACACACAGAGTAGCTTTATGCAGTAAATCAAAAGAAGGTGGGCAATAGCAAGTCAGAATATACACATGTGCCTAAAATTGAAATTACTATGAGCCATACTGCTTTCACTACTGCCAGCTACGGATGGGAGTCATATGCACAAAGAAGGAAAGATCTGTTTGATTCTTTCGAGATGTGGCCATATCGCAGTGTCCTTGGAGTGCCATGGACCATGAGACACATTAATAAGTGGATGCTAGATACCTTCAGAACAAGGTATGTATTGAGAGAGCTGATGGCACTCAGGAAGCTCTGTTACTTTAGGTATATTATGCGACAAGGCAGCTTCAGCAAGGACATCCTGGTGACCCCAGCAGAGGGCAAGTGACTCCAGCAACAATCACTCTTAGTAAGAAGATATTTAGAAGTGGACTGGAATGCTGGTGGGGGCAACATCAGATGGAAAGAGATGGAGAGGAGTGGTGACCACATTGGCACAAATTGTGCTAACTGAAGAAATGATGATGATGAATTGGTCTGAAATTTTTTGGCTTTGATCAAGAAATGCAAAATACTTTCAGTGGAAAGGAGGAATGGAGAGATTTAGCATAAGGACTATAGTTACAAATTAAACAATTTTCTTCTATGTGCCATGTTCTTTCAGGACACAGGGGATCATGGCTCTCCACAACTTTCTATCTTGTGTGGCTCTTAGCAGTATTTTTCTATTTACTAATACTCTCCCCATTCCACCAATTGTCCATGCAAGCATATCAGATAAATGGCTTCTTCCACCTTATTGCTCTGGCCCTTAATATACTCTGTGAGGGTCAAGTTTTCCAAGCCCACCCCCACACTCATTATTCATTATGTGTACAACCAGTTCCTGTACAATCACTGAAGTTAAACAAAATCGAGCCTTGTCAGTGTCTAGATGGGAATACCATGTGTTGTAAGCTTGGATGTGCGGGTGGCGTAATGGATAATGGCTCAAAATTGTTAATTGGAGAGCTGAGTTCCATTTCAATTTGGGTCTGTCACATTTACTTAAGAACAATTACGCATGGGAAAGGTATGAATCCACCTCTTCTTCCTCCAGCTATGGGTTAATTAATAAGACCTGTATCACTAAATCATTATTATCTCCAAAAGAGAAAAAAAATTCTTACAATCTAAAAATATTTTTTGGATTAAATAACTTGCAAAGAGTTGATAATCCATAAAAAAAACAAATCTCAATCATGTGTCCAAGAAATTTCAGTTGTCTTTTCCTGATTCTAAGTGGTCTTTCTGTTGCCATTTTCTTTCAGAGTTCTTTGTTGCTTACTTGCGCCATCCATGGAATTTTCCATATTCTTTTGTAGCAATGAATAGTCTGAATCTAAAGTGGAAATAAGGATAATTTCTAATCTCAAAAATTCAGGCAGGAATCAGGTAGAGTTGCAATAAAAAAATACATTACAAAATTATTTTATAATAGAAATACACTGAAAACGAGATTCCCTCCACAAAAAAAAAAAAAAGATCAGGAATTCATATAATACTGATAGAAGACATTGTCTGTAGAATTGGTAAGTAGTCATGATCAAAATTTATTGAAAATGAAAAAAAAAACCCAAACAAACCCCGATTCAATGGCCAGAAATTAATGGAAGCCTTATTGACAGAACGAGACTATATTATATTATATTATATATATATATATATATATATATATATATATATATATATATATATATAGATATATATATAATACTTGTATCGGATGGCCCAAGAAGTAACAATAGAAAGAGTGAATTGTAAAATTGATTGCCTGAGATGGTTTTGAAAAGTGGAAGATTAACTATTTTGCCAGCCATTCAAGTTACATCTTTATGTAATTGCATTCACAGTGAAAACATTAATAAGCATACAAATCTATGTGCTTTATCTATTGACACAAACAGATACCATACTTTCTTGTGGATAATATCTGCACAGTTTTGTATCCAAACGTAAACAAAGAGAATTTTAGAATGGATTTTTTGTTAGTCTGACAGATTTTTATCACATTAAATGTTATTTTTAGTGGATACTTGTATATACGAGTACACACTCCATTTATTTATTAAACAGTATATTTATTTTCAACTACTGGCCTGAATGTTTGCCCCCAAAATCCAGGCCGGTAGACAAAAATAAATAAATATACTGTTTAATATATATGATTAATACAAATATAGAATTTGTAACTTTTAGCTGATTGATGTTACATTCAGTATCTAGACTTCAGAATTTCATAGATGAACCTTTTTTGTAATCGTTCATGCCATTCATCTGGAGGTTTCAGCAATTGACTACCATTTCTTTCATTATTTTTATGGTTGGTTTGTATTTAATTTATATGTTAATGGTGTTTGATTTTTTTCACCATTTTTTGGGCCTATGTACATGCGTTAAGTAATTTTTGAATTTCATTTATTAATCCAATACTTTTATTATATATATATATATATATATATATATATAATAAAAAAAATATATATTCAGTTGTATGGATATTAGTTTGTAACCCTGGCTTTCACACTTTTGTGATCATCAAACTGGTCTATTTTTTTTAAAAAGTAGATCTATTTATGCTTATTTGTGTTTGATTGTGTGTGGTGGAGGTGGGTAATTTTCTTCTGTGTTTGTTTGGGATGACACTCACCTACACAGACAGACATACATACAGGTGCATGTATTTTAGTTAATACAAACACACCCATATAAATAATCTGAGGTTAGGCGCAGATACACATCCATGCGTTCAAGTATACATATATACACGCAATTGTTATTCTATTTTGCTGTCAAGACTGTAACATTTACATATGTAGCAATGTTCTCTTAACAAGGAATGGGTGGGAATAGTCTTGAAGCTTTTCAGATCAGCCATCTGCGCCGTAAGACAAGTTCATACTACCTCACAAACACGTACATGCATGTAGATGTGTACACACACACTCATTAGTCTGGGTCAGCTTATGTTAGTTAGCTCTATCACAGGTAATGAGCACTTTGAACTAAGTGTATATATATATATATATATATATATATATATATATATATAAAAGTAATGAAAAGTTTGGTAATCTGCATGGATAATCTCAAGGAGGTTTGGTTTGGTTTATTTTGTTTAACGGCATATCAACCTCAATGGGTTATTTAATGCCGACAACATTTTTAGGATAGATTTGTATGAATAGAGTATGTATTCTTTGGTTTAGATTGGTTTGGTTTATTTTGTTTAACGGCATATCAACCTGAATGTGTTATTTAATGCTGACAAAAATTTTTATTGCTGGTAATATTTTGTTTTGTCAAAAATCTGTTTCTGGTAATATATTTCCTTCAAAATTGTATTGCTGGTAATAATTTTTTCAAAAAAGTATTGCTGGTAATAGTTAACTATTTGCCCATAGCTGGGACCCTAACAGGTGCTACCAGCCTGGGTCAGGGTTGACCTGGGAACACCAGCAATTAAGAGGTGGTTCCACGCTCATCAAAACCTCCTGATCAGAGGCCTTGCTGCTGGACATAGTTTAACGTCTTACCCAGGACGTGGATGTAGTTTAACGTCTTACCCAGGATGTCACAAGGAGGATGTCATCCAGTGAGCTCAATGTTAAATCAGAGCAATTATTAATTCAATTTAAGTAGAAAACAGACAACCTTAATGGTCTATTGGTTATAATTTATTTCCCCAGGTATATGGTTTTACTTGGTTCATCAGATCACACTTCCAAGGGTGAAAAAATGTTTTTAATTTACATATAGTTCTTATACATTTTTGAGGGGTAGTTTTAAGTTGATATGCACACTGAATTTTATATATGTAGGTAGCTGGAATGAACACCTAAAGAACGGGTTATTCCTTGGTAGGAGAATAGCAATAAAAAAAAAAAAAAGAAAAAGAAATATATATAGATAAAAGAAAAATTGTCAAAATATCTGTAATAATAAAATTCCTTTCAGTCCACACAATTCCAGTTGTATTTACATTTTTAACTCATCTCTTAACCATTTTCAGGATTTATTTACAGAAAATTTTTTTTACAAGATTTTCAAAACTGCAATGACTCTTGACAATTATTTTATTTCTCTTTTGTCTCTCCATACTTTGCTTGTCTACTTGAACTTTGACCTTTTGCAAGCTGCAGGGTCATTGGGGAAGCCCCACATAGCTGTTTGCAACTAAATACTGATTGTACCTAGTATATTCTAAAGTTGTCAAGTTTAGCATTTCACTATCATTAGATGACATAGATAGATTTTTTTTCATTCTATTTTAACCATAATTGGATTGAAAATTTAGAATTTTTGACAGTACCCAATGTAGTTTATACAAGTATACACAATGAACTTGTAATCAAGCCTCCTGACAATTGAATGCAATCTTTATTACATTCAGAGTAAAGATAAGTGAACATTTAATTGAATTACTATCAATGATCTCTTGATATGTGGAACCATAATTACAAAAAATTCTGCCTAAAAATGGTATCTTCCAGAAATACCTAGGTTGACGATATTTTTTATTTTTGTTTTTTAATGGGATAGTTAATGTGGCTTTGCAAAAGCTAAGCAAAATATTAAGAAACAAGAAAAATTCATTGGAAACAAAAAAAGAGTACTGAACTGTTATATCTGTCCTGCTATATGGCAGTGAATGCTAGACTACGAACAAGAGACTTGAAGCATCAGAAATGTGGTTCTACAGAAGGATGCTGAGAATACCATGAAGTGAACATGTGAGCAACAATGAAGTTTTAGAGAAAATGGAAACCAAAAGGACACTTATACTAAGAATCAGAAAAACAAATGAAATTTCTTTTTCTAATGAGGAAAGAGGGTGTGGAAATTATAACACTCACAAGGCATGTTGATGGCAAGAGAGACAAAATGAGTTTGTCTAAATGGTTGGCAGAACAGGGATGAGGAGGGATAGCAAAAAGACAAACCTCTCTAAGAGCTACAAAGTACAAGAACTTGCATGTAATAGAATAGTAATCCCATCTGCCTTCATTGAACCCCAAAACATGGATTTTGTCAAGAACCTCTAGATATATATCAGAAGCATCAGACTAGATGTAGCAAACAATATTTGATTCACAGAGAAATTGTAGCATTATAGTGATTGTCATAAGAATGTGCTGTTTTGTTGTAAGGAAAACTAGCACATTTGGATCAGTGGTTGTGTCTAGCAAAATTAACAGTAGAACAGACCTCCCATCACCATGTACCAGATTTCTTGTATTCTGTCTATATCTCTGAGATGAGGTATTATGATTACTTACATTATTTGGACTGTTATCCTCATCTTCATTCCCAATGTTTCAGCCATTGTATGCTCCGACCTTCTTCAGGTGATTGGAATTTCGAACTGAACCCTTTATTTCATCCACTGGGGTAGATTGTTCTAGTTCCACGTGCCATGTCTCAGTTATTTTCCCTTAAACTCAACTCTCTTCATAGCCAGGATGTGTACAACCTTCCTTTCTTCTTTCGGTATTCCATTGGTGGAAAGTAAATTCCACTTGAACAGCTTCTTTTTGTGGAACCAACTCCCAAGAGGATGTTTCACCTGAACACTACAATCGTAACCTTTACCACATTGCAGACAAAAATTGTCACCATAGAATTGTCTCCCTTTGCTGCTCTAGGCACATTCTGTTGCCTTGAGACGGTTGTTATTTCCAGTATTTTAAGCTAGAAATCGCCTACTACTGCTTTGGAACAAGGTTAAACTTCCGTTTTCCAATAACATTTTGAATTCTTCTAGACTCTACATGAGGCGTAGCACTGATTAAACTCACATTCATTATTTTGTAAACAAAAATGGCCACATCAATATCCAACAAAGTCTTTATTCAGGAGTTTTTCTTTGATTAGGACTCTGATAATGATTTTGAAAGCTTTACTTGAGTGAATATTGACGGTGAAGTGGTCGAAGATGATAACCATCCTAGTGACATGGAGGAAAGCAATGATGACCCCTAGCAGCTACTATCAATCCATGCCTGACTAATTTTATGGAAGATAATGGCGACCATCGATATACCTGACGGCCTTTCTGTAGATGAATTATTTTGTCTATTTATAAATGATGAAATAATAACTTTATTCGTCAATGAGACAAAATAAACATGAGTCAGGTGAGAGAAAGAGCAAACAAATGCTAGTGTCTTCTTGTATGTAAACCTGAGGAAACATGTCACTTTTTTGACGAAATGAAAGCCTTCTTAGCGATTTTGCTTCTTATTGCACCCCCCCACCAGAACTCCAAAAGGAGTAATAAAAGTTGAACTACATTGAATTATTTATGTATTTTTTTATGTATTTGTTTTTTATTTCAGTTTTCAATATTTTTTTTGTTTTTAACGTCAAAACATGAATGCAAAACGTAATTACTCCATTCTTTTATTAGTGTACAAAAATTAATATCTATACGCACAATGCAAAGTTACTCTGTAACCCTCTATCTTGAGTGGCTCTCGAGCTTTGTACAGGGTGAACCTGTAGTTTGATCTGACTCTTGTAAAGATTAAACATAACGGGTAAATTGAAGTCTGAAAAAGTACAAGGACCATCAAATAGTACAAGCACCATTAAATAGTACAAGGACCATTAAAACAATGATTCATGAATTTGGTGCCACAGTAATTGGGAGTTCTATCCCTGGCCTGGATAGTAAGACCATACATACTTTTCCTTGCTCATATTTGAGAGGATTTTTGGAAGTAGTGATGCACATGTAATCTGCATTGTAAGTTACTAGGTACTTATAACCAAGGCTTAGAAAATTTCCAAAGCTTCATATGTAGAAGATACTACCAGTTTTGATGTGCACTATGCTAACAGGGTTGACAGTACTGGCTTTTAAAAACAGCAATTTACAATAAGCAAGCAAGCTTGGCTAAACATTAAACAAGTCAAAGCATTAGGTACGTGTCTGTCTCACTCTCGGAAACACACAAGTAGGGTTTATTCATAATGAAAATAGTCTTTAAAAATAGCTGCAACTGGAAAGAGTTTTCATTTCGAGTTAACAAGGTTGACATGTACCTAGTAACTTAAAACAGGACTCAATAAATGATTTATTCTAGGAATTACTTAATTTCATTCATTAGAAACAAAATGTTAGCTAGTTATGACTAATGACTAGTTCCTTAAATTTGATATTTGTTAAAATTGAGGTTTTACCTGAATATACAATTAGTGAAGTGAACAACAGTTTTGATATCTTCATTTAAGCAAATCCTACTCATGATATCACGTGAACAATTATTTAATGCATACAGCATCATAGACTTTAACCGCACTTAGATTTGATATACGGAAGATTTTTCAATTTTTGCTGGCATTGTTGAAATAAATGAAAATCTGAACACTGTCACCAAGCGCACAACTCATTAGATAGATGTAACAAGATAACGTCACCCCATACAGATATTAGCAGAAATAGTTCCTCACTGTCATTCACCTGCTCCCCCTTCCTCTAGGGGGGGGGACTATTAGAAAGGAAGGCAGGGAGGTGTGGGGGGAGGAGTGTTTAGAGAATGTAACCCCAGAAAAAGGTCAAAGTACATAAAGTACATCCAGATATGTAAATTGACAAATGGTCTAACTTATCTACTCTCAAGCAGACAGAAGTGAGTTGAGAAACACAGAGAGAGAAATAGAAAGGTCTACAGAGAGAGAGAGAGAAAGGTGTACAGAGAGAGAGAGAGAGAAAGGTGTACAGAGAGAGAGAAAAAAAAACGTGTACAGAGAGAGAAAGAGAAACTTGTACAGAGAGAGAGAAAAACGTAGAGAGGGAGAAAGAGAGAGAGAGAGAAAAACTTGTACAGAGAGAAACATATACAGAGAGAGAGCGAGAAAGAGAAACACGTACAGAGAGAGAGCGAGAAAGAGAAACATGTACAGAGAGAAACATATAGAGAGAGAGAGAGAGCGCGAGAAAGAGAAACACATACAGAGAGAAACATATACAGAGAGAGAGAGAGCGCGAGAAAGAGAAACACGTACAGAGAGAAACATATACAGAGAGAAAGAGAGAGCGCGAGAAAGAGAAACACGTACAGAGAAAAACATATATATAGAGAGAGAGAGAAAGAGAAACGTAGAGAGAGAGAGAGAAACATATACAGAGAGAGAGAGAAACACATACAGAGAGAAACATATATATATATATATATATATATATATATGGAGGGAGAGAGAGAGAGAAAGAGAAACACGTACAGAGAGAAACATATATATATAGAAAGAGAGAAAGAGAAACACATACAAAGAGAGAGAGAAAGAAAGAGAAATACGTACAGAGAGAAAGAAAGAAAAAGAAACAAGTACAGAGAGAAAGAAAGAAAAAGAAACAAGTACAGAGAGAGAGAGAGAGAAAGAAAAAGAAACACGTACAGAGAGAGAGAAAAAGAAACACGTACAGAGAGAGAGAGAGAAAAAGAAACACGTACAGAGAGAGAGAGAGAAAAAGAAACACGTACAGAGAGAGAGAGAGAAACTACACATGCTGAGGGATAAAAACCACACATACAGAGAGAGATGGAGAGAGAGAGAGATTTAGAGAGCAATATGTAGAGTAATAGAAATATGTAGAGAGAGTTGGAAAGAGAAGCTATATAATAAGGTAATATGCATATATAGATTTATTAAACATGAAAATTTCAGTTGCCAGTCTAGCAATCTGGATGCCAGTTTGTAGTTTTATTAATGTGCCTTTGTGCATGGGTTATTTGGGACATACATGTGTGTTAAGAAGTGGCTCAAAAATCATCCTCCACACCCCATGTATATTCTTCTTCATCTAGATTACAATCGGACCCACTCTTCACAGAACATTGTCTTGTGCTTTGGCCTGTTTCCCTCCATGACAGTTTTTTCTTTGATTCTCACACTTCCCACATAAAGAAATTAAATATCCGACGTTTGAGTGGGGGGAGAGGAAACAAAAGAAAAAAACAACTCCTTAGAAACTGAAAATAAATTTGGAAAGAGCAAGAAAATAATTACGAAAAAGAAAAATTGGTCGTTAATGTTGGTGCTTGCATAAATTACTGTAGTAGTTGAGTAATAGAAGCACCTGATGAGATTTAGTGTTGACAAAAAAAAAAAAAAAGATAAAAGCACAGAAAGAAAGTAAAAATCAAATGAAATAACTTTTAAAGAAATCAAAGAAATAATTAAGCTAAAATATTAAAAAATTTACATTTCTATTTGGATAAAATGTAGTGGAAAAAAATCAATGAATCAAACAGAAAATATAAAAACAAAATACAGAAGTAAAAGAAAGAAAAGAAAAAAAATTGTTGGAAAAAAAAAAAAAAAAAAAAAAAGAAAAGAAAAAAGATCATTGAAAAAAAAAGGAAAGAAAAGAAAACTGAAGAAGAAAAAACTAAAAAAAAAAAAGAAAACTAAAAAGAAGAAAAGAAAAAAGATTGTTGAAAAAGAAAAGAAAAAGAATGTTGAAAAAAAAAAAAAAAAACTAAAACTAAAAAAAATCCAGAAGAGAAGGAGAAATAAGTAAAAAGAAAAGAAAAAGAACACTACTAAAGTGTGAGACAAGTCAATGAATAATAAAGAAAAAGTATTAAAAAAGGAGAAGGGTGGGGAGTGGACAAGAAGAAACGGTAAGAAAAAAATAAAAATTAAGAAAAGAGAAGCAAAAAGTAAGAAAAACAAAAAAAATCAATTTTTGCAGATGGTCTTATAAGTGATCATCCAAATATTTATTTGTTCCCTTTGGTCAACAAATAAACAGGTTTTTCCAGTTGCATACAACAGGCTGGTCATCTGGAAAAAAACATCCCCATCCAGCTGTTGGGGGAAGGGGAGCCTGGTGGTTCCTGCATGAGAGCATTACACTTGCAAAAATGATGCACTGTCACATGCAGATGAAAATGTAAGGGCAGAAAAAAATTATTTTGTGAAAGAAAAATAGAAATTCTTTCACCTGCAAAGTTTTTCTAACAAGAATTAAAGAAAAGACATGGATTAAATAGAATAAAAAATAAAAAGTAAAAAAAAAAAACTCAAAAAAACTATTGGGTTGACTAAAAAGTTTGTTTGGTTTTTGAAGTAAATTTTCAACTTAATAAACAAATAAAATTTTTGGCCAACACAATAAAATAAAAAATTTTATCACCCAGTTCACACTACTCCCCAGTCTTTTGGACAGAATTAGAAGTTTATCTCTTATTTCCTGTTGAAGATTAAGTTTCTAGTTCTTTCTTCTAAAGTTTCCTCATTTTCTTTCAACACCCCACATCACTTCTCCCAGTAACCTCATGTATCTGAGTTGCATTATCACCTTGCCTGGGGTGAAATGAATAAAAAAAAAAAATCTAAGAAGTAAAATAACTAAAATAAAAAACAGTTGTTCAAATAAAGAATAGGGCAAAAGAAGAAATTAAAACAACGAAGAAAGAAAAAAAAAAGAAAAGAAAAAACACCCCCCAAAATCAAGAATCACTGATACTAATAGATACAGAGAAGGGAAAACTCAAAAAAAAAAAAAAATATGCAAGCATCAGATTTATTTCTTGTTTTGGGCAGTGTTTATCAGAGAAACCTTTTATAAGAATCAGGTCAATAAGTTCATAGCCTGACACAGCTTAATTTTTATCTGAAACTTTGATAAATGGCATTAATAATCAATAGTGAATTAAGTGCATTAACAAGAAATATTGTTATGTAAAATAAATGCTTTTTTTCTTTCATTATTGATGTAAGTATATATATAGATATAAATATAAAAAAAATCAAAAGTATTGTTTCATGTATTTCTTATTATTCTGAATGTTATTTTTGTGGATACACTTGTTTGAATAGACTGTTTATTTTTTTTTTAAACAGTGATTTTACATCTAACAAGCAGCACATCCAAGAGACTTAATTAAGAATATGCATTTCAAGTTTGTATTTTTTTCAATATTTAATGAAAAAAATTTTTCTGAATTGTTATGAGATAGATGGCGATACAAAATTCTGGCCAACATTTTTATCCTGTGTTTAAAGGAAAAAAGCTTTTTAATGTCCATAAGTAAAGTAAAAGGAACAGTAGAAGTTCTTGATTGCAGTTTTATTATTTGTAGTCAGAAAAAAAAATACCTTCTCAGAAAGTTTTAAGTACAAAAGGGTCTAAGGAAGGCAACAATGTATATCAGACATGGAAAATTCACAAGAAAACAATTTAGAAAAGTCATGATTTTAGGTATGGCTTTTTACTAAAGCTAAGAGAAATTTTTCATTATTTTAATCAACAATTACCCATTATATTTATTGACAGAACAATTTTTTAAAGCATTTAAATAAAATCTATAAACTATTTATACCACAAAGAGATATATATATATATATATATATATATATATATATATATATATATATATATATACACACACACACGAGGTATAACCAACAAGTATAAGAGCTGGTGCTATAAAAAAAAAACTACAACTGCATATCAATTCAGTATTTAATCTCCTTTGAAATAGTCCCCTTCTGAAGCTACACACTTTATTCAGTGTTGTTTCCATTCTCTTGAATTTCCTTGATGTCTTGAAATCTTGTTCCCTTCAAGAGGGATTTGAATACTGGAAAGAGGAGAAGGACGCAACGGACAAGATCTGGAGAATATGCTGGTTGTCTGATGTAAGGAATCTTGTGCTTGACCTAAACCTGCTTGTAACTTAGTGTTTAAGCATGACAGAGTTCAAGGTCAGTCTGTGCCAAGCAGCTTCACTCTGTTCAATTTTTGAAGAGGAAAACATCGCAAGAGGCAAGATTTGGGAATACAGTGGTTATTGGGCATGGGGAATGTTTTCCATGACCAAAAACTGCTGTACAAGCCATGGTCACTGATGGAAACTTTGTGGTGTGGTGAGATGACCGCACTCTACACACTTTCCTTCCAAGCACTGCTATAAACGATGGAAGTGAGTGAGAACGTTGTAACTTAGCGTGTATGCATGACAGAGTTCAAGGTCAGTCTGTGCCAAGCAGCTTCACTCTGCTTAATTTAGCTCTGTTACCATAGCGACAGTTTTGATACTTTTTGATCAGACCTCAGAAATTGGATAACGGAATGTTGGCATCTGGTCAGCTCATAACATGTCATTGGTTTTAATAATTTATAACATGACAAGTGACAGGTTTTGAATTTAGGAAGTAATATATGATGAGATTGTATTTTTCTGTCACATTCCCAACACTGTGGCAGAAAGATCAATAAAATCTGGTGTGACCGCCTTGATTTTATTGCAAGGATGATCTTGTCAAAAAACCATGCCATACCCCAGAAACAACTTTCTAACAAAAGGCTTTGTTGGCAGCAGCAGCAGAGAAATTATACGTTATTCTCTATTGCTGCAATTTGGAATGAACCAGTATACGGTGTTGAAAATTGAATAACTTAAAAAGATCACTTAATTTTCTTCTATTGTACACCTGAAGAAGGCTGTAGGATTGCTTGACGGGAATGTTACAGTAAAATCACACAAAGAAGAAATTCAGTCATCAGAATAATTCTTGAAATCAAAATTACAGATATATATTTATTATTACCCTGTTAAATGCCAATGTCCATGGGCTCTGAACAAAGGGTATCTTGTGACAAAAGCTTATCAGTGCAAAGAAAATGATTACTTTGAAAAACCAGATTTGTGATAAATGTCATGAAAGATTCGATTATACAAAGATGGGCTTAGGAAATATCTCAAAACTTTGGGTGTCCTTATGATAAACGACAATTTATCTGTTAAGCACATTAAAACAAAATTTTGTCTATATGTGCGGTGCTGAAAAGTTGATCAGACATTGTCTGTGTGGGAGGAAAATTGATACAAAGTGGAAAAGCTTTTTAATGGCAACACATTACACCTTTGTGTGTTAGTGTCTTCAGGACAGAATGAAAAACAACAATGTCTCTTTTTTTTGTATTAAAGCCATTATTATCCATTTGTTAGGTGGGCATTAATACCAAAAAAAAAAAAAAAAAAAAAAAATTACAGCTTTGTCGAAGAGGCCAACTTAACGCACAAAGGCAAAACGCCTTGTCATTAAAAAGCTTTTCTGAGATGCTGTATGACATAATCTAAGATCTAACACCTAAACTTTTCAGTTAACCTGATGAATATTTATGAGCGTTCTTAAATTTAAATATTTTGAGTAATTCTCAAATATATACTTATTGCAAAATAAAATCATCACATTTGCCTTGATAAAGTCTGTCGGATGACGAAATGCATTGGCTAACACTACATATAGTTTTCCTCATTTTTCCTTCATATATATATATATATATATATATATATATATATATATATATATGTGTGTGTGTGTGTGTGTGTGTGTGTGTAAAGGCATGTCTCATTAAATAACTTAGACAAGTTTCTTAGTATCCTTATTAAAGAAAGAAAATTAACATGTTAATGCATATTCATTTTATTTTGAGAACTTTCAACATTAGCACAGTGTTGTCTTCAGCGTTTTGTTTTTTCTAAGACAAAATTGTTGTGTTCATCTAAAAAATTAAATTTTTACATGGGAAGTAAAAAATGTTAAGGTTATGTAATGTACAATTTTAAATTTCATCATGTAGGCACATGTGCAAACGTCAGAGGAGGCAACTAAGTTATTGTCATGTCTAAATATTTTTATAAAAGTAAAAACTATTTAAAAATATTACTTAAAACCTAGATATTTTAAACTATCTACTGTAATCATTTTAAAACATTTTTGCAATATTCATAATCAATTTTATAAAGGGTTGGTTTCCATTTTTTTTATATATAGATAGCTTCAAGAATTTTTAGTTTATGTTTATTATTGTCATGAAAAGGTATAGATGGATTTTTGACGAGAATTTTCCTAAATTGAGAATATGGACAAGCATACTGTTGTAAATATTGAGAGATTTTAGATGCATCATTCAAATGAAAACTCAACCTTCGAGACAATGTAGTAGTGGTATGACCAACATATATATTATTTTTTGTATTGGAGATACAATCTCCCAAGGGATATTTAAATTTTTATACAATGTTGGTTTTCTGCAACATGTTAGTTGGTGGGAAGGAGTCATTACAAATTATTAACGTGGATATATTGAATTTAGTATAGTATATAATTCATTTTATTTTATTTTTTACTAGGATCTGTAGTGGATTTATTAATTATGAGAGGATCCTATTAAAAGTAAGTAAACAAAAATTATTTAATGAGACCTGTCTTAATGAAAACATGGTGCCAATATATATGTTTTTAAAAATTTTTTATCTAAATCCATGAATTTGTTTTGCTTCTAAAAATATATATTAAATTCACTGTTATTTTTATCCATAATGTTGAATGTGTTAAAATTCAAGTTGATATTAAAAATTCCCACAAAACATTGGAATGGTCTATTATGATACATTGTATTTATTTTCAATTTTTCTAGTTGAATTGTTCACCTATGTGTCATAAGATCCATTACTGTGCATAATTAGGTTACAACAAAATTTGTATTTTATATGAATACTACCTTATGATAATTGAGATGTAGTAGAGTTGGGGGACCTCTGTATCATAGATTGCAGGGGTGGGGCACGAGACCCTTTCACTGGCTGTATGTAGCCTAACCCTCTAAATCAGTCATATCAAATATAAAAAGTCAGGGATTTTATATAATGTCAAAAGCAGTAGTAGTCATTGCTAAAACAAGAACTGAAAAACCAATCTCTTGGCCACTAAGTCCAATGCTCTATGTACTGAGCTATATTCATAATCTCAATCTGAGCAAAACTCTCTACTATTTTTGGAGCCACCTAAGATGAAATCAAGTTATTTATAATCACAGGCATCAAGATTGGTTGCAGCTGTCAGAAATATAAAAATGGAGATGGGGGAGGGTGTTGCTTAAAGAGAAGACATGTAGCAGCATGCTCAGGAGAGTAAGATTACAGATTTAGGCTGAGAGCCTTCTGATCAAATGGAAATGATAAATGAGGTGGAAGAAGAGATTAAGAGCCAGGACTTTGCATAGTATTTATTCTTTGGGCAAATGGATTAGAATAAAATTCTATGGGATTTGTTGTAGTGGTGGTTAGGAGCAGCAGCTAAAATTTAGTTTTGAATGCTTATGCTTTGGTATTAATTTTCCAAGTAGACTTTAAATGAAAACAGAGCACTGCATAAATATATTCCTCCACTCATGAAAAAAAAAAAAAAAAAGGGAAAAGTTTTTGTTTATAAATAATAGATAAAAATGTTTGTAGATTAGCATTTATTACATTTTGCTGAAGCAATGACATTTGTAAGAATTAAAAAAATATTGATTTTTTTTTTTTATCAATTTAGAAGTGGGGGTCCTTTTCATAATAGAAATAGTGTCAAATTGATCTCTGTCTTTTTATAGAGTTATCTGTACTTCGTTTTTTATTTACAAAATATCAAATCTGAAATTGTGCTTACATCATTGATATAAAAAACCTAAATATAATTTGTCATACACAAACAAAAAAATTTCATGTTAAACCCCCAAATTTAATTCTATACACTTATTGGATCCAAAGGAAGGTGCTAAAATTTTGAAAAAAAAAAAAATAAAAAAAAAAAAATAAATATTTCCTAATGAAAAAGGGAGAGGAATATCAGCTTATTTCCTGTTATAAGGAAATATCTTTTATTTTAGGTTCACTTATCATCTGGTTCAAACTTCTCCCCAGTTGAACAGGAGTAGAAGTTTAGTCCCTTTTTCCTGTTTGGGTTTCTAGTTCCTTCTCCTAAAGTCTTCTTATACTTCTAACTCCTTCACCTAAACTCTGAAATTTTATTTACCATTTATTTATATCTTCCCCAAGATGATTAGCTAGGTTTGCCTATCGTCCGGTTTACACTCCTCTTCAATCTTTTTGTTCCCTGTTTAGGATTGGATTTCCAGCTCCTTCTAAATCCTTTTCATTCTGTTTCACTCCCACTAGCCCCACCTTGCATCTTAGTGGCATTATTGTCTTGCTTGTCATGAATTGATTAAAAAAAAAAAAAAAAAAAAAAAAAAAAACCAACAATAATGATAATAATTACTGTTTGTAACCACTCAGTGTAGGACTATATCTTTTATCACAATTTCATCAGAAACTTACCAGGAATGAAGGAAATCTATATTTTCTTTTAGGCTTAGTTGTAAGTAATTTTCGTTTTGAGGAATCATTTCTAATGATGAATATATCATCCTAACTTCTAACCATATGTGGAAGTTAATAAATTTAGAGTAAACTAACATACCATAGGTTTTTGTATAGCAGTGGCAGCATACACAGAGGATTAAAGGAATATAACCATAAAAGACTGAATACAGCAAAAATAAGTCAATGGAAAAAGCTTTGGAATTCAGTTGGTTGGTTCTATCCAATCCATCATATTCATCTGATCTTGCGCCAACCAATTATTACTTTTTTCTGATCACTGCAAAACACTTTAAAGGGGGAAACTAATGAAAACTAGATTGAAAAATCCACCAAAATCCTGTAGAATTTTGCTCTAAAGCAACTAAAGAACTAACTATAAGCCAATTGCAAATAAAAAGGTGTGATTATATAATTGGATGGAATGTGATTGTACATTATTTTTTGAAGAATTAAGTCGATAAAGAGAAAAGAAAATTATTTATGAACCAACCTTAATACATATTCTATTATGCACGATTCATTTACATTTCATACAATACATCAATTTAATGCATTGACACACACACACACATCATCAGTGACATTTTTAGCCGCAGATCATTAGGGATTTCAGGTCTTACATCATACCCCACCCCTTCCCTACGGCAACCCAATCGATACTGATTGGGTATTGACTTGTGTGTCATCTATCAGCTACAACTATTCTCATAGTACAAAGGCACAATTAACCCACTGTAACTACTCATGTCTTTATATTCTAACCACAAGCAACCTTTGGTTTGCTAGCTTCTTTGCCCTTCCATAAAAATGGAGGCAAATACAGTGACTGATTTCTTCGCATGTATGGCAACACATGGTACTTTAATAATTTACTCTCTTATCTTATATTTACCTCATTCGTGCTATAGGTATACCGACAACAACAAAAAAATGGGGAAAAAAGAAAAAAAAAAACTCCAGTTAGGTTGTTAGCAAACAAGTGCTTAGCCAAAGATCACCAATAGGCAACAATGATTTGGGGGTACCACAATTCTGTCCCCTAACTGAGACTATTGTCAGGGATGTGTTTTTAGGTCATATGCATATAGATGTAAATGAACCTTGACTTGAATAGGAACAATTTTTTTTCCTAGACAACCAGCTCATCATTAGTACTAAGGATTAATTTCATTGTCATCCAAACTAGGCAGGCCAAAAAAATAATGAAAAGCATTGATTAAAATGAATTGTATTTAATGAGTTCAAGAAAATGGAAGTAAAAAGGACACTTAAATATAACATCAAAAAAAGTTGGTTGAAATTTCTAGGGCACAGAGAAAGCTGTGCATAACCTACCTAATGATCTAGTGTAAATGGTTGGTAGAACAAGGATTCGGTTTGGTTAATGGCATATCAACTCCTTATCGGTCATTTGAAATTTAATTTTCTTGGAAGCATTAGTAATTTCCTTTACAAAAAATGTGTTGCTGATAATTTTTGTTTTTCAAAAATGAAATGATGGTAATATTTTTTTTTCTTACAGAAACATATGCTTGGTAATTTTTATTACTGTGAAAGTGTACAGCTGGTATTTTTATACTTTTATAGTATTTTGACCTCAGTTTGGGGGTTAACTATTTGCCCATAGCTGGGATCCTAACAGGTGCTACTGCCCCGAGTATTTGAGGAATGGTTTGGACTCGTTTTGTTTGTTTTATGGCATATTAACCCATTTGGTCATTTAGTGCTGAAATTTAATGTTTTTCTAATGAAAACTTTTTATTTAAACAGTCACTTTTTATTTTAAGGAGTATGTTAGTTATGTATTCTTTTAAATTTATTTTTTAAAATCAGTCAAATAACGGGATGAAAAAAACAAAAACAAAAAAAAAACCAACACAGGTTTCCATTTGCGCTTAATAAAAGCATTTAATTCATGTTTTACACTAGACTTTGTAAAAGCTGTAATGTTTCAACTACATTAGATTTAAATAATGGATAAATTAATTTAGTGCATCTAATGACCTTTGGCTTGGTTTAGTTTATTTTGCTTTACGGCATATCAACCTCAATGGGTTATTTAATGCTGATAAGGTTTTTAGGACAGGTTTGTATGAATAGGATATGTATTCTTTGTAAGAAATCACTTTGTAGATCAGGTTTCATTGAAGTATTTTTGTAAAGAGGGTTTTTGTTGAGAGGCAAATGGATTGCTCATAATTTTTTTTTTTTTTTTTTTTTTTTTCCAAAAATCTATTTTTATACTTTCATTGTGTTTTGACCCCAGTTTAGGGGTTTACTATTTGCCCATGGCTGGGATCCTAACAGCAATTAAGAGGCAATTCCATGCTCCTCAAAACGTCCCCGATTAGAGGCCTTGCTGCAGGGATTAGGAGAGACAGTGAAAAGAAAGTTTACTGAGAGATATAAAAGACAGGACATTGTGGAAAGACATGATAACCCACATGCTTATGGGACATGGCATATAGAAGAAGGTGGTAGTGTTTATAAAAGTTTCATAGTCAATTCGATCCCTCATAGAAGTACATCAAGTAGCATATTTTAAAAAAACGACGATGGCAACAAAAAGATGAAAGAGATGCTTGGCACACTGGATGGTAGAAATTTAAAAAGTTAAAGTTAATTGTCTCTACATCTTTTATTTCTGTTGATGTATAACTGACATTTACATAAACATGTCAATCAGTAAAGACATTAGTCTGAGGAGTTTTTTTGAAGGACGAAACGTGTTGACATAAAATTTTTTCTTCTTATTTCATCATTGAATTACCCACCATACTGATCTTGTAAGACAATTAAAATGAAGGTCAACAAGTGCTGCAACAATGTTTATTATTAAATCCCACCCTGATCAAAGTCAATTCAATTCATTAATGAGTATCTTTTATTATAGTCAAAACAAACATTGCACCATCTTGTTATAAGGGTCGACAATTTCAAATTTAGTGGTGAGCATTCAATGTTAAAAAATGGTTTTCGTCATAAAAAAATGAATTGACCAAAAATAATGATGCCTCGAGACTAGATGCAGTCAGACACAGATTAGGTAAATTGATTTCTCTCTTGCTAGACAAAGCTTGTTGTCAGTCTATCAACAAACTCATCTGATCAATAGAGAAGAGGGGAAAAAAAAAAAAGGAAAAAAAAGAGATTCATTTTTTCTGACCAATGAAGAGAACTGCACATTCCTAAATCAGGTTTTGTTGGACAGCTGATAAGTCCAATTCTGAAGACAACAACAGGAGCAACAAAAAAAAGGAGGGAGGGCAGAATTGGGTGCAGTGTTAGGGGATTAAATTGAAAAGGACTAGAATGCTATCCAAGGTATCTGAGCAGCAAAGCTGATGATAACGCGAACCAAGTGAAAGAAAATAAAAATATCAGAAAGCATTTTCATAACAGAATCAAGTGAAAAAAAAGCAGGAAAAGTAAAAAATGCTAAGACTTAATAAAACACACACACACATATTATTTATATTAATACACGTTATTTTTATAGTTACAATTTATTTAAGTAAATGCTTCATTTTTTTAATTAAACAGTATTAATTACATTTACTGGCCTGAATGTTCAAAGAAAAATTCCGTAGAAAATATGCATTCTCTGACAGGAATCAAATCTGTATTCTTATACGCAAACCATCATTTGATCTGACGTGCCATACCATTTAGCTAGAGAAGCATCTGGTTGGCAATGTCCAAATTACTGCTTATTTCAAATTTGGACTTTACCAACACAGCTTTTTTTTTGAGTGATATTTCAAGGCTGACTAAGTATCAGTTAACATTGATCAAAGTGCAGAGTGACCATCAGCAAAATGCCACAATACAGAGGAAAAAAAGGAATAGGGTTGCACTGATCAATCAGTTAATCGATAATTGGTCTATCACTATTTGCTGATTCAGCCATTATTGGCTTTTTCTTACTTTTTTTTGTTTTATTAACCAATTCCTATATTTGGTCATACTTGTTACATCACAGAAATTTCATCTGTGGCTTAAAAATCAGCAGTTATCTGAAGTATAGAACAATAGTTTTGCATTCAAATTTTGATGATTTTTGTAAATGTAATAAAATTGTCAATCATGAACTGATTGAGGCAACCCAATTAAAAATTGCAGTAAGTGAGCACACACACACACACAGGGTAATGCCCTGGGGTTTATCACAACTTTGTAATTAAAACTTAGAGATGATTACAAGTGATGAAATACGATCTCAGCTTATCACACACTGGTAACATGTTCAGATACCTAGTTGATGCTTGTGTTTCAAGTTGAGCAAATCATCATTATTATTATTATCTTGGCTTGGAAGAATTTTGTTTTTTTGATTTTAGTAAAGCCTTAAAAGAATTTGCCTGAGCTTGAATGACACTAATCAAAAGGCAACAAATTTAACCTCTCCACAGACATTACTGTTTGTCTATTTTCTCAAGTTCTGGCATAAAATCACTTATGCCAACGGATTTCGTGCTGGTAATGCAAAACTGAGAGATTTCTAAAATACACTCAAAGACAATGACACAGGACAAAATATAATGGAATTCTAAACACTTAATAATAGTAACAAGTAGTGAAAACTTTTGAAGAAATTTTAATGAAGATGTTAGTCAATAAAAATACTGAGTTTTCTGCAAGAAAAACAAATTATCCCTTTCATCTATGTGGACTTTAACAAATCCATTAACAGGAATTCATTATCTTATACTTTAAATCAAGAGTGTTGAAATTTCTGGAGCACAATGAGGAAAGAAGGCCAGGAGAATTTAACACTCACAGGACATATAGAATGCAGGAGTGGGTAGAGGAAAACTAAGTAACCTACCTAATAAGTGTGTAAACTGATGGCAAAGCAGAGAGAAATGTTGCTTACAGCTACGAGAGAAAGGAAGTTGTGAAGAGCCATGATATTCAGTATCCTGATGAGATGGGGCACATAGAATTACCAGAAAATTCAGGTTAACTTTATTTTTATAAGTTATTCGGGCTGTTATCCTCATCTTCATTGCCATATTCACAACATCTTGGCCGTTGTAGGCTCCGGCTTTCTTCAGATGCTTGGAATTTTTCTTCCTGTCTATCTCTTCAAGATTAGGTATTATGATTATTTACATTATTCAGACTGTTGTCCTCATCTTCATTGATATATTCACAATTTTTCAGCTATTGTATGCTTCTGTCATATTTTTGTGAGATTCAAATATCAGTTTTAAATGCCACACTTTTCCCTTCAAGAAATTCAAATGGCCACAAAAAGATTTGAAGATCAAAGTTGACCGCAAAGAGCTGGAAGAGAGTTCCGCAAGTGAGAAGTACACGGTTGAAAACTTCTGGATGTGAGTGATCATGGTTCTCCACAACTTCCTATCCTTTGTAGCTCTCAGTAAGAACTGTTTTTTCTGCATCCCTTCTTTTCAGTCATCCATTTACACATGTTGCTTTTTTCTGTCTCCCTTGCCTTCAAGATGTCCTGCATTCTCCAAGGACCTCTTTTCTGATTCTGTGTTGTGGGCAAGGAATGACAAGACCTCAGAAAACTAATCTCTGACAAAAATGTTGCTTTATTAAGTTTTGTTTTTTTGTTACCTCTCATAATCCCTGTTCTGCCATTCGTTTACACAAGTTTGTTAAGTAGGTTATTTTCCCTTTCAGATGAGGGTGGTCATAGCTTTCCGCAACTTACTATCCTTTGTAACTATAAACAATATTTGCCCCCTTTTTATTCCTTCTAATCTCTGTTCTATCTATTTACACACACTTGTTAGGTAGGTTATTTTCTGTCTCTTCAGAATATGTGTGAACATGGCTCTCAACAATTTCCTATCCTTTGTAGCTTTTATCAATGTTTCTATTTTTACTATTTTACTCAATCCCTGTTCTGACATTCATTTAAACAAGCTCATTAGGTAGGTTACGCATTTTTTTCTGTCCTCCGGCCTTCAATATGCCCTGTGAGTATCAAATTTTCCAAGCTCTCATCATTATGCATCCTAGAAATTTTGACTATTTCTTTGTGATTCTAAGTGTAAGTACCCTTCTTGTTACCATTTTCCTTAAAACTTGCTCGTTACTCACATGTTCATTTTATAATATTCTTAGCATTTTATGACAATCAAATGTAATCTAATGTGGTTCAACAGAATTGCATTCCTGTAGCTTTAATTCTGTTCTTCATCTGTGAGGAGATTGTCCAGCATTTACTGCCATATAGAAGGAGCGATATTACATAAGTTCAGAACTTTCTTTCTAATTAAATTTTCCTATTATTTTGCTTAGCTTTTGAAAGGCATTTTTTATTCTTCCAATGCCCCTTCACATCATTCCAAATTCCTTCTGCCATAAAATCTAAGAAATAATTAAGAAACCTTACTGGATATTATTGGGAACAGCATCATCAACATTACATTTTGTGAGAAGTAGCTAGTAATCCATCTTTTAATTTTATACTGACTGAGAAAACAGTATCATAGAAACAAACTAAAAATATCAATAAATAAATATCTATATGACCAAGATTCTACTAACACTCGACTAACTGTAGCTAAAACGGCTGGAAAAAAAAAAACCCAACTTTCTGCTCTTTTATATATACACTCATTTTAATGGATAAAAGAGACATCTGTCTATATTTCTGAGATGAGGTATTGTAATTATTTACATTGTTCAGACTGTTGTCCTCATCTTTATTGCCTTATTTATGTTTCGACTGTTGTACACTCTGGCCTTCTTCAGGAGATTGGAATTTTGAACTGAACTCTTTACTTAGTCCACCAGGGTAGATTGTTCTAGTTCCACATGCCATGCCTCTTTGGGATGGCCCAGTTATATCCCTTTAACTCAACTCTCCATGTTTTTGTTTTTTTTTTGTTCACTATTGCAGTAGTTAGCTAATGAACTCAAAACTCTTTGGGTCAAGTCACTGGATCCAACCAACACTTTTATCCACTTGGCCAATGTGTCCTTGAGGACATCAGTGTATAAGTTTTAGGGACTTGTGTCTGAGTAAAAAAAATTTTTTACCAGAGCTCATACTGCAATTTTGTTATCATTATTGCTTTTTTCTAGCACTCTATATTACTGGTTCCCATATTGTATTCATTTCTATACTTGGCCAGCTTAGGAGATTTTTGTAGCCTAGCATATGTGCTGATTCCTTAAGTTTTTGTATTTTCCAATGATGTTCTCTATTATATAGGGAGATAACTGAGACATTCGGAAAAGGCATAGCATGTGGAATGACCCCAGTGGATGAAATAAAGAGTTCAGTTCAAAATTCCAATCATCTGACGAAGGCCAGAACGAACAATGGCTGAAATATTGTGAATATGGCAATAAAGATAAAGAGAACAGTCTGGACAATATAAATAATATAAATAAGCAGAGAAATGTTGGTCTGATAAATTCTGATTGCTCATAGTTACTGACGCTAATTCTGTAGTGGCTAATATCAACAAGTACATTACGAAAATTCAGATGAAAATATTAGTTTGTGATGGTGTAAGTCACTCTCCTGGAGGTTAACATTAGCCATGTTTATGGAAGTTAAAAAGGGTCCTTTCAGACAATTAAGAGAGAGTAGTTTCATTTTAATCAAGCACACTATCCAATCTGACCCTGTAAAATACTCATTCACATTGTAAATATACACTATTTTGGTACTACTGTTAAATTCACCCTTTTCCACTCTTCCTCCAGATAATATGGTTATAGAAAAAGCTGAATATAAACCACTTAAACACACTGATATCTAAAAAAAAAACGGGGAAAGCCAATAGAGCAATAAGCTACACGTGTGCTTACACTGGTGTAAACAAAGTGAGAGCCTACTAACTAATTGTCAGCTTGTGAAGCAGCAAATTGTATCCAGGGTTGCCATAACCCCAAAGGATTTACAAACTGAGTAAGCTGTTCCAGATTTTTTTTCCGTTACTTCCGATATCCGTTAGAGGGAGATCCTTAATATGAGGTATGAGTGCGTATATAACAAAATATATAAACAATTACTGATATTACCTGATGAGTGGACAGAGTGATTGCTGGACGGTCTGTCTACTAAACACTAGAGTCAAGGTGTTAAAGATAACACCAATCAGATAAGTGACAAACTTTATATTAATTGGCTCTCATATCTCTAGAAAAGTGAAAGTCAAATAGTAACAATTGAAAGGAAAGAGAAAAAGACAGGAAAGGTTAAGGAGTGAGTGTAAAGTGAAAAAAAAAAAAAAAAAAAAAAAAAGATGAAAAGGACAAATGATCACAAGATTCTTGGCAAATGCAGATATACACTATGAAAAAAAAAAAAAAAAATGTCCATCCATTTACAGTCTTTACTTGTCTCTACTTTTTTGATCACCTTATCTGGAAATCTTGAGCACACAGTCATGGCAAATACAGAATTTACAAGTACAAATCAATTCACTTGTACTACACTGTCAAGTACTTTTCCCCTCAAGAGTGCCAATTACATCCTTAGCTCATCTTCTTTTATACACCATGTCCCTTCAGGACGTAATTTTGTCTTTTTGCTATTTCTCCCAAACCCTGTTCCACCAGCCATTTACTCAAGCCTATCAACTATGTTATAAATTATTTCCTCTGTCTCTCAAGTTCTCCTGTGAGTATTATATTTTCCAAGCCCTCTTTCCTCATTACGTGTCCCAGAAATTTAAATTGCCTCATTAATAAATAAAAAAAGAGTATTTCTGTTTGCAGTGGCAACTGCACAACTCCTCATCCCCTTTTTATATAATTGAAACGAAGAATTATTTTTTTTTAAATTTTAATATTCGACTTGACATTCACTTGATTAAGATAAAAATTGTCCTATATTTTCAATGTGCTAGTTGTAAAATCTCCAGTTCTTGGAAAAGTTGACATTTACTGACAGTTCCACAGCAGTGGTTTCTGGTTTCCTATGAGCCAGGGTCTGCGAGAAGTAGCAAAGGGACAAAACCTATTGAGAGCTACAAGTGATAGGAGAAAGTGGAGAGCTATGATCGCCTATGTCCTGAAGAGACAAGGGAAAGGAAGTGGCTTAAGTGGGCTTAAGCAAGTGGATGACAGAACAGGGTTTGGGAGAAGTAGCAAAGGGACAAAACTTATTGAGAGCTACAAGGGATAGGTGGAAGTGAACAGCCAGAAAGGTTTCTTTTTTTTTTTTTAAATATGTATTGATTTAATATTATTCATGTTGAGCCTATAAGAGATTAAAATGAAAGAAATAAAATATAAAAAAATACTATAGCCAAACTTTGTTACAATCATATAAAATAAACCATGTAAAATTCTAGGAAGTTTATTTCTTGTAATTGCAATCCTTTTAATGAGTAATAAATGAGACAGAAAATGAAAATCAGGGGGTGGGGGCCTTAGTAAACCAAGATTCTCCTATTTCGCCCCATATTGGCATTGGTAAAATTTAAGCATTTTTCAAAATGTGGGATGGAAGCTGAAAAAGTTCAGGGCATTCTGACCCAAGCAACATTAGGTCACCCTCTTTGTTACATAAGAAAGAAAAAATATGCTGAGTCAGTGTGAACTTGTGTATTTTGGAAGATTTTTCATTTTTTGTTTTCTCTTCCTCCCAAGTTTGCAACCTTTTGTATGATGCTTTTGTTTGAGAGAGAGAGAGAGATAAAAAAAAAAAGAAGGAAGAAATAATTCTTTCCTTTTTATTTCCTCCAGAATGAAAGAAAAAAAAAATTTATTTTTTAAAACAAAATGGTAGATGGGGTTATGGAACTTGTGTAAAAATTTCTGTTGATCTGACAACTTTCAAAGACTACATCAGGTAAGAAACTGATAACACCCCTACACAATTGAGAAATTTTTGCCTAGGAGTTTTTTTTCTTCTTTAAGTATTGATTTTATATTTTTTATATTGCTGATTCTTCTTTAGATTTTATCAAGGAACTCTAGGTAAATAGCAGGGGCACCGGATCTAGACGAGTGGACATTTAGGATAACTCTCATTTCATGATTTGATAGGAAAGACTGGATCAGTTCAAAAAAGTGTGCAGAATCTGTAACTTTTCACCTTGTGGAGAAGACTTGAATGCCAGACCTTGTCAAAGGTTTTTGAGATGTTCATTGCAACAGCCAAGGCTTCACCATTTTTATCTAGAGTATGATGAACTTTTTCCGCAAATATTGTCAGTGCATCAGCATGTGATCTGGAGAAAGGATACATAGATAGACAGGGTGCAACAGGTAAATTGTCAGCATTTTATATTTTTTAATTTTGTGCATGCATGTTGTTTGTTTTTGCTGACTGCACAGTATAGTAAGGGTCAGTTGGGCACTGTCTGTGAGAAAAAAAGAACACCATGATGCAATTCACTCAGCCAGAAATTTAGAAACAGCATGCTGTACTGCTTGGCATTTGCACTGGAAGCACCAATACAAATATTTCAGAGTGTTTGGGTATCAATCTGAGGACAGTGCAGAAGATTCAGAAAGAGTTGGATGAGTCTAATGGTGATTACAAAGGTACAGCAGCTTGGAAAACTCACTCTGCTCATTCTGATACAAAAAGAACTCCTGAATTTGTTCATAGGATACAGGCCATGATTGAAAATGTAACTCCAAGTCCACAGCCGGGTAGGCAGTGCTGCCCTGGGTCAAGAGGGTGGCTACTGGAAGACTCTGGCAAACAAGACTTAGTACCATGCATATGCAGTAGAACCCAGTAATGGCTGTCAGACAATTTCTGCGACTACATCACCCCTTACATCTGGCCATCTAATTCCCCAAACTCCAACCCCTTTGATTATCATGTGTGGGGCGCAACAAAACTCCTGTAACATCAAAAATGAACTGAAGGCAAGGATTATGGCAGCATTCACCAACTTAAACAAGGAGACCGCCCAGAAGAGTTGCAAGAAATTCCAAAGTTGTCTGGCGGCTGTGGTTGAAGCCAATGACAATTTTATTGAATGAATTTACTCTTTAGAATTTCAAGTTATTTTTGTGGAATTTAGATGACAATTTATCCATCGCATGTGTGTGTGTGTGTTTATATATATATATATATATATATATATATATGAATAATATGCATGCACATATAGAGAAAGAGACAGAAAGTTTATATATATATATATATATATATATATATATATATAGATAAATAGAGAGAGAGAGAGACATATATATGTAGAAAGAGAGGGAGAGAGATATGCGCACACACACACGTTAATACTAATATTTGCAATTTGTAGTTCACATCTTGACACGCTTTAAAAATTGACCCCTATATCAAGTGGATATTTGGGGGAAGGGACCTGCAACACAAAATTCAGTCAAATTAACACAATTTTTTGCCATATTTTGTCTGATTTTTTGTCTCTGACTCTCCCTAACTTCAACTAATGCTGACAAAAATACAATTTTGTCCTATTTTTTAGGCTTTTTTTCCTCAAATATTAAAATGATTTAAAGCTGCAAAATGTAAAAAAAATTTCCTTGAGAAGATATTTAAAACATCCTCAGTTCCATTTGTATGTTAATTTGATCATTGCCCTCTTTTGGCACTAAATACTGAGCATCAAATATTAAATTTTAACCTAACTTTCTTTGTATTTATCAGAAAATTATAATTTAGACCAATATTCCAATGTGCTTTTTTTTTTGGGAGATGAATCCATTTTTAGTTGAAAAAAAAAAAAAAAAAAAAAAACTCCCCCAAAGAATAGTATATGTAAAATTTAAGCTCATTTTGGGAATTTTGTTACTCCACATCAAGGATTCTAGGCCTAAACCTCTATTTTATTTTATCTTTTTTTAAATTGGAAATGTAAGTTTCAACCTTCCTCTTAGGTGCAAATAGCATTGATAGAGTTCCATAAATAAGCCGAAAATCATGCAGGGGACTTAAAATCTATAAATGTCTGCATGACTCTATAGAGCGAGCACATTTTGTAAAAAGGGATTGGCCAGCAAGAAAATATGAAGAAACTGATGCTATGTATGTAAACGGAAAAGATGTAGAATATTAAGAACATGAAAGCAAGCAACAGTAAGTGAACATCATAAAGAGAAATGTGTAAATTGGGTGAAGTACATGAAAACTGATTGATGTTTATAGATGAATGGAGAGCTACATTGGATGGACCTGACAGATCTGCTGGTGGTTGGGTCCTTCAAGAAAATAGTCAACCAACCTGACTTAGTACACAATGGGAGGAAGGTGGAGTAATGTTTACAATTAGTATTATAGACAATAAAACAAAGTGGGCTGACACAATAGAGGCAAGCAGACATTTGTGGGCTTTGAGCCCACTGCATGATTTTATGGAGAACTGTATCAAATGCTATTTTACTGACTTTATAAAAAGGACTGACCAGAAAGAAAATATATAAAGAAACTGATGCTGTGAATGTAAACAGAGAGAAAAAGATGCAGAAGTATTAGGAACATTTGCTAAAAACATGAAAGCAATCAAACTACCATCTTTAAGTAAAGATCAAGAAAAACATGTAAGTTGGGTAAAGGAGTAGATGCAATATTACATTTCATGTGGTACAAGACAAAAAAAAAAATATAATTTTCAAAGCACAGCTTAGATATGGCACAAGGCCAAAAGTGTGGGGCAACCAGTATGAATCAAACTCACTACTCAGTCATAATTGATCTAGCGAGATAAGCCTGCTAACCATTACACCACGTCAAAGTGGCCAGAAGTAGGTAGAAACTGATCTAGAGTAATGTTTTCTGCTAGTATGGCAGGGGCAGTAAAATTATAAGTCTCTTGAAAGTTAAAGATTCCATCAAAATTAAAGGCAGAGAATTATTGGAATTTCTTGGACAAGGCATTTTTAAG
>OZ010590.1:95604547-95667047 GCA_963932145.1 Acanthosepion lycidas
AGCAATAGCTTATAAATTTTAATGGCCACCAAAATAAAACTACTTTCATTTAATCACCATAGAGAACCTATGCTATCTAAAGAGCAAGTCCTTAAGCTCACATTTTCTACTGGCATGACAGTAGAGTGATTATATTAAATCAACAGCTATGTCTACTGCGAGTAAAGTTGGTTCACGCTAACAGAATCCATCTTGCACATTTATAAATCTAATATTTGTCTATGCATCAAATATTGCTGCCACATCTGGTCTGATATATAGTATCTTGATATTTTTGACAAAACCCAAAAAAGGGTCTGTAATCCTGATCTGTGGCTTCCCACTGTCTTTTCTACAAATATTTTCATGGTAATTGCTTTGATGAATTTTTCTCCTTGATACCTTGACTGGATGAATTTAAGTGTGCAACTAGATAGACTACTTGGTCTTACAGTTTTACTGTTGAACTACTGAGATTCAACCACCTGTTCTATTCTAATAGTTTATTTTCTCATACTTCTCACCTGTGGAATTCACTTTTGATTTCTTGCTTCTATACCAACTACAATCTTCAAAGATTTAAAAGCAAAACATCAATTGCTATGTCTTCCTGAAACCTGTTCCTTTATTGTCTTTTTTGCCTTATTTCTCAATAAAGACTTATTCATTCATTCCTAGTACCCCCCTGTGCCCTAGTGACATTAATGTCTAACACACACACACACAGTATATATATATATATATATATATATATATATATATATATGTGTGTGTGTGTGTGTGTGTGTGTATTAGTTTTTGTTACATATATTCATTTTTTTCTGATGTTTTGCAAATGATAATCTTAGCAATTTTTGTTTCTTAGTAAATATCTGGAAAGTGTTTTAATGGAGAATCGACACTGAAATCCAAAGGCGTATTGGGATTAGCCAAGGAAGCATCCCAAAAGCTAAGCAGAGTTACGAGAAAAAACACAAAAGATATATAACACAAACACACAAATATATAATGCACACACACACACACACACATATATATATAATACATACATCACACACATAATATATAAAACTTATTCAGCCTTTCCATGTGAGATTGTTTGCCTGACACTATCAAATCTTTTTACACAATTAACTGTGAATGCCCACAGAAAATGTAACATAAAAACATCAATTATTTTTGCCAAACAAGAAGTTGATTTTACAGAATGGACAAAAGGATCTGCTTAAAAAAAAAAATAAAAACTCATGGCTCATGTTTCTGCAGCTCTTTTTTTATGCAAAACCCACCCCCATGTTTATGTCTCCTGTACAAAAATGCACCTTAGAAGTGGTAAAAATGGAAAAAGAAAAGGAAAAAAAAAAAAAAGAAATGTTTTCCTCTTTTCCTATCTGTTGCCATATCGAACATGGCTGGCCAATCATGCAGAGGCCAGCAGTTCTTTATAGAAGCTGCAGCACAGAGAGAGACTCAACACCTACTGCACATTTACGTTGCTGCAGAAGGGAAAAGCAAAAGTGGAAGGAAATAAACAAGGTAGAAAAAAAAGAAAAAAAAAAAAATGATAAGCCCAAAAAAAAAAAAAAAGAAAAAGAAAAAAAAAAGAAAAGATGTTTTTCTTTTTTTAAATGCCAAGGATACAAATACTCCATGTGTTACACATCAAGAAAAATAAAAGAAAAATACCAATTTAATTCATTATGTCTATCCGTGGATGGAGAGAAGGTATTAGGTATACGTTTTCGAAAGATGAAAGAAAATTTTCCATTCTCTTAGCTCCAAGACAGATTCTATCATTAGTTAGACTTATTAGTTTTATCAGCAATGGATTTCAATGAAATACTTCTGGAATTAAATTTTTTTTTTTTTTCTTTCCCACTTTGGACTTCCACTGTTAGTGCTATTAACAGAAATGGGCAGTGCGATGAATCTATGTAGCGTTTGCCTGTTTTTTAACAGTTTCTTACAAATAACAATTCATTTCATAATTCTTCTGATAGCATTGGATAAAAATTAAACATGCCATTAAGCGTGCGGATTCTATTTATTATTGGCTTTTTCTTTGGTTTTTCTTTTTTCCAAGAAATCTACCACTCAGCAGAAAAAGAAAAAAAAAAAAAAAAAAAAAAAAAAAAAAAAAAGCTTCCATTTTTAACTGAGGTGGTACTGAAAAGTTCCCCACTCCAGAACCATTTCAATGGCTAAGGATAAAAAAAATAGTGATTTGGGCTTTGGATTAAGAAATTCTCTGCATTGTTTAGGATAATTCACTATTACAATTATCATCAATATTTGTATTAAATCAATGGTCATATTTACATACATTCATATTATAATTCTACACGTTCGTTAGTATGCATGTATGTTATACACTGCCAATACCTCATAAATAATGGACTATTTTGTTTTGATCACACGGAAAGAGAAAAAAGACATATCAGAGATGCTGTTTGGTTTCAGTGAGAAAAAAAGTGAAAGAGAAGCAAAAGAGGAAGAGGGAAGAGAAACGTGAAAGAGAGAGAAGCGACAAAGAGAGAGTAACAAACAGAATTATTTTTTTTATTGGATGAAGCATTGTCAGCCACTAACTTTTGAATAAAAAATAATTTAAATACAAGTTGAAATTAATAATGGTATACAAATTATTTTATAAAATATTATTCAGTGAATTATAATTTGATTAAGAGCTAAAGTAGATATTGTTTTTCTCCTAAGCTCGTTTAAAAAAAACAAAAAAAAAATCAATAATAATTCAAGATTAAAAAAGAAGCAGCAGTTTTAGCATGAAACGCTCGTGGTTTGAAACGATCTCTACTTACAATATTACATGAATTAATTTAACTCCACCTCCTCCAAAGCTTAAGAGACCAAACAGTAATCGGAGACAGTTTTTTTCTCTCATATGGGTTAAAACTTAAAAATTCAAAGGAATATTAATATTTCTAGATGAAAAATGTTTCAGCTTGAGGGCGGGAGGGAGATTTATAGGAAAGAAGAGCGTCAATATTTTTGTGCACAATGGACTTGCATAATAAAACCACCTGCATATCCAAGTTTACAGCATCTGATATTTCCAAGCAGTCCCCCAGATCCAGGTATTGACCAGGCTCAATGTTGCTGAACTTTGGTGATCATACTGGAACCAATGTTTCAACATAAGTTGGCTGTGAGCTATACCGTCCATACATCCAAGCTTACAGCACTTGATATTCTCAAGCTGTCACCGATCCACACTTAACTTGAATATTAATCTATTCATAAGAAAGCATTAAGTACTAAAAAAAATGAAATATTGGGTAAACAAAGACAAACATTTACTTGGCCATTTAAGTGTTAATTAAGAAAAAGAAAAAAAAAAAAAAAAAAAAAAGAAAAAAAATAAAAAAAAAATTAATTATTTAAAAAAGAAATAAATAAGAAATGGAATACATCTATATTTTTAAAAAAATTATAAAATCCCAGAAATATCTAAGAAAAATTAGCCTAAATAAAAGTCATGTCTTTGAGACTGGAAATAGCACTTGTTACATTTTATGTATTGATTCTTCAGAGTCAAAAGATAGAAAAACAAGGAAATAAGGTATTATGAGGGAGTAGAAAGAAATAAGAAAATTATCAAAAAGAGAAATAACAATGACATTATTCATATGTGCACATACACAAATGTACTCACTCAAACACACACACAAAAAAAAAACAACCTAACACTAATAAAAAGTGTCTAAATTACTTTTTCTTAACTTAATATAAAAATAGGTACCTCTACAGAAACGCAATATTTTAAAATAGATTTTTAAGAAAATCTGTCTTGAAGATTTTATTTTAGTTTTAATTTCAAGCTGATAGATTAAATGAAATTACAATAAACAAAATACTTTGCTCAATTTCAAAACTAATTTAAACTTACTGGAAAGAAGTTGTAGCACAATTTTTAATCATCTGTTAACACAATATAATTCTCTTTATTAAAAAAAACAACATCATCTTTCAAAAATAAAATATACTTTTTTGAAACTTTATTTGAGGAATATTAGCCAATTTGAAGTTTAATTAATCTGATTTGAAACAAATATTACTTAAGTTTAAAATATTGCACAAATGCATTTTTTAACACAGCAGTAAGTATTTATTTAAGGTGTTAACAGGTTGACTGACAGATGGAAGTTTATCTAATTTTTTCTATGGTGTGTGTATGTATATATATATATATATATATATATATATATATATATTACTTCAGGCATATAATATGAACACCGTTTTTATCATTTTTAACTACCTAGTAATTTTTAAAATTTAGGATGATATTCTCTGTAATCTAATGTTTTATTGAATTTTAAGAATTTTGGCATTTAATTTAATATAGTTATTGCTCATATTTTTTGACTGTGCCATATATGGATATCCTTATTTACAAAAATCTGTATGTTTATACACACACACACACATATATATAAAGAAATAAAAAATAACATAAAATGTTTTAATGAATTTTAGGTGCTTTGACTTTTAACTATAGTTACTGCTCTTATTTTCTGTCATGTATGGATGTCCATATTTACAAAAATCAGTATGTTTATACACACACAGAAATAAAATTCATTATAAAATATTGGAGATCACTGAATTGTACTAAGATTTTCCATTTATGGTTAGTAAATACAGTTTTTATTTAATGGCAATATCACATAACCCATGCAAATTAAGACAGAATTTTAAAAGACTTAAAACTTTATAAATTATTCTAATTAAAATTTTTAAAAAATGAAAACAATTCTGCTAAAAATTCATTATTCATTGAAAAAAATTAAATTTTTCTTAAGGCAATAGTGTCCATAATATATTTTATTCATAAAAGCAATTAAAAGCTTTTCTAATTAAATAATCTCTTAGTTTTATTGCATTTTTTATTTTATGATTCAGAACGGTTTTGGTAAATGGTGACCTGTTTTTTTTAAAAAAAAATTGAGGGTTTAAATTCTTCAAAGTGTTCTGCATATAACTATTATACATATTAAGTGTTACAAAAATTAATTTTTTGAAATTTCATAAAATTAAGAGAATGTGTGTGTGTGTGGGGGGGGGGGGCAGATGTAAAAAAATAAAAAAACATTTTCTAAAAAAGAAACATTTTTAAAAGAATTTCATTCATTTGAGAATAAATTCATAAAGTTTTATTAAAATCAAACAATTATTTGATTTTTACAAGAATTTCCAAATCAATGTGTTTTTTACTGCAAAAAAAGATGTTAAAATTTCCTCTACTAATCTTTAATGTTCCAACCATGAGATATGGCCGGATCCAAACCATAACATGGCCAATTTCTTAAGGCTGTAACTTTTTGCAACACTATTGGAAAGTGCTTGAAAAGCATATCACAGGCTGACCCAACCTTATGAATTAAATAGGCAGGGCTGTCAATGATTGTGTTAGTGTAGAAGTCACAAGTCATCATGACAGAGAGTTCAAATGTACTGGCTTTGTTCATCTCTTGATATTGCTAGATTGTGTGTACTCTTCCAGAAACCGGAACTAAAGCTTGTTTAACACACTGTAGTATAAAGTAAAGGTTGTTTCTGTATGTAGTGAAGAAACAAAAATATGTCTGAGCAGGTGCCTGCTAAAGAGCTAGCTAGCTACCCTAGCAGAAATACATGCTCAGAAACAAGCTGACAGACATTATGGACAGTTAATAATTCAAATCTTAAAAGTATTTTCTTTTTTCTGATTGTTTTTCACCTAAACACACACACATTATATATGTGTGTGTGTGTATATATATATATATATAGATAGATAGATAGATATTATTATTAAGGTATTTGTTGTTAAAGACTATGCCAACTTTCTGTTTAATAATCATTTTTCTGTTTTTTTTCTTGCTTTCTTACAAGTTTTTTAATATTTGGATCTAAGTTGTTGACAACTTTAACAACACATGCTTTAATAGAGACATGTTGCCTATATATATATATATATATATATATATATATATATATATATATATATATATATATTCTTTCTCATCTTACCTGGATAGAGTACAATTCCAATGTTCGTAACATTTAATTTAAAAGAGGGCTCAATACAAAGTAGAGCAATATTCTTTATTTGAGGATATTACATCGAAAAGCATGTCGAAATCACTACACAGTTGCAGTCATGTTTCGATAAGTATACAATGCATCTCATTGATGAGATGTGTTGATATGCATCAAAACACAACTGCAATTGTGTATCAATTTTGATTTGCTTTTCCATGTAATATCTTAAAATAAAGTATGTGTGTGTCTGTGTGCTTGAAAACATTATTACTTCCCAAGCCAATATACCCAACAACAAATGTGTTGAAAAATCAAAAGAAAACAAAAAGAAATCCATCACTTCAGCATTTGAAGGCGTACAGCACATATGTCCATCTTGGACCATAATAATCTAATCACAATCCAAACAATATTCATCTTAAAAAAAAAAAGAAAAAAAAAAAAAGAAATTATTTAATATTACTCACTCACTTTTTACCAGACTGAATTATGACACTGTGTCTTCCAAATACTTTGACTGACGTTTCAACCACCCAATGAACATTCAGGAATGTTCTCAAATCCTTGATAAACCAATGACAACCTCTGTGTCTATAAATACATTGCAGCATAATAAATCTTACATTGCCTTGATAAAGTTCCTCAGAGGATGAAATGTGTCGGCTAAGTATAGTTTGGCTTCTTGTCTCTTTATATACATACACACACACACACACACACATATATATATATATATATATATATATATATATATGTATGTATGTGTGTGTGTGTGTGTGTGTGTGTATGTGTGTCACATACTGATGCAGTGTTTGTCACTCCGCTTATAAGAATTTTAACTTTCAGATGAACACAATTTTGTCTTTGAAAATAATGAACACTATATCTAATAAACAATACCCTGATGATGACAATGGTATGCTGAAAGTACCCGAAAATAAAAGAAATATGTATCAGCACACCAAATTTCTCTCATTCTTCAATAATGACACCAAATAGCTTATCTGTGAATATGAAAGGATCTTATTGAAAATAAGTAGACAGAACATGTCTAAATTATTCAACAAAACAGGTCACAATGAAAACATGCTGCTGAAATATACACACACGTGTGTGTGTATGTGTGTGAAAAAGCAGAAAACGTTTTTGCATGACACATTTCGTCTTTTAGGATTTAATCAGACTAAATTTGTTATGCTGTTGGTGCAACAACCCATGTGTGCATGAATGAAGGATGCTGTCCCCAGCTATGCATAAATAGTAGGACAGTGTGGATCCTATAGCATTGTGTGGTAAATGGTCTATGAGGAGGACAATTCTGAATTCAAAACCTACAACTATGGATTAAATACCTCACAAATACGCAATTGACCAAGCGTGGTCTAAATGGGGCTCCTGCAAGGAATGAGTAGGCCCTAGATCTGGATCTGTTCACAGGAGTTTTCATGTCTGGTACATATATACAACAGCATGTGATGGATAAATTGTTGTCAAAATTAAGCAAAGATGAAAATAACACTGACAACTTATTTTAACAGATATATTTACCAAAATTACAAATGAAAAATTATATTCAAGGGAATAAAAAATAAAAAAAAATAAATCAACACTGGCTTCAACCACAGCCTCCAGACGACTTCAGAATCTCCTGCAACTTTTCTGGATGGTCTCCTTGTTGTTTAAGTTGGCGAATACTGCTATAATCTTTGCCTTCAGTTTGTCTTTGGTGTTACAAAGAGTCTTGATGGTCTCTCACTCAACTGCGCCCCACACACAATAATCAAAGAGGTTGCAATTTTAACCAGAATTGAAAAGTGAACCGGTTATGTGTAAATCCTTTTAATGAGCCCATTTTATGCACACCTAGTTCCCACCTCCACCTGGTTCAGCAATGGTTTTGGGGATGGTGTGTATTTTGTCATATCACACCACATCTTTCACCAGAGTCTTTGGTTGAAAGCTACACTAAATTGTGGATAACATTTGTGAAGCACTGGATATACCTTGTGTACAATAGGAGGCCAAATGTGTTTCAGCAGGATACTGCTCCTGCCCACAAAGCTGTGGTGACCCAAGTTTCGATGACGACCAATCTCATGTGGCCACCAAACTAGATCCCCTCGACCATTACATGTGGGGTTTTGTTGATCTAATTAATATTTTGAACACTGAAATTTTACTCTTCATTCTTTTACATTTATTGATATATATATATATATATATATATGATAAAGGAACATTTATAAATCTAACATGTTTTGCTTTTATTAAAGCCTAATCAGAGAATTAATAAAAGTGAAACATTACTATTTGTTCCTTATAAAAAAGAATGATAGAATAAGGAACAAATGAGAAATGGGAACATTAGAGATGAGGTATCTGGTAGAACAAGGTTTCCTAAACTTCTTGGTACCAGAGCCCTTTGGCAGGATAAAAGATTTTTTTTTTTTAACTCTAACAAATTAATTTTAAAAAATATGCATGAAAAAAGAAATTTATTTTGAAAGAATCTTTTTCATTATTTAGAAAAAAATGAAGTCACACTTAATGACTAAATGAGTGAAGGTCAAGAAGAGAGTGTAGGGGGGAGGGGAGGGTATTGGTGTTAATTGTTCATGGTTCCCAACCCTCAGTTATATCTTCATAATGAAGTCGTCATAAATATGTAAAAAAAAAAAAAAATAAAAATTTCAGAGCTTGAGCAATTATTTATAGGTATTCTTCGTCTCGGTTAATCCAAAACTTTAACAGAAAATCTCATAGAAACCAAGGACTTCACTGACACAGCCATAAGGTGCTCTGTAAAGCCCCTATTTTGGTAAACCATGTGACAGACTGTTTACTCAGACACTGTAAACAAGAAGTACTTTAACCGAACCGAACTCCATCAGACAGTAACGGTAATTGTAAATAGAGAGATTTAGATGCATCACCGAGATGTCTAATAGACTAATGTTTACTCAGATGACATACTTGTACCTTGAATAACTCCAGACGGCCATATTAAACATAAATGCTAAGAGGGGTGTCTTATATGATATCAAATACACTAAATTTGGTAGAATTAATTAAACAACAAATATTTATCTATCTGGTAAGAAGCTTTAAAGTGGGAATTAGTTAATAAAGATTACAGCTGCTTGTAGATAAACAAAGCAAATGCTTCACAATAATCAAAATAAACGTTCCGCACTGTATGGGCCGCTTTACAAATGTCAATAGAATTGGTTGTATTGTAGGACATCACAAAGTTTCACAATTTTGTTTTGATTCTTGCTGTAAGACTGCTTAAAAATAAATGCAATGTGCAAGAAAATAACACATTGCATGTCTGACCAACGTTTGCAGTCTTTTAATTGGAGTGACGCCAAGTCAAAAAGGAGGTGCAGATAGTTTAATGGATATCAGTGCAGAAAGTGAATTAGGTGTGCAGAATTCAATTCTTGCTAATGCCCTTGGAAAAGGCATGAATCCATATACACCCAGCTATATGTTATATAGCAGGACAGGCTAGGTTCTTTTGGCTATAGGTGGTGACCAGTTTAAAAGGAAATCTGAATGCCAAACCAAGAGAAATGGACTCCATCAGGCTATCTTGCCCTGCAAACACCCACTGCTGCTATGGCTGCAGTACACCTGGTGCCACTATGACCCTAATGACTTACAGGAGACCCAGATACATGCAAGTTAAAAAGAATGTAAACAAAAACTGAATTCACTTCAAAAATTGCCAAATGAAGCAAGAATGTGAAGAAACTTGGAGAACATGAAGAGCAAAACAAAGATAAAGATATTAGTCAGAATACTTAAGTTAGAATTAACAAAAAATAAAAGCATGTGCTACTTAACCTCCTGACATTAGTTCAAATTCACACATTTATCCCCAACTCCATCAAACAAAGTTTGATCAAAAAGTATTGGGTCTGGTGCTATAAAAAGAAAACTACAATTTGGCATTTAATCACCTTAGATGTAGCCCCACTTCTGAAGTTACAGACTTTATCCCGCGTCATTTCCATTGATGGAAACATTCCTGGAACTCCTTTTTTGGGATAGTGATCAGCTGCCTTATTGCATTCTCTTGGATTTACTTGATGTTTTGAAATCTTGCTCCTTTCAAGTGGGATTACATTTTTGGAAAGAGGTAAAAGTCGCAATGGGCAAGATCTGGGGAATATGGTGGTTTGTCAGACCTGGGGAATATAGTGCTTGAACAAAAAACTGTTGCACAAGCAGTGCTGAATGGGCAGGGGTGTTGTCATAGTGGAGTCGCCACTCATAGGACAGATACAATTCTGTATTTTTGAGGAACAGCAACTTGCAAATGCTGCTACACATCACAGTAGTAGTCCTTGTTCACTGTCTGACCGAGTGGAGCATACTCATAAAGAACAATGCTCTTGTAGTCAAAGAAAACTATCAACAGTTTTTGTTCATATTGCTTAGACGTACAATTTATGTTTTCTTCAGGCTTCTTGGTGTGGGTTTACCACTGCAAAGATTGAGCCTTGTTATGACTGTTTTCATAAAAGTTTTCTGGGGTATGGTGAGATGACCACACCCTACACACTTTCCTTCCAAGTAATGATAAAAAACAGAAGTGAATGAGAACGTTATAACTTCATATGACAGGATTCAACGTCAATCTGTGCCAAGCAGCTTCACTCAGAAGACTTTAGCTTTGTTACCATAACAACAGTCCTTATATTATTTGATCAGAGCTCATATATTCTGAGCATTATATAACGTTTATATTTTCTTGATTTCGAACAAAAGCTTGAATATTTCCAACATATTTGAATGAAATTTTGACTTTCAATAGTGATATGAAAGAAAGGAGGTATCTGTCTATACTTCTGAATTGAGGTATTATGTACACTACTTACATTATTTAGACTATTATCTTCATCTTTGTTGCTATATTTATCACAATGTTTCGGCCATTGTACGCTCCAACCTTCTTTAGGTGGTTGAAATGTCAAACTGAACTCTATTTCGCTCACTGGGATAAATTGTTCTATTTACACGTACTATCTCTTTCTCTACTGCCTTAACTCACAACTCTTTGGGTCCTGTCACTGGACCTAACCAACGCCTTTATCCATTGTGCTATGTGTCCCTTAAGGATAAAGGCATTGTGATAAATATGGCAACAAAGATGAGGACAATAGTCCGAATAATGTAAATAAGAATGGAAGTATCATTTTAAAATAGTAATTTTTTTTTTTGTTTTTATATATTATGAGCAATTTGTTTAAACTTATTTTTTTTCAATTTTAAATGAAAAATTAGAAATTTTTACTTTCCATAATTATAATTTAGATATAAGGAAGGAAAAAAATAAAAATAAATTACTTCAAACTAACAGCAGAAGGATATGTGCTTAGTTTTCCATACTTTTCTGTTGAGTTATTTACTGCAAATATCTTTCTTTTATCAATTTTCTTTCAGTTTAACAACAAAGCAAGTGAAATTACAACAATTACAACAATTACAACTTCACTTTTTTCTAATATTTAACCGTAGCTTATTTAACTATAAAAAAGCAATTTTGTTTTCAATGCCATGTCTTTTCAGAATTTAAGTCATCATGGCTCTCCACCTTTTCTTTATTATCTGTGAATTGCCATATTTTGAGAAAGATCACGGAATGGTTTCCAGTTCCCTTCTATATGGTTTGAAATTCTGAGTTCTCCTAGATTGTTAACCACTTAAAGCTAGAGAGTCTACCCTGCTATTTAACCTATAGTGGGAACAAAGAAAAAAAAGAAAGAAAAGAAATGAATTCATGCCTTTTTCAAAGGCATTAATGCAAAAGTGAATGGAACTAGGCCAGAATTTGAACTTTGATTACCAATTCCACTATTGATGCCAATAACCATTACACTACCGACGCAACAGCACTACTTAAATTAATTATTGCATATCATTTCAGCTTAAATATCTTTCAGAAAAAAAAAAAAAAAAATTTATTAAAATAACAGCAATATGAAAATGCAAAGAGATTTTTATGCATGATGCATATTGATATTTGAATGAGTCATTTGTAGACACAACTGCACATAATTCTGTCAAAATGGGAAAAGACATAAAATTTCAAAGCAGAAACTCGAAGGAAAATGTTTGAAATACGAAAACATCAACTACAAAGAAAATATGGCTAACTACAAGCTTTGATGCTAATGTTTAGTATTTTTTTAAACATCGTCCTCATCTTTGTTGTTTCAGCTGGTCCAGTTTCTGTCCTTCACTGGGTAATTCTGAGCCCAATGCAGAAGTTTTTATTGTTAATCTAGTTCTGCATATATAAATAACACAATCTGACCAAAAACACAATGGACAAAAACTGCCAGAGAATGGACCCATGGAATTTTATGGTTTTATATATATATATATATATATATATATATATATATATATATATATATATATATATATATACACACACACACAGATATAGTAGACTGATGAAAGAAATTTGAAAGAGAAAAAAAAAATCAATAATGATAATAATAAAAATATTTATTGTATATTATTAGGCCTTTAAACCAAATAGAAGCCTGATGAAAAATGATGTTAAAAATTGCAATTTTCAGACACACCTGTTATATAACATATTGTAAGAATACATGACCAATTTTTAATATCATATATATTTCTCTATTTAGGCAGAAAAATTTCTGTTTTAGGCATGTGTGGTTGAATAAATTACAAATATTATGTTTGCTTATTTTTATCATAATCCTTTCATATTCACAAATATTTTTCTGTATATTACAATCAAATGAGGCAAGAAATGCAATGTAACAGTGAGAATCATTTTTATTTCCCCAAGTATGACTTTTTCTAGATGGAAAGTACTTTGGAAATAAAAGTGATTTTCACTGCTACAGTGCATTTTTTGCCCCAATTGATTGTAATATATGGAAAAATATTCGGGAATACGAAAGGATTATGATAAAAATAGGAAAACATAATGTCTGTAATTTAATCAATCCGATTATATATATATATATATATATGTGTGTGTGTGTGTGTGTGTGTGTGAGAGAGGAGGGGAGGGTTCTGAAAAGTTTACAGCCTGATCAAGAAATTATTTTTTTTAAATTAGTCTGGTCAGAATTTGCAATGTGAGAGGACCCAAGAACTTTTCAGTGTGTGTGTATGTGTGTATGCATTACTTCACTTAAATCAATTATGGGGCAAAACTTGCTTTGAAAGTGACCAGTTTTGGGAGTAGTATTTATCGAAATACAAAGAAGCGCAAAATGAAAAACCCAAAAAGTTAAACTGCAGTAGCAGGTGAAGTATTTATTTCTTTTTAAAAAGAAACATGCACAAACACAAATACATATATATATATGTGTGTGTGTGTGTGTGCATGTTAATTCAAATTTTAAATAAACATCTGCTCTAATTTTTCTTTTTATAAGAAATAAATTTTTCGGTTGTTTTGAGCCCTTTCGTCAATTTTTTCTCTCCAAGAGGAAAAACAAAATAGATACAGCCAGAAATCGAGAAAACAGATTTTCCAGACTAAAGATCAAATATATCCCCACCCACAAAATCAAACAACACTTTAGAGATTAACATTTTTCCTACAATATATATATATATATATATATATATATATATATATATATATATGTGTATGTGTAATAGTCATATACACAAGTATAAATTTTTTTTCCATATTTTCTATTGAAAGCATGATTTACAGAAAATCTTTTTCATTAAATTAATGCCTTTGAAGACCAGACAAAAAAATAAAATATTCTAAAATGAATCATTGAAAAAGATTTATTTCTGAGCTTACACCTCATGTTTTCACATTCATGTCCATTTGAAATGAAAATGTTTTGCAATATGAAGCCAGATAAAAAAATACAGCCAACCCTTCATCCTCCACATGATTTCTAAAATTAGATAGTATGCATTCTTCACATTTTTTTGCCTTCCTCCTCCTTTTCCCCTGGTCTTCTATTCTAGCTTTCCCCCTCTCTACAGACCATCACCTCCAAACCATGCCCTCTCATTTCCACATCTACTGCCAAGAACCAAGAAAGGAGGAGATGCAAATCTATTACTGTTATTATTATTATTGTTACACAACAGTACCAACCAACTGCCCTCCCCATTCTCTCTCAACAAAGTCTGAAAACACAAAAAGCAGCAGCAGTCGCAGTTTTCAAGAAAAGAACTACAATAAAAGATGACGGCAATGTTGGCAGGCAGGGCGCGACAAGGCAAATTCAAATATATTGAAAGACCATTTTTTTTCCCCCTATCAAATCAGCAGTTTACATGGATGTATATATACAAAGGTATATAAACAAAAAGTATACACAACCATCTCGTATGTCTGCCTGTGTATGTGTGTGTGTGTGTATATATATATATATATATATATATATATAAGAATAAAATTTTCTTGTGTAAATATAGTTTGGCTTCCTACAAAGTGCTGCTGTGTGGAACTGACTCCAAAGAGGATGCTTCCGCGATCATTACAATCTCAGCCTGTTCATGTGTAGGGTTAAATGTTATCTTCCTCACATATCCACATAAGCTGTGCCTATTACTCTGTAACCCTCTACCTTGAGTGGCTCTTATGTAGAGTAAATATTGTAAAAAAAAAAAAAAATGTAATTATATTATTTTTTTGTATATATTTTCCAAAAATATATATAGTTAAGGTATATTATATTTCTAAGAAAAAAGCTGAATTTCAGAGAGACTGTCAACACATAGGTATTATTAACGTACAAATAACTATTTCACATACATGTTCAGACATTAATAGGTCAGTACCTTAACAATAAAAAAAAAATATTCTACAGAAATAACAATTTTTCTTTGTTAATGCACTTAATATTTGTTGTAACTTGATTGTGATATGATTAATTTGTTTTTTTGGCTTATCAGCCCTTTAAGGATTATTTAAATCTGATATATAATTCAGACACTAGGTTGCTTACAGAACCTGGTATTCCCATGTGTTCCCCCATCTAAGCACTAAATGTTTCAACGTTGCTTAACTTTGGTGATCAAATGGGAACTAGTGTTTTGCGTGTGGGCTATGTATGTATATATATATATATATATATATATATATATATATATATAGAGAGAGAGAGAGAGAGAGAGAGAGAGAGCTCAAACATTTTCACTGTATAATTTCAGATCAAAATTGAGATAACTACAGAACAAGCAATAGAATTTTCATATATTTTTGCATACAGGCATAAAACTATTTTATGTCTGAATATGGTTCTTCAGACATTATTTTGTGTGTGGGGGGAATGCATATGTATATCAGTAAAAAATTAACAATATGAAAGAATAATGATCATACAACGGCCAGTTTCATACATCAAGGAGTACTGAAAAGAAAACAAAAAAAAACAAAATGTCTAACTGACCCACTTCTCAAAATCTGACGAAATATTTTTTTTTTCTTTTAGAAGGGCTTGTTGGTTTGGCCCCAAACTTTTCAGCACCTTCTCATATATATATATATATATATATATATATATAAAAGGTGAGCTAAAATATATACATATTATAAGCGATGAGAAAGTACAAGCTTAGAAGCTCCAGGAGAAGGAGGAGGAAGGCTTTTTGCACAGATATATATATATATACATATATGTATGTGTATGTGTATGTAAAATGCCATAAGTTATGTCACACAAACCTCCAGTGAATATGAACACACTGGGTTCATTCTGAGAAAGTGGGGTAGAAAGAAGAAGATGGTAGAAAAATGAAAGCCGAATGTCGTTCAAGCGAATGGCGAGGCATCAGGATGGAAAGAAGAGAAAAAAAAAGTGAGAGCAAAGAAGATGGATGAAAGAAAAGTGAAAGTAGCCGACAGGTTCAAGCAAACAAGGGTGAAAAGGTCCCCCACCCCCCCCACTTGTTTCCAATAAAAGATTACCATAAACAAAAACCAGTTCTGATTGGAGAAATACAAAACAGAAATATGATTTCAATATTTGCAAATCATTTTACGTACATCTTTTCCGAGAAAGATATACAAAGATGGATGCCTGGGTCAGAGTGATAGTTAACCTTGTTAAACGATTGAAATATAAAGGTGAACGTAACATTCTAGAAAAGTTTGGTTACTTGTTATTTCTCTTAAGTTTCATCCTCCCAGGGTATTTCTCTCATGTAGCCATGTTGGACTGAGGTAGGCTTAATGGATATGTACTTCTAGAGAGAGAAAGAGCTCTCTCTATACATGTGCTTATATAGAAAGGACAAATTTACATGAATTACATGACGATGTTTATCTGTCTCCCAAGCAATAGGCAGAAAAATAAATCAATTTTCTTCTCATCTAATAGAAAATTGGAAGCATGTCTTTTTTAGCTGACACAACATGAGACAAGGTGCATACTAACTCTCCCTTTTTTTCTTCCATGCATCATGTCCTTTCAGGACATCATGGCTCTCCACAATTTCCTCTCTTTTGTATTTCTTAGTAAATTTTATCTTCTTTCTATCTTTCCTAATTCTTGTTCTGCCGACTATTTACACAATCACATTTTTCTTCTTCTATGTGCTATGTCCCTTAAAGACATGGGCAATCATGGATCTCCACAATTTCCTCTCCTTTCTAGTTCTTAGTAATATTGTTTTTTGCTATCTCTTTTAAATGTTGTCTACCAACCATTTACACAAGCTTGTTAGATGTCATGCGATGTTTTCCTCTGTTCCTCAATATGTCTTGTGGGTGTCAAATTTTCTAAGCTCTCTTTCCTGATTATGTGTCCTAAAAGTCTTTTTGCTAGATTCTTTTCTTATCTCACCAAAATTTCTATGATATATGATACTTTTTGTATTTGATTGAATTAAAAAACATCAGATAGAAAAGAATAGGAGACAAAACATTGATTTTTTTTTCTTCTTTAGTGGCAGTTAAAAATAAAATAAAAGAAAGCATTTTGTTGGTACCAAACAGAGAAGAAAGCAAAAACAATCCATGGGACTCTGACCTATTTTCATCATATTTTTTTAAGCTATGAAAACACAACCAAGAAACATAATCCTATCTAAGCTATTTACATCTCAGATTTTGTATGCCTCAACAAATTCACATTGAAAAAATAATGTGTATTGGAAATCACATCTGCAACAGGTTAAAAAAAAAAAAAACAACAAAAAAAACTATATATATATATATATATATATATATATATATATATAAGGACACACAGGGCCTGATATATTATTACTAATAAAATAAAATAGTTTACTTATATGAATTTCATGGATTTTGTTATACATCCATATCTTGGCAGATTTATTTGAGAAATAAATTTAGTTATATTTACAGAAATAATAAATTGTTTTTTTATAGCTTAACCATTTGCAGGTTATTTAAAGCCAGGGGATATTTTTTCAATTGTAAGAAATTTTTTTAGAGACAATAATGATTTACTGATAAAACTTTTACTATAATTAAGCCATGGCTGGAAGGAGGAGAGGTGGATTCATGCCTTTCTCAAAAGTATTTCTGCCTAAGTGAATATAACAAACCCAATTGAAATTCTGCTCATTGATTTCACATCTCAAGTTGTTATCAATTATACCACCCACACATCCAAGCTCAGAGCATCTGGTATTCCCAAGCAGTCACCCATCTCGGTACAGACAAAACTTGACATTGCTTAACATTGGTAATTATACAAGAACCAGTATTTCAACTTCATATGGCCATAAGCCTGCAAAAATAATAGAAATAAAGTTTAAAAAAAAAAAAAATTTTTTTTCAATGAGTGGATACTGAAATGATGCAACCTGTTGCTAGTGTCCTAGAATGAGGGTGTTGACTGCTCCTACCAAAAATGCAGGGGACCATATAGGGTAGAGGCATGAAGGTCCCTTTCATAGAAACAACAAAGCATTAAAATAGTTTAGTTTTTCCTTCTGCTTGTGCTGTTAGGCATTGCAGGGAGACACATTTGTCTGTCAGCAGCAAGGTGAGTGGCCTACAGGAGAGATATCTTGTGGGCTCTGAGAATGTCTGCCATTGAGTCAGCTCCAGGTGTGCTTCTTGCTTTCCAGCCAGAGTACATGATGGTGTATACTCGTAGGGCTGGTTGGTTGATGGGCATACAAGTGAGGTGTCCGAACCACTTGATCCTCTGTCGTATGATTGGTATTGCTCCTACCATATCTTTTATTGCTTCATTCCTGATCTTGTCTTCCCTGGTTTGTTCACTGCTTTCCTCAAGTATTTCATCTCACAAGTGATCAATTTCCTCTCAAGGGTTTTTGTTAGGGGCCATGTCTGGCACTGGTATGTCAGTGTTGGTAGGAAAATGGTGTTGATGAGATTTACCTTGGTGCTCATGGAAATGCTAGGATGTTTTAGAAGAGGAGCAAGTTGGTAACTGACTGCCTTGACTTTCTGATATCTGATCTCAATCTCTCTGTCTAGTTTGCCATTTTCAGTAAATATGCTACTCAGATATTTGAATTCACTGGTTTGCTTTAGCTGGGTCCCATTGATGTTAATGTCCAGTTTTTCTGGCCTCTTGCTGATGGTCATGACCTCAGTCTTACTGTAAAACTTACTCGGTCAGTAAGCATTAAAATAAAGGCATGAAACTTCAACTGATATAATATTGCAGAAATAAAAAAGTGTCACAGTTATAAACTGAAATATATACATCATTTATCTGACCAAAGGCACACGATAAACACAAACACACACACACATATATATTAATCAATACACAAATACCTACATTTATAGTACAACATTTATAGTTTCATGGTCACCCAATTCATCAGGCACAAATGGTAAATGAACTATTTAATATGGTTGTTATTTTTTAAATTCTGTATTAAATAGTTGGTTTATCATTTGTGCTTCGTGAATTGGGTGACCATGAAACTAAATCGCACTACAAATCTAGATATATGTGAATTTATTAATAAATGCTTTATAGCTCTGTTTAAATACATAGAGCACCATTTTGATTACACCTTAAATTAAATATTTATTTGCTCAACTGTATATGAAAATTATTACACACATACATAGTTGCTAATATCTCATTATTTAGTTTATATTCACAATTATATATATATATATATATATATATATATATATATATATATATATATCTTTTGATTATTGCACAAACTTTCATAACTGAATCAATAAGCTGTCAGATCCTCATACGTCAAAACCGACGGGAGAGTCCATTATTATATATATATAGAGATAGATAAATATATAGATGATATTAGTGGTTAATATACACATATACATCTCAAATATATAAATATATATATACATACATACATATAAAATTTCCAAGATGATAGAATCCGGACAGAGTAAGAATATAATAAAAAGACTTAAACACTAATATTCCATGGTTATAATTTATTATATTGGAATCATAAATACGATCCAATTCATCAGACCTACAAGATCTCAAACACACACACACAAGAATTCAGATAACACTAGAATTCATTCTTTCATTTATTTTTTATGGGTTATCAATCCTTTGCAGGTTATTTAGGGCCCAAAAAATCTTTTTAAAATTATAAGAATTTTTATTTTTTGGGCTAATCGTTTAGTTATACAAGTTTTACTAATTAACCCATAGCTGGGGAGAAGAGGTGTATTTATTCTTTTTCTAAGGATATTTGCATGTAAGTGAATATAATGGACACAATGGGAATTAGAACTCGGCTTTCCAATTAACATTTCCAAGCGATTATCATACAGTAACCGATGTTTCAACATGTATAAAAATAGTTTGTTACAAGTTTACAAAACTGTGTGTGTGTGTGTGTGTGTATTATATATATTAAAGAAAAGAAAATTATTGGTGGGACAAATGCAAAACTTGGCAAATGACATAAACAACCTTAAAGAAGACAAAATCTCGAACATGGACAGCAATAAGAAAAAAGACCTAAAGGCTAACACCTACTTACTCAGTAAAGTGCGCAATGCCTAGATTATCTAAATAAAGCAAAAACACTTGACAATATTAATTCTTATTCATCACCTGAATTTCAAGTCATTTTCAGATAACTTCCATGTGAACGTACAACAAAGAAATAAGGGCCATCTTTATAAATATATATATATTATATATATATTATATATATATATATATATATATATATATTTTCTGTGTGTTTTATATATATATATATATATATATATATATATATATATATATATATATATATATATATATATATATTACGAAATGGACAAAGTCCGACGATTTATTTATTAAAGACATTTTTATGTTTAACGTTATAGATACAAGTATTTAAGTAAATGCTCTGTTTATAATAAACAGTATTAAATAACATTTACCGGCCTGAATGTCCGAGAAATTTTCATAGAAAATATTCGTTCTTTTGACAGGATTCGAACCTGCATCCTATACGGAACCGTCATTTACGCTGACGTGCCTTACCGTTAGGCTACAAAGAAGCGTTCGGTAGACAAGGTCGAATTTACTGCTTATAAATGACGGTTCCGTAAATAAATCGTCGGACTTTGTCCATTTTGTAATATATGACGTCATTTGTTTACATTTGATACGCCATGAGCAGTTATGAATATTTGAGATTCATGGAAGATTGAGTTTATAAGCAGTAAATTCGACCTTGTCTACCGAACGCTTCTTTGTAGCCTAACGGTAAGGCACGTCAGCGTAAATGACGGTTCCGTATAGGATGCAGGTTCGAATCCTGTCAAAAGAACGAATATTTTCTATGAAAATTTCTCGGACATTCAGGCCGGTAAATGTTATTTAATACTGTTTATTATAAACAGAGCATTTACTTAAATACTTGTATCTATAACGTTAAACATAAAAATGTCTTTAATAAATATATATATATATATATATATATATATATATATATATATAATTTCTTCTGCTATGGAAATACCGCAGTCCCCGTATTGCCAAGCATTTTCTACGTATTATACTCATTTGCTGGCATCTAATTGTTCCATTCACTATTAACATTTATAGAACTTTTTATTTTTACAAGAATTGTTTCCATTTTTTTCTTTAAATTTTAATAAGAATAATTTAGAAACATTTAAGTCTTGTAAAATTGAGTATTAATTTAGCTTGAAAGAAAAAATTCAAGAAATATTTTTAATTTTTAAAATTCATTTTTAACCCGTAAGTTTTTTTTTTTTTTACACTGGTAAATCAACTTCTTATGGGTCATTTAATGTGGAAGCACAAACTACAAGACAGAGTGCATGGTCATCAGTAAGTGGTGGAGCCTAAAATGTGATTTGCTGGTCAGGAACACTAGAATCAAGCAAACACTTGAAATTTAAATATCTAGGAAGTGTCTTGACACAGGACGGTAAGTGCAACACTGAAATCCATAAACATATTGGAATGGTGAAGGATACATTCCAAAAGCTGGGCAGAGTATTACAAGACAGGAGGATTTCTTTGGTAACAAAGAAAAGAATACCGAGCTGTTACGTGACATCTGTCCTTCTTTGTGGCAGTGAATTTTTGATGATTTCCTCAAAGATGAAGAAGAGACTCTAGGTGACAGAGATTTGGTTCTACAGATGGATGCTAAGGATATCATGGACTGAGCGTGTTAGCAACAATGAGGTCTTAGAGAGATTACAAACATGGAGGAGGCTTATACTTAACATCAGGATGAAGCAGCTGAAGTTTCTGGGACACATAAGGAGAAAGGAGGGCCTGGAGAATCTCACGGGTTGAATAGAGGGAAAGAGAGACAAGGGAAAACAATGCATGGCATACCTGGCAGGTTTAAGCAAGTAGATGACAGAACATGGTCTGGGAGAGGAAGCAGAGGGAAGGAACTTGCTGAGAGCTGCAAGGGATAGAGGAAGGTGGAGACCTATGATTGCTTATGTCCTGAAAAGACATGGCACATAAAAAAAAAGAAAGAATGTAGAAATTTAATTTTCTTGAGTGCATTAGTAATTTCTTTTGCAATTATTTCTACAGTTGGTATTTTTACTGATTTTTTTTATACTTTCATAGTGTTTTGACTGCAGTTTTGGTGTTAACTATTTGCCTATAGCTGGGGCCCTAGCAGATGCTACCAGTCCAAGTCAGGGTGGACCTGGGAACAACAGCAATTAAAAGGGGGTTCTACACTCCTCAAAAACTCCTAGAGACCTTGCTGTCAGATATAATTTATAGTCATACACAGGGTGTTTTTTTGGGATGTACCAATAAATATTTTTTTTTTTCATTTTGAATTTACAAGCTCCTCAACCTACTTTCTACTATTTTTAACCATAGCCAAGAAAAGGATTAGATATTATATGGGAATTTGAATTCAGAGTTGTACCCACTCCAACACTGTTACCAACCAAAGTTGGAGTGCCTAATCTAACCTGATATTTTATCCATAGCTGGACAGAGAAACTGCTAACCATAAAAGTCACATCTAGCTCTCTGTATTTACTTTACACAACATATGTCTGTTTTTCAGAATATTGTACTGACAATGACAGGGGCTTAACTTGGTGATGAATATTAATTATGGATTAAACATTATACAGTGAAAATTTCAGAACATAATTCAGCTAGTATATGGACTTATTGACCCATTGTTATGCATATGAAAAAGAGAAAGACTATTTTATACAAAGATTTCAATGTGTAAACATTTAAAAAATGAAATTTATTTCTAAAGAGACGGTAAATCAAAATTGTGAGATAAAAAAAAAAAAAAAAAAGAGAAGAAATACATGTTATTTTCTTTTTTTCAGAAACAGATATTGTAATATCTGTATGGGCAAAATGTTGCCATATTTGTATGGGCAAAACGTTGCCGTATCTGTACAGGGAAAACGTTGCCATATCTGTACAGGGAAAACGTTGCCATATCTGTACGAGCAGAAAGTTTTCTCATAAAAATGACTGCCTGCAGACCCAGACAGTCATTTTGAGCTAATAACAAAATCCCCAACATCAGACATGCCATGTTTCTGACAAGAATGAAAGCGAAGATTTATCTGCACTATGTCCCCTGACTTGATTAATTCCCTGCAAAGAGTAAGTGCATTTTGAGCAGAGTGGTTTTGGAATAAAAATCCCCACCCTCACTTGCCAATAGCTCAAACCAGCAGGGATCAGATTTCAGTAACTGCCCTCACATCAAAGCCACCATTAATTCCGAGACGATCACTAAATCCTGAGTTTGCATTTTCTTCTTCATCTTCAATATCATCATCATGAACAACATCATCATCATCCTCCTCCTCATCATGAACATCAACATCATCATCCTCCTCATCATGAACAACAACATCATCAAAGAGATTTGTCCAGTACAAAGAACTTCATATTCTTTTTTGTATTCTATCATAAGTTTCTTTTAGTTTTTCAACAGGAGAATATTTCTTTTACAGAGAAATGAAAATTATTCTTTTACATGCAATAATATCCATGCATAGAGGTGGGGGGGGATGAAGACTGCACATTCCAAGTACATAAGGGAAATAACTCAGCAGAAAAGAATTTCATCAGTTTTCAATCAACTGAATGTCTCAAAAAAAAAAAAAATAAAAAAATATTCTAGTATTTATAATATAATGTTAATGACTTAGAAATACTTATGGCAGAATAAATGGAGAGAACAACAACAACAAAAAAAAAAAAAAAAACAACTCATTTTTGATGTGTACATTTAGCAAATGGAAAGGCATCCAATTATCAGGCCATTAAATTTCCCATCAATGAAAATTCTTTTGGTTAATCATAAAATTTATATATTTTATATAATTTCATAAATACTTAACTGGTTATCAAAAAGCTATTCAGAGCAAAAGTCACAACGCCTGCCATGAACATCAAATATTATGAGGTTATTAGGATCACAAACAAATCTCTAAATAAGTGGAATATTTTTTTAAACCTTGGAATATAATGATATATATGTTAAAGTGCTTTATACTGCAAAAGTTACAGTATATTTCCTGAGTAGTTTTTTTTTTTTTGTAGTTTGTCTGGATATTTTTTTTTTCTATAATTAACAGTAAAAATTATTATTTTATTGCAACTGGGAACATCAGCAATTAAGAGGTGGTCCCATACTCTTCAAAACCTACTGATAAGAGGTCTTGCTGTCAGATGTAGTTCATCATCATACTCAGGACGGTTTCATCTTTGGTACCCAGACTTTACGAATACTACAAGATTAGCTGCAAGATCTTACCATTTTACAGTTGAACTAGCAAGATGTAACTGTAAGTTCTATGCTTACAGCTTCTTCTCTTGCACTTCTCGCTCGTAAAACTCACTTCGGCCTTCTTGCTTTCCAGTCAACTTAGATCTTCAAAAATTTAAATGCAGTGTTTACTATCATCATCTAATTCCTGTTCTTTTATTGTTCCCTCTCTCCATAATGTTTTCTTTTTCTCATATTCACTCACAGTCAGTAACCCCCTTGCATCTTAGTGGCTTCATTGTCTTGCTTGGGGTGAAATGATTAAAAGAAAAAAAAAAAAAAAAAAAAAAAAAGAGGAAATGTTAGCTTATAACTAAAGACTAATATTTATGTGTTTTGGTAAGTATTGTTCTTTTATAACTGAGAGAGAGATTATGAAAAGTAGTGAAGACTAGAAAAAAAAAAAAAAATTTGAGAATCCCTAATCTATCATATCAAACACAGGTTATTTTCTAAAAGATCCATTTGTCAAGTTTTGAACAAATATAGAAATTATAGACTTGAATAAAAAAAAAAAAAAAAAAATTAAAGTGTTTCCTTTTAAAGGAGAACAGGATAGAAGGTGGTTAGTGGAATGTTCAATGACTATACATGCTATGATCTTATCATTCTGTAGACAGCTGATGCACACCGCTACGCAACCTACCGAGTCAGTCTACCAATAGGATTTATGCTATCTATTTATATTTAATTATCATGTGAGATTTTGCAATTTGTTAGAATAGACTCAGGAACTCGAAGAATAACTTCAAACAAGCCCGTTTCAAATTTAGTGTAAAACTTAATCTAGCTTGAGAGAATGCTTCAACAGTCTTTTCTTTAAGCTGAACGACACACACACGTTTCAATGCTGGTTCAAAACAAAAGTGGCAAGTTGCCACGAGAAGCACCCAGGGCAGCTGATCTCCACCAGAACGAGGAGCACCCAGGGCAATCAATAGCCAAAAATTACCAGAAAATGCTAAGGGAAAATTTATAAAAGCATCCTAAAGAATCTCAATGAGACACTAACTGCTCCTATGACAAAAAACAGACAAAGAGTCTGCCAGAAGATCCCTACAAAACACTTTAATCTGCATCAATCACTAAGACACAAGGGGTTACTGAGAGTGAAAGAATCTGAGGAAAATTATTGCTAAGGAGAAAGGACAATAAAAGAACAGGATTCAAGTAGACAGAAGATGATGATGGACATTGCATTTAAAGTTTTGAAGATCAAAGTTAACTGGGATGCAAGAAACCAGAAGAGAGTTCCACAAGTAAGAGAAGAAACTGTTAGCATAGAACTTATGGTTACATCTAGCCATTTCAATTGAAGATGTATTAATTAAGAAATTTTAATAAACCCTATGAATCAGGTTAAAGGAATTACTCTGGCCTACTTCCCAACAAGGAATATTTAAGGATAAAGAGATTTGGGTATTCTCTCTGGTATCCTTAGTCAAGTAATATAACTGAGTTCTGTAAGCAATAATGGTTCATGTGCATAAAAAGAAAACCTCAAATGGAATTCTAGGAATTAATTCACAAATGTCTGATTTCTTGTTTCCCAATAACCTTTTCAATGTGCCAAGACCTTTCCAATCTTAATTTGGCCAAGATAAGCACAAAGTTTTTGACAGGAAATGTATCACCAGATCTGTTTACCATAAGGAATCAATTTCTAGAAATGAGTTCCTCCTTAAGACCCATCTTCTCTGTAGGATGTGAGGGGGTGTAAGTCATATTTTAAAAGAAATAAATAAAAAGGCTTTCAAGTCAGAAGTTCATTAACATACTAACAATTTTATTCTAACCTGAAAAAAAAAAACCAAAAAAAACAAAACAAATATCAAAATCTTTTCTCATATGACATCACTGTTTTGGCAAAACTTAAACCTTTGTGCTCACAAGAAAAAAGTGTCAAAGAGACAGTTTTTCCCTTAACACCACTATTATTTTAACTACCTTCACTCCTTGGCAATGTTTATTGTAAAAGCAATGTCAAAAAAAGTTTGTTTTTTTTTTTTTTTAATTTTATTGCTTTTGAAGCAAGAAAAACATGATCAAATTTTTTTTTTTTTTTTTTTTACAATGTCCAATAGGATTTCTTATTTTATGAGGTTTTATAAATGGTCATTAGTTCGGAGTGAAGGAAGAGATGCTGTATAGAAAATACACCATTTGCCAAAAAAAAAAAAAAAAAAAAAAAAAAAATTATTATTAATAATAATAAGAATAAGAATAAGAATAATAATAAGAATAATAATAAGAATTTTGATAATTAATCAGTTTGTTTCATTTTTGCACAAGAATTGGTGATCAAGTGTTTTTGCTTTTAAATCATCTTACCCCAAGCAAGCTGGCAATGCCACAAGGGGTTACTGGGAGTGAAAAAGAATAAGAACATCATAGTGAAGAGAAAGGATAATAAAAGAACTTAAATTTTTGAAGATGTTGGATGGCGGAGAAGAAAGAAATCCAAAGAATTCCACAATTTTTTTTTTTTTTTTGCTTGGCTCTAATAAATAGAAAAGAAAGACATTTCAATGTAATGTAGTCGATTTTAGTTCAACCTTTTTAGGTCATTTTAGTGTTGAATCCTTTAGTTAGTATACTTATGATTTGTAAATTAGTTTGTAGCTTTTAGTGAAAGATGTTCTAAGAATTTGGGGGGAGATTATTTTGAGAGACATCATCATTATGTAAAGCCTCACCTGTTTCATAAAGGATGTTATTTAGGTTGGTTTGTCAGAATAGCTTGTTCATCTATCTTACATTATTTTTCCCCAGATATGGTTAAAGTCAGTACAGTCTATAATTATGTGCTTGATGGTATATGGTTCTTGGGATGTTGTACATATTGGAGGGGGGTGTCCTCGTTTTTAAGGAGAAAAGAATTGGTTAGGTGAATGTAGCCAATGCAAAATCTAGCTAGGACTACCTCTTTTCTTATCCTTCTAGATTCTGGGGGCCATCCTTCAACGGTGCAATGGAATTGGTAGAATTCCTGAATACAATATAAAATATTTAGTATCTTTTAGTCAAAGTTGGACAAAGCATACTAATGCCAGGAGTAGAGTTGCTTAAGATTTAATAAAAAATGGCTATAGTTACTTATCAGAAAACAAAAGAATTATGTAATTGTGAGATATCAGGTCCCACCATCAAGCACTGAAATCAGCACTTATATATTCATAGCAGGGTGTATATTTTTTAACCATTACCTCAAGACAGTATAGTTGTTATATAATATCATTTAATTAGATCAATAAAAAGAGACATATCAACAAGCAATTTATAATAAAAAAAAGTAAATTCATAACAAAAGAGAAAGTGACAAAAAAATATATTACCATAAAACAGTAATATTGTAATATGACAGCAATTAAAAAACAGGTAAACCGGTTACTTGGTCTTCTCTCATGAGAGGAAAAAATATATAGACAAAAAATGTGCACAGAAACTAAGAAAAATATACAACCTCAGACAATTGTTATATGCAAGAAAATAGAACATTAAAGCCCTAGCCACTACTTCTACTTACAGAGAGATGGCTGGTAGGACTTAATTTACACTGATTTCAACACTTTCAAGTGATAATCGGAATTAGCCCTACTCAGCACTGGGAAATATCATTTAACTACTGTCAAATGATATTTTGTAGGTTTTTCCTTTTTAACTGATTTTATAAGCATAACATGTGGAGAGGTTGGTCGATTATCAATGACCATTCAGATTTACTATTTTTATCAAATTTATTTGAAAATGGCCTTTACAAATTCTGTAATTTTATTTTTTATTTTTTTTATGACAGTTTAGTGTCTGTACAGAAGCAACTCTACCTGTCAATGATTAATAATAATTAAAAAAAACAAACAAAAAACAAAAAAAAACTTAAATTTCTATTTCTAGACAATATAGTTTACAAAGCTAGTTATAATAAGTTTATTAAAACGAATTTTTAATTTTATTATCTTGCAGATGTTCAGGGTTTATATGTAGAATTTTCAGGATTATCCTCAGAAACACACAATCTTCCTTTCATGTTGCCAAGACAACACAGGAAAAATCATAATAATGCATGATAATCTAATCTCTTACCAAACAAAGGATGATCATTGTTAAAATTGGCATTCAAATATTTTCAATAAGATTAATAAAACTATTTTAACAATGATAAGGAGAGAAAAAAAAAGAAAATGAAAAAAAAAAAAAGCCCTTTCTTGAAAATATTTTTTGAACTAGCAAGGTCACCCAATACAGCCTACAAAAACAGTGGAATCTGCAGAATTGTCATTCCAAATTAAGATCTCTTGAAATTTCCTAAATTAACAGCTCATCTTTAAAAACAATAAGGGCACAAGCTAGGCAGACATACATACAGTTTTTTTTTTCTTTTTTTTTTACTGTTTCACAATGGAATTGAAAATTGAAGGAAGGGGGAAAAAAAGAGGGAAAATGATCAAGTGGGTCGAGAATCATTTAAAAGAATAAAACCATTCTATAGAATTGGCGCCACATAAACAGAAATAACTCTTCATAGTCTGAAATAATTGCAAGGAAATTATTAATGTTACCAGATAAACACTAAAACTGATGGAGAACATTCAAAATAGGAGGGACTGACAAGTTCTTAATCCAATTCAATTTCCACAAAATCATTGCTTTCATGCTTGATCATCAAACTACTGATTCTGGGAAGAGAGTCAGACAGAATTTTTCAGCACCCCCTCGTCTATATAAATCTGTAATATTACAGCAGAGGATTTATGAAATATGCTAAAAAGATCTTATGTACACTACAGTTCAAAAGTTTTAAGCCACCCCCAGAATTAGCATGGGATGAACTTGACAGAAGAGTGGGGGGGGGAGAGCTCTTAGAGTCATTGAAAAAAGAATGGAATCAATTAACAAGCTCATACTTTGAGAAACTTTTGCACCAAATGCCAAAAATTTGTGCTGCAGTAATCAAGGCTAAGGAGGATATTTTGAAGAGAGCAAAATTTAATCATAAAATGCTTTTCTTCTTTTGGTCATAATAAAATTTCTGATAAAAATCTTGTTTCATTTTTTTTAACCATGTACAATGATTTTCTCTTATTTAAAGTGCAAACCATCTATTTTTGGGGCCAATTTAAAAAATTCCTAGATGTGGCTTGAAACTTTTGAACTGTAGTGTATACAGTGACACAGAAAATCTAGTGGCTAGGAGAAAAACAAGCTTCACCATTTCAAAATGATTAAGTACAAGCATTTTTGGAATTACAATTTGACTAAATTTCAGCAGTACATCCACATGTTGAGCATTGAAAAATTAGTAAAAGAAAAAATAAGTCAATGGTCAAGAAGTGTTAAGACTATCATATATAATGGATAACCAAAAAAGTTTGCAACATCTACCGAAATATTGCATTCATTTGAAAACTTACTAGCCAAGATGTAACAAGTTTTGCCGGATCACAGTCCAGTAAATTAAGTTTGGTTCAGTGGAAGAAATGGAAAAAGAAACACAAAGTCAAATCGTCTTGAGAGACTCATGGAAAGCAGGAGAAGAATGAAGAGTTCAATTCAAAATTCTGAAAAGGTTACCAAGCAGAGTATATAATGCCTAAAACAAAGTTTCCAATAAACAATAAAAAAAGGAGGAAAAAGTAATAGGGAAAAATAATATGAAGCAAACAATATATATGCAAGTCAAAAGTAGGCAAAGTAATAAGGTAAAAAGTTCACAAAGTGTATTCACCAGCAAAATGGATACAGTCAAATGATTATGGGGTTGTGAGTTCAACACAAGAATGAACAAAAAATATGGCAGATAAAACCAAGAAATCGTCTTCTTTATTGGCTAAGAAGAAATCAAAGCATTCATTATCTGTCTATATTTCTGAGATGAGGTATTATGTACACTATTTACATTATTTGGACTATTGTCCTCATCTTTGTCGCCATATTTATTACAACATTTCGACCCTTCAGTATCTATCTATATTTCTGAGATGAGGTATTATGTACATTATTTACATTATTCGGACTATTGTCCTCATCTTTGTCACCATATTTATTACAAACCCTTTATTTCGCTCACTGGGGTAGACTGCTCTAGTTCCATGTGCCATGTTTAATGGATGTCAGTTATCTGTTATCTCCTGTTAATTTCCTTCTGAAAGTTCTCCACTGCCTTAACCGGGTCCTTGAGGAGACATGGCACAGTGGATAAAGGCATTGGTTAGATTCAGTGACAGGACCCAAAGAGCATGAGTTCAATACCCGATGATAACTAAACATGCACAATGTTAAATTACTTTTAAAAGATGTTATATAAAAAAAAAAAAGGGCCAAGAAAGCAATCCTTTTATATACTATATCTGTATGTGTCGACTTATGTATCATAGAAATCTAACACAACATTTTTAATTTGCTGACATAGCAGAATACAATGGTGAATTTGTGTATTAACAAATAAATAAAAAACATTAAGTTTATCAAGAACAGAACTTGGCAATAAAAAAGAACAGTGGAACACTATTTAAATAAGGAAGGCATTTAGAACTCTGCATCATTTATAGATATTACTTTTCCTTTTATTGTATATGGAATCCCCTCAAAATACAGTGTTTTATATATTAGTTTTATATATTTGACATAGAAGGATATGAACTACACAAACCAAAAATTCAATATCAACTGGCATTGGCAAAAAAAGCCACCGACAGAGTGCCAAAGGTTAAAGTAAAATTCCTGTTCTTTTATTATCTCCCCCTTAATATTATTTTCCTTTTTCTCATTCTGATATTCAGTAACCCCCTTGCATCTTAGTAACTTTATTGTCTTGCTTGGTGTGAAATGATTAAAAACTTGAACTGATAATTACCGTTTCCTGCATGAGCTCAAGAGGGGGGGGCAGTACAAAATTAATAAATAGGACGGGTTTAATAAGCTCTTAGGATTGTAAAAAAAAAAAAAAAAAAAAAAAAAATTTAAAAATTAAAAAAAAAATAAATAAATAATTAAAATGCATCTCTCTTTCTATTAGGCACCTCTGAATATATTAATCTACTGAAACCCTCAAAGTGGCTTTGTACTAAATATACTTTTATAAGAACTATACAAACAAAAATGAAAATGACCCATAAAGAGTCAAGTCTTATTTCCTTACATACTAATGTAAACATTTCTTTTGTTGTGATCTTTTTTTAAAAACATACTGCCCCCCCCCACAAACAAACTGATATGAGAATAAATGAAATTAAAATTTATATTTCAGCTGCAAGATGATAAATTGTCAACATACCTTTATAATTAACAATTATATATAGTTCTTATCTACATTATTACAGACGTTTCGGCTAAGTATGCTCTGGCCATCTTCAGGTGTCCATTGTTTGGCAGATATCTAGCTGTTGAATATTGTGCTATTTTATTTATCCCTGTGATACCAGCTCTTGGTTATTTTTGACAAACGAGAGTTTCACTACCCGACCCAGGGACTGAACTCACTACCACTAAATGACAGTAACATGAAATGTATTGTCAAACAGTTTCACAAAAAAAGAATGAGTTTAAGATGAAGTGCTAAAACAAGAAGGAAAAAAAATTACATAACATATATATATATATATATATATATATATATATATACTATATTTGGGAGATAAGTAGATCAGTAAGCTTTTCAGCCCAAATGTAGTAAAATAAAAAGATCTCATCTTGAATTTTCTAAAGTACAAGAGAAATAAGCCTGAAAGGCAATAAAAAGAATTCTGTGACTGAAAGTACAAAAGACGACAGTAATAGACTTGGTAATAAAAACTAAGCTCTGAACAATAATTAATTCTTTCGATTCAGTTTATTCCATTTGCCCTCCCTATATAACAATATCTCAAGGCTACAGCAGCAAATTCTATACTGGCAGCATTGTTATTATAATTATAATAACAATAAAAAACACATTTAAAACACAAAATAACAGAAGCTCACACAAAAGCTGTCAATGTCATTCTTGCTTTTTTTATATCAATAATCTCAATTCCTGCTTACATTTGGATGATAGAAACTCAGCAAAATTATTCAAAATTGACAATAGATTATTTAAGTCCTGTTATTATCTTCTACATAAAAATATAATTCCAATAAGCTAGTTGTATATTTGTAAGGAGACAAAAGTACAAGCAGTTGTTTGAAAAAACTGAAATGATACCAATTTGGCCACTGGGGAACAAAGACGTACAAAACATGCTAATTCCCCATTAAGGAAGGTTAGAGGAGAAAATATCCAAAGAGAGAGAATCTTGAATGAATATTTGCAAATGTGCAAATCCACAGGTTTACATATGCTTAGTTATTCATTTCTTAATTGTATGCAGATTGACATGTTCAAAAAAGAATAAATATATGCAAAAGTGAAGAGCCATGTGTATAAAAAAAGAATATATGCAAACGTGCTGCTCCACTAATCTTAAAAAAAAAAAAAAAAAAAAAATGAAGAAATCAGTATGTATATACACATGTGCTGAATCACTCGTTTTAAAAAGAATGAATCAATGTATACAACTGTGCAGAGCCACATGTTTAAAAAGAATTAATATATGCAAATATACAGAGCCACATGTTTAAAAAGAACAAATATATGCAAATGTGCAGAGACACGTTTAAAAAAAAAAAAAAAAAAAAAAAAAAAAAAAAAAAAAAAGATAAATAAATATGCTAACCCCACTGTGTAATTATTAACTGATCTCATTAAGTGATTAAAAGTATCAACAAGGATAAATAGAATAAGTGACCCCGCCCCCAATGCACACACACAATCCTTATATAAACAACCATGGCCTGTAAAGGGATGATGGCCTAATGATAGCACCAAACAATACAAGAATAAATGACACTATTAGAAGAGCACTTTTCAAACTTTTCAAAAGCCTCGGCTTTGAAATAGAAGTCGAAATGAATAAAAAAGTTCTTAACTATCTGAACGTAGAATTAATTCTTAAATTAAGCTGGCAGTGTCTCCCCATACATGAAACCAAATGCAAATTTAAAATATGTGAATGTTAGATCCAACCACCCACCAAACATAATAAAGCAGAGTCTAGGTTATCCAGAAACTCTTCTAATAGAATAATTTTTGAAGATAAAAAGGAAGTATATAAAAGAACTTAAAGATATAGGGTCACAAAAACAAACTAGAATTTAAACATCAACAAATTAAACAGCATACGAAGAACAATTCGAGAAAAAAAAATTTGGTTTAATCCTCCATTTTAACTTAGTAAAATGTAAAACAGGTAAATTATTTTTCAAGTTGGTTACTAAATACTTCCCCCAAAATTCAGAATTACACAAGATATAAAAAAAAAAATCACAATTAAATTAAGCTACAGTTGCACTAATTTAGAAGCTATAATGAATAAACAAAATGCCAGAAATCTCAAAACTAACATGCAGCAAAATAACATTAGTAATTTATGCAACTGCAGAAATAAGAATAGATGTCCATTAAATGGAGTTTGTAAAACAGAAGCTATAATTTATAAAGTAGAAGTAACAGATATTAATGGCTAAAATAAAATGTATATAGGATGTATGGAAGGCACTTTTAAACAGAGATAGTACAATCATAGGTTGTCTTTTAAGCTAGCAAATCTTATGTACTCTACCAAACTAGCTAACCATGCGTAGAATTTAAAACAAAAAAAAAAACAACAAGCATCCATTTGTAAGGTGGAAAATTTTTAAAAAGGCAAAACTATACAACAATCACAATCATATTTGCAACCTCTGCCAACAGGAAAAATTAGTGATTATGACATTTCTGGATCCAAAAAACCTTTTAAACCAGAAATCCAAAGTCTTAAGTGTTAGGTGGTCATTTGATAAAAAAAAATGCCTGAAGATACCAAAGGGTTGAAACCAAGGTAGCAGATTCAACTGACCTCCTGATTTTTAAAGTGTGTGTGTGTGTGTGTGTATATATATATATATATATATATTAGTTTTAAGGTATGTTATACTTATAGCTATAAGTGGTCAATATCAGGGATAGAGTGTATATAAATACAAAAGTGGACACTATGGTCAACACCAAGTGGTGATGGTCTGTTTCAAGTAATTTCAGGTAAGCTTCTTGCAGAAAACAAAACCAATTTTATTCCACTCCTATTGACAAATTACTTCAAGAACAATCAAATTTTGGGGATTTTTCTGACACAGTCAAAATTTATGCTCCTTTTCACAAATTTTCTATAGAGTTTAAGTCAGGTGACTGACTAGGTTACTACTTCCTTTGTCTAGAATCACTATTTGATTTTCACTGCAGCATACTTGGGATTGTTATCTTGTTGAAAAATCCAATCAGTGAGTTGTTTGAGAAAGCTCAGATAGAAGCCAATTTTCTCTGGAATTTTGTTATGCATAGTACAATCTAATGTTTTTTTTTTTCAATGATGCATGGTTTGCTTATACCAATGGAAGAAAAGCAATCATAAATCATACTTCCACCATTGTGTTTAACTGTCAGCATGGTATTTTGATTGTTATATGCCATGCTGTGTATTCTCCAGATGCGTTTCAAATGATTTCCATAAAAGATTTCGATTTTTAGTTTTGTGAGTCCTAAATATATATTGTTCTAGAACAATGCAATTCCTTGAAATGACGATTTGGGCAAGTTGCAGAGAAGCCTTTGCATGCATGGATTTCAGCCCAGAGGTCTTTGATGGAGTCCAAGAATGCAGTCCTACTTAGTGGAATATCCCAATAATTGTTTCCTTGCACACTTTGCCAGCAGCTCCCACTGGAAAAACATTACTAAGAGCTACAAAGTATAGGAAGTTGTGGAGAGTCATAATTGCACGTGTTCAGAAGAGACAAGCTTCAGATTTGTAGACATTAAGTAATTAAAAGAACTTTATATTTTAAATATTTCTGTAAACAGAACGGTGTTCCAACCGGCTAGATGTAACTGTAAGTGCTATGCTAAGTTTTTCTTGCACTTTTTGCTTGTGGAACTCCCTTCCAGCTTGATGCTTTCCAGCCAAATTTAATTAGCAAAAATTTAAATGCAATGTCAATCACTATCTACTGTCCTTCTGATTACACTTTCCTTTTCCTGTTCATTATTAATGTTTTTGTTCCTAATTCTTCCACATCCAGTAACCCCTTGTGTCTTAGTGGTTTTACTGCCTTGCATGCAGTGATATTGATTTAAAAAAAAAAAAAAGAAAATATAAGCAGAGCAAGAATATCTGACCACATACTATTTAGTACTGTTTTCCTTCAAGTGTTTATTTTAGAGTTTCTTTCATTCTCTATGTTTTATCTCAGAGTTAAACTTTATGCCCATTTCACAGAACAACAGTCATCATAACCCTACTATCTTTTTTTATATTTTGTAATCAAAGTTTTTTTTTGTTTTGTTTTTTTTTAAAGATAGAAACAATTTTAATAAAGTTTTTTTTTCATATGGATCTTTTCCTAGGGAAGACTACAAAGTTAAATCAATAATTTGAGATCCAGACATTAAATTTTGATCTGAAATTTTCCTTATGTTTGTCCTATGGTGAAGATATACCAGAAAATTAAATGCATTGTCAAATGAAGGAGACTATGTTGATGCACAAAACAAATGCTTTTTCTTTGATCATCAGTAAGCTACAGATTTATTGATGTTACTATTTGTATGGTTAGGAGCGCTGAACTTATTAACCTATATGAGCAGTTACCTTGGTCCACACTTGGGTAAGAACATCATTATTTTGAAGCCTTCAATTAGACCTTGTAACCGTTCCATTCAAAGAAAGCTTCTGGCAAAAGAGAGAGAGAGAGAGAGAGAGAGAATATATATATATATATATATATATATCTCAAAAGCAATGTCAATAAACCTGTAGGTATGCATTTATTTTTATATTTTGATTCCCCCATCACATAATCAGAAGGATTGCATCAATGTATCCTTTGTTGTGATTTCAAAAATCCTTGTGAAAGTGATAAGATAAAAAATGCCTCCAAGAAATTTTTGAAAGGATTTAAATTGATAAAATAGAAAATACTTCAAGGTTATGCAGAAGAAATGCAAATTGGTTTATATATATATATATATATATATATATATATATATATATATATATATATATATATATGTGTGTGTGTGTGTGTGTGTGTATCTCAAATGCACATGATGCAATTATATTGAAAAATTCTTTATTGTCAATCACATCTAATATATAAATCTCAAGTTTGTATATCTGTTAAAAACACTGAAAATTAAATATACAGTATCCAATATTATGTAAAATGGCAACATCAAATAAATGCAGTTTTGTTACATATAGCTACCAGAATGTGTCTTATATCAGGTCCAACTTAGCAGGACTTGCTTAATGAAGATCAGTAACTTGTATATTCAGCTTATAAATCAGATAAAAAAAAAAAAAATGTTTTTATTAATTTCCAATAATATTCTTATTATTGTTGAACTTTTATAATTACAAAGTTTTAAAGTATAATCACTCGTTCAAATTTTCCTGAACAGCATATCTGCTCAGTTTTGAGTTCAGAACTTAAATAAAGCAAATATTGATTGTAAAACTCTTTGTAGCCAAGCAATCAAAGCATGTCAGATCAGACAGTGGTTTCTTTTGCAAATTGGGTCGTAGAGTCGAATCCTGCTAGAGAGTACATTTTTGTAATAAGTATTCAAGTTTGCAGGCCAGTAGACAAAATAAACATTATTTAAAATTAACAAAGTATCTACTCAAATACAGGTATTCACTAAAAATAACATCTGAAGTAATAAGACTATGTTGGATTAAAAAAATAAAGTCCATTAAATCTTGAAATGGACAAAGTCCGACAATTATTTTAAGACATTTTTATGTTTATACATTCTTTTTATCGATACAAATATTTAAGTAAATGCACTTTTTTTTTTGTTTTTTTTATAATAAACAGTATTAATAACATTTATGGCCTGAATGTCTGAGAAATTTTCATAGAAAATATTCGTTCTCCGACAGGAATTGAACCTGCATCCTATACGAACATTCATTTAGTCTGACGTGCCTTAACCGATTGAGCCAAATTTCTAGGAAAATTTCTTGGACATTCAGGTCAGTAAATATTATTTATACTGTTTATTATAAAAAAAAAAACAGAGCATTTACTTAAATATTTGTATCCATAAAAAGAATGTATAAACATAAAAATGTCTTAAAATAATTGTCGGACTTTGTCCATTTCATAATGTGTGATGTCATTTGTTTACATTTGAATACGCATTGAACAGATATGAATATATGTGAGAGATTCATGGAAGATTGAAGTTTAAAAACAGTAAAATCGACCTTGCCAATCGAACGATTCTCCGTGACTCGATCGGTTAAGGCATGTCAGGCTAAATGACGGTTCTGTATAGGACACAGGTTTGATTCCTGTCATAGAACGAATATTTTCTATGAAAATTTCTCAGACATTCAGACAGGTAAATGTTATTAATATTGTTTATTATAAACAGAGCATTTATTTAAATATTTGTATCTATAAAAAGAATGTATAAACATAAAAATGTCTTTATATATATAATCTCGCACACATTTTCAATCAGAATCTGACAACTGCATTGTACATAAAACTCAGTGTTGTTCTACCCTTGAGGAATAAAAATGTATATCTATATAATAAATGTGAATTCAGTGTGTCACACTTTTTCAATTAAAGGGACACAACTCTTTAACTTCCAATAGTTCAAGTTAGAGAAATTTTGGTTTACCAAGTTTTCATTACTGTGATTGTTTTCAGTGACTTTTTATGACAAAGTTTTTTGTATGATAACAATTTTTATAAGTTGGAAATAAATTTGGGAATAATCAAAATTAACAGTGAAATCCAGTGAAAGTCAGCCATGAAAGTAATTATTTAAACAAGAAATTAATAAAAAAACAGAACACACCTTATTTGCCAAACTTAAGAAAACCTCAGAATGTTTGAGAAAACAAATTACCCTAAAAATTAAAAAAAAACTCGTCTGTGATAGTAGAAATGGCATTGTTACATTATCTTTAAAGAGAGAAAAAAAAGAAGGAAAAGGATTAGAGAGGAAGGGATTAGAGAGAGAGAAAAGAAAGAATAGGAGAGAGAGAGAGAGAAGAGAAAGAGAAAAAAAGAAATGGATTAGAGAGAGAAAGAGAGAAGAAAGAAACAGATGAGAGAGAGAGAAAAGAAAAAGATTAGAGAGAGAGAGAGAGAGAGAGAGAAGAAAGAAACAGATTAGAGAGAGAGAGAGAAAAAAGAAAAGCATTAGAGAGAGAGAAAAGAAAAAGATTAGAGAGAGAGAGAAAAGAAAAAGATTAGAGAGAGAGAGAAAAGAAAAAGATTAGAGAGAGAGAGAAAAGAAAAAGATTAGAGAGAGAGAGAAAAGAAAAAGATTAGAGAGAGAGAGAGAAATAGAGAAAAGAAAGAAATAGAATAGAGAGAGAGAGAAAGAAAAGAAATAGAATAGAGAGAGAGAGAAAGAAAAGAAATAGAATAGAGAGAGAGAGAAAGAAAAGAAAAGAAATAGAATAGAGAGAGAAAGAAAAGAAATAGAGAGAGAAAGAAAAGAAATAGAGAGAGAAAGAAAAGAAATAGAGAGAGAAAGAAAAGAAATAGAGAGAGAAAGAAAAGAAATAGAGAGAGAAAAGAAATAGAGAGAGAAAAGAAATAGAGAGAGAAAGAAAAGAAATAGAATAGAGAGAGAGAGAAAGAAAAGAAATAGAATAGAGAGAGAGAGAGAAAGAAAAGAAATAGAATAGAGAGAGAGAGAAAGAAAAGAAATAGAATAGAGAGAGAGAGAAAGAAAAGAAATAGAATAGAGAGAGAGAGAAAGAAAAGAAATAGAATAGAGAGAGAGAAAGAAAAGAAATAGAATAGAGAGAGAGAAAAAGAAAAGAAATAAAATAGAGAGAGAGAGAGAAAGAAAAGAAATAGAATAGAGAGAGAAAGAAAATAGAATAGAGAGATAGAGAAAGAAAGAAAAGAAATAGAATAGAGAGAGGGAAAAAGAAAAGAAATAGAATAGAGAGAGGGAAAAAGAAAAGAAATAGAATAGAGAGAGGGAAAAAGAAAAGAAATAGAATAGAGAGAGGGAAAAAGAAAAGAAATAGAATAGAGAGAGGGAAAAAGAAAAGAAATAGAATAGAGAGAGAGAGAAAAGAAATAGAATAGAGAGAGAGAAAGAAAAGAAATAGAATAGAGAGATAGAGAAAGAAAGAAAAGAAATAGAATAGAGAGAGAAAGAAAATAGAATAGAGAGATAGAGAAAGAAAGAAAAGAAATAGAATAGAGAGAGGGAAAAAGAAAAGAAATAGAATAGAGAGAGGGAAAAAGAAAAGAAATAGAATAGAGAGAGGGAAAAAGAAAAGAAATAGAATAGAGAGAGGGAAAAAGAAAAGAAATAGAATAGAGAGAGGGAAAAAGAAAAGAAATAGAATAGAGAGAGGGAAAAAGAAAAGAAATAGAATAGAGAGAGGGAAAAAGAAAAGAAATAGAATAGAGAGAGGGAAAAAGAAAAGAAATGGAATAGAGAGAGGGAAAAAGAAAAGAAATAGAATAGAGAGAGGGAAAAAGAAAATAGAATAGAGAGAGGGAAAAAGAAAAGAAATAGAATAGAGAGAGGGAAAAAGAAAAGAAATAGAATAGAGAGAGGGAAAAAGAAAAGAAATAGAATAGAGAGAGGGAAAAAGAAAAGAAATAGAATAGAGAGAGAGAGAGAGAAAAGAAATAGAATAGAGAGAGAGAAAGAAAAGAAATAGAATAGAGAGAGAGAGAAAGAAAAGAAATAGAATAGAGAGAGAGAGAAAGAAAAGAAATAGAATAGAGAGAGAAAGAAAAGAAATAGAATAGAGAGAGAAAGAAAAGAAATAGAATAGAGAGAGAAAGAAAAGAAATAGAATAGAGAGAGAGAAAGAAAAGAAATAGAATAGAGAGAGAAAGAAAAGAAATAGAATAGAGAGAGAAAGAAAAGAAATAGAATAGAGAGAGAGAAAGAAAAGAAATAGAATAGAGAGAGAAAGAAAAGAAATAGAATAGAGAGAGAAAGAAAAGAAATAGAATAGAGAGAGAGAAAGAAAAGAAATAGAATAGAGAGAGAGAAAGAAAAGAAATAGAATAGAGAGAGAAAGAAAAGAAATAGAATAGAGAGAGAAAGAAAAGAAATAGAATAGAGAGAGAGAAAGAAAAGAAATAGAATAGAGAGAGAGAAAGAAAAGAAATAGAATAGTGAGAGAGAGAGAGAAAGAAAAGAAATAGAATAGAGAGAGAGAGAGAGAAAGAAAAGAAATAGAATAGAGAGAGAGAGAGAGAAAGAAAAGAAATAGAATAGAGAGAGAGAGAGAAAGAAAAGAAATAGAAGAGAGAGAGAGAGAGAGAAAGAAAAGAAATAGAAGAGAGAGAGAGAGAGAAAGAAAAGAAATAGAAGAGAGAGAGAGAGAGAAAGAAAAGAAATAAAAGAGAGAGAGAGAGAGAAAGAAAAGAAATAGAAGAGAGAGAGAGAGAGAGAAAGAAAAGAAATAGAGAGATAGCATAAGGAGACAAGAAAAAATGAAATAACCACAACATTCCACATAGGAAAAAAAAAAAAAAAAAAAAAACTAACACGAATAAATAGCACAAATTTTTAATAACTGAAACCTCCTGACGAGTGGACTGAACAATTACAAAAAAGATTCATCTACAAAAGTCTGGAATCAGGGTGCTGAATAAAACATCAATCGGATAAGTGTCACATTTTATATTTGTATTAATCAATGCATAATATATAATCTAATAAAAAAAAAAAAAATCAAGGTTTTGACAAAAAACAATATTTGTCAAAATATTTCAAGTTTTTAAATAGATGCTTTCAATTAATATGCAGTAATTCTGAAAGGATCAGTTTATTACTTAATAAATATAGAAAATGATTCCCCATTTTATGTCCAGCAGAATATATTATGAAAAGCTCACCCATGTAATTATGAAAATGATAGTAAGTTAGTATATTATTGAAATATTCTAGATTAGAAAAAAAAAAAAAAGATCCAATAAAATCGTACATTAATACTTGCTTACTTATTTTTTGACCCATAGAGGTGTACAGCAGTAGAGGGGTGGTGTTTCTTGGGCAACATTGCCTGATGGAGGTCATCCCTCTCCAGACTGGTTTTGAATTCATAGTTTTTCCTTCTAGACTGGTAGCCACACAAGGTTATAGAACCCTGCCTGCTATTTATCCATAGCTGGAGGGAGAAGAAGGGTATTAGTATTTCCCAAGGGCATTAGCAAGTGAATGTAATGGATCTGACAGGAATTTGAACTCAGCTTTCTGATTCCTCATGTTATAGAATAAAATTCTTTACTGTTATTATTAGAATGATTTTACATGCAAGTCTTTTTCAATTACTATATTATATAATTTAAGGGGCATCAATTACTTCAATAAAAATATGAATCTGACACCCATACTTTATGTCCAAACTTGTGCTTCTAACAGTTTACTAACGTAAAAAAAAATATATATATATATATATATATATATATATATATATATATTTTAAGTCCTGACTATTATTAGATTTTCTCAGGTGAGTCTTTAATTAGATTGCCTCACCCACCTAACAATTATTACAGTTTACGGAGAGACCATGTAATCCTCATGTTCCATCTTTGTTTTTGGTCTTGTTGGGTTTCACTGAGAGGATCCTGTCTGTGCATTATTCATTCAAACAGTCCACCATTGTTATGAAAACAATGACACCAGGCATTGTCAGTGCAAAGAAAATAAATGAGATGTTTTTGAGAAAAATCTTTATTGGTTGCTATCGCTTCAGTCAATGGATTTTTCCAGTAAGACTTACGGAAATTGTTTTGTAGTACAGTGTGTGTGTGTGTGTATATATATATATATATATATATATATATTTCCTAATTTTCTGCAGGGTACAGAATTTTATTATAGCAATAAAAATGGTTAGGCTTATTTTACTTTTCATTATTAAAAAGAAAAGCAAAAAAAAAACAAAACAAACAAATACAGCAGGATTCAGGGATTATATATTGCAATAAAAATAAAACATAAAAACAATATGTAAATTGTATTCCACCTTCATTAATATTACATATTGTTTTTATGTTGTATTTTTATTGCAATAAATAATCCCTCGATCCAGTTCTGTTGAGTGAGGGCAAAACTGGACAGCTGTATTATTTTTTGCTTTTCTTTTTAATCATGAAAAATAAAATGTCTGTTTTTATTGCTTATATATATATATATATATATATATATATACACACACACACACACCGGTAATTCTGTAGTCATTCAGACAATTTGGTACCATCTTCAATATATATATATATATATAAATAAATAAATAAATAAAAAGGAGGCATGCCAGAGTAGTGGATAACAGCTCAGATTGAGAAATCAGAGTTCAAATTCCAGTTGAAACCATTACATTCACTTATATGCCAATACCCTTGGTATTAATCCTTTTCTTCTCCCTCCAGCTATGGATTCTATAGCCTTGGATGGCAACTGGTCTAGGAGAAGGACAATTCTGAGATGAAAACCTACGGAGGATCATTTGGGGACCTTGTGGTATGTAGTGCACCAGATCTCTGTATTTGGCCCTTCCAAAAGTGTGGTTGGTTCTGCACAAAACCTTCAGCACTAAACAAATCATATGTGCTGGTGTCTGGCTGTTGGTTCCTAGGAACTGAGCTACTTGACCCTCATGCACCAAATACAACGGGAAAATCCACCATATATATATATATATATATATATATATATATATATATTAGTCATCCAAAGACAGGCTGTTTCACAGCTCATCAGTTTCATATATATCATGTATGACTATAAAACAAATTTAAATTAAAGAAAAACTGCTAACTTATGGCTTTATGAATAAATTTTTTTTTAAAGTCAATAACAGCAGCAACATAATGAATTTCCTTTCATTTTAGACAACATGCCAAATATTTATGTTACTTAGTATATTCAGTTTCCCTTTCCTTAATGGCAAGAGATTTTCAAATATTTTAGAGTGTGCGCCATTTTGTATTTGAAAACAATGTCAATCTCTCAGCATTACAAATAAAATGTATAAGAAAGAAATGCATCATAATGAAATTTCTACATTGGCCTTGATAAAGTTCAAGGAATGAAATGCATTGGTATAAAGGATTTTCCTGTTTTCCTTTCTTTTTTTAATCTTTGCTGATATATATATATATATATATATATATATATAAGAAATATAGTCATAAGGTGTGCTATATTTATGGGATAAAGTGCTCAATATCAGAGATAGAGCGTGTGTAAATATAAAAGTGAACAGTGAAGTCAACACTTAAAGGCAACAGGCTGTTTCATGCTAGACGCAATTGTCAGTCCACGTCTAGCATGAAACAGCTTGTCGCCTCTAAATGTTGATTTCAATGTTCACTTATATATACATACATACATACAAGCTTCATTAAATATGACAGACAAGGTGCTTTAAGTTTTTTATATAATTTCTGATATGAACTTATAATTCTTTTCTTTTCAGTAGATAGATTATACAAAAATTATATTAAAAATAATAATTCACACCTTAGATCAAAATTAAATAGAACAAATCTTATTTATGAATTTAAATGTCCATTAAGGACTTGTATTCCTGATCAATCAAAATTCGTAAACAATTATATTGGCCACACAACATGTTTAACAAGAAGATTTACATTATATCTTTCTGACCATAGCTCAATTAGGTCTCATTTAAATAGTCATGGAGACCTGTGGGACACTGTTCACAACATACTTGTTGATACAAATAGTCTACATGTAAAAAAAGGCTCAAAATAATGGAAGCCTTATTAACAGAAACAAAAAAACAAACAATACTCAATAATATCAACTAAGAGCATGGATACAATATGTTGACTGTGTTTTGAAAATAAAACATTCTATAATACTAAATACATACAACAATTTATTTCCAGTTAACAGTAAATATATTTCATCCTTGAAAATGGCTAAATGTATAGCTGAAAGCGCTCGGAAAAATATAACATTCAAACAGGTTTTTGTATAATTTATCTACTGAAAAGAAAAAAATTATAAGATCACATGCGAAATTTATATAAAAAACTTTATCATAGTACCTTCTCTGTCATATTTAATGAAGCTTGCATAAAAGAAGCATTGCTGCCTAAATACACTATATATATATATATATATATATATATATATATATATATATAGGGCAGATATTTTGTACCTATTTCTTCTTGTTACTATCATTAGTGAGCCAACATTGATATATATGTTCTACAGAAGCATGTTGAGAAGAACATTGACAGAACATGCAAGAAACAAGGAAGTTTTAAAGAAGAATAAAAACAAAGGAGACACTTAGAATCAGAAAGAAAAAGCTGAAATTTCTGGAGAGCATAATGAGGAAAGAAGGCTTAGAAAATTTGACACTTGCAAGATATATTAAAAGCAAGAGAGAGAGAAACGGTGAGTAAATTATCTAACAAGCTTGTGGAAATGGATGGTAGAACAGGGATTGGAAAGAATAAGGAAACAAACATTGTTTAGAGCTACGAAAGATAGGAAGTTGTGGAGAACCATGATCTCCCGCAGAGGAAGATGGCACATGAAAGAAGAAGTACCTGTTGTTACAAATATTGAACCAAGCTTAAGGTCAAGGATCATACCTGCATGAATACCACACAACTGTGCTTTTATAAGCATACCAAGGGAAACATCCAGAGCTTGCTTAAGACCAACATTGTTGACTGACACAATACAATCACAAAGAGCAGTACCAAATAACGGAAAACACATCACTTAAGAAATGAGAACTTTGAACAGCAGCAACAGCTAAAAAGGATAGCACTTGTAACTCAAATGCAAATTAATGACCATCAAAATTATGGACTTCCATAAGACTTCAAATAAAAAGTTAGGAAGGAAAATCCCAATGATAACAGCTACTGGACTTTGAGAAACATATTTTCCTGGAAAAATTGTAATTTTTAATCATTTCAGAAGATAATGATTGATATGAAATTTAAATTTTTGAAGATTAAACTTGACTGGAAAGCAAAAAGCCTGCAGAGAGTTCCACAAGCTAGAAGTGTGAGAAAAGAAACTGTTAGCATAAAACTTACTGTAAAATGATGAGATCTTGCTGCCAATCTAGTACTGTGCTTAAATTTGTAAAGTCCAGGTCCATCAGAACAATTACCATGAAAATATTTATAGAATAGGCATGCTTTTTTTAGGAAGCTTTTAAGAGAAAGATTTCATAAAATTCTACCGAAAACAGCACTGAATGCACGGTCAATAAATGTCAGATGTTTCTTTATAAGGAAACAGATATATTACCATTATTTGGAATAAGATTAATAAATTTGTAATTCAAGATAATTATGTACTCAATTCTGATGTGAAACTTTTTGTTAAATAGTTGATCTATGTGATCAATGGAAAAGATGTGGATTAAGTGCATTGACATGAAAAGAGATTATGTTGAAAAGAAAAAAGAAAAAAGTAAAATGTTTCCTCCCTGCCATTATTTGGCTAAACTTATTAACCTAATAATTAAACAAGGCTTCAATTTTTCGTTTTTAGTCAATCACTGGGTGTGCAGAGAGCATGAAAGATATCGATACAGAAAGAAAAAAAAATAAGTGAGTCAAGTTTAATTTCCAGCCTAGCCTCCAGTATACACTTTTACATAAATGTCTTTGAGAAAAGCATGAATCCATTTCTCCTTCCTCCCAGCTATGGCTTAAATAGCAGGGTAGAATGATGAACCATAAGGAAGTCAACAGGATACCACTCTACTATCTTTCCCAAAAATGCATGGCATTTCGCAAATAACAAAACAAAACCTATGGAGAGCCATGATTGCCAATGACCTGAAGGGATATTTTTTCTTTCTTTCTTTCTTTCTTTCTCAGCATGAGTCAAGGATGAAAATCGAATTCCAAAGAAATATTATGAAGAGAAAATTTATATTAAATAGGTAAGAAAAAAAAAAAAAAGCATATAGTTTATTATTATATAAATAAAAAAAAAAATAATTACTTCTAATTAGTAATATTTATTTGCTCACTATTGGAGTGTTATCTCTAGGCTTAAAGTGGATTAAAAAAAAACAAAAAAAAACAGTATCCTGAAACTGTTAAAATTGAAAGCGATTATAATTGATTGAGCAACGTATATCTAACCAAAGCTAATACTTAACAAAGGAATTGAAATGCATAGAAATTACATTTAGATAACATCTTCGTTGTTTTGTCATGGTTTCAGTTATAAAACTGATAATCTTTCCTTTTTAAAAGTAACTCGTTCTAGTTTCATATTCAAACTAATGAGGTAATGATAGGTATTCAAGTACACCATACAATATTTATCTTTTGAGAAAATACTGTCAGAGTTTTTACTGAAAAATTTTAATCTGGCAGCAAAGCCTTTGATCAGGAGATTGGAGGTTTTGAGAAACATAGAACCACCGCTTAACGGCTTTTGTTCTCAGGTCCAGGGTGATAGCAACTGTTAGGGTCCCAGGTATTGGTAAATAGTGAACTACCCAAACAAAAACAAAATACCATGAAAATATAACAATACATATTTATAGCAAAATGACCAACAATACATTCTGATAGCAAAATGACCAACAATAGATTTTATAACAAAATGACCAACAATAGATTTTATAACAAAATGACTGACAAATTTTATCTGCACTTGAAGGCATGCAATTCAGTTCAAAATATTTAGATTTTGGCATTAAATAACCCAATAAGGTTTATATACCGCTAAACAAAATCAATCAACCAACCAACCAACAATTTAAAAATTATATTTAAAAAGCAAGATGAGAAAGAAAAACCTACTAAACAAAAAAATGTGATTCATACCAGGGAAAAACAGAGGTCTGAATCAAATATAATGTCCATCAGCAACCTTTGATCTAATAGGAGTTGAAAAATCTGTGGAGATCCCAATATGTAATGGGTTCACCCTCAGAGATACCAAAGTAAGCTGTGTACGTTGTGTCATCCCAGAACATCAAAAATGGTAGGTACTTCAGAAGGTTGATCTAGAAAGTTGTCTCATAACCACCAAGTCCAGATTAGGGTCCCAAAGGACACTGGTGGGTGTGACAACATAAACAGAAAGTGAATCCAGCTGAACTTAGCAGAGAGAGAGAGAGAGAGAGAGACAACAAGAAGAAGTGGTATAAACACCTGATCCATGTATGGGAAGGAAAATTCTTTCACATCTTCACAAGATCAAATGTTCCAAGAAAGACCGAAACACCACATACCCTTCACACCCAGTATTAATTTGATGGAGTGAATAAACAATTATTTAACAAAATTTAGTTGCTTAAGTTTTAGTCAATGGCTACATTTATGAAATTTTGTTAAAAAGATTTATTTTATTCTGATAAAAAAAAAAAATTAGGTTGGTGCAAAAATAATGTCGTTTTCTCACATGTGAGAAAACGACATTATTTTTGCACCAACCTAATAATAACTCTCAGTCTCCAAAAACCAATCTAATAACCTTTACTCATTATGTCACAGACCCTGAATTTTCTCTATTCACAATGAATGGTTGCACTAACAATGAGGCTTTTTATGTTAAATGTATACTGGTACTAAAGTTCATTCCAGACCCCAAGTGAAACACATATGATCCATTGTTAAAAATGCCGAAAAAATGGTTAGTTCCTTATACCACTTCAAAAAGTACCAGAGACGCCTGACAAAAATTATGTGAGGCCAAAAATGGAATATCGCTGCCATTTCTTGACTGGAACTTCCCTGCCTTGACAGAGTTCAAAAGTATTTATGGGGCTTTGTGAGCAATTACCATATTTGCTGGCCTATTGGATGCGGATTTTTTTCAAAAAAGATGCACCAAAAAATTACCCTGTAATCCAATAAAGCAGCATCATGTATGAGAGGGACTTGAAGACGAGGAAAAAAGTGGGGCTCACCAGGAATCAGTGCACACAGAGTGCTTAACTCTGAAATTAGGACACCTGGAAATGAATAAACATGATATCAATAAAAAATATCCCAGAAAAATTCACCCAGGAAAGAGAAATTTAGAAATTTATGGGATTGCACGATATTTTGCTGTTTGTTTTGTAGAAATTCCAGATTTTACAGAAATATTTGCTTTGACTTGGTATATTGCTGCTTGCTTTGTGTGTGTGTTTGCAATGATATACAGGTATTGGAATTGGTTTTTCTGCATGTATGGCATGGGACTTCAGTTATCAACAAGTACCATATTTCTTTTTTTTTGCCTATTACCATATGTACTAGTGTTCACTGATACCAGTAGATTTCTTTGTAGCCATTATGAATTTACTATATGTGCAGATGTTGCTCCGTGAAAAACAACTAAAACAATTTTCAACAAATGCATCATGAAATTTACTAAAAAAAATCTTTTCCAAAAAATGTTCTGGTGATTAAACCATACCTCACTTTGTTAAAAAAAAAGTACCAGTTGTATAATTTGTGCTAATACCTTTTTAAGTATTTCTTCATGGTTAGTGAGAATGTCGCATAAAGTTAAGGTTATAATTTTGATATTTTTTTGGTTGTGATGCGTGCATATTTTTCCCCCACCTAAATACTACTCCATGGCAAAATCCAAGTGTCCAATGCATGTGTGCATCCAATTGGCCAGAAAATACAGTAATTATTTTCAATGCTACAGCCTCCCCATGAGACACACACAAATGAAATGTTGCAAGCCTCTAGTTACTTCTAAGGTAAATATTCTGACTAGCTCCATTCTTTAATTTTACCAGCCAAGAACCACATGGCTACAGACATAGACTTGATTCACCCTTATCCCCAACATATTCTTCTCATAAGATGGATGTTCTACTTAGAAAGCGTCTTCCCAAGAACTGCTACTTTGTAGAACACTCTCGGATGGATACTTCACAGAATGCTATACTCTTAACCTCTTCAAGTAAAGAGGGTCAATAGTTATTTTCATTCACATAATCATCACATTCCTCATTCAGTAATCTTCTTCCTTGAGGGGCTGTTGGGGACTGTTTTGTGTGAACTACAATAAAACAAATTTATTTTATTTCTTTGTTTTTACTTGTTTTTCTATAATGATGGTACACCTGAAGAAAATCCAAGAAGGAATTGGTCAAAACATTGTATTTGCTAGATAATGAATATAATTTCTTTAACCCCCTTAATCTTGGACGGTCTTCTCAAAGATGAAGAAGAGACTCAAAGCAATGGAAGTATGGTATCTACAGTATGCTAAGGATATCATGGAGCAAGCAGGTGAGCAACAATGAAGTTTTGGAGAGGATGCCAACAAGACGGAAGCTTATACTTAACTTCAGGAAGAGGCAGTTTCTGGGACACATAATGAGAAAGAAGGGCTTAGAGAATTTGATACTCACAAGGCAGATAGCGAGAAAGAGAGACAAGAGAAAGTAATGTGTGACATACTTAGTGGACTTAAGCAAGTGGGTGACGGAATGGGGTTTGAGAGAAGTAGCAAAATGATAAAACACATTGAGAATGACAAGGGATGGGAGAAAAGAGGAGAGCCATGATTGCCTACATCCTGAAGGGACATGACACATAAAAGAAAAAGAAGAATGTTCTCTCAGCAAAAAAAGGTTGCCCTAACGGTCTTCTGTATGTTGAACAATGCATCAGTAATACTATCGACAAAAATTATTCAACGTTTTAGTGAATAGAAAACTACTAGTATGAAAAATAAAAATGCCAAAATAAAATAAAAATAAAATCATTTTTAATCAACAATGCATTGGGATTTTGAAGATATTTTAAACCAATTTTCTTTAGATTTCTTTGAAAGAAAGCAAAACAATATGCTTTGAGAACGATTTTTACATTTTAATTCATTAGCAATGTTAGGACAAAAACAAAAACTAAACCAAAAAGTTTTTTGGAAAATAAAAAAAATTTTGCATCTTAATTTTTTTTTTTTTAATCTATTTTATTTGTAGTTGGGAGGTTAAATTTTAAAATTTGTTTAATTTGAATCTTATTTTATTTTATATTTTTAACAAAAATTAGGCTGTTTAATTTTCATTTACATGAATAGAAAGTTTTTTTTTAATCATTTTCTTTTCAGATGTTATAAATGGTGAAAAAAAAAAATTATAGTTTTGAATAAATACTCTTGTTATTAACACTATCAATATGCAAGAATACTGACAGAAAAATAAATAATGTGACATCCAAGTAATAAAAGATTTGCAGTAGGCATGGTGGAATAATGGTTAGTGGCTTGGGTTGAGGAATCGAAGAGCCAAGTTTGAATTCCAGTCAAGTTTATTACATTCATTTACATGCTTATACCTTTGGGAAAGGTATAAATTCATCTCTTCTCCTCCTAGCTATGTGTAAGATAGGACAGAGTGGAAGAAGCAAAAGCTGAATTCAAATCAGCCCTGGAGAGGACTTGCCCAATAAACACCAGTGCTGCAGCTGCAGTACATGTAGTACCCCACTACAACCATAAGGGGTTACAGGTCTTGTGATCGTGAAAGCTAGAAAGACCAAAGTAAACAAATTTAGCGTGAATAAAAAAGCCAAATTCATTATACACAGAGGTACCTGTAGACTATGGATGGAGAGAAAAAAAAAAAAAAAAAAAAAAAAAGAAACATTTACCATATATACTGGCATATAAGCCAAACTTCATGTATAGTGTGACCTCGGAATTTTGGGGCATGAATTTTAACCATTCCAGAAGCAACTTTACCTGTGTATAGTGCAACTGATCACCAAAAAAAGGCATCATTTTTTTTAATCTCTCCCCCACAAAATTATATATATATATATATATATATATATGTAAAAAAAAACCTCCCTATATGCAAGCTACCCATGGCAACACCAACAGTCCTGATGTGCCTCTAGCGGTCTGCCATGGTAACATATCCGAGAAGAATAGACTGGAGGTCTGACAGAGGGCAATCAGTGGTAAACGCTAGTGGCATGCCATCCAGTGGCACATTGGTGAATTGTGTGTAGGGAGTGCAACACACTATTTTTGTGTATAAAAAAAAAAAAAAAAAAAAAAAAATCATAAAAACTTGTATTATACTGAAGTATATACAGTATTATTACACAAATATTTCTTTTCAACTATCTCCTCACTTGTCGATGCACTTAAGCCAACATTTCTTTGATCAAATTTCAGTTAATATCGTCCAGTTCACACTCCTCCTTAGTCTTTTGAACAGGAGCAGAGGTTAATTCCTTGTTTCTTCTAAAGTTTGCTTCAGTTCTATAATCCTAACACTTTCCTACGCTAATATATGTCCACACAGTAACCCTCTTGAGTGGCTCTTGGGCCTTGTATTCAGTGGACATTAATAATAATAATAATAAAAAAAAAAAACTCAAGCCACAGACTTGATTCATCCTTGTATACACACACAGAATAAATGTTTTCTTTAAATACATTTTTGGATTAATTCCTTTTTGTTAAAATGCATGTTGACTATAAGAGAAAAAGTGAAATTCTGCCCACAGAGAGCATTGCTCGCATCCGAAAAGATTTTATAATCATATACAATATTGGTGCATGTATAATAGAAAATCTAACAGGAATTGAACCTGTATTCCTATAATTATCCATTTCCTTATGTGTTGTCATTGTTTATATAAAGGTATGTTTTGTTTGCAAATATGATCAATTGAGAAAAATTATCAAAGATTGTGTGTTTATAAACAGTAATTTGGAGTTTGCTAACCAGTTAACCAGATGTTTCTCTGTAGCTAAATGGTATAGCACATCAGATACAAATAACAGTTTCCATATAGGAATATAGGTTTGATTCCTGTTGGAGAATGCATATTTTCTACAAAATTTCTCTAACATTCATTCAGGCCAGTAAATTAATACTGTTGAATTAAAAACAGAGGATTTACTTAAATAAATTATATCTATAAAAAACTAAAATATAAACAGAAAAATATATTATATTTTATTACTTCAAATATTATGAGTGGATACTCATATTTGAAATAGATCCCTTGTTTTTATTTTATTTTAAACAATATTATGTCTACCTGCCTGCACACACAAGGTAAGAAAATGTGCACTCCATAAGGGTTGAAACCTGCATCTCAATTTGTAAGAACCACTGTTTGATCCAGCATTTTAGCCTTCTTGGCTACAGAGAGTATCACTGCCCAACGAGATTCTGTTTGCCTTAAAATGCTTCATCCTATATTGCATATTACAAATGTCAGCCCCAGCAGCCATTCCTTCTGCTTGCTTACAGAGGGACAGTCGCTTGGTTTTAAATATACAGAATCTCAAATGTTAGTCTGACTCTTCCCTGCTGATGACAAGAAAAAAATGGGTTAGTATTTACTATTCTGCAATTGCAGAACCAGAAATATTGACAAGTGTATGCACATTTTTATACTACCCTAGATGGATCACTCTGTAATAGAAGGAATAGTTGGTGTTTTTGTTTTTTTTTAATATATATATATATATATATATATATTGAAGATGGTACCAAATTGTCTGAATGACTACAGAATTGAAAAGAGACGAAGAAAGGAAAGGTTTAAAAAAAAAAAAAATTATGCACTGTGAAAAAAAATAGATCTTGAATAGTGTGACTCAAACTGAATAAAACCACCTGTTGTTTGTTTAGGTGAAGATAGGGGGGGGGCAATCTAATAAAACAGCGAAAATATGAACGGAGAGTGGGGGCAACAAATAAACGTGTCGGAAACGGTTTGTTGAAGAAAAGATTCATCCGTTAGAAGGGGGGGGGAATAATAATAATAATAATTAATCCAGAAAAAAAAAAAAAAAAGAAAAAAAAGTGAAAGATGAATTGGAAATAAAATAAATAAAATAGAAAAAAGGAAATAAATTGTATCCAGAAAAGACGTGAACTGGAAAAAAGTTCTAAGAAGAAGGATGATGAAAAAAAAAAAAAAAAAAAAGTTTTACAGGTGGTGCAGGCTACAAGACATAACGTGCAAATCTAAAAAAAAAAAAAAAAAAAAAAAAAAAAAAATGGACAATAGAATCGACTACAGAAAAAAAACAAAACCCACTGAGGAAAGGAAAGGAAATGCTGACAGAGAAACACGGTTTTCCACTAACATAAAACAATTTTTAAATTAAAATTATTTATGAATCGTCATTAGAAATTTGAATCTCAAATAATGATCAATAGAACAAGTTTAATTCGGGTTCAATTTCAATTTTACATTTTTATTAATTTTGTTGTGATGATTTTTTCTCTCTTTTTTTTTTTTTAAACGAAGTATTTTAAGCTGTAAAATTATTATATGAAAAAAAAATAAAAAAAAGGCAAGGAAAGTAACTAATAGGAAAAAAAACAACCTTTTCCCCACATTTTTTTTAGCAATTATTTCCCTTTCTTTTTTTTATGTGAAAGAGATATGAAACTCAAATGACAGTAAAGATGAATGAAACAACCAAATCATTTTTTTTATATAAGCAACACCAACAAATCCACCGACCATTGGGGTTCAAGGGAAAGGGCTTTTGGTAAAAAAAAAAAAAAACATTTTATTTTTTTTTACGCTCTTGATTTAGGTTAAGACTAAGAGTCTAACCGTTCTAACGGAATTTTTTTTCTTTTCTTTATGAATTGTAATTCGACTTCAATAAATTAATTTAATTAAATTAATTTAATGAAAACAGAAACAACGAAACATAAACAAAACAAAATAAATTAACTATTCCAGTTTTTTTCGAAGATAAACGGTTTTTTCTTCTTTCCATATTTGCTTACTATGCACTCAACTAAAAGTAAAAAAAAAAAAAAAAAAAAAAAAAAATGTACCTCGACATTTTCGCTAAAAAAACAGCATGATGAAAATGGCCCCAAACTTAATAAAAAGAAAATTCTATCATCAAAGCTCAAAATCTTTGTTAAAGACAGAGGCAAGGATAAAGAAAGACCAAAGTATTTTTTGTTTGATTATTTTAAATTTTTTAATCCTTTCTAGCACGTTAGAAATTTTGGTTACAAAAATCTGGGTTTTTTGTTTTTTTTTTTAGAGGTGACCCAAAGCATTTTTTTCTTGTAAAATAAAAAAATGATTTAGAAATTGAAAATTCTTGCAAAAATCAAATAATTGAAGGAAAAATGAAACTTTCAGGACATATTCAGACGACATGAATGAAATTATTATTTTATTCTATTTTTTTTTTTAGAAAATATTTGAAAAAAAAAAAAAAAAAAAAAAAAATATTATGTTTACGAATTTACTTTCTTTACTTAAAATTTCGAGAAATTAAAACTTCAGCCACGTTAGTTTAAAAAAAAAAAAAAAAGCATGACTTTAGTTTAGAGAATTTTTATCATCAATTTGTCTTTTTTTTTTGTCAAACAGCAGCAACAAACATTGGACAATATTAGGCACTGCGACCAGAAATAACCATTTTTTTCTTTTTTTTTACATGTCACTAAAAAAAACAGAAAACTCATTTTAGAGACAACATATTCGATTTTTTATTTTATGAAAGTTGTGGCACGGAGGGGGGGGGCAGATTGCAAAGTAAATTCATTATGAATGAATTGATCCTTGGATGAAAGGGGAGACAAAAAAAAAAAAAGAAAAAAAAAAGCTGCTTATTCCATCTTATTTCTTCTTTAAAAATGGATAGAAAAAAAAAACCAACAGTAAAAAAAACACTTCTTAACACTTAAAAAATTACTTGTAAATTACAAGTTGTAATTAAATTCTTCAGTGCGATTTTGAAATTTATTCCGTTGCTGTTCATTACAGGAGTTTCTTTTATTAAAAATACATGTTCGAAGAATCGAAAAAAATGTAAAGTTTAAATACCATTTTCGAGTGTGAACCTTTTAGTTTTCTAAAAGAATATTTTTTCCTTAACAACTGTTGTTAGATTATTTTTTGTATGAATGTACAAAAGGGAAATAATTCTGATTTCTCACCAAACCATTCTAAGTTTCGTTGTAATGTAAAAAAAAAGTAAAAACTATTAAAAGTTCATACGAAATCATTTGTTTTTTGAGATTTTTTTGTTTTTGCACTGCCTAACACATGTAAAAAAAATAAAATAAAATAAATAAAAATAAACTAATAAAATTTTAAATCCTAACAGACTTTTTTTTTTACTTCTGAAAAAGGTAACGTTAACGGTTGCTAAAAGAGGTAATTAACAGTCAAATTTAAGATTCTTAAAAACGTGTTATATTGCAAACAGGAAAACAAAAAAAACTAAAAGATGTATGCTAAAAAAAAAGTTACAGAAAATGTCAGGAATGTCATATGCAGCCACTACCCTCCCAGCAAGCAACAAGAAGACCAACCAAGCCTACCCCCGTGGGCAAAAGCTTTTCAAGTCACGTGGGTCGCTGACCGGCAATTCAGGTCGGATATCGAAAGAGATAGGAGGACGGATATCTATTTCGGAAAAAAAAAAGGGGGGGGGCGAAAGAAACAAAAGATGACAAAACACGCACGCACACACACACAAAGAGTATGGTGAAAAGTTCTTGGCCCAACCAGCAATTCCTTCTCCTACTATATACGACCAAATAACAAAGAGAAAATCTTGGTCAGATTTTGTAAGTGGTACGGACCGAACACTTTTCTTCAGCATCTCGTGTATAGGCGAATCTTATTCCCCCACCCCCGCCATTTCTAAGCTGAAAATATCTCAGGTTTTTGATGATAGTTATAAAAAAAATTATGAAATCGGTGGGTCGTTTTATAACCGCTGGAAATGTAAAGTTTGCAAGGATGTTTTATATTTCCAATAAAATTCTATATATGTAAAGTAAAGTCTAGTGTAAAAATCCATTCAAATTTTTTGTTGACTGATACACAGTCAAAAACAAAACAAAGTTTTCCGAAAAAACTTACTAACTCCCCAGTCCCCACCAAGCACTATTTTTTGTTTTCCGTTTTTTACCCAGTGAAAACAACTCATATTTAAAGTGCATATGTTTCAAAGACCAGAAATATAATTTATGTCAATTATTGAAAACTTTTTTTATGCCGTGTGTGTGCGCGCATCATGAATGAGTTGAAAAAACGTTCCTCCCACGCCAGATTATTCATCGTTATTTTTTGTTTGTTTTTTTTATGAAAGATAATTCGACAGAGTAGAACCCGGGTTGCAATCCACTTAGTGGATAACTGACTCACGTGCTACATTTATTTATACACGCACACACTATATTCGCCGATGACATAAAAAAAAAAAAAAAAAAAAAAAAAAAAAAAAAAAACAAAAGAGCTGAAGTGTAGACACTACACTACAGTTTTAATGTTGCAATGTAGTGTTCTCTTTCTTTGTAAAAGAGGTGGCAAAAAAGAAAAAAAAATCCCCCACCCCTTAAAAAAAAAAACAAACAACATAGTGTTCAAGAAATCTAGAGATTCACTTCTGGATTAAAAATAAGAAAAACAAAAAAGTGATAACCTGTACACACGGGAATGGTGCAAGCATGGTATACGAATTCATTTTTACTAGGTACACGCTTTTTTTGTTTGTTTGTTTGTTTTTTTTCCAGTGCAAATAAGCGACAAAGAAGACTAGTGACCCCCTCCCTCAAAAAAATAGATCATTTTTGTTTGCTAATTGTTTCTCAATTCATCCCATTATCATCTTCCAGCTTCCGAGAATGCACAATGCTTTTTTGTGGGTTTTGCAATGAAAGAAAAAAAAAATGTTTATTCTCTACCAATATCAATATTTTTTTGTCAAATCAAGAAGTGTTTTTCTTTTTTATATGAACTTTTACTCAAATAATAATAGAAGTCAGTGAAAAATGATTTTAAATTTATATAACATCTGCTTATTTAAGTTATAATAATAATTAATTGAAATGAATGTTATTAAATTTAATTATTGTGTATACTTTACTTTATTACACTGGTTTTTATGATGGATAGAGAATCATTACCGGATTTCATATTTGTTTCAGTGTCACTATAGGCGTACTTTCTCAATAAGAAATATAAAATAAATATGAATAATAATATATAATAATTATGAATAACAATAAATAATATTAAATTTATATTAAATAATATAATAAACAATATAAATAAATATATTATTCACAAATTATAGGTAAAAAAAGAATTTTTCTTTACTCTTTGTTAAGAAAATTAATAATGAAAAACTCTGAAATTCAAATTATTTTGTCAAGAATTACAAATAAACGTCAGTATTTAAAATTCTTTAATTATGAACTCTTACTAGTGGCAGTAATTTCATCCTAACTGACCTTATTGGCCAAGTTTCGGCACAAGCAGGTCAGTCAATACACGACAATTGTTATGTCATCATGTACAGGAGGACGTAGGCAGAGAGAGAGAGAGAGAGTGATCAATGTAAAAAAATGAACATAACGGCATTCCGACCGACTCAAGATGGCTAGGGACTTACTGGTTGAAAACATTGATCGGACAAGAAAAAAAACAAACAAACAAAAAAACAAAAAAACAAAAACGAACAGCACCAATTATTAGCCCCCATCCCCAACAAAAAAAAAAAAAAAAAAAAAAAAAAGAAATTAAAAATATCTATTAATGAATTGGATTTTAAGATCTGGTATGTAGGAAAAGTTTGAAGTATAAAAAAAAGAAAAAAAAAAGCATTACCTTTTTATTTTATGATACAAGAAAAACAAGCATTCTTTTTTTTCTCAGCAGTCATAAAGAATATTGAATAAAGAGTTAAAAATGGAGTAAGCAAAAAAAATCATTTTCAAATGGAAAATATGACACTGATGGCATCTAAACAGGGTTTGTTTTTTATTATTTTTAAAAATCTGTTGCAAGAAACAAAGACTATACAAGGCAGAAATGGAGACACATATTCAAAATTTATTTATTACGCATCAAAAAAGAAAAAAAAGTTTAGTAGACAAGATGACTAAGGAGATGTTTCACAAAAAAAGAATACCCTACCAAAGTGTACCTTTGTAGATTAAACAGTCGGAAAAACAATCGTGACAAAGGTGGAATTAGGAAGAATAAATAGAGGACATTGAGAAACTGATATGTTATTGACAAGGAATTGCTAAACATTTTCAGAGACTGTCGAAAGCAGAGATTTTTTTCAAGAGAAGGAGGAAACGCACTTCCAAGTAATTTAAACCTAGACATACCATTTTGAATTATTTTTTAATGAAATGAAAAGATGTTTAAATAAAATACTTCTCATATACAGCAAGATCACATACACACATTTATTTACACTCTGGCTATTATTGTCATAATTAGTCACAATAAGGTTTCATAATTTTACAGTTGCAATGTCTCTAGATGTAACCATAATCAGTAAGAAGCTCTAACAGTTTCATTTCTTGCACTTTTTGCATGTGAAACTCTCTTGCTTCCCAGTCAACTTTGATCCTTAAAAATTTAAATACAATGTACATCATTATCTTCTGTCTTAATTGTTGTTCTTTTATTGTTCTTTCTCTTTAATAGTGTTTTATATATACATATATATATATATATATATATATATATATACAGTGTAACCCGGATATAAGAGAGTTGTCGGGACCGGAGAAGAAGTCTTTTATATCCGGGTTTGGTCTATTTTGTTTACATTAACACAGGCTCTAATTTGGGACCAGAGAAAATCTCTCTTATATCCGGGTTACACTGTATATATATTTCTATAACACTCAGTAAAGCCTTGTGTCTTCATGATTTTATGGCCTTGCTTGGGGTGAAATGATTAAAGAACAAAACAAAAACGTTTGACCTGTTGTGAACTCTGGCCTTTATTTATCAGGGACTAGTCAATCCAGCAGACTTTCATGGTTTTCAAAACTGAACCCGGATCAATCAAGACATCAGTCATTTTCAGAAGCTCAGAAAGATGATTTTGATAAAACAGATAAGGACAGTAGCCTAAGCATAAATGATATAAAAAATGATAACTCGTCATCCCAGAAATTTATATATATATATATATATATATATATAGTGGACTCTCTCCCATCGTATTCGACGTATGAGGGTCAAGCAGCTCAGTTTCTATGAACCGACAGCCCAGACACCAGTAGATATGATTTGATTATAGTGGTGAATGCTTTGTGCAGAACCATCCAAACTTTTTGAAGGGCTGAATACAGAGACCTGGAGCACTACATGCCACAAGGTACCCAAATGACCCTCCGCAAGTTTTGAATTCAGAGTTGTCCATCACCTAGACCAGTTGCCATCCAAGACTATAGAACCCAGTCTTTCCTGCTATTTACCCATAGCTGGGGAGAGAGAAGAAGAGGATTAACATCTTTCCCAAGGCTATTAGCACGTAAGTGAATGTAATGGATTCGACTGAAATTTGAATTTATAAAGGTCAGTGCAAGGGGTATCGTATTGCCCACTAATCTATGATATGCACTCTCCTACATCTCAATTTTCAGAAGGTAGTATTCATATAAAATACAAATTTTATTGTAATCTAATTATGTACAATAATTGATTATGTTCAATAAAGGTGAACAATTCAACTAGAAAAACTGAAAATAAATATAATGTATCTAAATACAAATTAGACATGTCAGAGTAGATCATTTCATCTTAAATAAATCATCAATGTTTTTTGGCAATCTTTAATATCAACTTGAAATTTTTCTTGTTAAAAAGTTGAAAAATTTAACACATTCAACATTATGCATAAAAAAAGAGTGAATTTTATTTAGAGATTTTTTTGAGATTTAACATCAGCAAAAAAAAAAAAAAAAAAAAAAAAAAAAAAAAATGGATTTGGACAAGGAAAAAAAACCAAAAAAAACAGAATTTCAAAATCTACAAAGTTTTTCCATCCATTAATAGTCAGTTGTGCTCAGTTTAATTTGTAATGTATATAAATGTAGATATGAAAAAGCAAATGTTGATAAGAATAGCATGTGTCACAAAGCACTGTCCAAAGAACCCCAATCATGTTGCCACCACCACAGCCAGGAGTAATATGCACCAACTGTGTGCGTATATATATATATATATATATATCTTTTTTTTTTTCTTTCAAAAGATTGCTCTGATAATAATGCCTTCTATTATGTCACTATATAATGATATCAAAAGGCAGATTGTGATAGTGAAATAGCAGAGGAGGTTGAACCCTCCCCACAAATAACCCTATTTTTTTGCCTTGTCACAGAAAGAAGTTTAGTGTCAATCTAGCAAAATATAGTTTGATATGAAAGTTCATATGATGCAGAGGTGCATCACTGAATTCCATGCTGATAAAAGCTTCTACCCATGGATATTCAACACTTGTTGATCATTTGTGGATACCAAATAGTGGATATTAGCACATGTGAGGGGTAATGCATTTCTGTAATGGCAAAAATGAATGTGCCAAGCCATGATCCAGAAATGTGAACTTCTTGTCCATTGCTGGTTAAATGCAAAGCCAATGATGGTCACTATATGGGAAACAATTCTGTTTTGTGACTGAAAACTTGCTCTGCTCATGGCATTATTGGACCCCTGGGATATGTTACAGTTTCAGTGGGAATAGATATGTGGCACTCAACAACCCCATCCCACCAAGTGTGGCACCAGTTAAATGGCTGAGAATCAATAATTGGTTATATCAGCATTTACCAATTAATCTAGGCTTTTTAGCAAAGAATAATCAGTTTTCATACTTGGTAATCCTTACTTGCATTATTTACCTTATTTGGACTTATCCTCATCTTCACTGCCATATTCACAATGTATCAGTCATTGTATGCTCTGGCCTTCCTCGGTGACTGGAGTTTCGAACTGAACCCTTTATTTTGTCCACTGGTGGGTAGATTATTCTAGTTCTATATGCCATGCCTCTTCCGGATGTCTCAAAGGTTCAGTTTGAAATTCCAATCTCCTGAGGAAGCCTGGAGCATACAACAGCTGAAATGTTGTGAATACAACAATGAAGATCAGGATAGCAATCTAAAGAATTTAAATAATGCAACTAATCCCAATACTTCATCTCAGAGATACAGACAGTTATTGATTATCCTTGTTTATTTGTGGCTTAAGGATCAGCAGTTATCTTAAGCATAGAATGAATTTCAGTAACATTCTCAGAGTCTTATATTCAATTTTTAATGGCTTAGTGATATAATAATAATAAAATTACTAATTATGAACTGATTAATTGGAGGGGGGTGCACACACACACACACAATAAAAGTTCACAATACTAGATTAGTATCTTGCAATGCTTTGCTCTTCTGGATCCAGATAAAAATACTTGTATTTTATATATAACAAACCAAAGTATTAGTAAAACCAACACAAAAGCTACCAAGTGACCAAAGAAAAAATTTAAAAAAAATAATTAAAAAAAAATAATCAAAAACAAAATCAAGAGAAAACCTGACAAAAAAAAAAGGAAAGTAAACAGATGGAGGAGTAGAGTTTGGGAATGATAGAAAAAGACAATATTTATTAAGAGCTGTAAAGAACAGGAAATTGTGGAGAGCCATGATCCCCAATGTCCTGAATGATGTGGTGCATAAAAGAAAAAGAAAAGAAAAGAAAAGACTATGGTGAGTGGGCAGTGAGGAAAGTATTTTGCCCAACTAAAGAATTTCCAAAAAGTTCTAAGGTTTGGTCATTTGATCAAGTTTTAAAAGACAAGTTTAACACTCTCATTGTAGACACACAGAGAAAAGGTCTTGTTACATTCAACTAACAAAAGATCAGTAAGTTTAATAATTTTTTTTTTATTGTATTTTTCCAATTTTCAAATCAGGTGTTGCACATCATAGTTAAAATTATGGATAAACAGTCCAAAGTTCACACAAAGTTCTTTTTTTTTTTTTTTTTTTTTTTTTGCATACTTTCAACTGTATTGATAATTATAACAAGAACTGTATCTTGTTAGTATAGCCCACAAGATTTTGTTGGTCATGTCCGATTTTTTTTTTTTTTTTTTTGGTGGAACAGTAGAATTCATAAGAATTCAAATATCAACATACACTATAAGTGATTTGGTAATGACCAAGATAGTCAGAAATATGTGAACCAAAATAGAAAATAAACTTAAGACAGTTTATCCACAATTTTGATTTGGATGTACGTCTTATCTGAAAATAATACAATAAAGAAAATTAAGCTGACAGACATAAGTTGAATTTAACAAAACTTGTTACATACACACAATGGGTGGAGGAGTGATTGTTTGAAT
>OZ010590.1:95672047-95812047 GCA_963932145.1 Acanthosepion lycidas
TCCAGTAACGTAAAAAACTATTATAGAGAAATACAGTCTATCTATTTATAATATATCTATGTTAGGTATATTTACTGACGATGATATTGTAATGTCATCAGGTGCAAGCCTAGTATTATGATGACATTATGATGGAAATGAACAAACACGTTAGCTAGGGCCACGTAGACCTGACCTGTTCCATAAAAATCTCGACTGACTATTTTGCAGCTTAAGACCACCGTACATCACTTTTTATTGCATACATATTTAACAAGCATATCGCGCGATAATAATAATAACACGACTAACAATTTATGCGTGTGTTAGAAAAAGAGAAAAGGGAGAGAGAGATCAAAGTTAAAAGACGAGAAGAGCATTAACCTTGGTTTTTTTTTTTAAATGCCTATTCGTGCGGGTGTGTCTGAAGAAAAGAGTTGTTTTTCACTGCTGAGAAAGTGAAAGAAAAAAAAAATATTTCCAATGATTTTTTTTCATCTTCCTTCATTCTTAAGGATCTCTGCCAATATAAGGAATTTTGTTGTGTTAGCCTTCGTCAGGTCAAGACATGGAATACATCTCTGACTATTTTCTTAGGCTACTTTTTTCTTTTTGAGATCCGCAGTTTTTATATTTTTAAAGACTGATTTTTTAAAAAAATTTATAGCTTTTTTTATTGTTCCTTTTAAGGATTCCTAATTTTTAATAAACATAGAAAATTATAAAGATACTTCATGAAAAAAAACAAAACAAGAAAAACAATGAAAACTGGCATTTCGCACATTTCAAAAACATTTCATTTAAAAAAAATATAGACACATTTTTACAAATAAAATTAATGAACACTAATCACTAGAAACAGAAAGAAAAATATGTAAGACAGAAATTTCCGCAATTTATAATTAATTTTAACTTTACCGGACTCAAAACATTAAGTAACATTTTTTTTAATCAATTATTTAAGGACGTAAATAATTTTATTATGCAAACAAAAAAATTATCATAAAATTTATTTTTATACTTCAATTTTGTTTTGATACTTACTATCAGAAACGACCAAAACAAAAACCAAAAGTTAAAACAATACGCACACACACAAAAAAAAATACGTTTTTGAAATGACACACAAAAAAAAGTTATGTTTTCTTTTCACTTTTCAATCTTCCTCTTGAATTCCTCTAAAAATCCACGTGTGGAAGAAAAGAAAAAAAACAAAACAAAAAACAAATACAACGGGGGAGACGGAATTATCCACTGCAGAGTAGTAAAATCCGGGGCTTGATGGAAATTGCTATGAAGCCCGCAGAACATGTGCGTGTGTGCGCGCGCGCAACTACATCAGATAAAGTGCGAAAGGTTACTTATGTAAATAAGGTATATAAATATTTACTCAATAAGTTAAAAAGGTGTTCTGCTACTAGAAAAGCTATTTCTAGACATATCAGTGTGGGTAACTCTCTCTCTATATATATGTTTCTATTACAAAATGTGGGCAGTGAAAAAGAGGATAGACCGTCCTTTCTATCCCACCTCCCTCTTTGCTTCTGTCGTGACAAGTACGACATCTTTTTTTTTAACCCCGCCTCCACCTAAGTAAACACAGCTTGTTTAGGAGGGGGATACCTTTTTTTTATCGGAAAGGTTCAACAATATTAAGATAATCATTGAGAGATAAATTTCTCTTACCCGTAGACGTTTTCCATTTTAATTTTATTTTTGCATACAAAAAAAAAAAAAAAATAAATAAATAAATAAATCATCAGTTATTTCAATTTGGGTTGGGGGGCTAAAAAATGAACTGGTCCCTCTCATAAGAAATAGAGAAAATCTGGGGTGGGTGGCATAATTTTTGTATATTAGCTTTCTTTAGACCGACCTTAGGCTGCGACACTTGTCAGAATCGAAAAATATTGATTTGTTATCGATTTCGAAGGGGGTCCAGTTTATAATTTCAATACAGTGTCAAATTGATCCCTGACTTTTACAGAGTTATTGGCCTTAGAGTCTAAGTCACTTAGCTGTTATTTACAAATGTCAAGTTTGAAAATGTGCTAACATTTTTAATTTTCTGAATATTTTTTAAAGTAAACCTTTTTTATTTAAATACTTTTTTGTATGATATTTTTTTCAGAAGTAAATTACAAATGCCCAAACATTTGAGGTTAATAATTATTTATCTTGAATGAAGAATAAATACTACATAATTTTATTAATTTATGTAAATTTTTTGTTCTTTATTTTTATTTAATTAACCGTTTTTTGTTTGTTAAAGAGAAATCTTTTTTAACACCATAAAAAAATGAAAAAGTATTTTTGTACCGAAATAGTTAAGTCAGGGATCAATATTATAAACAAAACCCCTCCTTACTCTTTTTAAATCGATAACAAATCAATATTTTTCCGATTCTGACAAGTGTCGCGACCTAAGGAAAATAAGATGCTAAAAATCTACATGAATTATACCCCCACTCCCCAACATAAAAAAAAAAAAATCCTTATTTTTTTATGAGGGGGACCCGTCTATAAATAGTCTCGTTATTTTTTTTTTATTTTGTGGGTGCTCGGGTGCGTAATTACATTTTTTATGCTACATCCTGTGTACGTGTATTTGTGTGACAGGTTATTTCATGAATGTATTTTTATTTATCTACTACAGTACACGATACATACGCAAAGATATATAACTAAATAAAATCAACAAAAAAAATAAATAAATAAAAATAATTTTAAAAGAAATAAACTTTAAGAGTACATATCTGAAGTGTGATGTTGTACTCAGAATGTACTCTATCCGCTTAGTAGTTATATAGTACAATGTGTACACACAGACTTGTGGTAAGTGCCAAATGCGTGCGTGTGTGATGTACACAAGTCAAAGGTATATGTTCAGACTCAGAGTGAGGTATGTACCAATGTACACGCTTATTTAGGATTTAAAATCATAAAATAAAAAATACATCATAATGAATGTCAAGGAAAATGCTATATAGTCGGTCATCAAGGGAAAAAGCAAGCATAAATGCAAATAAAGCCTGTTCTTATTTTACAAACAGAAGAAAAAGAAAAGCTATCTTACGGAAGTAGACGGAAAAAAAGACATTTAATTCGCAATCATTGATTGCCAATCAAAAAATGTACGTTGTAAGATTTTTTTACAAGCAAAGTATAATTTTTTTTGTAATTAAAATAGCAACAAAAATTTTAATTTATTATTTTAAACTTAAGGCCATATTATATATACCTAGTAAATTACCACACAAATAAATTAAAGACAAAGGTAAGTAAGTAATAATAAAAATATAAATGTCTAAAAATATCCACCACTTCTGACATGTACGTCCTTTCAAAGGAATATTTCAATTTCATACGTTTTTCTTTTTATATGGAGATTTTCTTCAAAATGGGAATATTTAAATAAATTTAATAGATAATTATTTCATATTTTAAAAGTAGGAAGTGCATAAAAAAAAAAAAAAAAAAAAAAAACGCGATCAGAGGATAAAAGAACTGTCATTAAATTCTTTATAGACTCATTTAATTTCGCTTTTTCTGTTCTAAGGAATTGCATCGAACACACTCGCAAAATTTACTCCATATGAATGAATGTAGAAAGAAAAAAAAAAAGAGACAGATTTAATAATAATAATAATCCTGGGACATTTTGCGGCATTTTATTTTCAAAAGTAATAATATTATTAATAATAATAATAATCGTCATTATTCCGGATTATACGGAAGAAAATCACGTGACTATGTTTGCTTTTAGTGGAATTAGTTCATGGTATATATAGGCTTCTTTTTTTTGCCCCCTATTTTCTGACCGATTTCTTTTAAGTCAGAAAAAAAAAGTGTTCATTTAATTTTAAGGTAATCAAATTTTTGAACAACAAAAAAAAAAATCCCATTTTAATCAATGCTGTCAAAAGTTTTGACATTTTTTTGAGCGAGGAAAAAAAAAAGGAATTGTTTTATTAGAGATCAAATAATAATGGCTACAACATCGAAAGAAGAAACCTATTTGCTTAGGTCAGGAAGTTAGAAGGAAAGAGATCCAATTGATTACTTAAAGTGAACTTAAGAAGACTCTTTCTTTTCTTTCAATGTTGAAAGACAAGCCTGGAAAAAGTCTTTAAGATTGAATTTTTTAAATTTTTTTTTTAGAATCATATAGTAAACAGAAAACACATGGAAGGTAGAAGGTAAAAAGTGGCGCAAAATAATAAAAATTTAAATAAAAAAAATAAAAAATAAAATCATATAAGTAAAAGACAACCGCAACTATAAGAAAATTAGTTCTAAAAAGACAGTATTACTAAGTTAGACCAGAGTACGTAAAAAAAAAGGAAAGGTGGGTCCATTTTATTATTTTTATATTCTTTCTTTCTTTCTTTCTTTTTTTTTTTTTAGACATGAATACTATTTTTTTTTTTTCGCTTGTGAGTTTTATTTTAAAACTAAATAGAGAACTTTTTTTAAAAAATTTTCTATTTAACATTTTAATAAACCTACCTTATGTATTGTAAAATATATTTTTAAAAATCCGTGTAAAGAAAATGAAAAATTCAAATTAGAATAGGTAGGAGGTTGTTACGTATGGGGGGGGGGTGACAAAAAAAGAAAAACAAACAAAAAAAAAAAAACCCAAAGAATCAATAGTTGTGAAGACGTGTGACGGTGTGAGTGACATTTTTTAAACATCATCACCAAACATCTGCAGAAAAAAAAAGGGGGGGGGATACATTTACAAGACGAAAGAGAAAAAATATACAAATTAAAATTATATAGAAAACAAGACAGTATGAAATAACACACACACACTATACCACCCCCCGCATATAATGTGCGTGTAATTAATTTGGAAAGTAAGGTTGACTTTAAAAAAAAAAAAAAGGTTCGAGATACACGTGTGTGTGTGTGAAGGTGTGTAAACTAAATTTAGTGATCAGATATATTTATTTATTTATGATTTAATAGTGTACATAAAAATAACTTAAAAAGTAATTAGAATTGGTAGTTAGACCGGTCTGTTACCAATAGGTGAGAGAAAGGGCGGAAAAAAAGAAAGTTTGGCACAAGGCCACGTGTTATGGAATTGATAGACCAATTCGTTAACCAATGAGACATGAATATATTTATAGATAAATCGAACTGTGAGATAATGATGGGATGTGTTTAGAATTATGTTTTATTGTTTACGATTTTAGAAGCTTAAAAAAATGCCAAGTATGAAGAAAAAATAGAAATAGATTTATTTTTAATTCGTTCTTGTTTGTAGCAATGACCAATAAAATATTTTAAAAGTAAATAATAAATAAAACTGTTTACTGTAAGTAAGACAATGTATGGCTGAGTTAAATAAAAATATGGACATTTCATATATACTGTACAGTTGTAAGTGTAATGTCGATGACAAAAACGGTTTAGAAATTGATAAACCTATATTTTTTATTTTAGTCAAGTTCGCGTATATACGCAAACTAGACTAAATAAAAGATACGTCTATCAATTTCTAAACCGTTTTTGTCATCTATATATATATATATATATATATATATTAGCAAACTTAGACGTTCCAAAAATTGTAGATATATGAATGAATTATGAGCATCTGGACAGAAAAAAAGCTAGAATTTTTTTTAAAGAATTATTCAGCATGTTGTGAGATAACCATGTGAAACCACTAAGTCTCTTTAGTGCAGCGGTCAGTCTTGTAAAATATTTTAAAAAAAAAAAAAAAAAGAAACAATTGTATTATTTTGAAATAGAAGGTAGGTGTTTCCCCCCACCCCAAAAAATTCGTTTTGTCCTTACTCGACTATAGACTTTCAGACATAGGTAGGTAGGTATATATATATATATACATACACTCTGTAGATACAGTTAAGGTGGTGTATGCAGGAGGGTAATAGTCGTAGTAAATAATAGTAACGAAGTAGGAGACTCCACCACACACACATGTATATATGTGTGTGTGTATGTATGTATATATATAAATATGTGTGTGTGTGTGTGTGTGATTTCATTTATACACAAACATCATAGACGAATGGACAAGTAATATTTAAAATGTAAAAAATAATAGTGCAATATTCGGACATTTGCCCTTTTCAGAAAATATGAAAGAAAAGCCCTTTTTTTTTAAATAATAGAAAAATAAAAATTATTCTAATTTTTTTTAAATATTCAAACAGGCCATTTATTTGTATTTTTTTTTTTTTTTTTTTAGCAGATTCATTTTTTTTTTTTTGTTGTTTGTTTAGTGGTCGGAGACTTACCGTATTCTTTTTATATATATATATATATATATATATATGTGTGTGTGTATATAAAAAAAAAAAAACGAACAAATCACGTGCGTGCAGGATAAGTATTGGTAGTCGAAGAAGAAGTAAAAAAAATCTCAACAAAGAAGCGACTCCACCTTTGCCACTGGAGCCATCTTGGAAACATTAGTCGAAGCGGTGACTAGTCGATCTCAGCAGGCCGAAGCCAGGCGTGACTGCTTGATAATGATAAGAACAAGAATACGTTACATTTCCTCCCCCTCTGTGTTGTTCGCTTAGTCTTTCTTTTTTTTTTCATGCATTTACTTTTTTCTTTTTCTTCCCTCCCCACACCCATGTTTTTATTTTATTTCTTCTCTCTATCTTTATTCATGAAAGCATCTATAGAGAAAGAAGCACGATAGCGGCGGAGAAAAAATAAAGTAAGTCTAAAAAGATCTGAAAAGAAAAAGACGAGGAGAGGGAACGTATATGAGGAGGAGCGATATAAGACGATGAGATTGCGAAGGAGGGAAAGAAAGAGAAGAAAAAAAGCCAGAATGAGAGTAAAGTCTAGAAAAAAAAAAGAGTGATGTTAAAAATAAAAGAGAAAGAAATAGAGATAAAGAAAGAAGAATTAGGATGAATTAAAAAAGAGAGTTAGAATTAAAAAATTGGAGATAGTGAGAGGAGAATAAGACAAGCAATTAAAAGAAAGCCGTACAAACGGGAAGTAAGAAGACAACGAGAGAGAAGAAATTAGATTGAGTGTGAGATAAAAAGAAAAGAAAAAGAAGCTACATAAAACGAGGGAAGACGCGGTTCAAGTACAAGAGGAGTGGGAAGAGCAGAATGAGGAGATGAGTGTGGACAGGCAAACAAGGGAGGGGGAAAGTAGTAGCAGTAGTTTTAGAAAAGGAAGGAGGAAGCAGAAAAAATTGAGAGGGGGGAAGGGGAGACAACAATGTGTATGTGTGACGACTTCCTTACACGTGCTTTTCAATAATAATAAAAAAATATCCTAAAACTTCCACGTTTTTACATTATCGTAAATTTGTTTATTTAAAGGCGTGAAAATAAGCCATAAATAAATAAATGGTGGCTCGCAAATTTCAAATATTTTGTAATCCGATGATTTTATTTAAAAAGTGCAATGTTTTCCATTCACATAAACATTTTATTTTTGCTGTTTGTGTTGTTACTGTTGTATCTTACAAGCTTCCTGTTGATTTTTTGAATAACATCTACATTATTCGTGCTTTTTTAAAAAGAAGAAATAATTAAAGAGAGTGCTGCAGAATTGAGAAGACTTGCTTTCATTTGACTTGCTCCCTAGGAAGAAAGATAATCTCTATATATGCCTTCAAGAAAGTAGGTGATCATGGCTCCCCACAAGTTCCTCTCTTTTGATTGGCGTTTACATTTTACCGCGTCATTAGGCAATCATGACTCCCCACTTATTTTTTTTATATTGTTTGATTTATCAATTCCGAGAAAAGATAATGAAGTGGTTTCTTGCTGCCTCCTCCACTGTTCGGAATTCAGATTTTTTCTTTTCCTTAGACCTTTTGCCACCCAAGGCTACAGAGGTCAGTCTAACCTGCTATATAATTCACAGTTAGTAGGGAGAAGATGTATCCTTGTATATTCCAAGGGCATATGTGCAAAAGTGAATTGATTGGTGGTGTCAATATCTACATGATTTGTTTTAGTGAATTTAGATGGGCTATATAGTAAATATCCCATTCCGTACCAGAGATTGACTCGTTCGTTGCTAGTATCGAATTTAGAATGTTGTGTGTTGGTGTGTATTCTAGTGCGTGTTCACATACGATGAAGAAGCATTCTTATATATATATATATATATATATATATATATATATATATATATATATATATATATATATATATATATAAACCGTAATGAAACAAAGTTCTTAACTTAATGTATCTTGGGTATGTCCGTTTTATTTTGGGCCCAGAAGTTAGGGTAAGTATAAGTATCGTATTAATGGTCGAGCGCAAGTCAGCCTTGCGCAGAGTTAGAACAACCAAACAAATGTTTGTACTTACTTTATCGTTGGAAAGTGGGAAAAGATGTCAGTCGTTAGCGGACCGGGGAAACTAACGTTACCTAGCGGGAACATAATTACCACGTTGTACTATATCTTGGAGCAAGAGTGTGAAGTGGAAAAATATGTCTTCTATAGACTTCAAATGCGTCACCTAACGGCGTTTGACGAACACCAAGTGGGATTGTATTTACATTATGCGCACTATTGTCCTCATCTTTGTCGCCATATTTATCACAACGTTTCGGCCGTTGTACGCTCCGGCCTTCTTCAGGTGGTTGGAATTTTGAACTGAACCCTTTAAGGCAGTGGAGAACTTTCAGAGGGAAAAATTAGCAGGAGATAACTGATAACTGACATCCATCAAACATGACACGTGGAACTAGAACAGTCTATCCCAGTGAGCGAAATAAAGGGTTCAGTTCGAAATTCCAACCACCTGAAGAAGGCCGGAGCATACAACCGCCGAAATGTTGTGATAAATATGGCGACAAAGATGAGGACAATAGCACGCATAATATAAATACTGTACATAATACCTCATCTCAGAAATATAGACAGATACTGAAAGGCCGAAACGTTGTGATAAACATGGCGACAAAAATGAGGACAATGGTCCGAATAATGTAAATAGTGTACATAATACCTCATCTCAGAAATATAGACACACCAAGTGGGATAATCATATTTCTCGTTCCTTTATGATTACTATCATGGGACGATGTATTTCTTTTCTTGTTTTTTCAATCATTATTATTATTTTATTTATCGATTTTATTTAATTTTCCCACACCTGACCGTAGCCGGTTGGCCATGTCCCTTACGGTCTGACGCACTGTGCATCTCTGTCTATGGGCGGGAGTAATGAGGGAGCATCAAGTGCGATTTAGGATTCACATTTAGATACTTGAGAACAGTCTCAACTGAGAACCATCTGGGCGGACCGGAAAACCAGACCTGAAAGTATTTCTAACTAGACACACCTGCAATGTTATGCGTTGTTTTTATTAAAAATCTATCACCATATCGTGCACATTTGGCAGTTCCTAGTATATCCGTATCCAACCGGGTGTCATGATGGGTATATTGGGTTTCGTATATTTGTACCCAATACTCCAGCATGACATTGTTACTGTACTGCTCTCTCTCTCTCTCGCTCGCTCTCAATAATAATAATAATGATCCATCAACACCATAGAAAAGTAGCGATATGATAAAATACGTCCAGACTAAATTTCTAAGATGAGGATGTATCATTATTGAAACTAATGTCCTCACCTTTGTTGTTGTCATGTTTCAGTCATTGTGCCCTCTGCACTTCTTCAGGATTTTGTTGACCCGATAATCTTTGTAGAATTTCGAACTGGACCATTTATTTAATCCACGGAAAGTAGATTGTTATTTTCCCACTGTCCACGTCTAAGGAAATCTAGTCTAGTTCTTATTTAGTACTACTCAGTCAGACAGGCGAATTAAAGCGGTTGGTTCGTGAATTTGGTAACCTAGTAATTGTGAGTTCAATCTCTGACCCGGGTAGTATTGATTTAGACTAAGTGGAAACAGTCTGAACAATAACTGATCAGAATAAGACGAGGTATCACTAGATATGGTCAGCGGAATGAGAACAATATCCACAACAAGCAATTAAAAAAAAGGGTTCGAAATTCCATGAAGGTTAGGCTAATCGCGATGCGCCAGTTGAAGGCCAGAAAAAAAGCAACAATAAAAAAATTGTCATAATAACAACGACAAGAGTATATTAGTCCCAATATACATAATGTAAATAAAAATATACCTACGTTTTTCATTGGCCACTGCAGACAACCTTTCTCGCCAGAATCCATCTTGCACATTTATAAGTTAACCATTCGTCCGTGCATTGAATACTGCAACCATATCTGGTCATCCAACTATATACCATATTTTCCGTCTTGGAAGATGCATCTTAATCTTAGAAAGAGATTTTTAAGAAGAAAAAATGTCATTCTCAAACAAAAAACACATTTACCCTGCTTCACTCACATACTGGTGCCGCGTATTTTTTTAAATTAATTACTCGTTCGATTTTGTTTGTATAGCAATGACATACTAGTCAAAAGCAGAAAGGCCCCCGCCGCTGCTAGTAAACAGAGCATGTTTAAGCTTGTGGCTCGGCTCCAGGAAGGTTTATAGTCTTGGAAATACTTGTAACAGCTAAGTATTGAGGTTATATCATATGGAAGGCTGAATTAGATAGATAGCTAACATTATAGTGTAATGACTCAAGATACAAATACACGTCCCTATTATTCAACTCAAATTTGGTGACCAAGCTTACTTACAAGCGAATTTTGGAACCAAAATTTTGGTTCCAAAATTCGCTTGAAGATGAAATAGAACTAATACTTTTAATTTAATTATATAATTAAATTTGAAGTTTTTAGCTTCGGTATTTGAAACATGTTAATTCATGTGTAGCAAAAGAACCATATTTTTAAATCAGTTAATTTATGATTATATATATATATCTATATATATATATATATATATATATATATATATATACAGTGTATATATATATATATATGTATGTATATATATATATATATATATATATATATATATATATATATATATATATATATATACAGTATTATGGGTATGAATTTGTGACTCTGGTTTTTTCGATTTTGCGATCATCCGACAAAAGTCTGTCTGATGATCGCATAAGTTTGTCTGATGATCGCAAAAGCGTGAAACCCAAGTTTACAAACTCATATCCATACAACTGGATATGTTAGCTCTATCACTGATATTGATCACTTTCCTGCAAGTACTGCGCATATAAAATAACTAACACACACACACACACACACACACACACACACACACACACACACACACACACACACTCATATATATATATATATATATATATATATATATATCATTGAATAATATAGACTATCAATAATAATTGAAGGAGATCGAAAGTACTTGGGTAGGAAAAAGTACGGTGCCTTCCTTGATGAATTTTATTCTAATATCAAGAAATTTATTACAGAAAAGGAAAATATAAAAATAAATAGACATAATATATGTATATCATTAATTTAAACATGTTTGAATGAAGATATGCTGCCTATATATATATATATATATATATATATATATATATATATATATATATATATATATATGTATGTATGTATGTATATGCCGGTGTAACAGCAAAATTGTCCTCCCTGTAAAATGTTTAATATCTAAAAATCCACTCGACAAATTGAATTTTTTTTTCAAAGTTTTTCAGGTAAGACGTTTAGGCATTTTGACAACATTTTTATAAGAATCACTGAAAAACCCTTTGAACTATTCAGCTAAAAATATAACCTGTTAAAATCGTTTTGTGCATGACCAACTATATCTTCCCAACTGAGCAACGGTGAGAGGAAAAAGATCACTTCCGCTTTCAGTAATGGTAACAACGATCATACTCTGGCTTCCATCTTCAAACTTAAATATTTGCTCATAGCTGTGATCCCTAAGAGATGCTACCATCCCGAGTCAGGTTGGACCTGGGAATACCAGTAACTAAAAGGTGGTTCTGCGCTCCTTAAAACCTCCTGATTAGAGGCCTTGCTGCCCGGATGTAGTTTATCATCATACCCAGGACGCCGCATTGAGAGCTGGGGATCTTCCCCTATGCATAGGTAGAGTCGGCGTATTCTGGACTCTCGGTCGACAGGACAGTCCGTGTTCTTGCTCTTCGGCCAATTTTGATCTTCAAACATTTAAATGCAATTATCTTCTGTCCTCTTGATTTCTATTCTTTTATTGTTCTTGTTCCTTAATAATGTTTTTTCTTCTTTTTCTGATTCTTTCACACTCAGTAACCTCTTATGTCTGTGTAACTTTATTGCATTGCTTGGGGTGAAATGATTTAAAAAATAGCAGTCTACATAAAATGTTACTCTTTTTCTTATTTGAATTTTTTTTGTTCTTAATGATCGAATAAGCTCCTTATGAGTTAAAAAATGTAAAATAACTGGAAATTTCCCTATTACATCGTTAAATTGCAAAAACGATCATAAGTTTGAATGCAGGTCATTATTTAAAGAAGTAAGAGGGTACAAATGAAAAGTTTAAAAATTGACATGTTTTTTAAATTTCACTGAAGCAGTTGTTAAACGCATGAGAGCATTGTCGCATCCTCTACCTTCCCTTTCCTTCAACTATTAAGTATATTTTTGTCCTTAACGCTAAACAGTTTCCCGAGATTTACTTGCTCCCCACCCCACTGAGTCAGCTAGTGACACAAGGTTGATTTTTAACGTAGGGACCCGAGTGTTTCCACTCAAGCCGCTGGTCTAAGCTGGTCTTAGAATGTCTATGCTGGTCTTAGTTGGTCATAACCACTGCTACGTAACAGATGTCACGCAACTGTTGGGGGAGAGCAAAGGAAAAGAGAAGGCCTCCGGATACTATATCTGTAGCATCCATCCCGACGGGAAAACCGCACTTCTCCTCCTCTACCAATCTTCTCGGAAGAATCCTGAAGGAGAGTTCTACACCAAACAGTATCCCTGATATATCTTTTTCTACTGTCTTTTCTTGCAATCAAAAAGGAATGTTCCATTAAATGGTTACCGGAAAGTATAGCCGTAACTGTACAGTTCGTTATGGCATCGAGACACCCAAGCGGAAACTGAATGGTCCGGGTACCAGTAACAATACAGTCGTCCCAATATTTGAGACCTGTTGACGAGTTAGCTTTCTTAGGAGTTGATGTAAGGTTCGGATCACTGTAGAATCAGGCAGATAACGTCGGCCAAGAAAGACGATTACCGCTAACACCCTTAATGAAGAAACAATCCAGAATTGGAAAAAGAAAATGAAAAATTGAAGTGGATCCTAGAGGTCATGGTTGGAGAACACAGAAGCTGACTGCTTTAAGCACAGAGATAGGATGGCTCCTATGTGCAGATTAAAGAAACCCATTGCGGAGAAGAGAAGATGATAAAGGCTGCGCAAAAATCAGAAGACAGCTCTTCATGAGTTTAAACATGTCTTGTTTTCTTTATGATTACTTAGAACCGGTTTATTTGGTGTTTTAGGCATACACATATATATATACTTATATATACATAGGAATTATAGGAATTGTCTAAATGTTTTATATTTCCCAGCGCTTTCGGCTATACCATTAGCCATTATCAAGGATGATTCAATTTTTCAGCTTAATTGAGTGTGTGCATTATGTGTATGTTTTACTGTGTTGTAGAGATATTTTTATTTACCGAATACGGTTAGCACATTGTGGCCTTGTTCGTAGTTAATATTGTTAACTCTTAACAATACTGCCGAAAGCAATCGGAACTATAAAACATTTGGACAGTTTTTACACACTCTTTGTCTAGAAAAGAAAGCTCTTGTTAGAACACAAGAAAAATTAAATAAAAAGCTTAACCGTAGTACCTTGTCTGTCGTTTTTAATGGAACATGTATAAACGAAGGATTGCTGTCTAAATATACAACTATCAAATATGTATATGTATATATATATGTATATATATTTATATGCATATATATATGTTTATATGTGTATATATATATGTGTATATGTATATATGTATATATGTATATGTATATATATATATGTATATGTATTAGGTTGGTGCAAAAATAATGACGTAATAATGTCGTTGTTTGACGTTACGTCAAAAAACGACATTATTAGGTCATTATTTTTGCACCAACCTAATATATATATGTATATGTATATATCCTTTGTGCATAATGAGAAATTATATATTACTAATTTTATAAAAAATAAAAATTTACTGAATCAGAGAAATGAAATAGCTATTTTATGCCGTCATTGTCAAAAATTTTCCTTAAATAATATTTAAAAATTTAAAAATAAAAATAAATTTAAAAAGGTGCGATCAGGTAAAATACATACTTATTTATTTAACATGGAAAAATAATTTTATATACTGTAAGTAATTCTATTACATTTACTTGTTTTTTCTTTATGAAAAAAAAGTCTATTAAAATAACAGTGAAAATATTTTAAAGTTGTATTTAAAATTGTAGTTAAAACGAATTCTAACCTAAACATCTTTTAAAATTGTAGTTAAATAAAATGTATTCTAACCTAAACACCTCTCAAAAAGTACTACTGGCACTTAAAAGAATCCAATAAAACACCTACAGTAAAATAAAATTAATATGAAATGCCAGAAGATGTAAGCTTTTGAATGACCCATGTCCTTTGTGCTTACATGAGAAACAATATATTACTAGGTTTATATATAAAAAATAAAAGTTTACTAAATCAGTGAACTTAAGTAACTATTTTTGCCGTAATTTTCATAATTTTTACATTTAAAAAAAAAAAATTGTAACCTAATATACATACTTATACTTGATGTAAAAATAATTCTACATACTATAAGGGATTCTAATACATGTAATTGTTCTTAAAAAATATAGTATATTAAAAATTAAAAATCAAAATATTTCAAATCGTAGTTAAATAAAACGTATTCTAACCTAAACACCCCCAAAAATCTTTAAATATAAAAATAGAAAAAATGACGTAAGAATTTTTGCCGTTAACAATAAATTTTTAAAAAATCCAGACGACATGCATTCAACGGATGTCAGATTTCATTGAAAAATACATCCTTACCCCCTACCAAAAACGTAACTAATAACGGATACATCAAATTACAGACATAACGAACACCCAGACACCCCCTTGTCTAGTTGAAGTAGATTTATCTGTAACCTTGGAAACGTGAATTATGATTTTAGCTGTGTCTTTAAAACCCAGTAATTTTAAAAAGTTACTCCAAAATTCGCTTGAGGATGAAATGGAACTAATGTCTTTAATTTAATTACAAAATTAAATTCGTAGCTTTTAGTTTCCTTTTTTGAAACATGATTAGAACTGTGTAGCGAAAAAAACATATTTTAAATAAATCAATTTATAATATATATGTGTGTATATATATATATATTTATTAAAGACATTTTTTATGTTTAACGTTCTTATTATAGATACAAGTATTTAAGTAAATGCTCTGTTTATAATAAACAGTATTAAATAACATTTACCAGCCTGAATGTCCGAGAAATTTTCATAGAAAATATTCGTCCTTTGACAGGATTCGAGCCTGCATCCTATACGGAACCGTCATTTACGCTGACGTGCCTTGACCGCTCGGCCACAAAGGATCGTTCGGTCGGCAAGGTTTATAAGCAGTAAATTCAACCTTGCCAACCGAACGATCCTTTGTGGCCGAGCGGTCAAGACAAGGTTTATAAGCAGTAAATTCAACCTAGACAGATGCATTAGGCGAGAAGTTAAGAGAGATTCAAGCCTAACATCAAATCAGATAAAAGTGAATACAGATGCCGAATGCAGCTCTCGAACAATTCGACGGCATTTAAGGGTTTAAGAAAATGAAACGGCTGCAGAGGCCCTCACCGTCTTCTTCACCATAAAACGTTTACAATTTGCTTCCGATTATTAAACTTGGGATGTGGATAGATAGAAGAAAATGTTGTTTTCGGACGAGAAAAAATTCAATCTTGATGGCCCTGACTGTTTTCAGCGTTACTGGCATACAAAAGATGTCTTAAAAGAAATTTTTTCAACACGATATAGTGGAGGTGGATCAATTATGGTTTGGGGTTCATTTTCGACAATGGAACTCTTGATTTATATGAGGTAAAAGTTCGTCAAACAGCTGCTACTTACATTGACATGTGAAGAAAGGCATCACTAATTACTGAAGGCCCTCATCTATGTGGAGAAAACTGGATTTTCCAGCAGGACAATGCTGCAATCCACAACGCTCTTCAGATCGAAATGCAATCGAGAATGTTTGGGGATGGATAATAAAGGAGGTTTATAAACATGGTTCGCAATTTGAAACTGTGGATGCTCTTCGTGCTGCACTTTATGCATCCTGGGCAAGCATCCCAAACAGTCTCATGCAGAAGTTAATAATGAGTATGTCAAAGCGAATTTTCGAAGTAATCCGCAAAAATGGAGGATATACTGATAAGTATATTGTCGTTGTGACTTATTTGTTCTGTATTTGCTATTTTTATTTACATGGTCTTATCTCTATGACCAACCAAAAAATCCTTTTTTCAATGTTTGTTTAAGTGAATCAATTAAAAGCTTAAAATGTTTACTTGTTGATAAACTACATTTTCTAATTAAATGCAAATGTTTCGCAAATATATTTTGATCAAAGTAACAGTATTTTATATATATTTTTTTAACCCTTTTGTATCTAGTCTTAAGATTTTGACAAGGGGTGTATAGCCTGACGTGCTATACCTGTTAAGCTACAGAGGAAGCGTTTGGTGATCGTTCAAGAGAAAACATGGGAAATTTGTAGTTTAAAAGCAGTAATTTGAATTTGCTAAGCAGATGTTAGATTAAATTATATATATATATATATATATATATATATATATATATATATATATATATATATGAATGTAAAAGACAATAGGAAAACTGTAATAGAAGCCGACGCGTTTCGTCCAATGTGGACTTTTTCAAGGCAAAAACGAAATTAATTTATTAAACAAAGTAACTAATAATAACAAAACAAAATGTCCTTAGCAACTGGAAGAATTTAGAGAACGCTATTTTCATACTGTTAACTGAAAATTACGTCAATTACTGTCACGTGTGGAGATATTGTTTTTATTGTTGTTTTGACGGATTCAACTATTTTCTTTTGATTTCTTGATACTGTTGTGTATGCTTGCTTGGGAGAGTAGTAATTCTGTTAAGAAAGGTGAAATAGGGAAAAAGCCTGGGCATAGATTAATATTTGGATAATATTCAATGGCGGCACTCTCGAGGATGTTCCTTCTGAGTGAGATATTTTCTTTTTTATGAGTGTAATTGTGGTTGAATTTCTTTCTTTCTATGACTAGTGCATTAGCTAAGTTGTTTTTTGTGAGTTCTCTTTTGTGCTCATATTAATATTAATCTACTTGTCAACACCCGTTGTGCCAGCGCGCCGTAGAGTAATGGCCCATTCTTAACACATGAGCGGAATCTGGGGAAGGTTTACCTTCAACAAAAGACCTTAGAAAAAGAAGAAGACGAAAATAACGTTCGTAATAATAACAGACGCGCGCGCGCGCACACACACGCACACACACACACACACACACACACACACACACACACACATAGGGTGTATCAAAAATACTTTTATAAACTTTGTTGGCGGGTTCCTCATACCAAAACAGGGACAAAAGTCCTCATAAACATATTGAGTAATAGAAAATGCGAAGACTTTAGAAACAACCGTAAACCCAAACCTAAACAATAAACAAGGGATAAACCTCTACTCCTGTCCAATAAATGAGAAAGAAGTGTGAGAAGGGCAATACTTTACTCCTAATAATTAACAATGGTTGCTTCAGTGTAGGTTTGGTTTGGTTTGTTTTGTTTTACGGTATATCAACCTCAATGGGTTATTTAATGCCGTCAAGATTTTTATTGCTGCAAATATTTTTTTTCCTTCAAAAATGTATAGTTTGGTTTGGTTTGTTTTGTTTTACGGCATATCAATTTCAATGGGTTATTTAATACCGACAGTTTCTTTTTACCGGTAATATTTTGTTTTGTCAAAAATCTAATTCTGGTAATATTTTTTTCTTCAAAAAAAGTATTGCTGGTAATATTTTCAAAAAATGTATAACTGGTAATAATTTTTCACAAAGTATTTCTGGCATTAATACCTATTTTTACAATTTCATAATGTTTTTAGCCAATTTTCGGGGTTAACTATTTGTCCATAGCTGGGACCCTAACAAGTGCTACTATCACAGGTCAGGGTGGAGCTGGGAACACCAGCAATTAAGAGGTGGTTCCACGCTCCTCAAAACCTCCTGATCAGAGACCTTGCTGTTGCCATAGTTTATCGTCTTACCCAGGACGCGGATGTAGTTTATCATCATACCCAGGACGTCTTCAGTGTAAGTAATGGAAGAGTAATTTTAGACATAGCAAGCACCTTCTTCAGTATCACATCTGCCGTCTCAGGATATGAATATCCTGTCATTGATAAAGAAACACTTCTCAGTTAAGTGATTACTACACGCGTTAAACGTTGAAGATAGACTAGCCACAAATGTACACGAATAAGAAATGTAACCTAGTCTACCTGGCAACAGAACGCCATCGACTGTAAACTGTCTTTAAAATTAATAACTTAAAAACGAAGGATTTGTGGACATATGTTTATATGAACTTTTGTACTTGTGTTAGTGTGAGGAACCCGCCCCCAAAGTTTGTAAAAGTATTTTTGATACACGGTATATATATATATATATATATATATATACATATATATATATATATATATATATAATAGTTTTTAAACATATTTATTGGTAAAAGTGCTCAGTATTACGAATAGAGAGCATATCAGAAGAAGAAGAAGAAGAAGAAGAAGAAACAACGACAATAAAAACAAAAACACCTGGTTGTTTCTGAAATCAAAAGAAGAGATAAAAGGTTAACTTTTTTCATCCGTTGCTGAAGCTGAAGATTGTGTGCGCCATTGAATCAAAAGTAGACGAGACATTTTGTTTATTCTTCGCTGACGAAACGAAAAAGTAGACTGAAGGTTTTGAATGTTGAGCCCTAAACGGTAAATATGTTGCGGAAATTTATTTTGAGAAAAAATAAATGGATTTCATTTTGATAGCAGTTTTATTATTCTATCTGACCCAAAATTTGTTTTCTATCAGCAAAACAACGTACACATAAAATGGCCGGCGACTCATTTCCGGGGCACACCCGCCTGCTAGGGTGCCTAGACTATCCCTGTTGTTTTTCTGTGGTTTCCACTGCAGCTAGGCTGACGGCACCTTAATTACAGTTTCTGGATGAGAGAGAGAGAGAGAGAGAGAGAGAGAGAGAGAGAGAGAGAGAGAGAGAGAGAGAGAGAAAGAGAGAGAGAGAGAGAGAGAACAGTTTGGCATTATCATCATTTGGAAAAAGCCAGGACGCTCAAATCCTCGGTCACGATGACTTGTACTAGCGGAATCATCGACTGATTCCAGACAGTTAGGTGTGCCCAATTTCAATCTCGAACGGTGTCGCACACAGCGCCTCCTCCCTGCTCCTTGGCCATAAAAACTACCATGGTGAGATACGAACCTGGGTATCAGTATCGAAAAACGAACCACTCGACCACAGGCCTATATATATATGTATATATATATTTAGCTTCCATTTTTTAAACATGGATAGAACTGTGTAGCTAAAAAAAACATATTTTAAATAAACAATATATATATATATATATATATATATATATATATATATATATATATATATAGCTTCCATTTTTGAAACATGGTTAGAACTGTGTAGCGAAAAAAAACATATTTTAAATAAACAATTTATATAATATATATATATATATATATATATATATATATATATATATATATATAGGGTGGTTGAAAAATAACTCTCTATTTTATGTATGATGGACTCTCCCGTTTAAGTATAATTTTTACAAGATGGGAGAGTCCATCATACATAAAATAAGAAATTACTTTTCAATCATCCTGTATGTATATGATGATGTACTGTCCCGTCGATTTTGACAACTTCATTCAGTTTTTATGTCTGTGTCATATGTGACACTCCAGTTCCGCTAGTGACCTGCATACAAGTCCACACATTGTGCCACAGCAAGGATCTCGGGACATAGCCACAGGAATATTTGCTGATGCTTTTCGCCGATGTCCTTCGTCTCTTAGCCGGTCAATACGACTGACTTCGAAATTTCTGATACCACTCTGGAACAACTATCTCTAGTTATTTCTACCCAGGGCAACTCGCTCGAAGTTAGTTTGAGGCACATTGGCAGCTGAGAGGTTACTCTTTAGCTTGTCTTTATACCTGAGCCACAGCCGTTCAATATATATATATATATATATATATATATATATATATATATATATATATATATATATATATATATATATTAATAAAAGCGCAATCGACATCTCTCGACCGATTTCAAAGTTTTGCGGAACACCGATCAGATCGTTAGATAAATCTATTGAATGATTAAAAGATTTAATATTAAAACTCTATATAACAAATACCAAACATAAATTTCAGTTAAATTTAAAATTAATGTAAGGTGGTTCTACCCATAACAATCGGATGGTAAGCTTGGATGTTGAACCCTGTTCCCCATCGTCGCTACAAATGACGATCTATCAGTGACTCTAAACAAATTGGAATCGGACACCCTCCTTTGATGAACAGACTAGAATCCCGACAGATAACCTGATGGGAATATTGCCATTGTATACAGATAGCCTTCTTCCAATTAGAGTCTGAAACATACCAGCAGGAGGAAGGATTGGATATTGATTCACGATTATCATCAGTGTAATAGCTTTAGGAATGGCAGCACTAAAGTATGGATGGGATACATTGTCGTATCCTGTCGGGACTCCCACATTTTTTAAAAACAACCGGTAGAAAAAGCTTAACCAGCGATCATTGTAAAACTGATTCAGGATATAAAAAGGCCTCAAACACCGAAAAAAAGGATCAAAGTATAGTATCTGTTCCATCAGCAGCAGTTCCAGCTATTCAACAGCCTCCGCGAATATCGAGAACAGTTGAAGGCAATCCTGAAAAAGCAAGGAACATGCAATGCGTAATTTCATTTTCGCCGGACTCAGTCGCTAACTTAGTGAATTTAATTACGTCCCAGAAGAAAAGATTACATTCCTATCGTACTTCAGAAGGTACGAGGCCATTTTCAGAGAAGAATGTCAACGATGGTTCGATGAATAGAAAATACGTCTTCTGTTACGAAAATTTTCCCACGCTGAACATAAATATCTGAATTTAATTTTACCAAATACCCCATAAAAAGTTTCATTTAAAAAAACAGTGTCGATATTATCAAAAATCTTTGAAAAGAATTTGCTATTTTATACACATTGAACATTACTAAGGACGAAAATAAAGAATTTGTCACATATACTGGTAAAGTCAACCATGAGTATGAGAAATTTAAACTAGACGAACTATCCCCAGAGAGATTTAAATGTTTAATCTTCGTTAAAAGTCTAACATCAAGTAAGGATGCGGAAATACACTCTCGAATCCTTACAAAACTTGAATAGGATTCAAAGTTAACGATATAAATTGTTGCGGAAGAGTGGCAAAAATTGTCATTTTAAGGCACAATGCCTCTAAAATCGAACAAAATGGCACGTCAGATGTACAACTAGATCGAAAAAAGACTGTAGTACCAAAAAGAAAAAATCCGAAATAAAAATACTGCCAAACTTAACGCCAGGTATGGCTGTGGTATTCTATATTTCGGAAAGGACTGTTCATTGGAAACATAAAAATGATTTAATTGTGGAAAAACAGGTCATAGATGAAGCTACTTCAAGTCGAAAAGAAATGCACAAATTAACTTGCTGAATGTAGTGCTACCAGCTAAAAAACTGGGAAATTCAAATAATAGAAAATTCGTGACAGTAAAAATGAATAACGCTACGGTGAGATTTCAAATGGACACTGGTAGCGATATTACACATATAGATGAACAAATTTGGAACAGAATTGGCAAGCGTAACTTAAAAAACAACAAAGTTGCAAGAGGAATATTGGACAAGAAATTAATTTTTCTTGGTAAAATTACGTGTAACATCACTCTGGTGGGTAAAACTAAAAAAGCAGATGTTTACATATTAAACAACTCCGACTTGAATTTTCTAGGCATCGATTGGCTAGAATTATTTGAACTATGGAATTGGCTGATTAATTAATTCTGTGGAAAAATGAATTGTTCTTCAGAAAAAAAAAAAGATTGCAGCTAACGAAACATTGAGTAAACTAAAAAATAAATTCGCAAATATTTTCTCAGAGGAGTTGGGAAAATGTTCAAATTCAAAGGCATTTTTCAAATTAAAAGAAAATGTGATACCAGTTTTTAAGCCTAAAAGAAAAATACCTTTGCTGTGTTGGAGTTTATTAACACCGAACTTGATAGGTTGGAAAACGGCGTAGTTATTAAAAAGAAAACAAAGCAGAATGGGCCACGCCAGCGGTTTATATTAGAAAGAAAAAAAGATTCGTTTATGTGCAGATTTTTCGACTGGGTTGAATGATTGTCTCCCGTAACATGCATATCCTCTATCGATTCCAGAGGATATATTTGCCAAACTAAATGATGAAAAAATTGACCTGTCTGAGGCATATCTTCAAATCGAAGTCGATGGCTAGCTAATCCTTGTAGCAGACGTTTGCTTACACACACTTGTTTTTCTTCAACACCTAGAGTACCAACCTGTGGGTCATACAGCATCAGTGCCGAGCGGATCTTAGTTACAGTTTCCGAGAAAGAACGACTAGATCTTTGCATAATCAAGGTCAGTATGCTGAAACCTTAGATTCGAACGGTTATGTTTACTCGATTTCATTCACAAGGCTTGGGTCAACCCGCCTGGTGGTTTTCGGGCATTTTCCCAATGGTGTAGATCGATTTCCCAATATTATCACCTTGTCAAATCGACCATGCTGAGATGCGAACCCAGGTTTCACTTCTTTCTTTTGGTGAGATGCAAAAGGCTACTGGAAGTGAAAGAGAACGGCAAGGATTTAGAAAGAATCAGAAATACAAATCTAAACAGGAAACAAGGGATAAATAAATAGTAAATAAAATTTCAGAGTTTAGTGAGCCACGTTAGAAATAAAGTAGAATTTATAAGGAACACAAAATCTAAATCCAACAGGAAAAAAGTTATTAGTAGACTTTAGAAAGAACCGAAAAGCCCATCATAATGAGGAAATAAGGCGATAGGTAGATCTTAGTAGGAACCGAAAATCCAATGCTAATCAAGAAACAAGACTATTGGTAGATTTTAGTAGGAACCGAAAATCCAATGCTAATCAAGAAACAAGACTATAGGTAGATTTTAGTAGGAACCGAAAATCCAATGCTAATCAAGAAACAAGACTATAGGCAGATTTTAGTAGGAACCGAAAATCCAATGCTAATCAAGAAACAAGACTATAGGCAGATTTTAGTAGGAACCGAAAATTCAATGCTAATCAAGAAACAAGACTATAGGTAGATTTTAGTAGCAACCGAAAATCCAATGCTAATCAAGAAACAAGACTATAGGCAGATTTTAGTAGCAACCGAAAATCCAATGCTAATCAAGAAACAAGACTATAGGCAGATTTTAGTAGCAACCGAAAATCCAATGCTAATCAAGAAACAAGACTATAGGTAGATTAAATAAAGAAGAAAATTATATAAAAACTTCAAGGACACATGGGACAGTGGATAATAGGCGTTGGTTAGATCCAGTGACAAAACCCAAAAGAGTGTGAGTTCAATACCTGGTTTAGGCAGTGGAGAACTTTCAGAGGGAAAATTAACAGGAGATAACTGATAGCTGACATCCATTAAACATGTCACGTGGAACTAGAACAGTCTGCCCCAGTGAGTGAAATAAAGGGTTCAGTTCGACATTCCAACCACCTGAAGAAGGCCGGAGCGTACAACGGCCGAAACGTTGTGATAAATATGGCGACAAAGACAATAGTCCGAATAATGTAAATAATGTTCATAATACCTCATTTCAGAAATATAGACAAAAACTTCAGGAGAAACCAAAAACCCAATCCTAATCGGGAAACAAGATAGACTTTTAAAGGAAGTGAAAACCGAATCCTAATCAGGAAACAAGGCTATATTTAGACTTTAGAAGGAACCGTAATGTCAATATTAAAATGGGAAACAAGACTATATATAAACTTCAGAAGGAACAGAAAACACAATCCTAATCAGGAAACAAAGCCATAGATAGACTTCAAAAGGAACTAAAAACCCAATTCTAATCAGGAAACAAGGTTATCGGTAGACATCAGAAGGAACTGAAAACGCAATCCTGATCAAGATCAAGGCTATAGGTAGACTTTCGAAGGAAGCGAAAACACAATCCTAATCAGAAAACATGGCTAGAGGTAGAATTTTAAAAGAACCTAAAATTCAATCTTAATCATGAAACAAGGTTACAAAGAGAATAAGTTTGAGACGCATTGCTGTCCGCTAATTTAAAAAAAAACATTTATATTAATAATTACGTTTCTGAAATTTTTAAAGGTATTCTTTCCACTTTTGTTAATTTTATTTCATTTCATTGGGGCTTTTTAAATGAACAATTTTCATTATTCATTACCGATTCTTCTTATTGTTGCTTTATAGATTTAAGTATTTTCACTAATAGTTTTATTTCACCATCATATTCCTCTAATGATGCGTCCAAAGAGTTTATATTATTCTGTAAAGGTAGTTTTTGATAATTTCTCAGTTAGGCAAGGGTTATTTTGTTTTCATCTGTTGTTGTCAGTATGTGTGAAGTTAATCGCTGTTTGTTATTTAATACTTAAGTTGAAAATATCCAATCCATCTCCTTTGCTCTTCACGTTAGGAATGTGTGCCAATTATTCCTGCAGCCTCCGAACTTTTACGTTTAACATTCCAACGAACTCATACGAATAATGCTAAATGGTCCTTGGTCAGATGAAGAAGGAATTCCAACAGAAATATTGGTCAGATGCTGACTCAGACCGAGAAGTTTTCAGCACCTCTCGTAAATGACATTGGATAATATATATTCATAGGCTGACTGACTTATATAATGTTTTCTCTAATTTTACTAATTACTAATTTTTTTCTTGATTTGACTTGCTGAAATTAGGGTGCGTCTTATACACCCGTGCGTCTTATATGCCGTCAAATACGGTAGGTAAACAAATAGTCTCAAACTTAACCAGGGAAGAGTTCACAGGAAACCGCTACGTTGCGTCAAAGGGGATATAAAAATCAAAATCAAGTCTAGCCTCGTTCACACGAACCAGGCTCACCATAATTATCCAACTTTCGCTGGAATCTGTTGATAACAAACCGCTTTCTATAAGTTCTGGTCTTTATCTTGAGCTGATGCCCAAAGAATCTAAACAGATCCTGATGCGAATAACGTTCGTCTCGCAAGATTCCCTCCACCCGCGATGTCCACACCACCATTCATGCCACGGGTAGGAACGTGAGAAACACCATTCATTTCACCCCGGCAAACGGGGGTGAAACATTATGGCACACGTATGCGAGATCGATGGACTTGAGCTGCTTGGGATCGATACGAGCCGTCAACGCGCCTACCTAACAACAATGGTAGAATGTCAAGGTCTGCGCGCACGCGCGTGCGCGCGCGTGTGTGTGCGCGCCTCTGTATGTGTGCTTGTGTGTTTGAAGAAGAGTGCACATAATAATTAAAATTATACCATAAGAAATACTCCCCATTACGTCCGTGAGTAGCTGTTTTCCATTCAATTTATCGGTCTTTGTCTATACACCCACGCAAAACCGACGTAGACATGACAATCGGATCAAATATTGTTCAACTTCCCACGGTATTTTCGATTTTGGCAACGCTTCAGACACTTTCTTGGGGAAATACAACCACTGGAGCTGAGTATAATAAAACCTGTCATTATTATTATCGTCGTCGTCATCAGTGCCATAACCAGGTGTGGTCGTAGGGTCGTTGCGCAGTTCCATCCATATATCTGGGTTGAAAGCCGGTGAAATATTAATTCACGCGTAACTTTTGTAATGCAAGTAGAACTGGTGGAGCGCATCCCTCCCCATATCAAATCACAGTCGACATCCTCTAACCTGAAGGTTAGCGTTGGTCATTGACACCTGTCCGTTGATTCCATCGTGAAAACCATCAATCCTGGCAATTAATTTCAGTCTCGGAAGTCTCCCGCCCAATAATGACCTGTCATCACCTCGCTAGGGCCATAGTCTACATAATTTTTCTATATACCGTTCACCCTAAAAGTAAATTCAAACTCCCTTCGATGTTTTCTTTTCATCCTGCTGGATGTCTAGACACCCTTGTTACCCGAAACGCCTGATGGGGGAACTGGTTTAGCCGCTGGTAGTACTTTGCTACATGTGACAAGTAGTTCACTGAGAACGATCTGAAGTAACAACAAAATAAGAGATTTGAAAAAGGAAAGATCTTTGAAATTGATGTATGCTTTGAAGAAGGTCATGTTGGTTCCTGTCGTCGTTGGGAACGATTATTTATCACCGCTTTTATACAGCAATTGTGGCACAAGGCCGAAGGGGAAGTCGTGTAAGACTTGTCATCTGTAACTATCCTGGACGTAGTTAATCAGCCTTATTCATTCATTACAATTCACTGATTCACCACAGAAACTCATCCATCACCATTTAATCCTACAAGTACCACAATACCACATATTCACAGGCAACCTAGAAAACAATGTCGGATGTAACAATTTCTCAATGTACAACTGTTCAATGTCCCTTTTTTTTCCGACAAAAATATATAAAATATCACGAATCACGATATGAGATGGAAGGAGGACAAACCCCAAACAGACTAAAAATATAACAAAAAACAAATTAAAACATAACAGATGTTAGTAGGACCCGTCCATCCCTCAAAAAAAAAAAAAAAAAAAAAAAAAAAAGAGTGGCCGCTGTATTCTGCCGTTCGACAGAATCAAGAATCACACTCACGACTGGAGTGGGAAGGAAAAATAAATGACGGAATGGGAAAACCAAAGACTGACCCAATCGAGATTAAAAAGGGGACAAAAACAAACTAGGGAGGTTGGGAATCTCGACATGGTTCATAACGAAAGAAAAGGCCGGGAACAACACTTACTCATATTAACTAGCGTATATTTTGACGGCATATAAGGCGCACCTTTTTTTACTAAAAATACCTTTTAAAATTTTCCTGCGTCTTATATGCTATATGTAGGTTTAAAATTCACGATTGTCGGCTGAAATTAGATGACGCATTTTTAACGACGTTGATAGTAGTATTGAAAATAAGTGTCAAAGTTTTGATAACGAAAATGACGAATTTTATGGTTTTGAAGATGAATAAAATTTTAATGGTAATTGTACTGTAATTGCTCACTTGTAATTATTGCTTGATTTTTATTTTGTTTTCTTATCTTTGGATATAATAAAGTTTTTATAGGCTCGTGTTCTATTTTTCCTATTATTTTTCATTTAATTGTAATCATGGCTTGTTTAACTAAACTAATGCTCGTAAACCATAGCCTTAGCTGTACCATTTACTAATAAGTTTACTAATTTTGCTAATTACTAATTTTTTTTTTTTGATTTGCCCTGGTGAAATTGGAGTGCGTCATATACACCCGTGCGTCTTATATGCCGTCAAATACGGTAGGAAAACAAATAGTCTTTAACTTAACCAGCTATGGCACGACGCGAAAATGGATACGTCATCTGCGTACGCAGAAACTCTGTCTCGAGTGTCTTCAGGGATAGCGATTCCGCGTAGGGCCGAACCGCATGCCCTGTCCCTTAGCCGGCGAAAGTGGGGTTCTAACGTCAAAGCGTAAAATAGGGTCGACAGCGGAAAACTGTATCGGACGAACCGTAACAGCGCAAAAGCGCGCGTTCGCATTCCGTTAACCTGTACCATAGCAGTGGGGTAGCGATACAGGAGGCTGATCCACTTGCAGAAATCGGAGTTGAATCCGGCGGCCTACAGGGCAGCAGCCAGGTACTGATGGTCCACCCTGTCGAAGGACTTGAACTGATCTAAATTGATCAGCGCGGCTTGATCGTTGTCTTCTACGCCCTCTAGGATTGTTCGTTTCCCCTTCACAGCACACGTCTGCCCGAGTCCTAACAAACACTTGGGAATTAACTGCAAACTCTCCGTCAGGATCGTGGCCAAATTCTTTAACTCTGAGTTTAGCAGAGTTATGGGCATGCAATCATCTAAATCCCGACCACCACCATTACCCTTTTTCAACAGCGTGATCACACCCCCTAGAGATCCAGTCGAGGACGGAACCCTGACAAAACCAGTTGTTGACCGCAACAGTCAAAATCGGAACAGAGATGAGGGACAGCATCAAATACAATTCGTAGGGCAGACCATTAAGTTACGTAGACTCTCACTTTTCAATGCTAGATGAAATTCGCCCTCTGTGATCTCACCCTCGCAGCTATCCGGTTCAGTTTTACTCAAGCAATTGAAATCAGACAAATGCCACCGAAACGCCTCGCACATGTCTTTGGTCGACCTCAGAGTACGCCCCTCCGGGGTAACGACCTCCCGAATGTAACGATAGGAACCTCAATGGATCTCTTCCTTGCGCAATTCTGAGCCCATATTCACAGCTTCGTTATTTAACCTATGTCTGTCTGACCCTGCTTGCTAGCCTCGCGCTCCAGAGCCTGGATAAACCTTTATCTAGGGAATATCCGCAGGACAGACTATCCTTAGCAGTCTTCACCTTGTTAGTTTTATTTACGGCGAGTCGTTAGCTATATCCGGTGTTGAATGACCTAATACTATCCTTAAGCCTCGCCTATCATTTATTCCCAATAAACGTTCCCACTAGTTCCCGCTGCATTAAGCTGTTCCTGGAAGTTCGGCCTGTCCCGTAAAGACAGATTGTACTTCCAGCCATTCTAGGCCTAATACCTAAAACAATCCGGGCACAAGCGAGTCTATGGTCCGAATAGTCTAAACGGTGGAACGTGGGGCAATCTAGCAAATCTAGATCGACCCTTCTTATTAACATTCTATACAGGTAGCTGGCTACCCGGGTAGATGGCCACTTAAGAGCCCACATCCACATTTCCCGCCCCGGTATTTATCGACGAGCCCAAACTCACCGATTTGATTGACCAGGCTACGATCGTCCGACCTCCAGCTAGCTTCCTGCCCACTTTCTTGGGGCCCCGGACGGCATTTCAGTTCCCTATTAAAACCAAGCGCGACAATTCCACTAGGAACAGTCGCAGCCGAGGGAAAAATGCGACACGCTCCGTCTGATCGTTGGGCGCATAAACCGTAACGATCCGAAACGAACTATTTCTTACGGTAATATCGGTCGCAATCAGCCGCCAGGCCCCACCCCGCATCGACATGGACAAGGTCCACCTTCGGATCCGGGGAACATTTAACTGACAAGGAAAGTGATCTTCCAAGCGTAGCTTAGATGTGGCACAAGAAAAAGGTAGGGGGAACTCAGTGAGGATCGAATTCACTACTAGTAATTGTTCTAGCGAGACAAGCTTGCTAACCACCACACCGCCACGAGATGACCAACTTTCCTTGCAGTAGTTGTTCCACTTCAAGTCAGTTTAAAACGTGAGGTGAAGAAGGCGCAATGATACGCTCTTATGGAGTCGAGTATCAGTCATGCTGATTGCGGGCAGGGAAGCTTTTCTAATGAGAGCAGTTTATTTTTGAAGGCATTAAAATTTACAAGCCATTTTCTGCCCCAGTTAACCACTGATTGGAGGACTTTTTCAAGAGAAGCAACCCAGTTAACTTTGCCATCTCTGAAGGATTTGCTATTGAGACATGTGTAAATGGTAATGTCATCTGCATAAATGCCTACTTGGGAAATTATGACATCAGGAAAATTATTGATAAAGATCAGAAACAGTATGAAGCATTGAGGGACACCCGTATTCGAGTGATGGGATCTGGAAGCGAGCCCCTTCAGAACGACCTTCATTTCACAACTTGATAGGAATGATTGGATTAAATCAAACAACCGTACTGTAATACGGTAGCCGTGAAGCTTATTTAGAAAACCAGCATGCCAAACCCTGTCAAACGCCTTTGAGATATTTAGCGCCACAGCTCAAGCTTCGCCGTTATTATTAAGAGCTTTATATACATATTCAGTGATGGCCATTAGCACATCAGCAGTAAACCGGGCAAAACGGAATAAAAATTATTTGTCAGAGTAGGTCGTGAGAAGTAAGATGCTTAACCACTTCAGCGTTGATTGAAGCCTTAAATACTTGCCCAAAAGTGGTAGGAGACTAATAGGGCGGACGTTAGAGGGGTCAGAAGGTCACCCAGTGTTCTTAAAAACAGGAACTACAGAGAAGGACTTCCGACAAGCTGGAAAGCAAGAAGCAACGAGACAATAGTTGTAGAGTTTGGAGAGAACTGTGGCCAGTTCGGAATCACATTTCTTTAGAACGACGGCTGTGATCCGGTCACCTCCGCTTGTCTTATGGGAGTCTAATTTGGAAATGTTGTCCGAGGCCAATGACAGGGTTATGCGCATATCACTCAGTAGAACTTCTGCTCTAGGGGGAAATAAAGTATGGGTACTCTAGATGGGTCAAGTCTTGAATTGGAAGAGAATTTCCGAGCAAAGCATTCAACCTTATCTGCTGTAAATGTTAGGATTTCGAATTGATTGAATAGGGGAGGGTTGAGGATTTGCTATGGTTCAGCCCACTCTTGCAGAGCGTCAATAATCTCTGGATCAAAACTTGCGAGATGCTATGCGTTGTTTCATTCTATTAGTAAACAGAACCCTAACTCCAGCCGCATTTCCAAGACTACAACACCTGATATTCCCAAGCGGTCACCTATGTAGGTACTAAGTTACCTATGATGTAAGCGCAGTTTCAGATTTGACATTTGTAAGTACAAAGTATATATTATTCTTTTAGAAGTCATGGACCAATTTTTATGCATTTAATAACAGGACCTCATTTATAAAATGTTAAAAATATTGTTTTCTTTTTTATTTTAAAGAATATCGAGTGTTACGGAGGAAAAAACAATATACATCCATCTCTAGTTTCTTCCGTTTTCTCTTTACAAACGGACCATTTAAGTACTGTCAAAATTACTTACATTTTTTAAAAATATTTTCATGGGCTTCAATTAAATATGCAAATAATATGCAAATAAAAGAAAACTGACTTGCAAAATGAAAATACACGCACAAATTATATACAGGGTGACTAAAAAGTAACTCCCTATTTTATGTATGATGTACTCTTCCGCCTTGTAAAATTATAGTTATCCGGGAGAGCCCATTATATATACAATAGGGAGTTACCTATAGCCTTAGGTGACGAACAGTCTAGAAGGACAACACTGAATTCAAAACCTGAAGACCATCTGGAGACCTTGTAGCATATTGTACACCAGTATCTGAGATGAGGTATTATGTACACTATCTACATTATCTGGACTATTGTCCTCATCTTTGTCACCATATTTATTACAACGTTTCGGCCGTTGTACACTCCTTTAGGTGGATCGAATGTCGAACTAAACCCTTTATTTCGCTCACTTGGTAGACTGTTCTAGTTCCACGTGTCATGTCTAATGGACGTCAGGTATCTCATGCTTAATTCCCTCTCCAAGTTCTCCATTGCCTTAAGTGGGTATTGAACTCACACTCTTTGGGTCCTGTCAATGGATCTAACTAACGCCTTGAGGACATCTGTGTATGAATTTCTGGGTATTATAAACCTAATGTCTTCATTTTTTACCAGTGCTCGTATTGCAATTTTTGCTGTTATCATTGCATGTTTTTTTGGCACAGGAGGACATCAACAATTCCAGTTGTAGTTGAAGCCGTCGGACTGATTGGAACTGGTTCCGATAGACTCATTGAAGGAATTCCTGGTATTGGGTCTTAATGAAATACAAAAATGTGCTCACAATTAGAGTCCACACCTTACCGAGGGCTCTATCTGTATGTGTGATCTTTGGTAAAGCACCAAAAAAAATTTTCCTCAAAAAATGCTCAGTGGAAAATGTCATGATGTCATTTCTGGCCTTAGGTCTCTGGTTGGGACCCGGGAAGAAGTGAGTATACACCAGAAATCAAAAGAAACAACAGCAATAATAATAATAATTTTTAGAATAGTATTTTCTTTAAAAGTTACTTGCTACCGACATGTTTTATTAAAAAAAAAAGTTACTTTCGTTGATTTTGCCTTTACCACGCCGAGAGGCACGAGCAGTTAGGGAGAGAATATAGAAATAGCAATCATAAATATGAATGCATGTGATTATTTAAAGAAGTAAGAGGATACAAATGAAAAGAATCAAAACTGACAATGTTTTCTATCTCATTGAAGCAGACGCTAAATGCATGAAAGTGTTATCGCCTCTTCAATCTTCGCTTTCTCTCCCTCAAACCAAACAGCGCATTTGGTATATCTTTTCTTCGACCTATCTTCACAATCAAAAACGAACGACCCATTGTTTATCAGTTGCGCGTTGGAAGATTGATTTTGTTTAGCGGCATATCAACACCTCTATGGGTTATTTAATGCAGAAATCTAAACATTTAGAACACTTGGCTTCAACTAAGTATATAATATAAATAGGAATTGTTGATAATTTTATTATAAATAAAAATTCTTGGTAATTTTACTATAAATAATTATTGTTGATAATTTTATTATAAATAAATATTGTTGCTAATTTTACTATAAATAAATATTGTTGGTATTTTTACTATAAATAGGTATTGTTGGTAATTTTATTATAAATAAAAATTGTTGGTAATTTTCTATCAATAAGTATTGTTAGTAATTTTACTATAAATAGGTATTGTTGGTAATGTTATAAATAAGTATTGTTGCTAATTTTACTATAAGTATGTATTGTTGGCATTTTTTAAATAAAAATATGTATTTTTATACTTTCATAGTGTATTGTTTTTGTTGTGGGGGTCACTATTTGCCCATAGCTGGGGCCCTAACATGTGATATCATCCCGGGTTAGGGTCAATCTGAGAACAACGGCATTTAAGAGGTGGTTCCACGCTTCTCAAAACTTCCAATCTTCCCGGGTTCACTCGAATCTAGGGGTGCAGAGTCTGTTCGAGTCCCAGCAATGGGCAAATAGCGACCTCCCAACAAAACAAAACATTATGAATGTATACAAATACATTTTATAGTAAAAATACAATTAATACGTATTTATAGTAAAATTACCAACAATAAATCAGCCAAAATTAAATAATTCTTTCCTGACTTTAATTCATATAATATTCTACAATTTCTTAAATAAATCAAACTATATTCCAAAATATCAACAAAACTACATCATAAAATACACATATCACAACCTCTAGTAATTTTGTCTCCACAAACATGTATATGCACAAAAGCTGAGTCTCATCTACCATGTATTCAATTGTGAAATCAGAATAACGTATATCATATTTGTATTACTTCAAAGCAAGCAAGAAAGTTAAATTTCAGCATTAAATGACCCATAAGATGTTGATATGCCGTTAAACAAACAAATCAAATCTGTATGGTGACGGCTAGTTTAATATTATCATTAAATACATTTTTATAGCAAAATAACCAACAATACAGTTTATCTGTATTTGAAACCATAAAATGGCGTTAAAACTATTTAAATTTTGACATTAAATAGCACATAGAGGTTGATTTGCGGCTAAAAAATCAACGAACAAACAACAAACATGAAAGAGTTGTATTTCAAAATATACCTTCAACAAAACCACAATTTAAAACACGCATCACTGCCTCTAGTAATTATGTTCACACGGACATGTATATACCCAAAAGCTGAGTATCATCTACTATGTATTCAATTGTGAAAGCAGAATAACATATTTTTATTACTTCAAAGCTCCCAAGAAAATTAAATTTCGGCATTATATAACCCATAAGCAGTTGATATGCCGTTAAACAAACAAATTAAATCAAAGCTCCCAAGAAAATTAAAGATCGACATTAAATGACCCATAACGATGTTGATATGCCGTTAAACAAACAAATCAAGTCAAAGCACCCAAGAAAATTAAATTTCAGCATTAAATGACCCATGTGGAGTTGATATGCCGTTAAACAAACAAATCAAGTTAAAGCTCCCAATGAAATTAAAACTGGGCATTAAATGATCCATAACGATGTTGATATGCCGTTAAGCAATCAAATAATATGCAAAGGGTTGATAAACCGTAGAAAACGAATAAATCAAGTTATTCCAACATATACATACGATGTCATAAAATCGTCTGTTGAAGTCAGAAAAATGATAAAGTATAACTTTTGAAAAAGCCCAAAAGAGTTGAACTGGAACTTCGTCACGTAAACCTTCTGTCGAATTCAGAAGCGAACCATTTGTCTAGAATACTCGAAACGGTACCACTACGTGTTTTCCCAAAATATGGAAACCTAGACAGGGTAGCCAGAAAGGGGATTAAATGGCCCATTGCTCACCAGAATAATGAATGGCAACAGTTCGAAAAATAGATATATTTCGTAAAACGGTATTTTACGAAATATATCGAAAGTGGACGCAGATAGTAGATTACATACAATGGCGACTATCATGATTAGAAATATTCGGTTATGTTCACAAGAAGGAATCCAGAAATAATCGTCGGGAAAAGAAAATTCTTCATCTAAGACTCGAGCTTAGCTCCCTAAGAAAACAACACAAAAAACAAATGATGAGGAAAAACCAACCCTTTCGGAACTCCAAGACATATTGAGGAATAAACTTAGAACTCTTTGTAGAGCGGAAGGTCACAGAAAGCGCGAGAAAGAGAGAGCCAGGAAACGAGCAGTCTTTATTTCAAAGCCTTTTGATTTTGCGAAGAGGTTACTTGAAGATAAAAGAAATGGTAATCTTGAGTGTACGGCTAAAGAAATAAATTCTTTCCTACAAGAGACACTCAGTAATCAAGGTAGAGTAAAAAAAAATCTAGAAGAAAATAATACAATAGTGTATGTACACTGAACCGCCAAAAACAGCGTACTGATTTTGAAAGAATTAAAAGGAGGTCATATTGGCAACTAGATCAGCTTCGGTCCCAGGACCCAGCAATGTTCCCTATAGTGTCTATAAGCGATATTAGAATATTCAGGAACATCTCTAGAACACATTGAAGGAGAGATCGAGATGCAAAGCAGTGGATGTTCGCCAATGGTAGTGTGGATTCCTAAGGAAGAAAACTCTAAAGAAACGGAACAGTTCAGGACAATTTATTTGCTGGACACTGAGAACGAAATCTTATTCAGCATCCTCTGTGCCAACGACTTCGGAATTATCACATTGCTAACAATAACATAGATAACTTCAGTACAGAAGGGTGGGATTGCAAGCATCCCAGGTTGCCTGGAGCATATAGGCGTGATAACGCAGCTCCTAAGAGAAGCCAAAGAGGGAAAGGGCAATCTAGTCGTGCTGTGGCTGGACCTCACTTATGCATATGGATCCGTTCCATACAAATTAGTCGAGGAAGTTCCCAGAAGATACCATGTCCCTATTTGTGTAAGGAATCTCATAAATGATTATTATAATGATTTAAACATAAAGATAACCCCTGATTTCATATCTTCCAATTGACATCGGGGTTAGAAAGGGGTATGATAACTGGATGCACAATCATAGTGAGATATTCACCATGACAATGAACACGTTTAGTAAAATCAGCAGAAGTTGAATGTCGAGGTCCATTGATGAGAAACGGAGTATGACAACCTCTGATCTGTGCATATATGGATGACCTGACATTTACTACATCGTCTCTTCTGGATGTCACTGGATATTACAGGGTTTAGAAAGGATAATGACTTGGGCAAGAAGGAAGTTTAAAGCGAAAAAATTGAGGTCACTAGTATTGAAGAGAAGGATTGTGATAGAAAACTTCTATTTCAAGATTGCAGGAACCATGACATAGTCGTGAAAAGAAAAACCAGTTAAGTGCTTGAGTAAAATTTTCAATGCTAATTTAAAAGGTACAAATGCGACCCAGAAATGTTTTCTAGACATCGAAGCAATGTTAAGCAAAGTAGTCAAGTGAGGTTTCCGAGGCTGTTTTAAGGTATGGATATATCAATATGTCATTTTTGCCGAAGATTCTGTGGCCCCTGATGTTATATGAAGTAGCATTAACAAAAGTTGAGAATATGGAGAAGAAAGTTAGTGGCTATTTGAGAAGATGGCACGGCCTACCGAGGAGTTTGAGCAGTACAGCTCTGTATGGAGTATTGAAAGCATTGCAGCTCCCTGCAGAGGATTATTGGAGAAATTTAAAGTGGCGAGGGCAAGAGTTGCAATTCAATATAGGGATTCAAAAGATCCTAAAGTTACAGAAGCAGGAATTGAGGTTCTAACTGGGAGAAAGTGAAAAGCATCACACGAGTTCAGTGCAGCAGAACAAAGATTAAGACAGAAAGGCACTCCTAGAAACAGAATCAGTGGGCAGATGAGGCCTAGGTTACTGTTCTAATACACGAAGGAGAGACAAAAAGGAAAGATCGGAAACATTGTCTTCAATATGAAGTGAGAGCAGGTGTGGAGGAAATTACAGCTAGCAAAATGGAGGCCTTAAGTCAGCAGAAGGCCTGGACAAAATGGAGAAACATAGAAAAAAAAGGAAGATTTTCTGGACAATTCTCTGGTATGCTAATTCCAGTAACACAAGTTTCCTTTTGCCGGCAGTATATGATACATTACCCAACCCAATAAATCTACACACATGGTGAAAGAGTGATTCTCCACTTTGTCTGTTATGTCAGAAGAGGACCCTCCAACATGTATTGAGCGACTACCCCAAGGGTCATTACCGGTGGCACTATGACAAAATTTTAAGAGCCATTGCAACAGTAGTTTCGAGGAATTTCCAAACAAACCACTATGAACTGAATAAGAAGCTCTGCTGAATTTCGTCAGGGCAGGGAAAATGGTATAGAAATTACAGACTATGAAAATGTCCGTCCTTAGTTCTGCTCCACACCTGGTAAATGATAATAGATATAGGCAGGTAGCTAAAATTCCCAACGAAAATAATACAGATTCATCTACGTCCGGACGTGATTTTTTATTCTGAAAAAATCAATCAAGTCATCATGTTACAATAAAAATCCCTCGGAAAGAAAATATGGACGAATCCTACGAAAAGAAATGTGGGAAATATTTACATATTGGAGAGGAATGCAAAAGGTGTTGTTGGCAAGTCCAGTGCGAACCGATGGAAATCGGATGCAGAGGCTTCGCTGGGTGGTCACTATGTAAGATGCTGCCAAAATTAGATGAAACTGGCTTGGAAAAGAACAAGACTATTCACTCAATAACAATGGCAGCGGAAGAAACCTCGAGATAGTTATGGCTTAAAAGATAAAAGAATGGCAGTCAGTAAAGAAGTGAAGTTGTATATTTTTTTAGGGAACTGAAAAGTAGGTCTTGGGTATGACCTAAAACTACATCCGGCAATGGAGTCACGTCCAGTAGATAAAATTAGGGTATACCGAACTATTGTTCCATACGAGTGATCTGTGGCTAAAATCTAGCACCTGTTTGCCACCTTACCATACTTACTTTTACATATATATATATATATATATATATATATATATATATATATGTATGTATATATATATATATATATATATATATATATATATATATATATATATATAGGGTGCAGTAGTAAATTGTCGCCATTTTTAATTTCGCACATGCGCGTTGTTTGTTTTTGATTTTGTCAACTGCACAGTATAGTAGGGTCAGTTGGGCAAACACAGTACCACCGCCTCGTCCGACAACAGCAACGACAATGGAAGTCCGGCAAGGTTTCCGATGACCTCGGTGATTGGAAAGAAGTCGCGAGGAAAGGACAAAAGGCGGTAACCCCTCCTCTCCAGCAGGATGTCCCACAGCAACATCAGGACCGACCGCAACAAGAACAGCGGCAGAAGACAGCAGCAGCAGGAGGAGAAAAAGCAGGAGAGCTGCAAAAGAAGCAGCAAATGTAGCTGAAAAAGCAGCAGCAGCCGGAAAAGCTCCAGCAAAAGCGGCAGCAGCAGCAGCAAAAGCGGCAGCAGCAGCAGCAATAGGAAAAAACACCACGAACAACAACAGCAATTGCTGGACTCTGGAGGAAGTGCCTCCACATCAGTCATCCTCTTTAAAAGTGGGGAGGGAGAACGATGAACAGAACAAAGAGGAAAAAATGTTAAAAGAGAAAAAAAGGCCAGGTATATCAAGGCGAGACGTGCTATGGATCTGAACGATCTTTTTTGCTTAACGAAACTAAAAGATGGCAGAAAATAGTCGAAGAAATCAGTATGCATGATGTTCAATAAAATTAGTATCACAAATAAAATAAAAATGATCGTTTAATTTAAATGTAAATAGTCAGTATATTATTTTAATATTAATCGGTACAAATTATGTTAATGGCCAAAAATAAAGAAAATATCAAAATTTCGCGCTGACGATAAACACATGCCGGGAATCTTTTCCTGAATGTTCAGACTTAATTCAGTTCAGACAGAAACTGCTTATTTATTATTCAACAGATGAAAAAAAACAACAAAAAAAACTGGTACCACTTTAATTATGTATTTAAAATATTACTGAAATAATTCTGTCATATTTTATTATTCAAGTGAAATTTACCCAATAAACCGGTATTAACCAACCAATGATGGTAGAATTTTCTGGATATACTTACGACTGATAAATATACATTTTGAGAAACAAAAAGAGAGTTTTTGAACATTTATTAGATTTTTATATGATGTGTTTTGTAGGTCCCCTGTGAATATGTGGTATTGTGGCATATTTAGGACTGAGAGGTGATGTTAAAGTTCTTGTGGTGATTGGGTACATTGTAATGAATGACTGGGTCGTGATTGTGATTAACTAGGGCTAGAATAGTCAACGAAGACCAGCCTTTCCTCATTTCCTCTACAGCCTTGTGACACAATCTTTTGTATTAATTTACAAAAAATAAATAAACCAATAAATATACAATTTGAATTTCAGCTTGTCCATCCCAGAATAAAAAAAAAACTATGGAATTTCCACAATTTCATATCTTTTGTAGTTCTTAATAAATTTTGACTTTTTGCTATCTCTTCTAAGCCTAAAACACCATCCATTTACTCAAGCATTCTGAGTATGTTATGCGTTGTTTTCCTCTGTCACTCTTACCTTCAATCTGTCCTATGAGTACAGATTTTTCAAGCCGTTTTTCCTCATTATGTACCCTAGAAATTTCAATTGTCTCTTTCGGATGCTAAGTATAAGTTTCCGTTTTGTTTCCATTTTCTCTAAAACGTCGTCGTTGATCTACGGTTTCCTCAGCATCCTTCTATAGAAACTAATCACAGAGAAGATAAAACATTTATTTAATAGCTCAATATTCTGTCTTTCTAAAATATACCTTAAATAAACTAGTTTAAGTTATTTAAATTAATGATATAATGTTTTTGAAATAAAAAATAAAAAATAAAAATAATATGGAATAACCCCCACCTTCGTAATCACTGGGTGTGGAAGAATTAGGAACAGAAAGATTAATAATGAGCACGAAGAGAAAAGAGTAATCATGAGGACAGTAGATAGCGAATGACATTGCATTTAAAATTTTGCTGATTAAAGTTGACTAGCAAACATGGAGCCGGAAAGGACTTCCGCAAGTGAGAACTGTTAGCATAGAACTTGTGGCTACATCTAGCCAGCTCAACAGTAAATTGATGAGATCTCGACGCTAGTCTAGTATTGCACTTAAATTTAAAAAAATTCTAAGTACCATAGCAAAGAGCTCAAGGTAAATAGAGGGGTCACTGGACCATATGTGGCAGAAATATTCTAAACATGGGCGAATGGTAGGTATAAATGTGTAAAATAGATTCTGGATAGAATAATTATCCCACACGACAGTTAATCAGCTTTCTCGGCTGACCTAGCAATGAATTCAATATAGTCTTTCTATTTCATGTCAACTGAGAAAGTTAGCCCGAGAAGGCACAACGATTCACTTTCCTGGAGGTTAGTCGCTGCGATTTCTTGGGCTAACGTTTTCACTTGACATGAAGTGGAAAAATTATATTGAATAAAATTGCTAGGTTTGCTGTTAGGAAAGTTGTTTCACTGTGTCGAACAAAGTAATTTTTCTCTCCAGAATCTATCTTACATATTTATAAATCTACCATTAGTCCTTCTTTTAGAAATTGCTGCCACATCTGGTCTGATGCGCCTGCTATATATTTAATGATTCTTGATAAAATACAAAGAAGAATCTGTAATGTTATTGGTCCTGATCTAGCATCTCAGTTTCAGTCATTTTCCCACCACAGTAATGTAGTTTCCCCTGTGCCTTTTCTATAAATACTTTCATGGTCATTTTTCTTATGAACTCTTCGCTATGGTAGCTACATTTTATGAATTTAAGCGCAGTACTAGATTGGCGGCAAGGTCTCATCATTTTACACTTGAAATGGCTAGATGTAACCGTAAGTTCTATGTTAACAGTTTCTTCCATCGCACTTCTCGCTTGTGGACCCTTCCAGTTTCTTGCTTTCCAATCAACTTAAACGCCATGTCAATTTTTATCTTCTGTCTTGTTAATTCTTATTCTTTTATTGTTACCTTTCCTTAATAGTTATTTTCTCATATTCTCTGACACTTACGTCTTGTTGGCTTTATTGCCTTAATTGGGAAAATGATTAAAAACGTAAAAAGCTATAGAACGGTTTGATAAGAATATGGTAAGATAAAGAAGGATTTAGCGAAATAAAGAAGAGTTTAATAGGAACATGGTTAAATAAAGAATGCTTTATTATGAATAAGGTAGGATAAAGAACGGTTCAGTAGGAATAAGGTAACGTACAGGAGGGTTTAATAAGAATAAGGTGAGATAAAGAACGGTTTAATAGGAATAAGGTAAGATACAGAAGGGTTTAATAAAAATAACGTGAGAGTAATGTAATGGCATTGTCAGTTGGCTTACCTAAATCCAATCCAATCTAACATGAAATGAAATTTGCTGTCCATAACTGGAAGCCATTGTATGTTAATGGCTTGGAACAATTCTACGTAGAAGAATGGTTGAAAACATCCTTTGAGTGACATAGAAGCCTTAGCGAAGGTCACAGAAAAAGTCGATTAGCAGTGATCGGTGTTAAAGTAACCTCAAGTAAGAAAGAGTTCAAAGGATCAGATAATTCAGTAAAAGTCATTGATAACATATTAATTCGTTTTTTTTTTAAATTATTAATCCAGCAGGTATTAGGCCCCAATGGGCAAACAAAAGGTGGGCAAAAAGGTAGAAAACATTAATATTGGAAACGTTAAACTAGAAAAGCATTTAAGAAAATATAAGGGGTACATTTTATACAAGTAATATTAAGATAGAATTAAAAAGTAATATTACCATCGACCAATATAACCAAATTTTATTTTCGAAGATATCAAAAATCTTTGTATTGTCAGCCGAACTAGGGAGGCAAGGCTTCTAGGGAGAGAGTTCCATTCATTTACTAGTCTATGTAAAAAAAAGAATATTTTCGTATGTTCAGACGAGAGGGCAGCGATTGAAATTTTAATGGGTTGTTGTCTGGTGGATTTATACTGGCTTTTAGTAAAATATTTCTCGAAACCGATGTCATCACTTATATTTACAGCTCTAAATGCCTTATTTACACTATTCGGACTATTGTCCTCATCTTTGTCGCCATATTTATTACAACGTTTCGGCCGTTGTACGCTCCAGCCTTCTTCAGGTGGTTGGAATGTCGAACCGAATCCTTTATTTCGCTCACTGGGGTAGACTTCTAGTTCCACGTACTATGTTTAATGGATGTCAGTTATCAGTTATCTCCTGTTAATTCCCCTCTGAAAGTTCTCCACTGCCTTAACTGGGTATTGAAGTCACACTCTTTGGGTTCTGTCACAGAATCTAACTAACGCCTTCATCCACTGTGCCATGTGTCCTCAAGGACCCTTTTAAAGCAGTGGAGAACTTTTAGAAGGAAATTACTGCTATGGATTAATTAGAAGGACTTTTATCATTAAGTCATTATTATCTTAAAAGTTTCTTAAAACGCCAGAATATTTTCTGGCTTTAAATAACCTGCAAAAGGTTGATAAACCATAAAAATCAAACCATCAGACTATTGTCTACTGTTTTGTATCTAGTGTAAAACGGACTCAAGTATAATCCAGAATCAACTGAAAACCAGACGTCTATTTAACTTTTTTATTTTAGTGGAAACCGGACCTTGTCTGGCTTATGGCTACATCACGATGAAACACCGGTTCTTGTGCGATCACTGAAGTTAAGCAACATTGACCTTGGTCAGTACCTAGATGAGTGACTGCTTGGGAATATTAGATCGTGTAATAGATAATGGTTCGGAATTGTTAATCAGAAAGCCGAGTTCCAATTCCCCTCTTCTCCTCCCACCAAGGTTAATTGTTATAACCCCCACCTCAAATTCTTACAATCTAAAAATATTTTCTGGCTTTAAATAAGCCGTAGAAAACGCATCAATCCAATCGCGTGTGTGATTTGGAGTAATATTAGGTTGGTGCAAAAATAATGTCGTTTTCTCACATGTGAGAAAACGACATTATTTTTGCACCAACCTAATACCTACATTTGTGTCTTGTGATTTTAGTGCAATCTGGAACCGATCTTTACTCTTTACGTTTCAAATATAAGCTGGGCATATATCTAACTTTTTTTTTTATTTTAGTTTGGTTTGGATTTATACTTACACTTTTGACTTAAGTACTTATATCTACCTTTTTTCTAACGGCCTGAATATTTTTCTCTCACAAGATTTCTTGAATATTCAAGCTGATAGACGAAATAAATATACTGTATTGATAAATAAACTATTGTGAGACCGGAAACTACCTACGCAATAGACTCTTCCAGGCCTATATTAAGTAGGCGACATAGCACTCGACAGAGAGTGACACAGAGAGTGACAGAGAGTCTAGTACGACTACCAGTGTTGGACACTAACTTATAGTAAGCTCTGCTTACACTATCTCTGTAACCTGTTGTTAATATATCTTTCTTACATCTAATCCGTGTTCCGTGTTTTACTTCTGTAGGCCCAACTTTGGTACCCACATCAGTGGCGACGAGGATTCTAGAAACACACTCACGGTGAAACCTAAATACCTTATCAATCCCACATCTGGGTCGACGAAGAATTCGTGAAACGCATTCACGTCGAAAAACCGTAATACTTTGCCAGTCCCACAACAGTAGCGACAGAAAAGATTCGAGAATTTCGTTCTCACCGTATCAATAGTGATAGTACTCGAAAAATACACAAACTCCACGCGTTCCCACAGCAGTGTTGAACGTGAAATTAAGCTGGTATTAATACATTAGCGATTTGAAAGCTAAACACCCAGCGTCTACATATATTCCAATACCAAACGCCATTGACAAACTAGCGATTCGACATCTACGGAATATCAAAGTCTGTCCAATACGAGAACAATTTCTACACACCCACACACACAGAAAAAAAAAACAGTTGTTCGTAAAAAAACTGACATCACAAGATCAAGTACTACCTATGTACTCAAGTTTTCGGAAAAAACTATCGAAATTTTTTTTTATGTAACTGAGTTGAACTCGGGCATAAAATTATTCTCCCCTCAAATTCACTGAGGTGAGTTTTCTTCTTTTTGTACCTCTATATATAAAAAAAAAAATACATAAGTGTGGTGAAAAATTATTCAATTACGTTAAAATTAACGGAACCACGGAAAAAAAAAGCTAAACACATAATTAGTTTAGTTTAACTATTGGCTGTCCATATTTTTTTTCTGTAAAAGAAAAAAAAGGAACAAAAATATATTAAGATTTTTTGTGTACCTCCTCTTAGTACACGTGTTTCAAAGCAACAAAAAAAAAGCGCTGTCATTTTTAAATATGGAAGATTTGAAAAAAGTAGTTGCCCAAATGTTAAAACTAAATTTGGATTAGCAACAAAAATCAGAAGAAAGACAACAACAACAACTATTTTTGGATTTACATAAACAGCAAATGGAATTCCAAAAAATTACGCTTCAGAATGCTGAACTACAACAGAAACAACTTAAAGAATTACTCGTAAATGCATTAAAAGGCTCAAACTCTGAAAAAGATACAATATTCTCCCAGAGTATAATTTACAAATTAAATGGAAACCTTTGAATACGTACCAGAGGAAGACAAAACGTTCGAGGCTTTTTACAGGCGCTACGAAGATATTTTCAACGTAGACTGTGAACAATGGCCCAGTAAAAAAAGGTACGTCTTCTATTGAGAAAACTGGGAACTAAAGAACATAGTAGGTTCGTAGACTTCATACTACCCAAGAAAACGACTGACTCGGATTTTTCAGAGACGATTAAGCTCCTATCGGAATTATTCGGGCCTAACACAACCTTGTTCCACAAACGTTGGAAATGCCTGAACACAGTCAAAGACAACCAGCAAGATTTTCTAACGTTTGCAGCATCGGTGAACAAGCTATGTAATGATTTTAAACTAGCCGAACTGACTGTCGATGATTTTAAGTGCTTAATTTTCGCACAAGGTCTAGTATCTGCAGAAGACGCCGAAGTCAGACGACGGGTACTGACTAAGCTTGAGAACGAACAAGGATTGACTCTCCAAAAACTGGCAGAGTACTGTCAAAGAGTAATATCTGTAAAGCGTGACTCAAACACTATCGAGGAATCAGGTGTGACTCAGATTAATAAAATCAGAAGTAAGTCTACCTCCTATTCCCCTCAAAAAGACAAAAGGCAAATCTCATGTCCTAAATTACGCAGTAACCAAAACTCAAATAGGTTAAAGAAACCACCCGGACCATGTTACCATTGTGGTAAATGGCACTGGATGATATTCTGTCCAGTTAAGAACAAAAAATATTGCAAAAAATTGCAATAAAAGTGGGCATAGTTTAACCTCGTGCTGGTACGCCAATAGAACGAGAAAACCCAAAAATAAAATTAGGCAAGCTCAATCTGACAATATTGTTGATAGGAATTTAAGAAAATATGTAACAGTGGATATTTTCAATAAGTCCATTAAATTCCAGCTTGACTTGGGTTCTGATATTTCAACTATTAACTGGCATACTTGGCGAAAATTGAACAAGCCGACCTTATTAAAAACGGATATAACAGCAAAATCCGTAAATGGCGAAAAGATTAACATTTTAGGCGAGGTAATACTTACAGTAACACTAAATGGAGTTACCAAAAAGCTCAAAGCCTACGTATTAAAAACTTCAGACAACTTATTTGGAACTGATTGGATAGAAAAATTCAATCTTTGGGATTGCCCAATGAGTACATTTTGTCGCAAGATACAAAGTACAACGTCCAATTTGGTAAATCTAAAAAAGGAACTCAAACAACAATTTCCCCAGGTTTTTTCTGGCGGCCTTGGGAAATGTACTAAAATGAAAGCTAAGTTCAAGGTGAAGGACGGTGCACAACCGGTATTAAAAAAGAAACGGAATGTCCCTTTCGCTGCTCTAGAGCAAATCAATAAAGAGTTAGATAGACTTGAACAAGCAGGTATTCTGTCAAAAATAGATTTCAGTGAGTGGGCAGCACCTACGGTCTACGTAAAAAAGAAGTCCAATCCAATACGAGTATGCGCAGATTTTTCCACAGGGTTAAACGATGCCTTGCAAGATAACCACTATCCTCTCCCAAGCCCCGAAGAAATTTTCAATAAACTCAATGGTGGAAAATTTTTTTCTAAAATTGACCTCTCGGACGCATATCTTCAGGTAGAGGTGGAAGAACAAAGTTCCAAATTGCTCTGCATAAACACCCATAGAGGGTTGTACAAATACAACAGGCTGGCTTTTGCAGTAAAGGTTGCGCCTGTAATTTTCCAGCAGGTCATGGACGCCATGCTGGGCGATCTTGACTACGCAACAGCCTATTTGGATGATATACTAGTTACTAGTAAAACTACGGCAGAGCACCGGAACCATATAATAAACGTATTCGAAAAGATACAAGAATACGGATTTAAGGTTAAGGAGGAAAAGTATGACTTTTTCTTACCAGAGATTAAATACTTAGGACACATCATTAATAAAGATGGTCGTCGGCCGGATCCAGAAAGAGCCAACGCGATCAGAAACATGCCGGCCCCAGATAACGTTCAAGCGTTACAAAGTTTCCTCGGCCTAGCTAACTTTTACCAAGGGTTCATTAAGAACATGCAAAATTTGAGAGGGCCTCTAAACCAACTTTTAAAAAAGAACAAACCATGGTCATGGACCCCGGAATGCCAAGACGCATTCGAGAAGATCAAGAAAACTCTTACTTCAGACCTCTCCCTCACACATTACGACCCGAGTCTCGACATCATAGTCGCAAGTGATGCAAGCTCGTACGGCATAGGTGCTTGCATATTACATAAACTGCCAGATGGTTCGCGAAAAGCTGTGGCTTACGCATCAAGATCTCTACTTCCAGCTGAGAAACAATAAATCCCAAGAGGAAAAAGTATTAACAGTTTTATTTTTTTCTCTCCTTTTCAAAAAAGAAAACTCTTTGGAAGTGGGGTATTGTGAGACTGGAGACTACCTACACAATAGACTATTCCAGGCCTATATTAAGTAGGCGACATAGCACTCTACAGAGAGTGATAGAGAGTGACACAGAGAGTGACAGAGAGTCTAGTACGACTACCAGTGTTGGACACTAACTTATAGTAAGCTCTGCTTACACTATCTCTGTAACCTGTTGTTAATATATCTTTCTTACATCTAATCCGTGTTCCGTGTTTTACTTCTGTAGGCCCAACTTTGGCACCCACATCATAAACAAAGTGTCTCAACACGAGTATCAAGTAAAAATAACGTTTTAGTATCATATATATATATATATATATATATATATATATATATATATATATATATATATAGTAAGAACAATTCTGCATTCCTTACTTTAATCTTTGGTTTGGACATTTTTGAACTAGAAGGATTAAATCACGTTATTACAATGTACAGAATAATTGCAAGCTAATCCTTTTTCATATCGTGGAAGTCTAATGGCGGCACATTGAAAAAATAAGTGGGCCTGATCAACCAGTTTAAAGCTACAACCACGTATTATAGGCATAGCAACTAATCACTTAAATAGCAGCGCCTTCTACTAAATCAGTTGTTTTGGAAGGATGTGTTATAGATGCAGGGCACTGGTTAACGAAGTTATCACTTTTGTTCCTGTGGAATATCTTCCTTTAAAACAATTTTATTTGATTAGTCAGAACCAATATTCGTTGATTTAATGGAAACGCCATAGTGTTTTCACAACATTTAACACCAATTTTTACTGTGAGATATCTCCAACCTAAGCAAATTACCCAAGGAAGCACACAAAACAATTTTCTGATTGTCCAATTTTAGTGGAATGATCAGATAAGATCTTGGAGGTAATCCATGTACCAATGTAACAGAGATTTACTCAAAGATGGTGTATAGTGGAATACTGGTTAAATAACTAGTTACACAGATTATTATTACTTCTAATATTCACGGATAAGCTTCCTAGTATCCTTATTAAATGCAAAGAGAATCTTGCCATGTTTATTACATATTCATTTAATCCGAGTACATTAGATAACTACAATGTCATCATCAGGGTGTTGTATTTTTTTTATAGAATTAACTCATGTTTACTTCAAAGTTTCGTTGTTACATAGATGCAACCATCTACTTTGTCATCTAAATACTAACATAAAAAGAAAAGAAATGCAACATAAAATACAATCCCATCCGAAACACAAACCTCCCTACCTAACACTCAATCCATACCAATCTCAAACACACTCCACTCAAAAAAGTAAACGCAATACCAACAAATAATAACCAACAAAATTTAACGCAACTACACTTTTTACAAAACTACAAAATTAAATTTAACATTTTGAAACCTTAATGATATTTTTCTTCCATTTGGGTTTATAAATATTTGCAAAATAAAACCGTTACATTTACCTTGATAAAGTTTCTCAGGGGACGAAACGCATTGGTAAAGAAAAGGGTTCCTTTGTCTTTATTCACATATATGTTTTTTACACATATACTTTATTTATATGTGAATTTTTACACACATACTCGCGTGCGTGGACACACACACACATAGAGATATATAAAAGAAGTGTAGACACTAATATCTACGTCGAGAGGCGATAGTCTGTTTCGTGCTTGAACGCAATCTTCAGGCCTTTATATTAGGTTGGTGCAAAAATAATATCGTTTTCTAACATATGTTACTATGTGAGAAAACGATATTATTTTTGCACCAAGCTAATAGCATGAAAAACATAAAATGTACTGTTGCCACTCGATGTTGATATCACTATCCACACATATTATATTTACACGCGTTCTATATTGAGTAACTAAATTTTATCATATATATTCTTTCATCTCCATTTAAGTCGTCTGAAGATCATGCGAGCGTGAAACTCGGGTTACGACCAGGGCCAACCTTTCATACGATTTAACGTTGTTAATTATTTTAGGCTCGGTCGAAGCAACTTAGGCGCTTTACTTTACTGAGTTTGCCTTTAGGCCTTTTTCTCTTTGTTTTAAATTCTAGACTTTATTTGGATAAGAGATTTAGGCCGACGTAAGTTGTCTCTTGGTTCCATCAACGGTTTTTGCTTTTCTTTTATATATATATATATATATATATATATATATATAGATAGATAAACCTAGTGAGCCAGACAAACCTACCCAGGTTTCACCTAAGCGAGTCATCAGGGAAAGCTGCTTAAAGAGTCAAAGGGAAACGCATATTTAACATATGTAGGCATAAAAAATCTTGGTTACTAAATTAAGACGAATTTCCCCGTTTATTTTGTCATTCCACCTTAATGTTCGTATTTTAATATCCACTCCCCTTTTAGTTGAATAAATCTTTAACCCCCCCCCGGTGTTTTTGTGTTTTCTTTCTTTGGTCACGTGGTATAATTTTGGCTATCGCCTATAAATATGCGTTTCCCTTTGCCTCTTTAGCCAGCTTTCCCTGACGATCCGTTTAGGTGAAACCTAGGTAGGTTTGTCTGGCTCACTAGGTGTATCTAGGTCTGCTCTACGGTTGTATTGAGCTCTTTTGTTAGGTAGTTGTTTACTCGTATCGGGGTTTTGTCTATGGGCTACAGACCTGCATCTGTGCGATTTTTTTTCGACAGATTTTCATGTTTCTAGCTCTTTCTTTTTTTAAAACCTTTTTTTCCCTCGGGATTGATTTCATTATTGGCAAATCAGCAATTCAAGAGTTTTATCGAAACGAGTATAGTTACCTATATTTGTATTGATATATATATATATATATATATATATATATATATATATATATATATATATATATATATATATGAGGTAGAGGTTATAGTAGTTCCAACGAGAAAAAAGTGTGTATAATAAAAAGAAGAAAGGAATTAATTTTTCTTATGTTTTTCGATGTTAAATATTCTCGATATTAGACATTGGCTTTTTTGTGTGTTAGTGACCCAAATGTCTTCCTTGAACTGGCAGTGAAAAAGTTCTGTGTGAAGGGTAATAAAACTATTAAGACTGGTCCGAGAAAGGGCGAGAAAGATATCTATATTCTTATCTTTTAATGACCCCTGTGTGTTCTTAGATCTATTTTCATTTTTTTTGTGTTTTTGTCAGCATGCGTACGCATACGTATATTCCCTTTCCATACATACATACTGTCTTATTATAAATAATTAGTATACACAAATACACACACATATACATACATATATACATACATATATACATACATACACATACACATACACACACTTCCTATGTTGTGTAGGGTTAACCCGCGTGCTTGTGAGCAGTCTATTGTTTTTTGCTAATATGTGTTTACACATTCATTATCGACAGATACCCGCGTGTGAGTGTTTGCGCATGGATGCGAGTGATTTGACCACTGTATTTGGCCATTATGTGTGCATTTTGTGTGCTTTTGCGTGTGGGGTTACGATCTATTTAATGCTGGTTTAAATTTGTTTATGAAGTTTTTTTGTTGTATTTGTAGGTAAGAATAATTGTCTCTGGTATATTGGCATAATTTTAAATTCACCCTGGTTACATTTATAGATGTGTTGTGATACAAAGAGTTTTGTGTTGTCTGGTAATTTTATGTTGCTTTTGTGTAGGGAGACCCTGTTGTTTAGTTGTTGGCTGATACCTATATATGATTTCTTACATTTTGTACATTTGAGTACATAAATCACATTTTTGGAGTTGCAGTTTAAATTTTTATTTATTATGAATGTCGTTTTAGGGTTTTCAAAAGTGTAGGACTTTTCTTCTATAATGATGTTGCAAACCTCACATATTTTTTTGTTGCATTTTGTGACTCCCTGTATTGTGTGTTGATTAAATTTGGATGGGGTTAATATGTGTTTTAGGTTTTTAGATTGGCGTTTGCTTTTATTTATTTTGGTTGTTTTTAGTATATTTTTCAGTTTGTCATTCTTGTTAAGTAGGTCTAGATTTTTTCTAATTTCTGTAAATAGTTCTGGATTGTTCTTGTTGTATGTTGAAGCATATGCTAGAATTTGTTTGACGTTACGTTTCTTTGGATTTCGTAGTTCGTCTAAAGGAATTTTTTGCGAGTTCAAAACCCTTATTTATTAGTGTTGTGGAGTAGCCTCATTTCTTTAGAGTTTTATGTAGTTCTAGGCGGGTTTTTCGAAGGTGTTTGTCACTATAGTACAAACCCTACGTGCTAGAGAATAGGGGATGAATTTCAGGCAGCTTTTTGGGTGATGGCTCTTGAAATTAATATATTGTTGGGTGTATGTAGGTTTGTGGTAGATATCTGTGATTATGTGGTTGTTTTTATTTCTAATGGGTGTATCTAAAAATGATAATTCGTTGAAATTATATTCTTGGGTGAATTTGAATTTTGGGTGTAAGCTTTGAAGTAGAGTGGAATTGGTTAATATCACCCCATGAGGATTCCCAGAAAATGAAGCAATCCTCTAAGTATCGTTTCCAGGATTTAGTGAAGTGATTTTTTATATTTTCCTTATATACTTCTTTTCATAGAAGTTTTCCTCTAGGTAAGCTAATGTTAGGTTGGTATATGTTGGTGCCATTTTTGTTCACATTACGGTACCTAGAGTTTGGGTATAGTTTTTGTTGTCAAATTCAAATGTGTTATTGTTTAGAATTAGGTCTATACTATCGATAATGCATTCCTTTTTCTATCTGGGATGTAGTGTTTCTGGGTGTTTTTCAATCCAGAAAGATTGCCTTTTTACCTAATTCATGGGGTATGTTGCTCGACAGGCTTCTAATGTCAAAAGTTGCCATAAGTGTTCCCGGGTCTACTTTTTGTGGAATGCAGCTAAAGAAGTGAATATCGTCTCTGATGTAGCTCTTAATCTCCTTAGTAAATGGTTGTAATATTGTGTCTATTAGGTTACTGAATTTGCTAGTTGGACAGGCTGGTCCTATGTATACTATGGGTTTGAATGTAAGGTCACTGGGGTTTGAGATGCTAATATTTCAGATTTTTGTGTCTGGATAGTCGCTTTTATTTCACTCGATTTGTGAATTTTTGGTATTTCGAGTAGGTTTGGTTAAATAATTTAGACATATTATGTCTATTTATTTTAGTTTTAATTCTTTCAAGTCTACGAATTAATTTCTTTTTGTCTGTAGAAAATTGATTAAGAAAAAATCCCAAATTTTCTTTTAGATAATTTTTATTTTCCGAAGTACTTTCAATGTCATAATTTTCAGGGGATTAAGATATCTGTGGATGTGGATACAGTAGCTCCGTAAATTCAAAATATTGTTTCACTTCTCGTTTACAGCGTTTCAAATTCGAAATTTTTTCCCACGATATACAAGGGAGGTTATTCTTCTGTTATTTTTTTTTTAAAAAAGAAAAAGATTTTTTAATTATATTTTAATTTAGTGTTTTTATATAAAACTTTGCTGCTGCAAACATTTAAGAACTTTGTTGCTATACTCATAGTTGACTATTTATTTTTGGCTGCAATTCCAGAATTTTAAGTTTTTGCTTATTATTATTTGATGAACTACTAATGTATTTTAGACTAATATTTGTCTAAACTAGGCTTGTCTCAGGTAACGCTAAAAAAGTGGTATACCCTGGAGAAAAAAGGTCCTCAAATTGATAAAAAATTTTTAACGTGTAAATGTTTATATTAAAATTAAAGAGGGAAGACCAAAGTATTTTTTGAATATTTTTTCAGATTTTTTAACCCTTCCTATAAATTTTAAAAATTTTATTGAAAAATCTCGTTTTTCTTGAATAAAAAAAAATTAGTAAATTCGATTTATCGGCCATTTCTGCCCGAATTTGTAAACAAAAAATCAAAATTAGTTCAAAAATCAATTAAAATTCAGTTACACCTTTTTTTTTTGTTATCTTAGGATTCTTTAGAATGATTAAATTATACTTAATGTAATTTGAAAGAAACATTACTTACTTTTTTAGCAGATATTTCCAACCGTCGTGCTTGCGCGGGTGCGTGACTTAAGGGTGTTAATTGATGGGCGTCAATATATTGACAACTTACGTCAAGGAAATTTATCCTACGGTAGCGCAGAAGTGATGTAATTCGTTCTAATTTTAAGTGAACCTGGTTAGTAATTTTAAAAAAAAATAACTTAAAATTTTTTTTTGTTTAACCTTACGTTTGAAGAAAAATTTCTGCACTGAAAATAACATTTAAATTGTGAAAAAAAAAATCAAATTTTACAAGTAAAAATAAAACAGTAACAACATTTTTTTAAATTGAGTTATACATATTTTATTTATTAATAAAATTAATATTGAAATGCTATGCAATCGATTTCAAATTTTGCTTTGTTGTTAACTGAATGAATGCAAAGTAATTTCTGAAGTAAAAAGAACTTGCTTCTATCTAGGGAAACAACTCTACCTCACGTGACGTTATTTCAAAGCTGTGCATCCATACTTTCGTTGGAGACGATTTTAAATACAATTTTGGAATATTAAAAAATTATTTTAAAAATATCAACGGTTGTCAGATTTTAATAAGCTTTCAAATATGTGATCTATAAGAAGTAGAGAATATAGTATGTCATTCCCATAAGGTTGCATAAAGAAACTGGACAATTTTGCACATTTTTTTACCAAAAAAATCGATGATTTATAATCTTCAGAGTCTTGTGCATTTAATAATTAAAAAAAAAATTTAGGTTGCAAAAATACATTTTTGAAGTTTTCATAAAATTAAGTTCGAGAGGGGTAACATATATAAAAAAAAATATTTATACCATGACTTTTAAAAAGACAAACATTTCTAAAATAATTTCATTCATTTGTGAATAAGTTCTGAAAGTTTCATTAAAATTCAACAAGTACTTGATTTTTGCAAGATTTTCCAAATCAATGTGTTTTTTTCAACTGAAAACAGTGAAAAAAAAAAATCCTAATATTACCTAATTTTTGAACTAAAAATAAACAAGATTTTAAACCTAAATTTAAAATATGCTGCAAATGAAAAAAAAAAAAAATTTTAAATAATTAAAAAATACATTGGTCTTCCCTATTTAATTTTAACATAATCATTTACACGTTAAAATTATTTTTATCAATTGGGGGACCTTTTTCTCCAGGGTATACCACTTTTTTAGCATTACCTGGGACAAGCCTAGTCTAAACTATGTATGTGGACATGAGTGTTTCTTAAAATGTTCTGAGATTAAACTATGTTCATTCAAGTAAGCCGTCTTGTCAACGTCAATATATATATATATATATATATATATATATATATATATATATATATATATATATATATATATATATATATATAAATAAAAAGAAAGAACAGTAAGATATATAATCCGGTATTCTTATAGATATTTTTATTTTTAGAAAATAGTGCTCAATGTAAATTTACAGAGCATTAATATTATAAATTAATGGAAATATAAAGAAATCTTCGTGAAGAAAAATGCGTTCCCTGAAATTGTTGCTCTTAATCAATGACAAAAGATTTTCTTCTGCAAGCATGTACATTATTTTTTATGTACGTTTTTGTTGACTTGGAAACCGGCTATTCCGATTTCGATATATTTTGATTTGTTTATATATATATATATATATACGATTTATTAATAATTAATAATTCTACATACTGTAAGGGATTCTAATACATTTACTTGTTCTTAAAAGAAATATAGTATATTAAAAATTAAAAGTGAAAATATTTTTTCAAATCGTAGTTAAATAAAACGTATTCTAACCTAAACACCCACGAAAAATCTTTAAATATCCAAATAGAAAAAATGCCGTAAGAATTGTTGCCGTTAACAATAAAATTTAAAAAAATCCAAACGAAATACATTTAGTGGATGTCAGATTTCATTGGAAAATACATCCCTACCAAAACGTAACTAATAACTGATACATCAAAATACAGATATAATGAACACGCAGACACCCCTTGTCTGGTTGAATTCGATTTCTCTGTATCCTTGGAAACGTGAATTATGATTTTTGCTGTCTTTAAAACCCAGTAAATTTAAAAGTTACTCCAAAATTCGCTTGAGGTTGAAATGGAAGTAATCTCTTTAACTTAATTACAAAATTAAATTCGGAGATTTCAGCTTCCACCTTTGAAACATGGTTAGAACTGTGTAGCGAAAGAAAAACATATTTTAAATCAATTAATTTATAATATATATATATATATATATATATATATATATATATATATATATATATATATATATATATATATCAGAATTAATGGACTTATCTTTAATTCAAATTTTTTTTACTTAAAACATTTCTGTAGTAGATACGTCGTATTTGAAATAGACGCCTCATTTTTATGCATTAAACAGTGTGTATTACGTCTATCGGTCTGCGTATCGAAGAAATCTTCGTGAAGAAAAATGCGTTCTCTGAAATTATTGCTCTTAATCAATGACAAAAGATTTTCTTCTGCAAGAATGTACATTATTTTTTATGCATTTTTTTGTCGACATGGAAACCGGCTATTCCGATATCGATATATTTTGATTTTATATAAATATATATATATATATATATATATATATATATATATATATATATATATATATATATAAATATTACAGTAAAAAATGGAAGAACTGTAAGATACGTAATCTGGTGTTCTTATAGATATTTTTATTTTTACAAAACAGTGCTCAAAGTAAATTTACAGAGCATAAATATTATGAATTAACTGATTTAAAAATGTGGTTTCATCACTACATAGGAATTGCCATGTTTCGAAAACATAAAACAAAACGTTCAAATTCAATTATATTAAATTTAAAAGCATTAGATTTATTTTATCATTTAGCGAATTTTGGATTCCAAAATTCGCTTGAAGATGAAATAGAACTAGTTCTTTTAAATTTAACATCATGGGAATTCCTATGTAGCGATGAAATCATATTTTGAATCAGTTAATATATATATATATATATATATAATAATAATATTAATAATAATATATATATATATAATAATAATAATGATAATATATATATATATATATATATATATATATATATATATATATATATATATATATATTATTATTATTATTATTATTATTTGATAGATTTAAAAGGACCGATCGGAGATACAAAAGAAGTTCGGGAATACTGGCACATTACTCTCGTTATTCGACCATTTGGTCCATGCCACGTTGACTGATAAAACACTTGCAACAACAACAAAAAAATTGTAGCGTTGCCATATTACTATGCTAAAATAAATGTTCTCATTTAAAATTTTCAAAATACAACTCTAACCTTGTGCCACTACACGCTCCAAAATTTTGTAACTGTTAATTATAACACATTTTGAAAAACAATATTTCGACCTGTATTACATTTATTTTCGTCTCGGAAGTTACCTGAATTTACCTAAAAAGGAAAAATAATATCCATGTCAGGTGATGGTGATAATAAAAATTATCGAAAATACTAACATATCTACGGAACATCTTGCTAACATATCTACGGAACATACGGAACATCTTGCTAACATATCTACGGAACATACGGAACATCTTACTAACACATCTACGGAACATACGGAGCATACGGAATATCTTACAAACATATCTACGGAACATACGGAACATCTTACTAACATATCTACGGAACATACGGAACATCTTACTAACATATCTACGGAACATACGGAACATCTTACTAACATGTCTACGGAACATACGGAACATCTTACTAACATATCTACGGAACATACGGAACATCTTACTGATATATCTACGGAACATATTGAACACCTTACTAACATATCTACGGAACATACGGAACACCTTACTGACATATCTACGTAACATACGGAATATCTTAGTAATATATCTAGGGAACATACGGAACATCTTACTAACGTATCTACGGAACATACGGAATATCTTACTAACATATCTACGGAACAACTTACTAACATATCTACGGAACATACGGAACATCTTACTAACATGCCAACGGAAAATACGGAACATCTTACTAACATATCTACGGAACATACGGAACATACGGAACATCTTACTAACATATCTACGGAACATACGGAACATACGGAACATCTTACTAACATATCTACGGAACATACGGAACATCTTACTAACACATCTACGGAACATACGGAACATACGGAACATCTTACTAACATATCTATGGAACATACGGATCATCTTACTAACATATCTACGGAACATACGAAACATCTTACTAACATATCTACAGAACAACTTACTAACATATCTACGGAACATACGGATCATACGGAACATCTTACAAACATATCTACGGAACATACGGAACATCTTACTAACATATCTACGGAACATACGGAACATACGGGATATCTTACTAAGATATCTACGGAACATACGGGACATCTTACTAATATATCTACGGAACATACGGAACATCTTACTGACATATCTACGGAACATATGGAAAATCTTACTAAAATATATACGGAACATACGGAACATACGTAACATCTTACTAAGATATCTATGGAACATACGGAACATCTTACTAACATATCTACGGAACATACGGAACATCTTACTAACATATCTATGGAAGATACGGAACATCTTACTAACATAGCTATGGAAGATACGGAACATCTTACTAACATATCTACGGAACATACGGGACATCATACTAACATATCTACGGAACATATGGAACATCTTACTAACATATCTACGGAACATCTTACTAACATGTCTACGGAACATACAGAACATCTTACTAACATATCTACGGAACATACGGTACATACGGAACATCTTACTAACATATCTACGGAACATACGGAACATCTTACTAACATATCTACGGAACATACGGGATATCTTACTAACATATCTACGGAACATACGGAATATCTTACTAACATATCTATAGAACGTCTTACTAACATATCTACCGAACATACGGAACATCTTACTAACATATCTACGGAACATATTGAGCATACGGAACATCTTACGAACATATCTACGGGACATACGGAACATCTTACTAACATATCTATGGATCATACGAAACATACGGAACATCTTACTAACATATCTACAGGACATACCGAACATCTTGCTAACATATCTACGGAACATAAGGAACATCTTACTAACATATCTACGGAACATACGGAACATCTTACTAACATATCTACGGAGCATCTTACTAACATATCTACGGAACATACGGATTAGCTTACTAACATATCTACGGAACATACGGAATATACGTAACATCTTACTAAGATATCTACGGAACATACGGATCATCTTACTAACATATCTACGGAACATACGGAAAATCTTACTAACATATCTCCGGGACATACGGAACATCTTACTAAAATATCTACGGAACATACGGAATATCTTACTAACATATCTACGGAAGATACGGGACGTCTTACTAACATATCTACGGAACATACGGAACATCTTACTAACATATCTACGGAACATACGGAATATCTTACTAACATATCTACGGAACAACTTACTACCATATCTACGGAACATACGGAAAATCTTAATAACATATCTACGGAACATACGGGACATATTACTAACATATCTACGGAACATACGGGACATCTTACTAACATATCTACGGAACATCTTACTACGGAACATATGGAAAATCTTACTAACATATATACGGAACATACAGAACATACGGGACATCTTACTAACATATCTACGGAACATACTGAACATAGGGAACATCTTTTTAACATATCTACGGAACATACGGAACATCTTAATAACATATCTACGGAACATACGGAACATCTTACTAACATATCTATGGAAGATACGGAACATCTTACTAACATAGCTATGGAAGATACGGAACATCTTACTAACATATCTACGGAACATACGGGACATCATACTAACATATCTACGGAACATATGGAACATCTTACTAACATATCTACGGAACATCTTACTAACATGTCTACGGAACATACAGAACATCTTACTAACATATCTACGGAACATACGGTACATACGGAACATCTTACTGATATATCTACGGAACATATTGAACACCTTACTAACATATCTACGGAACATACGGAAAACCTTACTGACATATCTACGTAACATACGGAACATCTTAGTAATATATCTACGGAACATACGGAACATCTTACTAACGTATCTACGGAACATACGGAACATACGGGACATCTTACTAAGATATCTACGGAACATACGGGACATCTTACTAACATATCTACGGAACATACGGAACATATTACTAACATATCTACGGAACATCTTACTAACATATCAACGGAACATACGGAACATCATACTAACATATCTAGGAACATACGGAACATATTACTAACATATTTACGGAACATACGGAGCATACGGAATATCTTACTAACGTACCTACGGAACATACGGAACATCTTACTAACATATCTACGGAATTTACGGAACATCTTACTAAAATATCTACGGAACAACTTACTAACATATCTACGGAACATACGGAACATCTTACTAACATATCTACGGAAAATACGGAACATCTTACTGACATATCTACGGAACATAATGAACATCTTACTAACATATCTACGGAAAATACGGAACATCTTACTAACATATCTACGGAACATCTTACTAACATATTTACGGAACATACGGAACATTACTGACATATCTACGGGACATACCGAACATCTTGCTAACATATCTATGGAACATACGGAACATCTTGCTAACATATCTACGGTAAATACGGAACATCGTACTACCATATCTACGGAAAATACGGAACATCTTACTAACATATCTACGGAACATACGGAACATGTTACTAACATATCTACCGAACATATGGAACATCTTACTAACATATCTACGGAACATACGTAACATATTACTAACATGTCTACGGAACATACGGAACATCTTACTAACATTTCTACGGAACATACGGAACATCTTACTGATATATCTACGGAAACATATTGAACACCTTAATAACATATCTACGGAACATACGGAATATCTTACTAAGATATCTACGTAACATACGGAACATCTTACTAACATATCTACGGAACATACGGAATATCTTACTAAGATATCTACGTAACATACGGAACATCATAGTAATATATCTAAGGAACATACGGAATATCTTACTAACATATCTACGGAACATACGGAACATCTTACTAACATATCTACGGAACATACGGAACATACGGAACATCTTACAAACATATCTACGGAACATACGGAACATCTTACTGACATATCTACGGAACATACGAAACATCTTATTAACATATCTACGGAACATATGGAACATCTTACTAACATATCTACGGAACATACGGAACATCTTACTAACATATCTACGGAACATACGGAACATCTTACTAACATATCTACGGAACATACGGGACATCTTACTAACATATCTACGGAACATACGGAATATCTTACTAACATATCTACAGAACGTCTTACTAACATATATACCGAACATACGGAACATCCTACTAACATATCTACGGAACATATTGAACATACGGAACATCTTACTAACATATCTATGGATCATACGAAACATACGGAACATCTTACTAACATATCTACGGGACATACCGAACATCTTGCTAACATATCTACGGAACATACGGAACATCTTACTAACATATCTACGGAACATACGGAACATCTTACTAACATATCTACGGAGCATCTTACTAACATATCTACGGAACATACGGATTAGCTTACTAACATATCTACGGAACATACGGAATATACGTAACATCTTACTAACATATCTACGGAACATACGGAATATCTTACTAACATATCTACGGAACATACGGGACATCATACTAATATATCTACGGAAAATAGGTAACCACTTACTACCATATCTACGGAACATACGGAACATCTTACGAACACATCTACGGAACATACGGAACATCTTACTAACATATCTACGGAACAACTTACTACCATATCTACGGAACATACGGAAAATCTTACTAACATATCTACGGAACATACGGAACATCTTACTAACATATCTACGGAACATACGGAACATACGGAACATCTTACTAACATATCTAAGGAACATACGGAATATCTTACTAACATACCTACGGAACATACGGGACATCATACTAATATATCTACGGAAAATAGGTAACAACTTACTACCATATCTACGGAACATACGGAACATCTTACTAACACATCTACGGAACATACGGAACATCTTACTAACATATCTACGGAACAACTTACTACCATATCTACGGAACATACGGAACATCTTACTAACACATCTACGGAACATAGGGAACATCTTACTAACACATCTACGGAACATACGGAACATACGGAAAATCTTACTAACATACCTACGGAACATACGGGACATCATACTAATATATATACGGAAAATAGGTAACAACTTACTACCATATCTACGGAACATATGGAACATCTTACTAACATATCTACGGAACATACGGAATATCTTACTAACATATCTACGGAACAACTTACTACCATATCTACGGAACATACGGAACATCTTACTAACATATCTACGGAACATACGGAATATCTTACTAACATGTCTACGGAACATACGGAATATCTTACTAATATATCTACGGAACATATTGAACACCTTACTGACATATCTACCTAACATACGGAACATCTTAGTAATATATCTACGGAACATACGGAATATACGGAACATCTTACAAACATATCTCCGGAACAACTTACTAACATATCTACGGAACATTCGGAACATCTTACTAACATACATACGGAACATACGGAACATCTTACTAGCATATCTACGGAACATACGGAACATTCGGAACATCTTACTAACATATCTACGGAACATACGGAATATCTTATTAACATATCTACCGAACATCTTACTAACATATCTACGGAAAATACGAAACATCTTACTACAATATCTACGGAACATACGGAACATCTTACTAACACATCTACGGAACATACGGAACATACGGAACATCTTACTAACATATCTACGGAACAACTTACTAACATATCTACGGAACATACGGAACATACAGGACATCTTACTAAGATATCTACGGAACGTACTGGACATCTTACTAACATATCTACGGAACATACGGAACATCTTACTAACATATCTACGGAACATCTTAGTAATATATCTACGGAACATACTGAACATCATATTAAGATATCTAGGAACATACGGAACATCTTACTAACATATCTACGGAACATACAGAACATAGGTGACATCTTACTAACACATCTACGGAACATACGGAGCATACGGAATATCTTACTAACATATCTACGGAACATACGGAACATCTTATTAACATATCTACGGAACATACGCAACATCTTACTAACATATCTATGGAAGATACGGAATATCTTACTAACATATCTATGGAAGATAAGGAACATCTTACTAACATATCTACGGAACATACGGGACATCTTACTAACATATCTACGGAACATCTTACTAACATGTCTACGGAACATACAGAACATCTTACTAACATATCTACGGAACATACTAACATACGGAACATCTTACTGATATATCTACGGAACATATTGAACAACTTACTAATATATCTACGGAACATACGGAAGATCTTACTTACGTATCTACGGAACATACGGAACATCTTACTAAGATATCTACTGAACATACGGGACATCTTACTAACATATCTACGGAACATACGGAACATCTTACTAACATATCTACGGAACATCTTACTAACATATCTACGGAACATACGGAACATCATACTAACATACCTACGGAACATACGGAGCCTACGGAACATCTTACTAACATACCTACGGAACATACGGAACATACGGAACATCTTACTAACATACCTACGGAACAACTTACTAACATATCTACGGAACATACGGAACATCTTACTAACATATCTACGGAAAATACGGAACATCTTACTGACATATCTACGGAACATACGGAACATCTTACTAAAATATCTACGGAACATACGGAATATACGTAACATCTTACTAACATATCTACTGAACATACGGAACATCTTACTGACATATCTACGGAACATACGGAACATCTTACTAACATATCTACGGAACATACGGAACATCTTACTGACATATCTACGGTACATACGGAATATACGTAACATCTTACTAACATATCTACGGAACATACGGGTCATCTTACTAACATATCTACGGAACATACGGAATATCATACTAACATATCTACGGAATATACGGAACATCTTACTAACATATCTACGAAACATACGGAACATCTTACTAACATATCTATGGAACATACGGAACATCTTACTAACATATCTACGGAATATACGGAACATCTTACTAACATATCTACGGAACATACGGACCATCCTACTAACATATCTATGGAACATACGGAACATCTTACTAACATATCTACGGAACATACGGAACATCTTACTGACATATCTACTGAACATACGGAACATCTTACTGACATATCTACTGAACATACGGAACAACTTACTGACATATCTACGGAACATACGGAACATCTTACTAACATATCTACGGTACATACGGAATATACGTAACATCTTACTAACATATCTACGGAACATACGGGTCATCTTACTAACATATCTACGGAACATACGGAATATCATACTAACATATCTACGGAATATACGGAACATCTTACTAACATATCTACGGAACGTACGGAACATCTTACTAACATATCTACGGAACATACGGAATATCTTACTAACATATCTACGGAATATACGGAACATCTTACTAACATATCTACGGAACATACGGAACATCTTACTAACATATGTACGGAACATACGGAACATCTTACTAACATATCTACGGAACATACGGACCATCGTACTAACATATCTAAAGAACATACGGAACATCTTACTAACATATCTACGGAACATACGGAACATCTTACTAACATATCTACGAAAACATACGGAACATCTTACTAAGATATCTACGGAAGATATGGGACATCTTACTAACATATCTACGGATCATACGGACCATGTTACAAACATATCTACGTAACATACGGATCATCTTACTAACATATCTACGGAACATACGGATTATCTTACTAACATATCTACGTTACATACGGAATATACGTAACATCTTACTAAGATATATACGGAACATACGGATCATCTTACTAACATATCTACGGAACATACGGAACATCTTACTAACCTATCTACGGAACACACGGAACATCTTACTAACATATCTACGGAATATACGGAACATACGGAACATCTTACTAACATATCTACGGAACATACGTAACATCTTACTAACATATCTACGGAACAGACGGAACATACAGAACATCTTACTAACATATCTACGGAACATACGGAACATCATACTAACATATCTACGGAACATACGGAATATACGTAACATCTTACTAACATATCTACGGAACATATGGAACATCTTACCAACATATCTACGGAACATACGGAACATCTTACTAACATATCTACGGAACATACGGGACATCTTACTAACATATCTACGGAACATACGGAACATCTTACTAACATATCTATGGAACATACGGAACATCTTACTGACATATCTACGGAACACACGGAACATCATACTAACATATCTACGGAACATACGGAATATACGTAACATCTTACTAACATATCTACGGAACATACGGAAAATCTTACTGACATATCTACGGAACACACGGAACACCTTACTAACATATCTACGGAACATACGGAACATCTTACTAACATATCTACGGATCATCTTACTAACATATCTACGGAACATACGGATTAGCTTACTAACATATCTACGTTATATACGGAATATACGTAACATCTTACTAACATATCTACGGAACATACGGAACATCTTACTAACATATCTACGGAACATACGGAATATACGGAACATCTTACTAACATATCTACGGAATATACGGAACATCTTACTAACATATCTACGGAACATACGTAACATCTTACTAACATATCTACGGAACACACAGAACATCTTACTAACATATCTACGGAATAGACGGAACATACAGAACATCTTACTAACATATCTACGGAACATACGGAACATCTTACTAACATATCTACGGAACACACAGAACATCTTACTAACATATCTACGGAATAGACGGAACATACAGAACATCTTACTAACATATCTACGGAACATACGGAACATCTTACTAACATATCTACGGAATAGACGGAACATACAGAACATCTTACTAACATATCTACGGAACACACGGAACATCTTACTAACATATCTACGGAACATACGGAATATACGTAACATCTTACTAACATATCTACGGAACATATGGAACATCTTACCAACATATCTACGGAATATACGTAACATCTTACTAACATATCTACGGAACATACGGAACATCTTACTAACATATCTACGGAACATATGGAACATCTTACTAACATATCTACGGAACATACGGAACATCTTACTAACATATCTACGGAACATACGGAACATCTTACTAACATATCTATGGAACATACGGAACATCTTACTAACATATCTACGGAACATACGGATTATACGTAACATCTTACTAACATATCTACGGAACATATGGAACATATTACTAACATATCTACGGGACATACCGAACATCTTACTAACATATCAACGGAACATGTGGAACATCTTACTAACATATCTACGGAACATACGGAACATCTTACTAACATATCTACGGAACATACGGGACATCTTACTAACATATCTACGGAACATACGGAATATCTTACTAACATATCTATGGAACATACGGACCATCGTACTAACATATCTAAAGAACATACGGAACATCTTACTAACATATCTACGGAACATACGGACCATCGTACTAACATATCTAGGGAACATACGGAACATCTTACTAACATATCTACGAAACATACGGAACATCTTACTAACATATCTACGGAACATACGGAACATACAGAACATCTTACTAACATATCGACGGAACATACGGAACATCTTACTAACATATCTACGGAACATACGGATTATACGTAACATCTTACTAACATATCTACGGAACATACGGAACATCTTACTGACATATCTACGGAACATACGGAACATCTTACTAACATATCTACGGAACATACGGAACATCTTACTAACATATATATGGAACATACGGACCATCGTACTAACATATCTAAAGAACATACGGAACATCTTACTAACATATCTAAGGAACATACGGACCATCGTACTAACATATCTAGGGAACATACGGAACATCTTACTAACATATCTACGGAACATACGGACCATCCTACTAACATATCTAGGGAACATACGGAACATCTTACTGACATATCTACGGAACATACGGAACATCTTACTGACATATCTACGGAACATACGGAACATCTTACTAACATATCTACGGAACATACGGAATATCTTACTAACATATCTACGGAAGATATGGGACATCTTACTAGCATATCTACGGAACATACGGACCATCTTACTAACATATCTACGGAACATACGGAACATCTTACTAACATATCTATGGAACATACGGAACATCTTACTAACATATCTACGGAACATACAGGACATCTTACTAACATATCTACGGAACATACGGAACATCGTACTAACATATCTACGGAACATACGGAACATACGCAACATCTTACTGACATATCTACGGAACATACGGAACATCTTACTAACATATCTACGGAACATACGGAACATCTTACTAACATATCTATGGAACATACGGAACATCTTACTAACATATCTACGGAACATACAGGACATCTTACTAACATATCTACGGAACATACGGACCATCTTACCAACATATCTACGGAACATACGGAACATACGAAACATCTTACTAACATATCTACGTAATATCTTACTAACATTTTACTATCATATCTACGGCACATACGGAACATCTTATTAACACATCTACCGAATATACCGAACATCTTACTAACATATCTACGGAACATATTGAACATACGGTACATCATACAAACATATCTACGGAAAATACGGAAGATCTTACTAACATATCTACGGGACATACCGATCATCTTGCTAACATATCTACGGGACATATGGAACATCTTACTAACATATCTACGGAACATACGGATCATCTTACTAACATATGTACGGAACATACGAAACATACGGAAAATCTTACTAACATATCTACGGAACATACGGAATATACGTAACATCTTACTAACTTATCTACGGAACATCTTACTAACATATCTACGGAACATACGGAATAGCTTACTAACATATCTACGGGACATACGGAACATCTGACTATCATATATACGGAACATACGGAACGTCTTACTAACATATCTACGGAACATACGGAACATCTTACTAACATATCTACGGAACAACTTACTAACGTATCTACGGAATATACGGAATATCTTAGTAACATATCTACGGAACATACGGAATATCTTACTAACATATCTACGGATCATCTTACTAACATATCTACGGAACATACGGATTAGCTTACTAACATATCTACGTTACATACGGAATATACGTAACATCTTACTAAGATATACACGGAACATACGGATCATCTTACTAACATATCTACGGAACATACGGAACATCTTACTAACATATCTACGGAACACACGGAACATCTTACTAACTTATCTACGGAATATACGGAACATACGGAACATCTTACTAACATATCTACGGAACATACGTAACATCTTACTAACATATCTACGGAACAGACGGAACATACAGAACATCTTACTAACATATCTACGGAACATACGGAACATCATACTAACATATCTACGGAACATACGGAATATACGTAACATCTTACTAACATATCTACGGAACATATGGAACATCTTACCAACATATCTACGGAACACACGGAACATCTTACTAACATATCTACGGAACATACGGGACATCTTACTAACATATCTACGGAACATACGGAACATCTTATTAACATATCTATGGAACATACGGAACATCTTACTAACATATCTACGGAACATACGGAATATACGTAACATCTTACTAACATATCTACGGAACATACGGAACATCTTACTGACATATCTACGGAACACACGGAACATCTTACTAACATATCTACGGAACATACGGAACATCTTACTAACATATCTACGGATCATCTTACTAACATATCTACGGAACATACGGATCATCTTACTAACATATCTACGGAATATTCGGTACATACGTAACATCTTACTAACATATCTACGGAACATACGTAACATCTTACTAACATATCTACGGAACAGACGGAACATACAGGAAATCTTACTAACATATCTACGGAACATACGGAACATCTTACTAACATATCTACGGAACATACGGAATATACGTAACATCTTACTAACATATCTACGGAACATATGGAACATCTTACCAACATATCTACGGAACATACGGAACATTTTACTAACATATCTACGGAACATACGGGACATCTTACTAACATATCTACGGAACATACGGAACATCTTACTAACATATCTATGGAACATACGGACCATCGTACTAACATAGCTAAAGAACATACGGAACATCTTACTAACATATCTACGGAACATACGGACCATCGTACTAACATATCTAGGGAACATACGGAACATCTTACTAACATATCTACGAAACATACGGAACATGTTACTAACATATCTACGGAACATTCGGTATATACGTAACATCTTACTAACATATCTACGGAACATACGTAACATCTTACTAACATATCTACGGAACATACGGAACATCTTACTAACATATCTACGGAACATACGGATTATACGTAACATCTTACTAACATATCTACGGAACATACGGAACATCTTACTGACATATCTACGGAACATACGGAACATCTTACTAACATATCTACGGAACATACGGAACATCTTACTAACATATATATGGAACATACGGAACATCTTACTAACATATCTAAGGAACATAGGTGACATCGTACTAACATATCTACGGAACATACGGAACATCTTACTAACATATCTATGGAACATTCGGACCATCGTACTAACATATCTAAAGAACATACGGAACATCTTACTAACATATCTAAGGAACATACGGACCATCGTACTAACATATCTAGGGAACATACGGAACATCTTACTAACATATCTACGGAACATACGGACCATCCTACTAACATATCTAGGGAACATACGGAACATCTTACTGACATATCTACGGTAAATACGGAACATCTTACTGACATATCTACGGAACATACGTAACATCTTACTAACATATCTACGGAACATACGGAACATCTTACTAACATATCTACGGAACATACGGATTATACGTAACATCTTACTAACATATCTACGGAACATACGGAACATCTTACTGACATATCTACGGAACATACGGAACATCTTACTAACATATCTACGGAACATACGGAACATCTTACTAACATATATATGGAACATACGGAACATCTTACTAACATATCTAAGGAACATAGGTGACATCGTACTAACATATCTACGGAACATACGGAACATCTTACTAACATATCTATGGAACATTCGGACCATCGTACTAACATATCTAAAGAACATACGGAACATCTTACTAACATATCTAAGGAACATACGGACCATCGTACTAACATATCTAGGGAACATACGGAACATCTTACTAACATATCTACGGAACATACGGACCATCCTACTAACATATCTAGGGAACATACGGAACATCTTACTGACATATCTACGGTAAATACGGAACATCTTACTGACATATCTACGGAACATACGGAACATCTTACTAACATATCTACGGAACAGACGGAATATCTTACTAACATATCTACGGAAGATATGGGACATCTTACTAACATATCTACGGAACATACGGACCATCTTACTAACATATGTACGGAACATACGGAACATCTTACTAACATATCTATGGAACATACGGAACATCTTACTAACATATCTACGGAACATACGGAACATCTTACTAACATATCTACGGAACATACGGATTATACGTAACATCTTACTAACATATCTACGGAACATACGGAACATCTTACTGACATATCTACGGAACATACGGAACATCTTACTAACATATCTACGGAACATACGGAACATCTTACTAACATATATATGGAACAGACGGAACATCTTACTAACATATCTAAGGAACATAGGTGACATCGTACTAACATATCTACGGAACATACGGAACATCTTACTAACATATCTATGGAACATACGGACCATCGTACTAACATATCTAAAGAACATACGGAACATCTTACTAACATATCTAAGGAACATACGGACCATCGTACTAACATATCTAGGGAACATACGGAACATCTTACTAACATATCTACGGAACATACGGACCATCCTACTAACATATCTAGGGAACATACGGAACATCTTACTGACATATCTACGGAACATACGGAACATCTTACTAACATATCTACGGAACATACGGAATATCTTACTAACATATCTACGGAAGATATGGGACATCTTACTAACATATCTACGGAACATACGGACCATCTTACTAACATATGTACGGAACATACGGAACATCTTACTAACATATCTATGGAACATACGGAACATCTTACTAACATATCTACGGAACATACGGGACATCTTACTAACATATCTACGGAACATACGGAACATCGTACTAACATATCTAGGGAACATACGGAACATCTTACTAACATATCTACGAAACATACGGAACATGTTACTAACATATCTACGGAACATTCGGTATATACGTAACATCTTACTAACATATCTACGGAACATACGGAACATCTTACTAACATATCTACGGAACATACGGAACATCTTACTAACATATCTACGGAACATACGGATTATACGTAACATCTTAATAACATATCTACGGAACATACGGAACATCTTACTGACATATCTACGGAACATACGGAACATCTTACTAACATATCTACGGAACATACGGAACATCTTACTAACATATATATGGAACATACGGAACATCTTACTAACATATCTAAGGAACATAGGTGACATCGTACTAACATATCTACGGAACATACGGAACATCTTACTAACATATCTATGGAACATTCGGACCATCGTACTAACATATCTAAAGAACATACGGAACATCTTACTAACATATCTAAGGAACATACGGACCATCGTACTAACATATCTAGGGAACATACGGAACATCTTACGAACATATCTACGGAACATACGGACCATCCTACTAACATATCTAGGGAACATACGGAACATCTTACTGACATATCTACGGTACATACGGAACATCTTACTGACATATCTACGGAACATACGGAACATCTTACTAACATATCTACGGAACATACGGAATATCTTACTAACATATCTACGGAAGATATGGGACATCTTACTAACATATCTACGGAACATACGGACCATCTTACTAACATATGTACGGAACATACGGAACATCTTACTAACATATCTACGGAACATACGGAACATACGCAACATCTTACTAACATATCTACGGAACATACGGAACATACGCAACATCTTACTAACATATCTACGGAACATACGGAACATACGGAACATCTTACTAACATATCTATGGAACATACGGAACATCTTACTAACATATCTAAGGAACATAGGTGACATCGTACTAACATATCTACGGAACATACGGAACATCTTACTAACATATCTATGGAACATTCGGACCATCGTACTAACATATCTAAAGAACATACGGAACATCTTACTAACATATCTAAGGAACATACGGACCATCGTACTAACATATCTAGGGAACATACGGAACATCTTACTAACATATGTACGGAACATACGGACCATCCTACTAACATATCTATGGAACATACGGAACATCTTACTGACATATCTACGGTACATACGGAACATCTTACTGACATATCTACGGAACATACGGAACATCTTACTAACATATCTACGGAACATACGGAATATCTTACTAACATATCTACGGAAGATATGGGACATCTTACTAACATATCTACGGAACATACGGACCATCTTACTAACATATGTACGGAACATACGGAACATCTTACTAACATATCTATGGAACATACGGAACATCTTACTAACATATCTACGGAACATACGGAACATACGCAACATCTTACTAACATATCTACGGAACATACGGACCATCTTACCAACATATCTACGGAACATACGGAACATACGTAACATCTTACTAACATATCTACGGGACATACCGATCATCTTGCTAACATATCTACGGGACATATGGAACATCTTACTAACATATCTATGGAACATACGGAACATCATACTAACATATCTGCGGAACATACGGAATATACGTAACATCTTACTAACATATCTACGGAACATATGGAACATATTACTAACATATCTACGGGACATACCGAACATCTTACTAACATATCAACGGAACATGTGGAACATCTTACTAACATATCTACGGAACATACGGAACATCTTACTAACATATCTACGGAACATACGGGACATCTTACTAACATATCTACGGAACATACGGATTATACGTAACATCTTACTAACATATCTACGGAACATACGGAACATCTTACTAACATATCTACGGAACATACGGAACATCTTACTAACATATCTGCGGAACATACGGAATATACGTAACATCTTACTAACTTATCTACGGAACATCTTACTAACATATCTACGGAACATACGGAATAGCTTACTAACATATCTACGGGACATACGGAACATCTGACTATCATATCTACGGAACATACGGAACATTTTACTAACATATCTACGGAACATACGGAACATACGGAATATCTTACTGACATATCTACGGAACATACGGAACATTTTACTAACATATCTACGGAACATACGGAACATCTTACTAACATATCTACGGAACAACTTACTAACGTATCTACGGAATATACGGAACATCTTAGTAACATATCTACGGAACATACGGAACATCTTACTAACATATCTTCGGAACATACGCAACATCTTACTGACATATCTACGGAACATACGAAACATCTTACTAACATATCTACGGAACATATGGAACATCTTACTGACATATCTACGGAACATACGGAACATCTTACTAACATATCTACGGAACATACGGAACATCTTACTAACATATGTACGGAACATACGGAACATCTTACTGACATATCTACGGAACATACGGAACATCTTACTAACATATCTACGGAACATACGGAATATCTTACTAACATATCTACGGAACATACGGAATATCTTACTAACACATCTACGGAAGATATGGGACATCTTACTAGCATATCTACGGAACATACGGACCATCGTACTAACATATCTCGGGAACATACGGAACATACGGAATATCTTACTAACATATCTACGGAACATACGGATCATCTTACTAACATATCTACGGAATATACGTAACATCTTACTAACATATCTACGGAACATACGGAACATCTTACTGACATATCTACGGAACATACGGAACATCTTACTAACATATCTACGGAACATACGGACCATCTTACTAACATATCTACGGAACATCTTACTAACATATCTACGGAACATACGGACCATCTTACTAACATATCTACGGAACATCTTACTAACATATCCACGGAACATACGGAACATCTTACAATTTAAAAAAAGAAGTATCACGTCATTCAACGAATGTTTAATGCTTTTTTTAAAATCTATCAGCGAAGTGAATTCCCCATTAATTACATTGTCTTTAATGATTTATTCTTTATATATATATGTGTGTGTGTTTGTGTGTGAAGACAGCAATTCTATATTACATTGTATAATGGTGAGACTCATGTCTTTTTTCCACGTCGTCGTTTTGATTGTTTAAAGTTTCGTTTGTTTAATGGCATACTAAAACCTTATGGGTCTTTTCATGTGATTTAATTCCTTTAGATGTGATAATTTTTTTTTGTTTATTATTAAAATCAATTGTTGGAAATGCTTAATATATAAGTGTAATTTTACCCTTCATATTGTTTTGAGCACAGCTTGGAGGTTCACTATTTACCCATAGCTGGGACCTTAATATGTACTACCATCCCAGGCCAGGGTGGACCTGGAAACATCAGGAAATAAATGCTGGTCCCCCGCTCTTCAAAATCTCCTTGCTGTCGGATTTAGTTTATCGTCATACCCAGGATGTCACACGAATTCAAATTTAAACTCAATGTAAAGAAGTCGATATGAAATCAGCGCCTAAATCTAAAACATATACACAAAAACGTCTATACACTTTCATCAATTTGAAAGATATTGGATTAATAGTAATAATAATAATAGCTGTTTAATTATAGGCAAATATTCAGCATTCAATTCAATGACCAGGCAGCCACTCCTACTTGAGTTACGCTTTTATTCACTCCTTGGCATTCGAGCTGGGATTAAAGTATAGTATCTATTCTCCTCATCTCTAGTGTTACTATAATATGAGCCGTTTCCTTATAAGGAAACATTCGCAATTCATTGACCGAGCAGCGAGTGTGACTCGAGTTACGCTTTTATTCACTCATTGGCACTCAAACTGGGATCAAAGTGTAGTACCTGTTCTATTCCTCTCTAATGTTAATGATAATATCAGCCGTTTCCTTGTAAGAAAACATTTGTCATTCAATAACCGGTTGAAATTTACAAAATCTTTCTCAACAAGATTTTCAGGAAAAAAACTTTACTTGAGTCCGGTAGCTGTTATCGCTCTTTTTAGTATTGACGGGGTTTAATCTCTTATTTGGTAGGCCCACTGTCGTATTCTGTTGAAACACCGGTTCTCATACGATCACTTAAGTTAAGTAATGTCAAACTCAGTCAGTACCTAGGTGGGTGATCTCTTGCGAATACCAGGTGCTTGGATAGCCAGTGGTGTAATGGATAATGGATCGGGATTGGAAATATAATATAAAAATGATTTTTTTTTTATTTAATATAAAATTGTTTTTACTTTTTTTTATAACATTGGCCAAAAGGACATAAACCTGACGCCTCTGGGCTAGCGACAGATGGAACGAAGAGAGGAGGGAACAACAGAACGATGCCGCGTACAAATCAGCCATGCGTGACGCGTGAAGAAGCAGTTAAAATGTCAATTGCTACTGATATTTCCGCCCTGCTCAAAGCCGAGAAAAACACCGTAGATTGATACTGGCCTAATTTCTGACATTACTACTAACCCTGTTATGGTCTTACTTCAAAACACCTTTGCTGGATATTTCTCCAGACTGCTACCAATATCCGCCTTATTAACGAACCTTTTTGCTACGCCGAATATCAAAGGACTCACTCCTCACTCTAAAGAAAATAAATAAAAATATATTATTTATTTTAAACTCTTGAGTCAGTTCGTTTTTATTCCAAAAGCTTCGAGTAAAGAAAATCCTACACACCAGACAATATCTACAAGAACATGACTCGAATTTTCAGGTTAATGTTTTAGTTTTGTATCAGCCGGCAGTGCTGGGGGAAACTATATCTAGCGCAGCCTATTCTATGTTCAATTTCCTTTTCTGCTATACTAAATTTATTATAACTGATCCCTACACCGAGATATTTGAAGTGTTTAGCATTTACTAAGTTCATATCTTCAAATTTTATGATGGATTCAGAGTAAGTGCCATCACTGCTTTTATTTCAATTCCAGATCATAGTTTCTATCAAAGCCTAGAATAATATATGTTGAGTTCATAGGAAGGTGGGAGGGGAAAAAAGGAAATAAAAGACTTGACCTGTTTCTTTGTGATTCACTTTTGCGCACATGTCTGTTTCTGTTTTCGTTTGAATGAACGCTGATGAGGTTTCACCACCGCTGTTTTTTTGTCTGCTGCTCCAGGATTTATTCATTTCTCTCTTAGTTGAACCTGCATTCAGTATATGTACGTAAAAACCGCCTGGCCTGCTTACAGTTTTATTTTTTTAATTGTTAATTTCGTAAATTCTTGCAATGGTCTAGAAAAGAATTGTAGGTTTGGAATGAAATCAAAAGAAAAAGTGAATTTGATAGTTTTCGTTCAAAAATCCGTGTCACACTTTTCTTTTATTGGATATTTGTTGTTGTTTAACTTGTCTGAATAGAAGCTTAATTAAAACCATTTTTTAAAACATGTAAACGGAAATGTTAGATCAGACATCGTCCTGGGTATGACGATAAATTACATCCGCGCCCTGGGTAAGACGATAAACGGCATCCGCGTCCTGGGTAAGACGATAAACGGCATCCGCATCCTGGGTAAGACGAAAAAAATGCATCTGACAGCAGCGCCTCTAATCGGGGAGTTTGAGGGGCGGGAAACGGCCTCTTGATTTTTGGTGTTTCCAGGTCCACCCGAGCCGGTGTACAGGCGCCTGTTGGGGTCCCGGCTGTGGGCAGGTTGTTGACCCCCAAACTGGGGTCAGGGCGTTGTGGAGATGTAAAAATAGGTTTTAATACCAGCAATGAATTTTTGAAAGAAAACTTATTACCGGCAATACATTTTTGAAGGAAAAATTATTACCAACAATACATTTTTGAAAGAAAAATTATTACCAACAATACATTTTTGAAGGAAAAATTATTATCAGCAATACTTTTTTGAAGGAAAAATTATTATCAGCAATACATTTTTGAAGGAAAAATTATTATCAGCAATACTTTTTTGAAGGAAAAATTATTATCAGCAATACATTTTTGAAGGAAAAATTATTATCAGCAATACTTTTTTGAACGAAAAATTATTACCAGCAATACATTTTTGAAGGAAAAATTATTACCAGCAATACATTTTTGAAGGAAAAATTATTATCAGCAATACATTTTTGAAGGAAAAATTATTATCAGCAATACATTTTTGAAGGAAAAATTATTATCAGCAATACTTTTTTGAACGAAAAATTATTACCAGCAATACATTTCTGAAGGAAAAATTATTACCAGCAATACATTTTTGAAGGAAAAATTATTACCAGCAATACATTTTTGAAGGAAAAATTATTATCAGCAATACTTTTTTGAAGGAAAAATTATTACCAGCAATACATTTTTGAAGGAAAAATTATTATCAGCAATACATTTTTGAAGGAAAAATTATTACCAGCAATATATTTTTGAAGGAAAAATTATTATCAGCAATACTTTTTTGAACGAAAAATTATTACCAGCAATACATTTTTTAAGGAAAAATTATTATCAGCAATACATTTTTGAAGGAAAAATTATTATCAGCAATACTTTTTTGAAGGAAAAATTATTACCAACAATACATTTTTGAAGGAAAAATTATTATCAGCAATACATTTTTGAAGGAAAAATTATTATCAGCAATACTTTTTTGAAGGAAAAATTATTATCAGCAATACATTTTTGAAGGAAAAATTATTACCAGCAATACATTTTTGAAGGAAAAATTATTATCAGCAATACTTTTTTGAAGGAAAAATTATTACCAGCAATACTTTTTTGAAGGAAAAATTATTACCAGCAATACTTTTTTAAGGAAAAATTATTATCAGCAATACATTTTTGAAGGAAAAATTATTATCAGCAATACATTTTTGAAGGAAAAATTATTATCAGCAATACTTTTTTGAAGGAAAAATTATTACCAGCAATACATTTTTGAAGGAAAAAGTATTACCAGCAATACATTTTTGAAGGAAAAATTATTATCAGCAATACATTTTTGAAGGAAAAATTATTATCAGCAATACTTTTTTGAAGGAAAAATTATTACCAGCAATACATTTTTGAAGGAAAAATTATTACCAGCAATACATTTTTGAAGGAAAAATTATTACCAGCAATACATTTTTGAAGGAAAAATTATTATCAGCAATACTTTTTTGAAGGAAAAATTATTACCAGCAATACCTTTTTGAAGGAAAAATTATTACCAGCAATACATTTTTGAAGGAAAAATTATTACCAGCAATACATTTCTGAAGGAAAAATTATTACCAGCAATACATTTTTGAAGGAAAAATTATTACCAGCAATACATTTTTGAAGGAAAAATTATTATCAGCAATACTTTTTTGAAGGAAAAATTATTACCAGCAATACATTTTTGAAGGAAAAATTATTATCAGCAATACATTTTTGAAGGAAAAATTATTACCAGCAATATATTTTTGAAGGAAAAATTATTATCAGCAATACTTTTTTGAACGAAAAATTATTACCAGCAATACATTTTTTAAGGAAAAATTATTATCAGCAATACATTTTTGAAGGAAAAATTATTATCAGCAATACTTTTTTGAAGGAAAAACTATTACCAGAAATACTTTTTTGAAGGAAAAATTATTAAAAACAAAATCTTACCAGCAGTACGTTTTTGAGAAAAAAAAAAGAAAAAAGAAAAAGAATTAGAAGCAATACATTTGTCAAAAAAAATATTACCAGCAATAAAGATCTTGTCGGCATTAAATAACCTATTGAGTAAAACAAAACAAAACAAACCAAATAAAAAAAACCCTTTGTTGGCATTAAATACGCTTTGTGGTTGATATGCCATAAAACAAACCAAATCAAACGGAAACATAAATGACAGTCGAATGGACTAGGTGGTGTGATCTAAGTATTGCTTGGAACTCTGTCAAGTTTCACCTTCGGTAATAATAACTTATGAAATTTTAAAAAATCTTTCTCTGAAAATTTTCAGGAAAATGTTTCTCAAGTCAGATAGTAGTTATCGCTTTTTTGTATTGATGGGGGTTCACTACTTAACCTCTTATTTGGAGTAGTGTGGAACATCAACTTTTTGATGATGTCATCAACTCTCTTCTTTGAGCGTTGGGTTATAAGATAAGTTCTTTTTCAAGATATCTTTATCAATAATTCTATTAGTAATTCTCAACTTGATGTACTGGTGGAGATTGTAAATCTCAGCGACTCAAAAAGCTATAGCAGCGGGAGTATTTCTTCTGGCAGTTCAAACTAAGCACGACAAAGGGTAGGGATCAGGCAATCACAAGGAATCATGAGATAGAACATAGTGGCTTAGCTGATTTGGCATTGAAGTCAGTCTCAGCTTCAATTTATAACCATTGGTGAATAACATACGATAAGAGAAATAACAAAATTTATAGGACCGCACACTTCCCAAATCGAGTTACTGCTTCTACTATAGTACTGGCAAGGACATCCAGTCATTGAAAGATTTGTTATGTCTTATTAGTAATGCATGTCTCATATTTAAATATCACCAATGAGAATTATGGTAATACAATTCTCTGCACACTAGGCGTAACTTCTGTAGTCTTCGTATTCTTTTACGGAATGGGGTTACTAACCTCATACACAACCGATTTTAAATTTTGAGTTGTCCTAATCCTAGACTACTTACCTTATCCGGACTATTGTCCTCATCTTTGTTGCCATATTTATCACAACGTTTCGGCCGATGTACGCCCCGTCCTTCTTCAGGTAGTTGGAATGTCGAAATGAACCCTTTATTTCGCATGCTGGGATCGACTTTTCTAGTTCCACCTGCCATGTCTAATCCATATGGATGTCAGTTATCAGTTATCTCCTGTTAATTCCCCTCTCCAAGTTCTCCACCACCTTAACCAGGTATTGAACTCGTAACTCTTTGGGTCTTGTCACTGGATCTAACCAACGCCTTTATCCACTGTGCACTGTGTCCTTGAGGACATTTGTGTATGAATTTCTGGGAGTTATATATTTAATGTCTTCAGCATCATTTTTTACCAGTGCTCATATTGCAATTTTTGCTGTTATCATTCTATGTTTTTTTTTTTTTTTTTACTTTTTTTTTACCAGAGCTCATATTGCTTTTCTCTGGCACTCCTGATTACTGGTTCCCATATTACATTCATTTCTATGCTTGGTCGGTTCAGGAGATTTTTGTGGCCTAGCATGTCTATGATTTCAACCTGATCCCACAGAGAGGGGTGATCTTCCTTTTCTCTCCATATGTGGTGAGCCACGCCTGATTTTTCTACTTCACCTCGTGTTACAGCTTTCTGGTGTTCTTGAAGCCTTACCTCGAGGGGGCGGCCTGTCTCTCCTTTATGTTCCTTTCCGCAGCTGCACGGGATGGCGTACATCGGCTGAAACGTTGTGATAAATATGGTGACAAAGATGAGAACAATAGTCTGAATAATGTAAATAGTGTACATAATACCTCATCTCAGAAATATAGACAGATACTGAAGGGTTGAAACGTTGTGATAAATATGGCGACAAAGATGAGGACAATAGTCCGAATAATGTAAATCGTATACATAATACCTCATCTTAGAAATATAGACAGGTACTAATCCTAGACTGGTTGCCAAACAAGCTTCAGAGACCAGTCTGTCTTACTATTTAAACAATAGCCGAACGTAACTACAAGGAATTCGATCCAGCTTACACCCACATCATATTGAAACACTGGTCCTCGTCCGATCACCGAAGGTAAGCAACATTGAGCCGGGCCAATACCAAGTTGGGTAACCACTAGGGATACCAGGAAAGGAAAATAGGAAAAGGTTGTTTGGGCAATCTGTAAGTAAAATAATATGATTAAGTACCAGAAATTATGCCACAAATGTTATAGATAAGTCAAACCATGCTCACTAGTAGGGAAATTCTAGAATTAATTAGCTTTTTTGTACTAATGTTCACCGAATACAAGTCACATGAGCCACCCATAGTAGAAGATTACTCTGTAGCGTTGTATGAGCGCAAAAAAGTTCATGAGGTTATGTAGAAAAGATAACGGTTAACCGTAAACTTGAAAAAAAAAATCCAGATTGTAGTTTTTTAATCATTTCACCCCAACAAGGCAATAAAGCCACTAAGACGCATGGTGGTTACTGAGTGCAAAAGAAGATGGACATCAAAAACAATATTTAGGAGATAGAACAGTAAAAAAACAGGATATTAAGAAGACAGAAGATAACGATTGACATCACATTTAAATATTAAAAGTTGACAGGGAAGCAAGAAGCAGAAGAGAGTTCCACAAGTGACAAGTGCGAGAGAAGAAACTGTTAGTATAGAACTTACGGTTACATCTAGCCATTTCAACTGTAAAATGGTGAGACCTAGCCGCCAATCTAGTACTGAGCTTAAATACATAGAGTTTCGGTACCATGGATGAAATATCAAAGGAACAATTGACATGAAAATATTTATAGAAAAGGCATAGGAAAGCTTTAAACTTTCCCAGGCTGAGAATACCATAGACTGAACATGTGAGTAATGACGAAGTTTTAGAGAAAATGGAAATAAAAAGAACATTTATTATTAATACCAGGAAGCGACTTCTAAAATTTATCAGGTACATAATGAGGAAAGAGGAATTGGAAAATTTGGCACTCACAGGGCATGTTGAACGTAAGAATTAAACAGCATTATAAAGGACAATGAGCTGAAGAAAGCCACGATCGCCAACGTCCTGAAGGGACTCGGCACAAAGAAGAAGAAGAAGAAGAAGAAGAAGAAGAAGAAAAGAAGAAGAAAAAGAAGAAGAAGAGCTTGTGTAAATGGATGGCGAAACAGTATTTAGGAGAGATAACAAAAAAACAAAATTTATTAACAGCTAGAAAGGACCGGAAATTGTGGAGAGCCATAATCTTCAACGTCCTGAATAGACATAGCACATAAAAGAAAAAGAACAAATTTGTGTAAATGGATGTCAGAACAGTGTTTAGGAGAGATAAGAAAAATTCAAAATTTATTAAGAGCTACAAATGACCGGAAATTGTGGAGAGCCATGACCTTCAACGTTCTGAATGGACACGGCACATAGAAGAAAAAGAAGAAGGAGCGTTTGTAAATGAATGTTAGAACGGTGTTTAGGGGAGATAACAATAAGTCGAAATTTATTAAGAGCTACAAATGACTGGAAATTGTGAAGGACCTTGATAGCCGACGCCGTGAAGCAAAGTATTATCATTTTGCTAGTAGGTTTATTTAGTCTATGTATTTGTTTCATCACAACACTACTTAGCAATGCTTCTGAGCGGATACGATCAGAGCTCTCCACGGCTTCTTCTCTTTTAATATATTTGTGAATTACCATGACTGTTCTTAAGAAAGATAATGAAGTTGTTTTCATTCTCTTCTGTATGATTCTGAATACAAAGTTGTCTTTGTTGATTCATATCTAATAGGAATGGCAGCAAACACATCCTCCCTCCTCAAATCGTACAGATGCATGCTGGGATTTCTTCCTATCCAATAAAATTGACTAATTGTCGGTCTCATCCGTCATATCATTATTTTTACTTGTCTGGAAATCAGAACGCCATAATCAATGGACTGTATCCCTTTTTCGTCCTAACACCATTCTTACTTTTTGCCCCATAACTGTTGCTGTGGTAACTTTTGTCTTGCACACACACACGCACACGCACACACATATATATATATATGTGGTATAATTAGTATTCTTTTGTTCTGTTCTTTCTTTTGTTATTATTTTCTGTGTTAACACCATTCTTTTTGTCTGATAACTTTTGTTTTGCATATACATACATACATACATATATATACATTGCATATACATACATACATATATATATATCTGCATATATATATATTTGCATATATATATATATGTATATATATATATTTGCATATATATATATATATATATATATATATGCATGTATATATATATATATACATACATACATACATATACATATATATTAGGTTGGTGCAAAAATAATGTCGTTTTCTCACATATTTTACTATGAGAGAAAACGACATTATTTTTGCACCAACCTAATATATATATATATATATATATATATATATATATATATATATATATGAATATAAATATAAAAGTGAACACTGTCGCCTCTGAGTGTTGACTTCAATGTTCACTTTTATATTTATATTTACATAGGCTCTATCTCAGATATTGAGCACTTTATCCCATAAATATAGCACATCTTAAAACTATATTTCTTCATGTATATATATATATAAAATCCAAATGAAATTAGAACGAATAAAATTTAAATTCAAACGTTCAACATTAATTTAAAAATAGGGCTCAATACAATAGTAGACCAATATTATTTATTATCGAATATTACATTCCAATATATGTAACAGCACTACATAAATACATTCATGTTTCGATGCATATCATCGCATCTCATCAGGCGGTAGTAAATGAGGATTATATGCACTGAAACATTATTTATATAATACTTAATATTATTTTGTACTGTTCTTTCTTTTGCTATTGCTTATTAGAGACTTTGTCAATTCCCTTTGTTGGCCATTCTTGGCTTTTATACTTAACCATGGTCAATTAAACTACACTCCTTTTCCTAGATTTGTGGTCCATCAAAGAGAGAGAAAGAGCCCAGTCCTCCCTCATATTTTACCAATAATTAGGTAGTGGCTGGGAAGAAGTAATGCATTTCTTAAGAGCTTTGATGCCAAGTGAACGTAACTGACTCGGTCGAATTTGAACGTGACCTGCCGATTCTATTCTCAGTGCCGTTAACGCTACAGGTTGTAAAACAAATATTGCATGAGGAATCGAAGGGTTAGGTCGCCGTGGAAGGGTTAGGAGAGAGGGGCGATTGGAAAATAAGAAGTATAGTGGAAAAGAATCCTTAGAGGAGAGTAAGGTTGGTAGAGAGGAATCATTTTCGGAGAGTAATGTTGATGCAGAGGAAGTGCATGCGGATAGTAAGGAATAGCTTGTACTATAGGGGAGCGCGGGAAAGCGAATATGGAAAGGAAGATTAGTCGGGTGGCAAGGATTGTGAAGAGGAAAGGGTTCTCGAAGTGAGAGGAAAGGATGGTAAACATATAAGAACGGGGTTAGCAGAAAGGAAAGGGTCCTCGAAGTGAGAGAGGAAAGGGATGGTAAACATATAAGAAGGGGGTTAGCGGAGAGGAAAGGGTCCTCGAAGTGAGAGAGGAGAGGGATGGTAAACATATAAGAAGGGGGTTAGCGGAGAGGAAAGGGTCCTCGAAGTGAGAGAGGAGAGGGATGGTAAACATATAAGAAGGGGGTTAGCGGAGAGGAAAGGGCTCTCGAAGTGAGAGAGGAAAGGGATGGTAAACATATAAGAAGGGGGTTAGCGGAGAGGAAAGGGTCCTCGAAGTGAGAGAGGAGAGGGATGGTAAACATATAAGAAAGGGGTTAGCAGAGAGGAAAGGGTCCTGCCGAGATAAGGAGAGCGAAGTGGAAGATGTAGCAAGATTTTTCAGAATGCCCACTCGAACCGTATATGGCACAAGGCCAAGTTTAAAATGCGTGTTTTTAACATAGAAAAATACATCCACTCGAGAGAAATGTCGTATAAGGCTGGATTAAAAGTTGGGGTTCCACGCCTACAAAAATGGTACAGTTTCCTTGACTCTTACTCTTTGAGAATAACTCAAATGAAAGTTATGGTCACTATGCACTTCCCAAGAGAGGAGGTATTACGCGAGGAGACATGCCCACAGTGCCTGGACTTTTTTCTCCTACTGTCTATAATCTGTTGTCAAATGAGACAAAGAGTTGCTTGTTCATTTTAACACCTCAAAAACGAAACTGGTCTTCTAATCTTTTGAGTGAACCCTTTTTATCTGCCATCAGCATTGGTTGATTTTAACCTCAATATGAGTTAAATGTTGCGCTTTCTCGAACTAACGTTTTTCGCTTTATATAATGTGGAAAGATTATATTGAATTAATTGCTAAGTCTGCATTTCGGAAAGTTGGTTCACTGTGAAATAGACAATGTTTTTCGCCATAATCTATCTTCTATAAGACGACCATTCTTCCTGGCTTTGAATATTGCTGCCACATCTTGTCTGGTTCTCCTGCTATATATTTAGAGATTCTTGATAAACTCCAAAGAAGAATCTACAATATTCTTGGTACTGACTTGGCATTTCGGCTTCAGTCAGTTTATTAAAAGCCATGTCTCTTCAGAAAGTAGGCGATCATGAATCTCCACAGATTCCTTTTCTTTATTATCTGTGAATTGCCATGCATTCTTAGGAAAGATAGTTTCTTGAGGTCTTCTCTACGGTTTTTAAAAACCATGTCCCTTCAGAGCATCGGCTATCACGACTCTCTACATATTCCATATTTTTTTTAATCTGTGAATTGCCATGCATTCGTAGGAAAGATAGTGAAGTAGTCTCTTGTGGCCTTCTCTACGGTTTTTCAATGCCATCTCTCTTAAGGACGTTGGCGATCATGGCTTTCCACAAATTCCTTTTCTTTTTGTATCCGTGAATTGCACTGCATTCTTAGGTATGATAGGGGAATAGGCTTCCGTTGATTTCTCTACGGTTTTAAAAGCAATGTGCCTTCAGGACGTAGATGATGATGGCCCTCCACAGATTCTTTTTCTTTATCATCTGTATGTTATGGTGACTTATCTACATTAGAATGAACTCTTCCTCCTTCATAAATTCTAACCTGCGAGACGTCCTAGGAGGCAGTCAAGGACGTAGTGTAACCAGCCAGTTCGGACGGACACTTCTATCTGCTGACTAATAACACTCTTATTTTGTATATATATTCTGTTATTTCAATACACTTGTTCAACCTACCTCCTTCTTCCGTCTTTCTTTCTGGCCCCTAACAGGCCACAACACTGTAAATCGCCATGATTATTAGTAACGATAGTGGAGTAGTCTCCCGTGGCTTTCTCTACGGTTTTTTAAAGACATGTCTCTTCACAACATAGACGATCATGGCCCTCCACAGATTCGTTTTCTTTATTACCTTTCAATTGCCATGAATTTTTAGGAAAGATAGTGGGATAGGTTCGTCTTGCCTTCTCTACTGTTTTTAAAATCTATGTCACTTCAGGACGTAAGCGATTATGGCTCTCCACAGATCCCTTTTCTTTATTATCTGTGAATTGCATTGGCATCTTGTGAGTAGATAATGGTGTTGTTTTGCATTCCCCACCCCCAGGCTTTGAATCCAGAGTTTTCCTTCATCAAACGAATTATCACCCATGGATTCTACCCTGCAATTTAACCCATATCTAGGGAGGAGGAAAAATGATTCATGCTTTTCCCTATAGCATTAGTGCGTATTGAATAAAAAAATGGACTTATTGTACTTTTGAATCCGAATCTTTATAAAATTAGTCTTAAATTTCAGAGAGGGTTGTTTGTAAACATCTATATACTAGCAACATAAACGAAGTTTTAATCATTGTAACTCCGGCCACATGTGGATAGGACCCGAGTTAACCAAGCATCTGAAAATGGAACGATTGGCAAAAAAAGAATGTTTTCTCACTGGATTTATTTAATCTATACAACGAGACGATCTTAATATGGCCCATCAGGATTTATTGTCGACCATTACAGTCTTCACAGCGTAAGACATGCGGATAACAACGAGCAGATGGCAGGCTAGAAAACTCTTAAACAAAGTAGAAATGGAAGGCAAGAAGAATTAACTAGAAGAAAACTGTATGGTCATCAAAGAGACAAAGAGAAAGAGAGAGAGAGAGAGAGAAAGAGAAAGAAAGAGAGGAAGAAAAAGGAAGAAAGAGAGAACGAAAGAAAGAGGGAGAAAGAAAGAGAGGGGCAAGAAGGGATAGAGACAACCGTTTGATTTATGATAATAAACGAAAACGGAAAATATGACATTGAAATCTGAAGTCACATCGGAAGATGTCTCCAAGAAACTAATCAATGTATTAAGACACGGGAATATTCCTTAGAAAAAAAACAAAAACAAAAAAAAACGAAAAGAAAAATGGGAAAAAAAAGAGAGAGCTGAACTGCTTTATAATTATCAGTCCTGGTGGAAAGTGACTGGAGCCTAGCCGCCAGATCAGAACCAATAATATTGCAGATGCTTTTTTGGAAATTCCTTTCACCGTGTTTCCCTCTCTGTGTCTTTTCTATAAATAATTTCATGGTAATTGTTCGGGTGGTACCTAATTTAAAAAAAAATTTAAGCGCAGTACTAGACTGGTGGCAAGATCTCATCACTTTACAGTTAAGCTGGCTAGATGTAACCGTAAATTCTATGTTAACAGTTTCTTCTCTCGTACTTCTCGCTTGTGTAACTCTCTCCCGGCTCCATGCTTTCCAGGCAATTTTAATCTATAAAAAAATTTAAATGCAATGTCAATCGCTATCTGTTTTCCTCCTGATTACTCTTTTCTTTTCCCGCTCATTATTAATGTTCCTGTTCCTAATTCCTCCACACCCTCTAACCCCGTGTATTTTAGTAGCTTGATGGCGTTGCATGAGGTGATGCCAATTAAAAAAAAAAAGATTATCCTCCTGTGTCAATGAATGTTGGAAAATTTCCTTAAAACGAAAAGAGACTTGAAGCGACTTAGATCTGACTCTACCACGGATTCTGAGAATACAGTCTACAGAATACGCGCCTAAAGACGAACTTCTAAATGAAACTGGGTACTAAAAAGACATTCCTCCAAACATAGACCTTCAGGACCACAATAAGACGAACTGTCAAAAGCACGGTTTTCCCCTGACATCACTATTATTTAAACTACCTTCATTCACTCCATCAGCAATGTTTATTAGTTTTAAAAGCGATGATTAGAATTGGAATAAGAATCCTAAACATATGAAAGAGAATTTATATTATTTACTTTCTACATGAAAGTTGAAAACAAAAATAATAAAACCTATTCATTTATTAGATTGTTTATTGGAATGTTAGGCAAAACATCGGCTAATTGCCAACTGATTCAAACTTTATAAAATGGTAAATAATAAGGATTTCCTTAGAGTTGGTTCACATATCTTAATGTTTATTGCTTTAATTAGCGATGATTAAAATTTTAATAAAATCTAAACATATGAAATTGAATTTATACAATATCTTTGTTTTTGAGAATTGACAACAAAAATAATAAACACTATTATATCGTTTGTTTATATTATTGGAATCGTTGGCAAAACATCAACTAATTGCGAGTCAATTCAAACTTTATCAAATAGTAAATAATAAAGATTTCCTTATAGTTGGTTCATATATTTTAATAATTTAGTAAATGTTTATACATTTATAAATAAAATTCAGACTTCAGACTGACCTCTCTCTGCTTCCTCTTGAGGCGCAGTATTTATTACGTATGAAATAGTACATTATGTTATTATGGATAAGGGCCCATAACAAAAAATATTCTTGTAAACAATTTAATAATTAGTGTTTAATATTTTTGTAAATTTTCAAGAACAAAAGTGTATTTGTTTAATGTTAAAGTTTTATTACAATTTTGATAAAAAAAAATAATTATAGTGTGGAAATTTGAGGTGGCAAAAATTTTGCTTTGTAAAAATATTCAACAAACTTGGACCTTTTTTCACGCAAAAGAACATTTTTCTTCTTGACACTATTATTATTTGAACTACGTGCAATGGTTATTATTTTAACATTTATAATAATATTTTATGTATAAAGAAATTTCAGCAATCATGCAAAAAAAGTGTCAAAAGAAGAGTTATTCTCTTGATACAGCTATCATTTTAACTACCTTCACTCCATAGGCAATGTTTATTGTTTTAAAAAGCGATGATTAGAATTGTAATAAAACCTAAACATATTGTAACCTAGGGAAGGTTACTGAATGGAATAATCACACGAAGGTTGGTAATGAACGATAATACTTCGGACAAGAATAACACATATAAGATTCGCCAGTGGCGCGTAGAAGTAGTAGTCAACTGTTAGAAGTGGTTCAAGTGAATTCCACAATGAATCTCCAACCGCCCAACGCAGTCAGATGTGGCACAAGGCCGAATTTAATGTGGGGTAAAAAATTAACCGTAGAACCCGTATAAAACGGGGTCGGCTAGTTGTTTCCCGAGACGAGACTCTGCACTTCGACATAGCCTCGTCTAGGGATGCTCTTTGCTCGGAGGGAGGAAGCTTAAACAGCCCAGATGAAGACGTATCTCTAGCTGCAGGCTTGCCGACGGTATCTACCAACTGCCCCACGCAGTCAGATGTAGCACACGGCAGAATTTAATGAGGGGTTCCCGAGCCCATAGGCTCCGTCAAAAAAAATAACCGTAGACCCCATATAAAACGGGTTCGGGTAGGTGCTTCCCGAGACGAGACTCTGCCCTTCGGCATAGCCCTTCTGGGGATCCTCTCTGCCCGGAGGCAGAGAGTTTTACCAGCCCATCCGAAGACGAATCTCCAACTGCCGCCCCTCCGACCAACACTTACAGTATTCACTTCTGTATTTATGGGAATGGGGTAATACTCATTATTGTCCGTAGGTATGCTACAATAAATATGAAATTGAATTCATATATTTTCTTTGTTCTCGAGAGTTCACAAGAAAAATAATAAAACTATGTATTTATTAGATTGTCTATTGAAATGTTTGGCAAAACATCTGCTAATTGCCAATCAATTCGGACTTTATAAAATGGTAAATAATAAGGATTTCTTCAGAGTTGGTTCACATATTTTAATAATTTAGTAATTGTTAATACATTTATGAATAAAAACATATTTATGTTGGAAAAGATCAGAAAGATTGATTGACTGATTTCTTTTTTTTAATGGATTATCAACTTTTTGCAGATTATTTAAAACCAAAAAGTATTTTTTAGGTCACCTCTCTCTGTCTTTTCTACAAATACTTTCATGGTAATTGCTCCGCTGAGCTGCTTTCACTGGTTCCCAGACTCCATGAATTCAAGCGCCCTACGAGGCTGGCATCCCGTTCTCACCCTTACACTGTAGAAACTTTTAAATGTAGCCGTCTCTTCTACTCCAATAGCTTCATACCTCGCACCTCTCGCCTGTGGAACACCCTTCCCAATTACTGTTTCCCTGAGAGCTATAATCTCCAACTATTCAAATGTAATGTCAATCGACATCTCCAGTTACCTTGATCTATCCAATATTCTTCTCCTCATCCTTTCTTCTATCACTCCTATCTGCTCTCGCTCCAAATCTTCTGCAACCCCCTGCATCCTAGTGGCTTCACGCCTTGCTCGGGGCGTAATGCTTAAAAAAAAGAATGGTTTAGTGATACGAAACTGAGCAGCTATGTGTATTTTAAGAGTCAGAGAAATCTGACTGTCTGTTTGTCTGTCTGTCTGTCTGTCTGTCGCTCTCTCTCTCTCTCTCTCTCTATATATATATATATATATATATTAATGCATGTTTCATTAAATAATATAGACAAGTTTTGTCTATCTATTTTAAGTAAGTTACTTTTATATTATCTGATATGCTTAATCCCATTATCGTTGAAAAACGATAGGAAAACACCATATTGATACATGTTTAAATCCAATCTAAGCTTCCGGCTTACACAAGCCATTATCAAAGATGACAGTTTCAATAAATCAAACAACACACGGTCGAAACAACAATGATAATCCACCCTTGCTGCATGAAAAATTTCAAAGTAACAACAAATTCGTATATATGAGACGCGGAAGGGAAAATTGCGTCTCATCTCGTGACATCTCACATGACCATGAGAGAGTGAAAAACAAGAAGTATTAAGTATGGGACGCCTTTGGTATAAACCAATGGCTCCTGTTATAAATTATAGGCATTTAAGGATATTTGTGGAGATTTCATAGTTTATTTTGTTCAGGTTAGATTTCAAGTGTTTTATGTATAAAGCTGCAAGTACTTTTAGTTTTTGTTTATTGTTTTCATTTTTAAGTATAGTTGTGTTGTCAACAAGGATTTTCCGGAATTGAGTATGCGGGCAGGCATGTTGTTTTAAATGTCTAAAAATTTTGGAGTTATCATTTAAATGTAAAGTCAAGCGCCGAGAAAGCGAGTTTGTGGTGTGATCAACATAAATATTATTTAATCCTTTGGAGATATATCCTCCCAAAGAATTTGTAAACTATGTTGGTTTTCTGCAAATTGCTAACGGGGAGTGGGGGAAGAATCATTGCGAATAGTTAAGTTGGATATACTAGATTTAGTGTAGTATATGATTAACCTAATTTTTTTTTGCTAGGATCTGTTGTAGATATATTAGTATTTACTATTTTTTTAAGTATATTTTCGTCTTGTTTATAATTAGTATACATTTGATTACATTTGTCGTTACTTTGAAATTTTTCATGCAGCAAGGGCGGACTATCATTGTCGTTTCCTCCGTGTGTTTGATTTATTGAAATTGTCATCTTTGATAATGGCTTATGTAAACATGTATCAATATGGTGATTTCCTTTCGTCCTTCAATGATAATGTTATGAAGCTTATCAAAGAATATGTAAGGAACTTACTTAAAATAGACAAAACTTGTCTATATTATTTAATGAAACATGTATTAATGCAAAATTGCTGTCTATATATATATATATATATATATATATATATATCAGAGAGGACAATTTTTGTGTATGACGCATTTCGTCCTTGAGGACTCCATAGAATGTGTAATCACATAAAAATAAACAACGTGTAAGACAAATAAAAATTTCCTCTTTGTCATAAATGTAGCTATAAACACAAAAATAGTTTTATACACAACAATTTGTCAAGGGAATTTGTCACACAGAGAAATAAGTTCAACAACAACTTCGATCTAAAGAATGCTACACAAATTAACCTATAGCTGGGGGAGAATCTGCAGCAAAAGCAACCACCCAAGACGCAAATTACAAATTGTAGACTGCAAAATTTAAATATTAAGGAAGTGTTTTAACAGAGGACGGAAAATGTGGCACTGAAATTCGAAGGCGCAATGAAACAGCGAAACAAAAGCCTTCCAAAAGCTAAACAAAGTATTAAGAAACAGAAAAACATCGAATAAACGTGTGCTGAACTGTTAGGGATTATCACTCCTCCTATATGACAATGAATGCTGGACAGAGGCCTCATAGATGATAAAAAGCCTTGAGGTAAAAGAAATGTAGTTCTACAGAAAGTTGCTGAGAATGTTATGGGCTGAACATATTAGCAATGACGAAGCTTTTGAGAAAATGGAAGCTAAAAGAACACTTAAACTTAACACCAGAAAGAGATCTTTGCAATTTCTAGGGCACACAAGAGAAGGAAAACTCTAATTTTAAACTTCCGCTGCCTTGCGGCTATACACAACCATAGGAATGACTTCGGGAGTAAAACTTGGGGGCAAATCTGGAGCTGGCGTCTCTAAGACAATTCGCGGAAAAACAAATTCCAAGTTGGTATCTGGCGCGGGATAATTCACTTCATGGCAGTCTTTCTGGAGATGGTGTCTCGACAAAAACACCAAGCAGTAGGGTTGGTGTCCCACATTTTGTATCAGCTACCGAAAAAGTATCATGAAATCGATTTTCCCAGACACTATAACTCGGGACCCAGGGTATGGACATTGGGAATCTAGCGACAGCAATACAAGACCAAACAGTTTGGAAAGGGATTGTTAATGGCGTTCTGACCAACCATAGGGAGGTCGAAGGATGATGATAATGAGGAATGATGGCTTAGATCATTTGACACGCACGGGGTATGGAGAAGGCCAAGGAGACAGAGGAAAGCAGCGAATAATCTACCTAATAAGTTCGTTTAAATAGCTGGAAGGACAGAGATTAGGAGGTATTGAAAAAAAAATACTTGCAGCTACAATAGATAGAAAGCTTTGGAGAGGCATAATCGCTCGAATCCCGAAGAGACACAACGCATACTAGAAGAAGAAGAACGCTAAAAGGTGTTGCCTCTTTCGTGATTGTGCGTTGTATGTGAACATATTTCTTTTCAGTGACTGAAAAAAAGACGGTAAGTGTCATTTATTGTGATGGTACCATAGCTAAAAGAATTATTCTACAAATGGTTCGCGAGGTTCGGAAATTGTTTTGAGGGGGTCACTATTTACCTATAGCTGGGTCCCTAACATGTGCTACCACCCCGGGTCAATTAAGATGTGATTCCACACCCCTCAAAATCTTTAATATCCCGATTAGAGGTCTTGCTGCCGAATTTAGTTTATCGTCATACCCAGGACGAGGCACATTATGAGGATAGAGGGCTTGGATAATTTGGCACTCACTGGATATAGTGAAGGCAAGAAAAGTAGGGGAAAATAGCGAATAATTTACTTAATGTTTGTTTAAATGGTTGACAAGACAGAGATTAGGAGTTATAACAAAAACAAAAAAAACAAAAACAAAACAAAACAAAAAAAACAAAAACAAAACAAAAGCATCACTTACAACTACAATGGATAGGAAGCTTTGGAGAGCCATGATCGCCCAAGTCCTTAAGCGACACAATACATACAAGAATAACGCTAAAAGGCGTTGGGTCTTAAATAATAATCGAAAGAGGCAATTGAAATGTCTAGGACGCATAGTGAGGAAAGAGGGCTTAGAAAATTCGGCACTCAAAAGACTGATTTAAGGGACAGAAGAAAACAGCGCATTTTTTACTTAACAGGCTTGTGTAAATGTATGGCAGAACAGGGGTTAGGAGAGATAGGAAAATAAAAAGATATATATTAAATACTATAAAGGACTGGGAATAGTGGAGAGCCATTATCACCAATGTCCTGAAAGGGCGTGGCTCATAGATGACCACTTCAGACCAGTTTCACCAACATCGAAAGCTGAGCGGTAATTTTAAAGCTAGTAAAATCTTTCGAAGAATATGATTCTGCTTACTGGCATCGTGATCCGTTCTTTCTGCTTGTTCGGTTCCCAATGAGATCACTGTAGTCAATTCGAATATCAGCGGTTAGACTTTCTCCGAAGCCGACGTTGAAGGTTGGCTATGTTGTCGTAAGAAATAACTGTGTTCAGTTAATCACGGAGTATGGGGGATGACGACAAATAACACTTGTCTCTCTGGCAATACTTGGGGCGATGTTAGTGATCGGATCGAATTAGAAGGACCATGTCATTGTTGCTGAGTATTTGTTTATTGATTTTCTGGCATGCACCGTTGTCCGTGCTTACATCTATCGTCAAAGACATTATCTATCTATCTATCTATCTATCTATCTATCTATCTATCTATCTATCTATCTATCTCAGTCTGTTCATATCTGTCTCTGTTCATATCTATCTATCTATCTATCTATCTCAGTTTGTTCATATCTATCTATCTATCTATCTATCTATCTATCTATCTCAGTCTGTTCATATCTATCTATCTATCTATCTATCTATCTATCTATCTATCTATCTCAGTCTGTTCATATCTATCTGTCTCTGTTCATATCTATCTATCTATCTATCTATCTATCTATCTATCTATCTATCTATCTATCTCAGTCTGTTCATATCTATCTGTCTCTGTTCATATCTATCTATCTATCTATCTATCTATCTATCTATCTATCTATCTATCTATAATATTAACGAATATTCTTATTATTATATTATTAGCATTGCATTGCATTAATCCTTATCTGAGATTAGAAGTACTCCCTATTTAACAGGACACAGATCCTTTTCAAACGTGTAAATGCATGACATTACAAGATGATGAGTTAGAGGGACTACTGGATAATAATTATTGGATAATAATTATTAAAATCTCTGGAGAGTAGGTTGAATGTTTGAGAAGAAAATTAAATACAAAACGCATTAAAATTTATGTTTGAAAATAACAAAATGAAATTAGGAAAAGTTCCAAGGAGAACCCAGATTTAACTAGACAAGATTCAGTAAAATTGAGCCAGATTCATATACAGTGTAACCCGGATATAAGAGAGTTGTCGGGACCGGAGAAGAAGTCTCTTATATCCGGGTTTCTCTTATATCCGGGTTTGGTATATTTTGTTTAGGTAAGTATGGCTCTAATTTGGGACCAGAGAAAATCTCTCTTATATTCGGGTTTCTCTTATATCCGGGTCTCTTATATCCAGGTTACACTGTATAAAGAAAAAATAAAGAAAATATAAGCAGTCACTTGCTGCTAGCTCCTGAAGAGAGGACAGACAGGTCCGTCTACGAAACTCTGGAGTCGCGATGCTGAAGGCAACACCAATCAGCTAAGTGACAAATTTTACTTATATTAATCCATATCTAATACATACATACACACACACACACACACACACACACACACATATATATATATATATATATGTATGTATACATACAATATATATATATATATATATATATATATATATATATATATATATATATGGTGGGTAATTGAATGACAAAATGGAAAAAAAAAAACTTATGGTATGTTTCGGCACGGCCATTTGTGCACCAGCTGATTTGGCACCAGACTTGAAGGCACCAGACTTTTGAAGGCTTGGAAAGCCGAGTTACAGATAGCAGAATATGTAAAACAGTTCTTGGATTTGAAAACATGGATTCTGTCGTGTACTCAATTACCAAATGAACTAAATAAAGCTACTTTACAGTTTAATGTTTCAATAAGTTAAAGTTTTAAAACTTTCAAAAATTTTACATTTGAATGATAAATCAATTAACATTTTTTGCTAGCGCCCAAAAGTCTGGCGCCTGATACTCTGGCGCTCAAACGAAACTTTCACACAGAGACACACACAGAGACACACAAACATACACCACACACACACACACACACACACACACACATATATATATATATATATATGTAACTGGTGTAACTGCAAAATTGTTCAAATCGTGTAACAGCAAAAGTGCCCATTTGTTAGTTTAAGATTTGAACCGTTGTAACTTAAAATGATTAAAGATATCTTACTGGAATTCTCCGAGGTTTTTATAACAGAATTGGATTATAGCAATATGAATGTATAATTACTCTCCAAGCTTAACAGAATGATCGTGATGAAATCGATCATAAACGAAAATAAGTAATCATAGCTAAGGATTGGAAGTTCATAAAGTATTAAAATAAAGTCTAAATATATATATATATTATTTCAGGATCATTTTCCAACTTATTCAAGATGATCTTTGCCCTCTCTAACCTTCTAACCTTCGGTCCTGGAGTAACAAGCTGCTTCACATGTTTCACGTACGATTTCATTTTCAGGTCTTTTTTCACCGCTTTTTAGACTGTCCTAAGTGAAACTTTTCTCTCACATGCCAAACGTCTTATGGATTGAGTTGGATCTTTTCTAATTGATCTCTTTAGCTCTAAGTTAAAATGATGATCCACCTTCCTGCTGTGACCGCCTCGTCTAATTTTCCTCACTATTGTCCCCCTCTTTTTTCAACTTATACATCGTTCTTGAATGGAATTTGAACTGGAAGCCAAGTTATGAATGTTGGTACCATTACTAAAGGCCTGAATGATCTTTTTCCTCTCACCATTGCTCAGTTGGGAGTTGACACAAAACGATTTTAACCTGTGCTATTTTTAACTGAATAATTCAAAAGGGTTTTTCAGTGACACTTACGACAAATGGTGCCAAGATGGCTAAATGTCTTTTATGAAAACCTGGGAAAAAGAAACTCAGTTACATTAGTGTTTTTAGATATTAAACATTTTGTGGGATGGACAATCAGGCTCTTACACCATTTGGACACACACACACACACACACACACACACATATATATATATATATATATATATATATATATATATGTTTGTTTGAAGTTTGCGTATAAGCATGAAATAGACTGTCGTCTCTGGGTGTTGACTTCAATATCCACTTTTATATCTACATACGCTCTATCCCTGATATTGAACACTTTGACCCATGAATACGGTAAAAGTATATTTTATCATATATATATATATATATATATATATATATATATATATATATATATATATATATATGTCATAAAGAAACAATTTATACAAAGAATTAAATAGCAATGTTAATGTAATTAATGCTGAAATGGCTAACAGGACTTAACTTATATTAACTTACTTCTAATTCTTTGAATAATAAGATCCTTATATTCAAGTAGTTGTCAGATGGAAGGCACATGTCAAGTACTTTCGACAATTTCAAATTATCATCTTCAGGGTACAATTTTCCCATACATAGGCAAACACTAAGACGAAATATGTATAAACCTGACTATGACTATTTGAAATAGTCGAAAGTATTTGGCATGTGTCTTCCATCTGACAACAATTCGAATATAAGGACCTTATTACACTGCACACTTTAATATATATATATATATATATATATATATATATATATATATATACGCACATACACACACACATATATACATGTAAAATGAGAATGTTTTTAAATCTCAATAAATTGTCTACTCACCTGTTATTTACTAACGCCTGATAGGATGTATTAAACATGATTCCTTTTGTGTCGCGTTTTTTTTAATTGTCTTGATATAATTTTATAAAATACATTGTATCTATTTTTGTAACCTATGGAAGGTTATTGAATAGAATAATCAAACGAAGGTTCGTAATGAACAATAATACTTAGGGCACGAACAACATATATAAGATTCGCCAGCGGCGCGTAGATGAAGTAGTTAACTGCTAGAAGCGAGTCAAGTGAATTCCTTAATGAATCTCCAACTACAGACCAACATACGATATTTACTACTGTATTTATGCGAATGTGGACATACCCATTATCGTCTTTGGGTATACTACAAAACCACCCTTTTTTGGATTTACTCTCTACAGAGTCAATATTTTTTTTCTTTTTGGGTTGACTTTGATCTTTTCCACATCCTTTCTTTTTTTTTTAATTCTTTCGGATTTCTATCTCCGGAGATTTCTGTGGAATCGGTACATCGAAACTATCAAAAAGAACCTCCGTAGGTTCAACCTTGTCTAGAGTAGTGTTCTCTTCAGTTGAATACCTACTTTCAATTTGATTCTAGTGCCTCTTGTGCACCATTTCAGAACCTTTTACTAGATTCATCATCCTGCCAATTCTTTGGACGACAGTTCCGACTTCCCAATATGTTTTATTTGACTGGCACACACGACAAAAATCTTTTGACCAAGTTTATAAAAATTTTTTTCAGGTTTTTGTACTGCATGATCATGTTTTTTTTTTGTTTTTTTTTATTGTAGACAAGTGAAAACTTGCGTAAATAGCAAAAAATGGTGATTTTTACTGATTTCTTATCTTACGATGATCTTCAACCAATTACCATCAAAGTTACTTTATAAATGTATCGTCTTTTACATCCCTGGCAGCACACTAACAAATTGAATTTCAAAAACTCCAAAATAATTGTGGCCTGAAGTTGGTCTTCATGTTGCCTGTTTTACCCGTCCATGTCCTCAGCTAACTTCGATTGAATAAATACAGACGACTTCTGTTATATCAGTAACTGCATTAATTCAAAATGTTTTTAATGAAAGTACTTCAAAGTAATTGAACGTTTTTTCTGATCGACCAACTGGGTAAGGCTGCTAATATATAAATATATATATATATATATATATATATATATATATATATATATATATATATATATATATAACAAATGTTGGTTGTAATTGTATTCTTGAGAAATCGATAAAGATGCAAGGGTGCATTTAATTTTAAATTTTAATTTTCTGGCGTTCGATGTATTGAAATACACAACCTCGCAGACTTCATTCAACTTTCTAGCGTCTTCGTTACTGCTTTTATTGCGGTCTTTTTAAAATATCCAGCTTTGTAATGTACTTTTGTTCACAACGGTGAAACACTGTAATAAATTCAACCCCAAGGAGCCACTCAGTCCAGCAAACGTTTCGAGTCATAAGAAACACTGATAAAAAAATGAAATCCATCGATTTTCTAAACATTAATTCGTTTCGGATAGGAAAAAAACAAAATGTCAGCATCTATGGTCTTTGGAGAAGATCTAAACAAAAGGATATGCATTCTTTGAAACAGCATTTATATCTCGTTGGGTTGGGTCTCTTTGTCCGAGCGGCCGAATGCACGCCAAATCAGACAGTTGTCTCCCCCTAAAAAGGAGGACGCAGGTTCAATCTCTACTGGGGAGAACACTTTCTTTGTCTCCCGAATGTTAGGCACAGTTCACTCTGTGATGACATAATAAGATATTTATATATGTATGCATATAATGCGTGTGGAATGTGAGGATGGACCGTAAGTCTGTAGTCTTAAGCGGCCATTAACAGAATTTTAATCTGATTTGGTTGGTTGATTTTGTTTGGCAGCATATCAACATCTGTATGGGTTATTTAATGTCGAAATGTAAATATTTTGAACACAATTTTATGGACTCAACTAAATATATTCTGAATGTAATTGTATGCCTTCAATTACAGATAAAATGTACTGTTGATAATTCTACTATAAAATGTATAGTTGGTCATTTAACTTTAGAATTCTAAGGCTGGTAATTTTACCATAAATAGGTATTGCAGGTAATTTTTGATATATATGTATATATATATTTTATACTGTCATAGTGTTTTGTTTTTGTTTGGGGGTTCACTATTTGACCATAACTGGGACCCCAACAGGTGTTACCACTTTGGGTCAGGGTGAACCTGGGAACAACAACAATTAAGAGGTGGTTCTACGCTCCTAAAAAGTCCAATCTCCCGATCAGAGGCTTAGCTGCCGGATGTAGAATTTTGATCTGAAATTTTCTCTGTATAATGTTGCGTCCATTCAATTAAGTTCTTTGACAAGGAAGGAAATTATTATTTACACTATTTACATGCGTACTATTATCCTCATCTTTGTTATAGTCATGACAACGCTTCGGCCGTTTTACCCTCTGGTCGTTATCAGTTGTAGACTGTTCTAAGTTAGGTTTAACGCTTCAAATTCTCCATAGTAGACTAGTGGATTAAAGCGTTGCTTCGTAAATTTGGTGACACAGAAATTATGAGTTCAATCCCTAGACCGGGAAAATATTGGAAACAGGTCGTGCAATAACTGAGCAGTATGAAACGAGATATTCCTAAAGATGGGCAGTGGAATGAGAAAGAGTTCTGTCTTGAATTCCATGTAGGTTACCCAGATCGACATATACCTGATGAAGGCCGGAAGATGCAATGTCCGAAACCTTGTGGTAGCAATAACAAAGATGAAGACAACAGTATGTAAATAGTGTAAATAATGATAAGTAAAAAGATTATGTTGAAAAAAGAAATACTTGCTATGAAATATAAATGCTTTTTTTCAATATGAGGCTACGGATTTACTGATGTACCTACATGGTCATCAGGGAATTACGTGCACTGAGAGAGAGAGAGAGAGAGAGAGAGAGAGAGAGAGAGAGAGAGAGAGAGAGAGAGAGAGAAAGAGAGGGGTGGCGGAGAGAGAGAAAGAGAGAGAGATAAATAAAGACAGAAAGAAAGAAGAGTTCGAAATTGATAGAGAGAAATGAACAGAGAGAGAGAGAGAGAGAGAGAGAGAGAGAGAAAGAGATGGAGAGGGAGAGAGAGAGAAAGAGAAAGAGAGAGAGAGAAATAAAGACAGAAAGAAAGAAGAGTGTGAAATTGATAGAGAGAAAAAAGAGAGAAATGAACACAGAGAGAGAGAGAGAGAGAGAGAGAGAGAAAGAGATAGGGAGAGAGAAAGAGAGAGAGAGAAATAAAGACAGAAAGAAAGAAGAGAGACAGAGAGAGCGAGAGATGGGGAGAGAGAGAGAGGGAGAGAGAGACAGAAAGAGACGGAGAGAGAGAAGCTAAAGAAATTGACAGGTGAGTAAGGAGAAAGAGTAAGAGAAATGGACAGAGTGAGAGAGAGAAAGAGAAATAAATACGGAAATAGAGCGCGAAATGGATAGAGAGAAAGAGCGAGAAATGAAGAGAGATAGAAAGGGAGAGAGAGAGAGAGAAAGAGTGGAAGAGGAAGAAAGAAGAGAACTGGACAGGTGAATAAGGAGAAAGGGTAAGAGAAATAGACAGTCAGAGAGAGAGAGCGAGTTAGAGAGAGAGCGAGAGAAAGACTGAAAGAGGAAAAAAGAATGCGAAATGGATAGAGAGAAAGAAAGAGAAATGGACAGCGATAGAAAGAGAGAGAGAGAGAGAGGGGGAGATAAGCTAGGGAGATTGACAGGTGAGTAAGTAAATAGAGAAATGAACAGATAGAGAGATGAAGACGGAAAACGAGAAAGAAGAGTGCGAAATGGATAGAGAGAAAGAGAGAGAAATGGACAGAGCGAGGAAGAGAAGAAGCAGGAGAAGAAGAAGACAGAAGAAGAAAGAGCAAGAAACGGACATACAGTCGCCTAAGAAATGTTTTTAGCCTGGAGAAATAAACTATATCCAATTTCAAAATTTAATTACGTAATCTCATCTCAACATAAACAATATTTCGAACTAGTATAGGGTCCTCCATTTTTTTGTTTCATTGATTGTATTCGATTTTTCATGGTTTTGATCAAGTTATCAACAATCGTCTGATCCATATTTTCCCACTCCTTTAGCAATGTTTCTTTAAGGGTTGCCACTGATGTGATTTTGGTTGCATGCTCTCGAAATCTTCGGTCAGTGTGCTCCCAAACGTGCTCTATTGGATTCATGTCTGGACTTTCGGCTCCCCCATGGCAGTGACTTGATTCCTTCCAGGCCTTTGCTACTTTGCTCGTATGACATGGCGCTTCATCTTCTTGAAAAGGTAGACATTTTTGTCAATCTGATTGGTTTCAAATAGTGGTAGTAGTCCTTTATCTAATATTTGACGGTATATTGGATCATTGTTGGCTCATCAACAAGTATCAGCTCAGATTTCCCTCTAACCAGACAGCGCTCCACACCATTACTCCAATCCATCCATGTTTCACGGTCGTCTGCAGACATTCAGTGTTCCAACTCTCGTTCGGATTTCTCCAAACACAAACCTATCACGAATTCGAACATTGGCAGAATTTACTTTCATCTGACCAAATTACAGACTGCCAAAATTCATAACTCTCGAATTCATTACTCTCGAATTTTCTCGCCCAGTTCATACGCCTATTCCTGTTAACCTCTGAACCTTCTTTCTTGCAACTCTTCTTTAATAGTCTAGCTCTTTCAGAGTCTTTCTCACAGCATATGGCGACATTTCCATGCTGTTGGCGATATCTTTGACACTCTGACGACGGTTCCTGATGACATCCTTCTTCAGTGCCGTTTTCGTTCGCTAAGACAAAATGCTTGGTCTTCCTGAACGTTGTTCTACACGACAATGGCCGTCTTCATTAAATTTCTTGACAATATTATTAACCGTTTGATGATTAACCTGAAAAAATAGCAATTTCTCTATTTGACTTACCACACTGATGCCATCCTATTATTTGCCCTCGTGGAAATTCACTAATTTCCTTACTTCCACAAATCTTCATTGCAAAATATAAGTCAACTATCGTTCATAGATGAGAGTAGCTTGATACTAACACGGTATTGTCTGCAAAAAAGAAGAGACGTTATTACACAAGCCAAAATTGCTGTAATCAATGATGGCTAAAAACTTATCATAGCCCACTGTAGAGAGCGAGAGTGACAGATAATAGAGAAATGGACAGCAAGAGAAAGAAGCTTATGAAATTATCGTATTTGACGCACGGATGTATAAGACGCACTCCAGTTTCAGCAGGGCAAATCAAAATTATTACTAAATAGTACAAGCTAGGCTATATTTATGAGATTATTTTGGTTAAACAAAACCATGATTACAATTAAACAGAAAATAATAGGAAAAATAGAACACGAGCCTATAAAAACTTTATTTTATCCAAAGGTAAGAAAACAAAATCAAAATCAAGCAATTATTACAAGTGAGGAAAACAGTAGTTACCATTAAAATTTTATTTGTCTTCAAATCCATAAAATTCGTCATCTTCGTTATCAAAACTCGGATACTTATTTTCAATACTATTATCATCGTTGTTAAATAATTTCGGCCGACTATCGTGAATTTTAAAACTACATAAGGCATATAAGACGTGGGGGAATTTTAAAAGATATTTTTAGTAAAAAAAAAAAATGCGCCTTATGTGCCGTCAAATACGCTAAACAAAAAAGAACGCTTATTTTTATTTTCTTTCTTTCTTTATTACTCAACGGATTTCTTGACTCTCTTATGGACGTTGTAGATTGATCTGTTAATGAGCGGCATTTGGAGTTAGCGTCTTAAATATCAAGGCAATTGATAAATGGATGTGGAGTTTGGTCCAGAGGGGCTCAGTGGAAATAACGTCGAGAGAAAGATGGGGAAAAAGGAGGAAGTGAGAGGAAGAAGAGAGAAGAAGACATAGAGTAACTAGTCTAATGGAACAGAGAGATAGACAAACAGAGAGATAGACAAACAGACAGAGATGATAGAAGCTAAAGAAATTTACAGGAGAGTAAAGAGAAAGAGAGAGAGAGAGAGAAATGGACAGAGTGAGAGAGAGAGAGAGAAATAAAGACAAAAAGAGGGAAAGTAGTGTGAAATGGATAGAGAGAAAGAGAGAGAGAAATGAACAGAGATAGAAAGAGATAGATAGATAGATAGATAGATAGATAGAGATAGAGAGAGAGAGAGAGAGAGAGAGAGAGAGAGAGAGAGAGAGAGAGAGAGAGAGAGAAGCTATGGAAATTGACAGGTGAGTAAGGAGATAGAGAAATGGACAGATAGAGAGAAGACGGAAAGAGAAAAAAGAGCGCCAAATGGGTACAGAGAAAACAGACAAATAGACAGAGAAGAAGAAGAAGAAGAAGAAAAAAAAGAAGAAAAGACAGAGAAATAGAGACAGAGAAAGTGAGAGAAAGAGTGAAAGATGATAGAGAAAAAAAGATTATGAAACTAACAGAGAAATAGACACAAAGAGAGAGAGAGAGAGATAGAGAGAGAAAAGATAATGAAATGATCAGAGAGAGAAGAGAGAGAAAAATGGACAAGCGGAGAAAGAGACAGACAGACAGAAAGATAATGAAGATAGTGAAACGAAGAGCGATGTGGTCCTGTTGGGACAAATAAAGATTTGCTGGCCGATAACAGCCCCTCGTCCATTTGATATGAGCATTGAAACGAAAGGAAAGATACAATAATCAAAATATGAAATTTAGCGTTTGATAAAGTATGTCAAAAAGTAGTTGTTGGAACTACGAGTCGATCTTTATATAATTGTGAAGAATCTAAGAATAACCCAGAACCTATACTGGTAGCAAACCGCCTGCATACGGACAGAAATTGAATTCGGTAAATATACCAAAATAGAAAGGGATGTAAGACAAGGATATGTCTTCTCGCCGGATTTATTGAACCTGTACAGTGAGACAATTCTGAGAAAATTAAAAGTCCAACCAGGATTCATTATTAGTGGCCATAATCTTAAGAACATGAGATATGCAGATGACACAGTGTTGATAGCAGACAAGGAAAAGAAACAAGAACTCCCAAAGAAGGCCGTATGGGAAAGCGAGAAGAAAGGACTAATTATGAATTGCAAGAATACAGAATACACAGTTGTTAGCAAAAGGAACAGACCAACATTCAAATTACAATTTGGCGATGCCAAAATGAATCAAGTAAAACAAATTTAAATAGCTGGGTAGTGTTTTAAGAGACAACGAAAAGTGCAACACCGAAAATTGAAGGTGCATTGAGATAGCGGAAGATGACTCCCAAAAGCTAAGCAAAGTATTAAGAAACAGAAAAATTTCGTTATAAACAAAGAATGTTGAATTGTTACATAATATCAATCCTCCTATATAGCAGTAAATGCTGGACAATCTCCGCACAGATAAAGAGACTTGAATGTGGTTCTACAGAAAGATGCTGAGAATATCATGGATGAACATGGGAGAAACGATGAAATTTAACAGACATTGGAAACAAAATTGACACTTATTTTTAAAATCAGAAAGAGATAGTTGAAATTTCTAGAGCACATAATGAGGAAAGAGGGCTTAGAGAATTTGACACTCAAAGGACATATTGAAGGGATAGCGGAAAACAGCGCTGCAAAGGACAGAAAACTGTGGCAAGCCATGATCGCCAACGTCTGGAAGGGAGACGGCACATAGAAGAAGAAGAAGAAGAAGAAGAAGAAGAAGAATGAGATTATGTAAATGTTTGACCAAAAAGTGATTAGGAGAGATAGCAAGAAGACAAAATTTAATAAGAGCTGCAAAAGGGAGGAAATTGTGAAGAGTCATGATCACCCACCCCCTGAAGGGACACGGCACATAGAAGAAGTAGAATGAGATTTTGTAAATGGTCCGTAGAAGAGGAATTAGGAGAGATAGGAAAAAGACAAAATTTTTTTCCTGTATAAATTTTACTTATCTATTCTACACTTTTGACGTTTCCGCCTTATCTACTCAATACTACTGATGTCTTCGCCTTATCTATTCTATACTTCTGATGTCTCCGCTTTATCTATTGTATAATTCTGATGTCTCCGCCTTATCTACTCAATACTACTGATGTCTTCGCCTTATCTTTTCTATACTTCTGATGTCTCCGCTTTATATATTTTATACTTCTGATGTCCCCGCCTTATCGACTCTATACTACTGATGTCTTCGCCTTATCTATTCTACACTTCTGACGTCTTCGCCTTACCCACTCTATACTTCTAACGTCTTCACCTAAACTCTGCAATTTATACTATTACTGGGTTTCCGGTTCTTTCTAAAGCCTTTTCTTTTTGTTTCCCTTCCTGTAGACCTTTGCGTCTTAGCCGCGTTATTGCCTTGCTTGGGGTGAATTGGTTAAAAAGGAATAGAGACAGAAAATTCGTAAACTTAAGGAATCAGCACATATGCTTGTCCACAAAAATCTCCTGAGCCGACCAAGCATAGAAATGAATACAATATGGGAACCAGTAAAAAGGAGTGCCAGAGAAAAGCGATAATAACAACAAAAATTGCAATATGAGCTCTGGTAAAAACATAAAATGATAACAGCAAAAATTGCAGTATGAGCACTGGTAAAAAATGAGTTGCTGAAGACATTAGGTTTATAATACCCAGAAATTCATACACTGATGTCCTCAAGGACACATGACACAGTGGATAAAGGCGTCAGTTACATCCACTGACAGGACCCAAAGAGTGTGAGTTCAATACCTGGTTAAGGCGCTGGAGAACTTTCAGAGGGGAATTAACAGGAGATAACTGATAACTGGCATCCATTAGACATGACACGTGGAACTAGAACAGTCTACCCCAGTGAGCGAAATAAAGGGTTCAGTTCGACATTCCAACCACCTGAAGAAGGCTGGAGCGTACAACGGCCGAAACTTTGTAATAAATATGGCGACAAAGATGAGGACAATAATGTAAATAGTATGCATAATACCTCATTTCAGAAATATAGGCAGACAGAGACAGATTTGTCATCAAGAAACTGAATTACCTCAGCGAACTCTTCCCTATTCTTTTCATTGTGTTCTTCATCATCGGGACAGTCATATGGTGTCATAATAATAATAGCCTTTTTCCTTTTAATGATTTCACCCCAAGCATGGCAGGAATGTTACTAGTTCGCAGTGGGTTACAGGGATAGAAAGAAAAGACTATAAGGAGGATTGAGGAAAGGACAAAAGAGTAACGGGATCCAAGAAGATAGAAGATGGTAATTGACATTGCATTTACATTTTTGGAAATTGTTATCAGGGAAGCAAGTAAAAGGAAGCTGAAGATTGTAGCTGATTTGCACTTGACATATGCTCATTATGCGCAGGTCGATAGACGTAATAGACACTGTTTAATGAATAAAAGTGGGACATCTTTTTCAAATACGAAGTGTCCACGATAATAACCTTTTCAATCAGAGATCTTGCACATGCGTGCTATCTATGACATCAAACAGAGAGCATTAAATGAACAATAATATATTGATTTTGAACCACAATATCACTTTGTTGGTGTGTTACTCCTTAACTTATTATTATTATTATTGTTGTTGTTGTTATTATTATTATTATTGTTATTATTATTATTGTTATTATTATTATTATTATTATTATTGTTATTATTTTCATTTTCTTGGATTTCTGGCGTTTACACATTTCTTTCCGGGTCCCGCCCAGGGACCTAAGGTTAGAAATGGCAGCATGACACTTTCCACTGACAAAAAAACAAAAACAAAAAAAAAAAGAAAAAAGAAAGAAATTACATAGATAAAGCCCTTCGTAAAGTGTGGGCTGTACTTGTCAGAACATTTTTTTTGTATCTCATTGAGGCATGGACTTCCAGGAATCCCTTCAATTAGTCTACTGCAATCTTTTCCAACCAGTCCTAGGGCTCCAACTACAACAGGGATTGTTGATGTTCCTATATGCCACATTTTCGAGATTTATTATTATTATTATTATTACTGTTATTATTATTGTTGTTATTATTGTTATTATTATTATTACTGTTATTATTAGGTTGGTGCAAAAATAATGACGTAATAATGTCGTTTTTTGACGAATTTCTTAACGTCAAAAAACGACACTATTACGTCATTATTTTTGCACCAACCTAATATTATTGTTGTTATTATTATTATTGTTGTTATTGTTATTATTATTATTATTATTATTATTATTATTATTATTAAGAGCGAATGAATAAGAATACGTAATTCCCAGAATTGGATTAAAGTATTACTATAAGTAATAATTTCCCCCCCTCTATTTTGATAAAAAGTTCTTAGTTTTAATTAATCAATTGAAGCTGAAATGTCTCGCTTTAGTGAATCTGAAGCAAGTCCCAAATGCATTTTTACCGGTTCGTTTAAAGTAGTTTCAAATAACATTGGCTACACTCGACTTATTCAGTATTGATTTTAATGTTTTATGTACCCTGTATCACCGTTCTTTTCGTTAGGGACAAATTTGATCCCTTGTTCAAATGGGATTTTTCACTTGTTCGCCGTATGGATAGTTGACTTTGATATAAGTTCGTGTTTTTTCCCTCTTTTATGGGGGCGGGTAATATATATATATATATATATATATATATATATATATATATATATATATATATATATATATATATATATATATTGCATCGTTGTGTTCTGCTTGAGAAATTGCATTCAGCTTTAATAAAGCGATATGGATTTACTCTAGTGCTTAAGAAATATCCTTTTATAAAAATGTGATATTGCAAGTTTGAAGATTAACATGGTAAGTAGGTTGGGGAGTAGAAGAAGGAACAGAACAAGCAGAAAAGAAGATGAGGCTGCATATATATATATATATATATTTATATATATATATATATATATATATATATATATATATATGTATATATGTCTGTGTGTGTGCGTATGTTTGTGTAGAGAGAGAGAGTGACAGGGTGAAGGAGAGGGAGAGAAAGCGAAGGAAGGAGAAAGAATAAAGAGAAAAAGAAAAAAAGAGAGGAGGTAAAGAAAAAAGAGAAGTGGAAGAAGAAAAAAGTAAAAAGAGCGAGTTAAAAAGAAGGGAAAATAAAAAAAGGAATAAAATTATTTTAGAGAACATAAATATTAATAATAATAATAATAATAATATAGTGTCGACAGTATGGATACCAAATTAAAGAAAATTGGTACAAGCATGTGCATTGTAGAACAATTGAAGAATTTGGAAAGCGTACAATGTCGTGGCATTGTGATTTTCAGAAAGTCCGGATATGATTGTCCTAAGATAAAGGTACCAAGAATTGCCAGACCAAATACCACAAAAATAGTAAACAACTTGATTGACAAAAAACGACTCTGATTTGAAGATTGTCTGGGATGCAGGAAGGGATTGTCAAAGTAATTCCAGTGGTGATTGGTACACTGGGATCAATCCCATTAAAGCTGTGTGAATTCCTTGACCAGCTGGGGATACCAAACCAACTTGGAGTCATCCAAAAATCGACTCTTTTGGTCCTTACAGATATTTTGAGGGCCTTGTCTGAGGTCCTTGTTGTGATTTGACAGATAACTTAATGTACCCGGCGTATTCAGCGTATTTTGTCAACAACTTACACTATTTGACAAAACATAAAAGCAAACCATATAATAATTATCAATATGTTTTTACTTATATCTTTCCTGTTCTAGAACAATTGAAGAAGTCACAATATTCTGGGAAAATTACAAACTATCTCATTTGAAAGATGAGATGGCAAGATTGTTTGGAATGTGAAAAGGAAATGTCAAGGTGATTCCAGTAGCGATTGGTGCATTGGGATCAATCCAGTGGCGACATGGGTATATATATATATATATATATATATATATATATATATATATATATATATATATATATATATATATATTATAGAAATAAAAGTGTGAAGCTTAATATTGCAAGAGATGTTAAAAGCGAATATTACATGTTAAAAACGAAGCAACCGGTTTCGCTCCCGCTCTTTAGGCCTCTACGGGAGATTAAAAACAACAGAAAATGTGTAATGAGAAGGAAAAAATATGAACACAAGGAGCTAGAGACAAATGATAGCGAGCCCCCAACAAACATTCACGCTGTTTACAGAGGGAAGGTTTGCAGGACGCGATATAAAGGGCCTCCTGCAACTTGAGATGAAATAACGAGTGAGACCGGGACAAAACTGAACCAATCAGCACTAAGATTAGCTGCACACTCTAACCAAATCTGATAGTCATTACTAATACTTCTACTTCTTTGCATTATATTTCTGTTGTAATATATCTTTGTATTCCATACCTGTGTTCGTGTTATTCTTTCATTGGTTCTAACCTTGGACCATCACCATGGTACAAGGAACTTGGACCATAACAAGTGGCGACGAGGAAACCCTAAAAAAAAACCCATAAAAAATGAACTCTCTACTCGGAGGACATATCTTTTTTGCTATCCGTCGCACACAACAGTGTCGACGAGAAAACTGAAGAAACAAGTTCTACGTGGAGATTCGAAAAAACAAGTTCTACGCAGAGATTTCTAAAAAAACAAGTTCTACGCGAACATATAAAAAAAAGAAGGAAAATTTTTGTTTTTGGACATCAACTTTACTGTGGTAACAAAGACACAAGTTCTACACAGGGAATTTTTTTTTTGGCGTACACAGGTTCCAGAATATCAGGCTACACTACAGGAAAATACTTACACAAAATTACGTTAACATGGAAGATTTTAAGTCAACCATTGTGGAACTTATGAAAATCCAATTTGAACAGCAACAGAAAAACGAACAGAAACATTTTGAATTACAAGAATTATTGCTACGTGTAATGTCAAATAAAGGGCAAAATTCCGAAAATGAAACAGTTCTCTCACAAGACGCTATTTGGAGCACTATCGAAGATTTCACGTATGCACCCGACAAAGACAAAACCTTTGCAACTTACTTCCGAAAAGTACGAAGATCTGTATGAATTTGACTGCAGAAATTGGTCAGATGCAAGAAAAGTACGACTACTACTAAAAAAATTAGGCACATGCGAATATACCAAATTCGTAGATTATATCCTACCGAGGAAAACAAATGAGTTAACTTTCAAAGAAGCCATAAAACTGTTAACAGAACTTTTCAGCCCTAATACCTCACTATTCCACAAAAGATGGAAATGTCTGACTCTAACAAAAAAGGAGAGCGAAGATTACATAACTTTCGCTTCCATTGGAAACAAATATTGTGATGATTTCAAGTTATCGGAACTCAGCTCGGACAATTTCAAATGTTTAATATACGTCGAAGGTCTGGTTTCAACCAAAGATGCGGAAATTAGACGCAGAATCCTTACTAAATTGGAGAGTGAACAAGATTTGACACTTCTAAAACTAGCCGAAGACTGCCAGAGATGCATAAGTGTAAAGAAAGACTCAAAAGGTATAGAAGAAGCTGGCATCGCGCACATACGTAAAGTACGAAGACAAACCAACTTTCCCTCCTCAATAACAAACCAAAACAATTTTCCCTCTTCAAAAACAGGTCAAACAAATTTTTCTACTTCAAAAAGTCAATATCAGAAAAAACTACCACCCAGTCCATGCTATCGCTGTGGGACTTAGCATTGGTATAAAGACTGTCCATACCGTTTTAAAACTTGTCTATCATGCAAAAAAGTAGGTCATAAAAGTTTTCATTGTTGGACCAGAAGAGAAAGCAAAAGCAGAATATGAATCGCGAGGACTGACCAAGCGGATGAGACTAACGTAAGAAAATACGTGCAAGTAGAAATGCAAAACAGAAAAGTTCAACTACAGTTGGATTCCGTGTCGGACTTAACTATTATTAACGTACAAATATGGAGAAAACTGAACAAACCTATCATGTTAAGAACCGATAAAATTGCTAGATCGGTAACTGGGAGAAAAATAAAATTTGATGGTGAAGTGATTACAAATGTGACATTCAATGGAATGACCAAAAAATTGAAAATGTATGTGCTAAGAAATACAGAAAACTTATTCGGTACGGACTGGATGCAAAAATTCGAAATTTGGGATTTACCAATAAGTACGTTCTGCCAAAATGTAAAAAAAATTATCGACCGAGGCAGACAAATTAAAAGAGAAACTAAAAGAGAATTTCCTCGAAGTATTTTCAGCAGGTCTCGGAAGATGTAAGAAAATGGCAGCAAATATAGAAATAAAAGAAAACGTTCAACCTATCTTCAAGAAAAAAAGGAGCGTACCATTTGCTTCAATAGAAAAAATAGATCAAGAATTGGCGAGACTCAAAAACACCGGCATATTGACAAACGTAGAATACAGTCAATGGGACGCACCCACGGTTTACGTAAAAAAAATCAGGGGAGATTCGAGTATGCGCTGATTTCTCAACAGGTTTGAACACAGCGATAAAAGACTACCATTATCCTCTACCGAGTCCAGAAGAAGTATTCACGAAAATCGTCCAGAAAAAGGAAGTTCACAGAACCTTTGGTAATAGATCTAAAGAGAAAAAAATATTAAACCCCTGCTACGCAAAAGCTTCGGAAGGGCGGTGTTATGGGAACTTACCCATAATAATAATAATAATAATAATAATAATAATAATAATAATAATAATAATGGACTATTCCTGACATTATAAATACTGCGCCTCTCAAGAGGTATGACGAGGAGAGATAATTGAGAGCATATTGTAAGGACATTCGAATAGTGATATTTGTCGAGACAACATAGTTCACTCTAACCAAATCTGATAGTCATTACTAATACTTCTACTTCTTTGTATTATATTTCTGCTGTAATATATCTTTGTATTCTAACCTTGGACCATCAACGTGGTACAAGGAACTTGAACCATAACAATATATATGTGATAAGTGGCCTCTCGTATTCGAGGATACCCGTCTACTAGGGCGGTTAGACAATTCCTATTGCAGACACCCGTTCAGGCACAACTCTGTTTGGCTAACACCCACAGAGTCCATCTGTCGTTTATAGAGAAACTATAGTTGAGCAGACTTTAGTTACAGTTTCTGGGAGAGAGCGTGTTATCTAGCCTGATCAAAAGTTTGAAGAAGGCCACCACTGTCAAACCCTCGGCCACGGTGACTTGTGTCTTTGCGCTAACACAACCATCGACGGCCCTTAAGGGTTTCGACAACCCAATTTTATCCACAAGGCTTGGATCTACTCGTGGTATGGAAACGTGGCCGAGTGGTTAAAAAGTTAGCTTTCTGATCATGAGACCCGGGTATTTATGCAGCGCATGTCATTGGCAAGGAAGAATCCAAAAGAAAATCAGTGGAAAAGAGAAAGGAAGATGTTTTAGGAATAAGATTGCATGGCCAATTTGAAAGGGATTCAAAAAGAAGCGTTGTGGATGAGGTGATGATCTGAAATGTGCAAGAGGGGGGCATAGAAGATAAGATGAAGAGGGGATACAAAAAAAAGAAGAAGAGAGGGTATAGAAGAGGAGAGAGTATAGAAGAAGAGGGGGCATAGAAGATAAGATGAAGAGGGGGCATGGAATAAAAGATGAAGCTGGGACACAAAAGAAAAGATCAAGGAGGGGCATAGAAGATAAGATAAAGAGGGGCATTGAAGAAAAGATGAAGATTAGGCACAAAAGAAAAGATGAAGAGGGGTCATGGAAGAAAAGATGAAGATATGACACAAAAGAAAAGACGAAGAGGGGGCATAGAAGAAAAGATGAAGGTGGGACAGAAAAGAAAAGATGTAGAGGGGGCATGGAAGAAAAGATGAGGAGGGGGCATGAAAGAAAAGATGAAGATAGGACACAAAAGAAAAGATGAAGAGGGGGCATGGAAGAAAAGATGAAGAGGGGTCATGGAAGAAAAGATGAAGATATGACACAAAAGAAAAGACGAAGACGGGGCATAGAAGAAAAGATGAAGGTGGGACAGAAAAGAAAAGATGTAGAGGGGGCATGGAAGAAAAGATGAGGAGGGGGCATGAAAGAAAAGATGAAGATAGGACACAAAAGAAAAGATGAAGAGGGGGCATGGAAGAAAAGATGAAGAGCGGGCATGGAAGAAAAGATGAAGATGAGACACAAAAGAAAAGATAAATAGGGGGCATGGAAGAAAAGATGAAGTGGGGGCATGGAAGAAAAGATGAAGATGGGACACAAAAGAAAAGATGAAGAGCCGGCATGGAAGAAAAGATGAAGATGGGACAGAAAAATAAAGATGAATAGGGGGCATGGAAGAAAAGATGAAGAGGGGGCATGGAAGAAAAGATGAAGATGGGACACAAAAGAAAAGATGAAGAGCGGGCATGGAAGAAAAGATGAAGATGGGACACAAAAGAAAAGATGAAGAGGGGGCATGGAAGAAAAGATGAAGATGGGACACAAAAGAAAAGATGAAGAGGGGGCATGGAAGAAAAGATGAAGATGGGACACAAAAAAAAAGATGAAGAGGGGGCATGGAAGAAAAGATGAAGATGGGACACAAAAGAAAAGATGAAGAGCGGGCATGGAAGAAAAGATGAAGATGGGACAGAAAAATAAAGATGAATAGGGGGCATGGAAGAAAAGATGAAGAGGGGGCATGGAAGAAAAGATGAAGATGGGACACAAAAGAAAAGATGAAGAGGGGGCATGGAAGAAAAGATGAAGTGCGGCCATGGAAGAAAAATTGAAGATGAGACACAAAAGAAAAGATGAAGAGGGGGCATGGAAGAAAAGATGAAGAGCGGGCATGGAAGAAAAGATGAAGAGGGGGCATGGAAGAAAATATGGAGAGGGGGCATAGAAGATAAGATGAAGATGAGACACAAACGAAAAGATGAAGAGGAGGTATGGAAGAGAAGATGAAGAGCGGGCATGGAAGAAGAGATGAAGATGAGACACAAACGAAAAGATGAAGAGGAGGTATGGAAGAGAAGATGAAGAGCGGGCATGGAAGAAGAGATGAAGATGAGACTCAAACGAAAAGATGAAGAGGGGGCATGGAAGAGAAGATGAAGAGTCGGCTTGGAAGAGAAGATAAAGAGCGGGAATGGAAGAAAAGATTAAGATGGGACACAAAAGAAAAGATGAAGAGCGGGCATGGAAGAAAAGATGAAGATGGGACACAAAAGAAAAGATGAAGAGCGGGCATGGAAGAAAAGATGAAGATGGGACACAAAAGAAAAGATGAAGAGAAAGCATGGAAGAAAAGATGAAGAGGGGGCATAGAAGATAAGATGAAGAGGGAGCATGTAAGAAAAAATGAAAAGGGGGCATAGAAGATAAGATGAAGATGGGAAACAAATGAAAAGATGAAGAGGGGGCACGGAAGAAAAGATGAAGAGCGGACATGGAAGAAAAGATGAAAGATAGGACACAAAAGAAAAGATGAACAGGGGGCATGGAAGAGAAGATGAGGATGGGACACAATGAAAAGGTGAAGAGGGGGCATGAAAGAAAAGACGAAGATGGGACAGAAAAGAAAAGATGAAGAGGGGACATGGAAGAAAAGAGGAAGAGCGGGCATGGAAGAAAAGATGAAGATGGGACACAAAAGAAAAGATGAAGAGCGAGCATGGAAGAAAAGATGAACATGGGACACAAAAGAAAAGATGAAGAGGGGGCATGGAAGAAAAATATGAAAAGCGGGCATGGAAGAAAAGATGAAGATGGGACACAAAAGAAAAGATGGAGATGGGACACAAAAGAAAAGATGAAGAGCGGGCATGGAAGAAAAGATGAAGAGCGGGCATGGAAGAAAAGATGAAGAAGGGACACAAAAGAAAAGATGAAGAGGGGGCATGGAAGAAATGATGAAGAGCAGGCATGGAAGAAAAGATGAAGATGGGACACAAAAGAAAAGATGAAGAGCGGGCATGGAAGAAAAGATGAAGATGGGACACAAAAGAAAAGATGAAGAGGGGGCATGGAAGAAAAGATGAAGGGGGTGCATAGAAGATAAGATGAAGAGGGGGCATGTAAGAAAAAATGAAAAGGGGGCATAGAAGATAAGATGAAGATGGGAAACAAATGAAAAGATGAAGAGGGCGCATGGAAGAAAAGATGAGGAGCGGGCATGGAAGAAAAGATGAAGATGGGACACAAAAGAAAAGATGAAGAGGGGGCAAGGAAGAAAAGATGAAGATGGGACACAAAAGAAAAGATGAAGAGGGGGCATGGAAGAGAAGATGAAGAGCGGGCATGGAAGAAAAGATGAAGATGGGACACAAAAGAAAAGACGAAGCGGGGGCATGGAAGAAAAGATGAAGAGCGGTCATGGAAGAAAAGATGAAGATGGGACACAAAAGAAAAGATGAAGAGCGGGCATGGAAGAAAAGATGAAGATGGGACACAAAAGAAAAGATGAATGGGGGGTTGGAAGAAAAGATGAAGAGCCGGCATGGAAGAAAAGATGAAGATGGGACACAAAAGAAATGATGAAGAAAAGGCATGGAAGAAAACATGAAGAGGGTGGATAGAAGATAAGATGAAGAGGGAGCATGTAAGAAAAAATGAAAAGGGGGCATAGAAGATAAGATGAAGATGGGAAACAAATGAAAAGATGAAGAGGGGGCACGGAAGAAAAGATGAAGAGCGGACATGGAAGAAAAGATGAAAGATAGGACACAAAAGAAAAGATGAACAGGGGGCATGGAAGAGAAGATGAATAGCGGGCATAGAAGAAAAGATGAAGATGGGACACAATGAAAAGGTGAAGAGGGGGCATGAAAGAAAAGACGAAGATGGGACAGAAAAGAAAAGATGAAGAGGGGACATGGAAGAAAAGAGGAAGAGCGGGCATGGAAGAAAAGATGAAGATGGGACACAAAAGAAAAGATGAAGAGCGAGCATGGAAGAAAAGATGAACATGGGACACAAAAGAAAAGATGAAGAGGGGGCATGGAAGAAAAATATGAAGAGCGGGCATGGAAGAAAAGATGAAGATGGGACACAAAAGAAAAGATGAAGAGCGAGGATGGAAGAAAAGATGAAGATGGGACCCAAAAGATAAGATGAAGGGGCATGGAAGAAAAGATGAAGATGGGACACAAAAGAAAAGATGAAGAGGGGGTATGGAAGAAAAGATGAAGAGCCGGCATGGAAGAAAAGATGAAGGGGGTGCATAGAAGATAAGATGAAGAGGGAGCATGTAAGAAAAAATGAAAAGGGGGCATAGAAGATAAGATGAAGATGGGAAACAAATGAAAAGATGAAGAGGGCGCATGGAAGAAAAGATGAGGAGCGGGCATGGAAGAAAAGATGAAGATGGGACACAAAAGAAAAGATGAAGAGGGGGCATGGAAGAAAAGATGAAGATGGGACACAAAAGAAAAGATGAAGAGGGGAGATGGAAGAAAAGAGGAAGAGCGGGCATGGAAGAAAAGATGAAGATGGGACACAAAAGAAAAGATGAAGAGCGAGCATGGAAGAAAAGATGAACATGGGACACAAAAGAAAAGATGAAGAGGGGGCATGGAAGAAAAATATGAAGAGCGGGCATGGAAGAAAATATGAAGATGGGACACAAAAGAAAAGATGGAGATGGGACACAAAAGAAAAGATGAAGAGGGGGCATGGAAGAAAAGATGAAGAGCGGCATGGAAGAAAAGATGAAGATGGGACACAAAAGAAAAGATGAAGAGGGGGCATGGAAGAAATGATGAAGAGCAGGCATGGAAGAAAAGATGAAGATGGGACACAAAAGAAAAGATGAAGAGCGGGCATGGAAGAAAAGATGAAGATGGGACACAAAAGAAAAGATGAAGAGGGGGCATGGAAGAAAAGATGAAGATGGGACCCAAAAGATAAGATGAAGATGGGGCATGGAAGAAAAGATGAAGATGGGACACAAAAGAAAAGATGAAGAGGGGGTATGGAAGAAAAGATGAAGAGCCGGCATGGAAGAAAAGATGAAGGGGGTGCATAGAAGATAAGATGAAGAGGGAGCATGTAAGAAAAAATGAAAAGGGGGCATAGAAGATAAGATGAAGATGGGAAACAAATGAAAAGATGAAGAGGGCGCATGGAAGAAAAGATGAGGAGCGGGCATGGAAGAAAAGATGAAGATGGGACACAAAAGAAAAGATGAAGAGGGGGCATGGAAGAAAAGATGAAGATGGGACATAAAAGAAAAGATGAAGAGTGGGCATGGAAGAAAAGATGAAGATGGGACACAAAAGAAAAGATGAAGAGCGGGCATGGAAGAGAAGATGAAGAGCGGGCATTGAAGAAAAGATGAAGATGGGACACAATGAAAAGATGAAGAGGGGGCATGGAAGAAAAGATGAAGATGGGACACAAAAGAAAAGACGAAGCGGGGGCATGGAAGAAAAGACGAAGAGCGGGCATGGAAGAAAAGATGAAGATGGGACACAAAAGAAAAGATGAAGAGGGGGCATGGAAGAAAAGATGAAGAGCGGGCATAGAAGAAAAGATGAAGATGGGACACAAAAGAAAAGATGAAGAGGGGGCATGGAAGAAAAGATGAAGAGCGGGCATAGAAGAAAAGATGGAGATGGGACACAAAAGAAAAGATGAAAAGGGGGCATGGAAGAAAAGATGAAGAGTGGGCATGGAAGAAAAGATGAAGATGGGACACAAAAGAAAAGATGAAGAGGGGGCATGGAAGAAAAGATGAAGATGGGACACAAAAGAAAAGACGAAGCGGGGGCATGGAAGAAAAGATGAAGAGCGGGCATGGAAGAAAAGATGGAGATGGGACACAAAAGAAAAGATGAAGAGCGGGCATGGAAGAAAAGATGAAGAAGGGACACAAAAGAAAAGATGAAGAGGGGGTATGGAAGAAAAGATGAAGAGCCGGCATGGAAGAAAAGATGGAGATGGGACACAAAAGAAAAGATGAAGAGCGGGCATGGAAGAAAAGATGAAGATGGGACACAAAAGAAAAGATGAAGAGGGGGTATGGAAGAAAAGATGAAGAGCCGGCATGGAAGAAAAGATGAAGATGGGACACAAAAGAAATGATGAAGAGAAGGCATGGAAGAAAACATGAAGAGGGTGCATAGAAGATAATATGAAGAGGGAGCATGTAAGAAAAAATGAAAAGGGGGCATAGAAGATAAGATGAAGATGGGAAACAAATGAAAAGATGAAGAGGGGGCACGGAAGAAAAGATGAAGAGCGGACATGGAAGAAAAGATGAAAGATAGGACACAAAAGAAAAGATGAACAGGGGGCATGGAAGAGAAGATGAATAGCGGGCATAGAAGAAAAGATGAAGATGGGACACAATGAAAAGGTGAAGAGGGGGCATGAAAGAAAAGACGAAGATGGGACAGAAAAGAAAAGATGAAGAGGGGACATGGAAGAAAAGAGGAAGAGCGGGCATGGAAGAAAAGATGAAGATGGGACACAAAAGAAAAGATGAAGAGGGGGCATGGAAGAAAAATATGAAGAGCGGGCATGGAAGAAAAGATGAAGATGGGTCACAAAAGAAAAGATGGGGATGGGACACAAAATAAAAGATGAAGCGGGAGCATGGAAAAAAAGATGAAGATGGGACCCAAAAGAAAAGATGAAGAGTGGGCATGGAAGAAAAGATGAAGAGTGGGCATTGAAGAAAAGATGAAGATGGGACACAAAAGAAAAGATGAACAGGGGGTATGGAAGAAAAGATGAAGAGCGGTCATAGAAGAAAAGATGAAGAGCGGGCATGGAAGAAAAGATGAAGATGTGACACAAAAGAAAAGATGAAGAGGGGGCATGGAAGAGAAGATGAAGAACGGGCATGGAAGAAAAGATGAAGATGGGACACAATGAAAAGATGAAGAGCGGGAATGGAAGAAAAGATGAAGAGCGGGCATGGAAGAAAAGATGAAGATGGGACACAAAAGAAAAATGAAAGCTTGCACGGAAGAAAAGATGAAGAGCCGGCATGGAAGAAAAGATGAAGATGGGACACAAAAGGAAAGATGGAGATGGGACACAAAAGAAAAGACGAAAAGGGGGCATGGAAGAAAATTTGAAGATGGGACATAAAAGAAAAGGTGAAGAGTGGGCATGGAAGAAAAGATGAAGACCGGGCATGGAAGAAAAGATGAAGATGGGACACAAAAGAAAAATGAAGAGCGTGCATGGAAGAAAAGATGAAGAGCCGGCATGGAAGAAAAGATGAAGATGGGACACAAAAGAAAAGATGGGGATGGGACACAAAAGAAAAATGAAGCGGGAGCATGGAAAAAAAGATGAAGATGGGACACAAAAGAAAAGACGAAGAGGGGGCATGGAAGAAAAGATGAAGAGCGGGCATGGAAGAAAAGATGAAGATGGGACACAAAAGAAAAATGAAGAGCGTGCATGGAAGAAAAGATGAAGAGCCGGCATGGAAGAAAAGATGAAGATGGGACACAAAAGAAAAGATGGGGATGGGACACAAAAGAAAAGATGAAGCGGGAGCATGGAAAAAAAGATGAAGATGGGACACAAAAGAAAAGACGAAGAGTGGGCATGGAAGAAAAGATGAAGATGGGATATAAAAGAAAAGATGAAGAGTGGGCATGGAAGAAAAGATGAAGAGCCGGTATGGAAGAAAAGATGAAGATGGGACACAAAAGAAAAGACGAAGAGGGGACATAAAAGAAAAGATGAAGAGTGGGCATGGAAGAAAAGATGAAGAGCGGGCATGGAAGAAAAGATGAAGATGCGACACAAAAGAAAAATGAAGAGCGTGCATGGAAGAAAAGATGTAGAGCCGGCATGGAATAAAAGATGAAGATGGGACACAAAAGAAAAGATGGAGATGGCACACAAAAGAAAAGATGAAGAGTGGTCATAGAAGAAAAGATGAAGAGCGGGCATGGAAGAAAAGATGAAGATGGGACACAAAAGAAAAGATGAAGAGGGGGGATGGAAGAGAAGATGAAGAGCCGTCATGGAAGAAAAGATGAAGAGCGGGCATGGAAGGAAAGATGAAGATGGGACACAAAAGAAAAGATGAAGAGGGGGCATGGAAGAGAAGATGAAGAGCGGGCATGGAAGAAAAGATGAAGATGGGACACAATGAAAAGATGAAGAGCGGGAATGGAAGAAAAGATGAAGAGCGGGCATGGAAGAAAAGATGAAGATGGGACACAAAAGAAAAATGAAGAGCGTGCATGGAAGAAAAGATGAAGAGCCGGCATGGAAGAAAAGATGAAGATGGGACACAAAAGAAAAGATGGAGATGGGACACAAAAGAAAAGATGAAGCGGGAGCATGGAAAAAATGATGAAGATGGGACACAAAAGAAAAGATGAAGAGGGGGCATGGAAGAAAAGATGAAGATGGGACATAAAAGAAAAGATGAAGAGTGGGCAAGGAAGAAAAGATGAAGAGCGGGCATGGAAGAAAAGATGAAGATGGGACACAAAAGAAAAGATGAAGAGGGGGCATGGAAGAGAAGATGAAGAGCGGGCATGGAAGAAAAGATGAAGATGGGACACAATGAAAAGATGAAGAGCGGGAATGGAAGAAAAGATGAAGAGCGGGCATGGAAGAAAAGATGAAGATGGGACACAAAAGAAAAGACGAAGAGTGGGCATGGAAGAAAAGATGAAGAGCCGGCATGGAAGAAAAGATGAAGATGGGATACAAAAGAAAAGATGAAGATGGGACACAAAAGAAAAGATGAAGAGGGGGCATGGAAGAGAAGATGAAGAGCGGGCATGGAAGAAAAGATGAAGATGGGACACAATGAAAAGATGAAGAGCGGGAATGGAAGAAAAGATGAAGAGCGGGCATGGAAGAAAAGATGAAGATGGGACACAAAAGAAAAATGAAGAGCGTGCATGGAAGAAAAGATGAAGAGCCGGCATGGAAGAAAAGATGAAGATGGGACACAAAAGAAAAGATGGAGATGGGACACAAAAGAAAAGATGAAACGGGAGCATGGAAAAAAGATGAAGATGGGACCCAAAAGGAAAGATGAAGAGTGGGCATAGAAGAAAAGATGAAGAACGGGCATGCAAGAACAGATGAAGATGGGACACAAAAGAAAAGATGAAGAGTGTTCATGGATGAAAAGATGAAGATGTGACATAAAAGAAAAGATGAAGTGTGGGCATGGAAGAAAAGATGAAGAGCGGGCATGGAAGAAAAGATGAAGATGGGACACAAAAGAAAAGATGAAGAGTGGTCATAGAAGAAAAGATGAAGAGCCGGCATGGAAGAAAAGATGAAGATAGGACACAAAAGAAATGATGAAGAGCGGGCATGTAAGAAAAGATGAAGAGCGGGCATGGAAGAAAAGATGAAGATGGAACAAAAAGAAAATATGAAGGGTGGCATGGAAGAGAAGATGAAGAGCGGGCATGGAAGAAAAGATAAAGAGCGGGCATGGAAGAAAAGATGAAGATGGGACACAAAAGAAAAGATGGAGATGGGACACAAAAGAAAAGATGAAGCGGGAGCATGGAAAAAAGATGAAGATGGGACCCAAAAGGAAAGATGAAGAGTGGGCATAGAAGAAAAGATGAAGAACGGGCATGCAAGAAAAGATGAAGATGGGACACAAAAGAAAAGATGAAGAGTGTTCATGGATGAAAAGATGAAGATGTGACATAAAAGAAAAGATGAAGTGTGGGCATGGACGAAAAGATGAAGAGCGGGCATGGAAGAAAAGATGAAGATGGGACACAAAAGAAAAGATGAAGAGTGGTCATAGAAGAAAAGATGAAGAGCCGGCATGGAAGAAAAGATGAAGATAGGACACAAAAGAAATGATGAAGAGCGGGCATGTAAGAAAAGATGAAGAGCGGGCATGGAAGAAAAGATGAAGATGGAACAAAAAGAAAATATGAAGGGGGGCATGGAAGAAAAGAGGAAGAGCGGGCATGGAAGAAAAGATGAAGATTGGACACAAAAGAAAAGATGAAGCGGGAGCATGGAAGAAAAGATGAAGATGGGACACAAAAGAAAAGATGAACAGGGGTTATGGAAGAAAAGATGAAGAGCGGGCATGGAAGAAAAGATGAAGATGGGACACAAAAGAAAAGATGAAGAGGTTACATGGAAGAAAAGATGAAGAGCGGGATTGGAAGAAAAGATGAAGATGGGACAGAAAAGAAAAGATGAAGAGCGGGCATGGAAGAAAAGATGAAGATGGGACAGAAAAGAAAAGATGAAGAGCGGGCATGGAAGAAAAGATGAAGATGGGACACAAAAGAAAAGATAAAGAGTGGTCATAGAAGAAAAGATGAAGAGCGGGCATGGAAGAAAAGATGAAGATGGGACACAAACGAAAAGATGAAGAGGGGGCATGGAAGAAAAGATGAAGCGCGGGCATGGAAGAAAAGATGAAGATGGGACACAAAAGAAAAGACGAAGAGTGGGCATGGAAGAAAAGATGAAGAGCCGGCATGGAAGAAAAGATGAAGATGGGACACAAAAGAAAAGATGGAGATGGGACACAAAAGAAAAGATGAAGAGTGGTCATAGAAGAAAAGATGAAGAGCGGGCATGGAAGAAATGATGAAGATGGGACACAAAAGAAAATATGAAGAGGGGGCATGGAAGAGAATATGAAGAGCGGGCATGGAAGAAAAGATGAAGAGCGGGCATGGAAGAAAAGATGAAGATGGGACACAAAAGAAAATATGAAGAGGGGGCATGGAAGAGAAGATGAAGAGCGGGCATGGAAGAAAAGATGAAGATGTGACACAATGAAAAGATGAAGAGCGGGAATGGAAGGAAAGATGAAGAGCGGGCATGGAAGAAAAGATGAAGATGGGACACAAAAGAAAAATGAAGAGCGTGCATGGAAGAAAAGATGAAGAGCCGGCATGGAAGAAAAGATGAAGATGGGACACAAAAGAAAAGATGGAGATGGGACACAAAAGAAAAGATGAAGAGTGGGCATAGAAGAAAAGATGAAGAGCGGACATGGAAGAAAAGATGAAGATGGGACACAAAAGAAAAGATGAAGAGCGGGCATGTAAGAAAAGATGAAGAGCGGGCATGGAAGAAAAGATGAAGATGGAACAAAAAGAAAATATGAAGAGGGGGCATGGAAGAAAAGAGGAAGAGCGGGCATGGAAGAAAAGATGAAGATTGGACACAAAAGAAAAGATGAAGCGGGAGCATGGAAGAAAAGATGAAGATGGGACACAAAAGAAAAGATGAACAGGGGGTATGGAAGAAAAGATGAAGAGCGGGCATGGAAGAAAAGATGAATATGGGACACAAAAGAAAAGATGAAGACTGGGCATGGAAGAAAAGATGAAGATGGGACACAAAAGAAAAGATGAAGAGGTTACATGGAAGAAAAGATGAAGAGCGGGCTTGGAAGAAAAGATGAAGATGGGACAGAAAAGAAAAGATGAAGAGCGGGCATGGAAGAAAAGCTGAAGATGGGACAGAAAAGAAAAGATGAAGAGCGGGCATGGAAGAAAAGATGAAGATGGGACACAAAAGAAAAGATAAAGAGTGGTCATAGAAGAAAAGATGAAGAGCGGGCATGGAAGAAAAGATGAAGATGGGACACAAACGAAAAGATGAAGAGGGGGCATGGAAGAAAAGATGAAGAGCGGACATGGAAGAAAAGATGATGATGGGACACAAAAGAAAAGACGAAGAGTGGGCATGGAAGAAAAGATGAAGAGCCGGCATGGAAGAAAAGATGAAGATGGGACACAAAAGAAAAGATGGAGATGGGACACAAAAGAAAAGATGAAGAGTGGTCATAGAAGAAAAGATGAAGAGCGGGCATGGAAGAAATGATGAAGATGGGACACAAAAGAAAAGATGAAGAGGGGGCATGGAAGAGAAGATGAAGAGCGGGCATGGAAGAAAAGATGAAGAGCGGGCATGGAAGAAAAGATGAAGATGGGACACAAAAGAAAAGATGAAGAGGGGGCATGGAAGAGAAGATGAAGAGCGGGCATGGAAGAAAAGATGAAGATGTGACACAATGAAAAGATGAAGAGCGGGAATGGAAGAAAAGATGAAGAGCGGGCATGGAAGAAAAGATGAAGAGCGGGTATGGAAGAAAAGATGAAGATGGGACACAAAAGAAAAATGAAGAGCGTGCATGGAAGAAAAGATGAAGAGCCGGCATGGAAGAAAAGATGAAGATGGGACACAAAAGAAAAGATGGAGATGGGACACAAAAGAAAAGATGAAGCGGGAGCATGGAAAAAAACATGAAGATGGGACCCAAAAGAAAAGATGAAGAGTGGGCATAGAAGAAAAGATGAAGAACGGACATGCAAGAAAAGATGAAGATGGGACACAAAAGAAAAGATGAAGAGTGTTCATGGATGAAAAGATGAAGATGTGACATAAAAGAAAAGATGAAGTGTGGGCATGGAAGAAAAGATGAAGAGCGGGCATGGAAGAAAAGATGATGATTGGACACAAAAGAAAAGATGAAGAGTGGTCATAGAAGAAAAGATGAAGAGCGGGCATGGAAGAAAAGATGAAGATGGGACACAAAAGAAAAGATGAAGAGCGGGCATGTAAGAAAAGATGAAGAGCCGGCATGGAAGAAAAGATGAAGATGGAATAAAAAGAAAATATGAAGAGGGGGCATGGAAGAAAAGAGGAAGAGCTGGCATGGAAGAAAAGATGAAGATTGGACACAAAAGAAAAGATGAAGCGGGAGCATGGAAGAAATGATGAAGATGGGACACAAAAGAAAAGATGAACAGGGGGTATGCAAGAAAAGATGAAGAGCGGGCATGGAAGAAAAGATGAAGATGGGACACAAAAGAAAAGATGAAGACTGGGCATGGAAGAAAAGATGAAGATGGGACACAAAAGAAAAGATAAAGAGTGGTCATAGAAGAAAAGATGAAGAGCGGGCATGGAAGAAAAGATGAAGATGGGACACAAACGAAAAGATGAAGAGGGGGCATGGAAGAAAAGATGAAGAGCGGGCATGGAAGAAAAGATGAAGATGGGACACAAAAGAAAAGATGAAGACTGGGCATGGAAGAAAAGATGAAGATGGGACACAAAAGAAAAGATGAAGAGGTTACATGGAAGAAAAGATGAAGAGCGGGCTTGGAAGAAAAGATGAAGATGGGACAGAAAAGAAAAGATGAAGAGCGGGCATGGAAGAAAAGCTGAAGATGGGACAGAAAAGAAAAGATGAAGAGCGGGCATGGAAGAAAAGATGAAGATGGGACACAAAAGAAAAGATAAAGAGTGGTCATAGAAGAAAAGATGAAGAGCGGGCATGGAAGAAAAGATGAAGATGGGACACAAACGAAAAGATGAAGAGGGGGCATGGAAGAAAAGATGAAGAGCGGACATGGAAGAAAAGATGATGATGGGACACAAAAGAAAAGACGAAGAGTGGGCATGGAAGAAAAGATGAAGAGCCGGCATGGAAGAAAAGATGAAGATGGGACACAAAAGAAAAGATGGAGATGGGACACAAAAGAAAAGATGAAGAGTGGTCATAGAAGAAAAGATGAAGAGCGGGCATGGAAGAAATGATGAAGATGGGACACAAAAGAAAAGATGAAGAGGGGGCATGGAAGAGAAGATGAAGAGCGGGCATGGAAGAAAAGATGAAGAGCGGGCATGGAAGAAAAGATGAAGATGGGACACAAAAGAAAAGATGAAGAGGGGGCATGGAAGAGAAGATGAAGAGCGGGCATGGAAGAAAAGATGAAGATGTGACACAATGAAAAGATGAAGAGCGGGAATGGAAGAAAAGATGAAGAGCGGGCATGGAAGAAAAGATGAAGAGCGGGTATGGAAGAAAAGATGAAGATGGGACACAAAAGAAAAATGAAGAGCGTGCATGGAAGAAAAGATGAAGAGCCGGCATGGAAGAAAAGATGAAGATGGGACACAAAAGAAAAGATGGAGATGGGACACAAAAGAAAAGATGAAGCGGGAGCATGGAAAAAAACATGAAGATGGGACCCAAAAGAAAAGATGAAGAGTGGGCATAGAAGAAAAGATGAAGAACGGACATGCAAGAAAAGATGAAGATGGGACACAAAAGAAAAGATGAAGAGTGTTCATGGATGAAAAGATGAAGATGTGACATAAAAGAAAAGATGAAGTGTGGGCATGGAAGAAAAGATGAAGAGCGGGCATGGAAGAAAAGATGATGATTGGACACAAAAGAAAAGATGAAGAGTGGTCATAGAAGAAAAGATGAAGAGCGGGCATGGAAGAAAAGATGAAGATGGGACACAAAAGAAAAGATGAAGAGCGGGCATGTAAGAAAAGATGAAGAGCGGGCATGGAAGAAAAGATGAAGATGGAATAAAAAGAAAATATGAAGAGGGGGCATGGAAGAAAAGAGGAAGAGCTGGCATGGAAGAAAAGATGAAGATTGGACACAAAAGAAAAGATGAAGCGGGAGCATGGAAGAAATGATGAAGATGGGACACAAAAGAAAAGATGAACAGGGGGTATGCAAGAAAAGATGAAGAGCGGGCATGGAAGAAAAGATGAAGATGGGACACAAAAGAAAAGATGAAGACTGGGCATGGAAGAAAAGATGAAGATGGGACACAAAAGAAAAGATAAAGAGTGGTCATAGAAGAAAAGATGAAGAGCGGGCATGGAAGAAAAGATGAAGATGGGACACAAACGAAAAGATGAAGAGGGGGCATGGAAGAAAAGATGAAGAGCGGGCATGGAAGAAAAGATGAAGATGTGACACAAAAGAAAAGACGAAGAGTGGGCATGGAAGAAAAGATGAAGAGGGGGCATAGAAGAAAAGATGAAGAACGGCATGGAAGAAAAGATGAAGAGGGGGCATGGAAGAAAAGATGAAGATGGGACACAAAAGAAAAGATGAATAGGGGGCATGCAAGAAAAGAGGAAGAGTGGGCATGGAAGAAAAGATGAAGATGGGACACGAAAGAAAAGATGAAGCGGGAGCATGGAAGAAAAGATGAAGATGGGACCCAAAAGGAAAGATGAAGAGGGGGCATGGAAGAAAAGACTAACAGCGGGCATGGTAGAAAAGATTCTTTTATTGTTCTCTCTCTTTAATAGTAGTTTTTCGCATATTCTCTAATACTCAGTAGCCTCTTGCGTCCTAGTGGCTTTATTGCCTTGCTTGGAATGAAATGATTAAAAAAAGGCAGAAAATAAAGTGAAGAAGAACATGAAGGAGAAAACGAAAAGAAAAATAAGGAGAATAAAAGTAAAAATGAAAAGAGGGAAGAAAGAAGAAGTATAAGAAGAACTTCAAGAAGAAAAATAGGATGAAAAAAAATAGATTCAATCAAGAAGAAAGAAAAATTAACGTAGAAGAAAAATTATAAACAAAAAACGTGGAAAACTTAATAAATGAAAACTATTTCTAGGAAGAAAGGATTGAGAGAAAAAAAATCAAAGGTCAGCTGAAACGTCGAGTTAGCTATGAGACGCCATTGCATGATTTTGTGTAATACATAACATTCGCCTTCACAGCGAATATGCATCAAATATTCTTTGAGATTTGAGCATTTGGCCGAACGGACATTTGGCCGAACAGACATTTCCCTGAAAAAGTACAAGTAAAAAGAGTAACAAGCAATACTTTAAGTATTTTAATTAGCAGTATTATAAGGTAGAGTAGGACTAATAATTAATTACCTCTGAATTTCAAGTGATTACATTACCAAATCTAAATTTATAGTTAAAAGTTTTCTTATTTCAATATTTGTTTATTGAAATTAGTATTTTTAAAAATATTTTAGTGTATTTGAGTAAAAAAGTAGCTAATTATTTAAATTCGTATCTAACAGTAAGATAAAAGCTAGTTCATCCCTTTAAGATAATGATCATAAAAAGCGAAACTAAAAGATCTTTCATATCGTAAAAACTTAAGATATTTTGCTGTAGTAAAATGTGCTTTTTTTCTCAAAATAATTATCACCTTACAGTAACATTTAAATTAAAATATAACATATACAGAATAGATTTTTAAGAATGTCTGTCAAAAAACCGAAAAATTATAAATTAATACAGCAAATAAATATAAATATATGTAGCACATTAGGATAAAGAGTGTGGCATACATGTAAGTGTGCCACTACATTTTCGGTTAAATGTCCGTCGGCCAAATATCTGAGTACCTTATCTACAGAAAATATTTGAATGATTTAGTAAACAGTGCTCGAATAAAATATTGTTATGGACGTTTCAAACTTGATATTTTTTGAAACGTATTACATTTTGAAAGACCTTAAACCAGCAGTAAACAAAAAAATGCTGGATGTGTGCGGTCTACAACCAAAGCAAACTGGCGATTGACACATCGGGAAGATCTGTTGATTCCACAATCTATTTGGAAAGTACCAAAGCTCTTTGAATAGTTCCACTACCCATTCTTTAAATTTCGTAAAAACCTTTTGGCAAAACATCGAATCACCCTTCTCTTTTAGCCCTCTAGACTCTTTTGGTGACTTTCGGTCGTTCCTAAAGCTAAATCGCCGTTGAAATATACTGGATTACAGACCGTGGACGATCCTGAAAATGGATTTGCATATGTTCTTAAAATTTGAAGTGACGTTGGATTAAATTTGTGAGGTACTTTAAAAGAGACTAATGTACCATTGTTCTAGGTAAGTTATTTCAGGTACATTATTTGGACTATTGTCCTCATCTTTATCACAACGTTTCGGCCTTTGTACGCTCAGGCCTTCTTCAGGTGGTTGGAATGTTGAACTGAACCCTTTATTTCGCTCACTGGGGTAGACTGTTCTAGTTCCACGTGCCATGTTTGATGGATGTCAGCTATCCATTATCTCCTGTTAATTTTCCCTCTGAAAGTTCTCCACTGCCTTAACCGGGTATTGAACTCACACTCTTTGGGTCTTGTCACTGGATCTAACCAACCCCTTTATCCACTGTGCCTTGAAGACATCTGGGTATGAATTTCTGGGTATTATAAACCTAATGTTTTCAGCAACCATTTTTACCAGTGCTCATATTACAATTTTGCTGTTATCATTGCATGTTTTTACCAGAGCTCATATTTCATGTGTTGTGTCCCTTCAAAGCATAACGAACATGGCTCTCTACAACTTCCTGTCCATTGTAGTTTCAAGAAATCTTTGTCCTCTTACTATCCCTCCCAGTACCTCATTGTTTCCCTTTGCCCCCTTGACCACGTTATCCCCTGTGAGTGTCAAACTTTTCGAAACCCCTTTTCTCATTATGTGTCCTAGGAATTTCAGACATCGCTTTTTTGATTCTTAGTATAAGTATCCATTTTGTTTCTATTTTTTTAAGTTTATCGTTCCTCATATCTTCTATTCATAATATTCTCACTATCCTTGTGTTGAACTTTTTTTTTAATCATTTCAGCCAAAACAAAGACGCATGGTGTTACTGAGTGTGAAAGAATATAAGAAAAAAAAAAAACATTATTAAGGAGAAAGATCAATAAAAGAACAGGACTTAAGACGATAGAAGATAACGACTGAAATTGCATTTAAATTTTTAAAGATTAAAGTTGGCTGGAAAGCGAGAAGAGAGTTCCAGAAGCGAGAAATGAAATAGAAGAAACTGTTAGCATAGAACTTACGGTTTCATATAGAATTGTCAACGTAAAAGGATGAGACCATGGCGCCAATCTAGTACTGCGCTTAAATTTATAAAGTCCGGGTACCAAAAATGAAGGCTCATCAGAATAATTAGCATGAAAATAATTATGGAAAAGGCACAGGGAAGTGACGTTATGGTGGTGGGAGAGTGAATGAAGCCGGGATGCCAGGTTAATAATATTGTATAATCTTCTTTGTATGCTTACCATAATAAAGGAATATCTTATCTCAATCAAGAGAGTAATAAGAGTAGACAGATTTGTCTATCAACCGACTCACACACCTCCCCGGCCTTTTGAACAGGAGTACAAGTTTGTCCTTTGTTTCCTGTTTAGGATTGGATTTCTGGTTCCTTCTTGAGTCTATTTCAAGTCTATACTGCTCTCTCTGCCTGAACTCTAAATTTTGTTTTTATGCTATCACTTTAAATCCCTGTTCTATCAACAATTTACAAATGCTCATTCGTCTTCTTCTTTGTACTTTATCCATTAAGGACGTTAGTGATCACAGCTCTCCACAATTTCCTGTCCTTTGTAGCTCTTAGTAAATTTTGTTTTTATGCTAACACTCCTAATCTCTGTTCTATTAATAATTTGTACAAGCTCATTTCTCTTCTATGCACTGTGCCCCTTCAGGACGTGGGTGATCATAGCTCTCCACAATTTCCTGTTCCTTGTAGTAAATTTTGACTTTCATATCTTTGTCCTGCCACCCCTTTATACCAGTTTGTTAGGTAGGTTATGTGATGTTTTCCTTTGTCATTCTTACCTTCAAATATATCCTACGAACAATAAATAGAGTAAGGTATCTAGTTTATCGAAAAGCTTATAAATTAACACACTATGTGAGATATTCATTTCTATGTCGAGAAAAAAAAAACATGGGAATCAGGTTGATATTTACCGTAATTTCTCGAAAATAATACGCACACATAAATAATACCCACCCCAACAAATGATCCCAAAATTAGGTAATATATCTATCTATCCTTATATATAATACGCATCTATAAATTTTGTCAAAAAAAAAAAAAAAAAAAAGCCCCCAAAATAATTACTAAGACATTTTGTCGACCTTGACATCAAGAATAAAAACGAAACAAAGGGGCTAAAATAATGTTGAAAATCACCATCGCGGTTTTCCCGATAAATATAACATTTTATTTTACCGCCAAAATGTCACCAAAACGTGCGAGTTATAGTGCAAATTTGAACCAAAAAGTAATGGAATTAGTAGAAAGAATAGGAAACAGAGCTGCATCTAGAGAATATGAGTTGAATGAGGCTAGCATACGTTTACGGAGAAAGAATAAAAATGAACTAAAAAAGTGTAAATCAAGTTCCAAAGCTATTGGTAGAAGAAGAAAAGCTTAATGTTCAGACATGGAACAAAGTTTAGTTGAATTTGTGAAAGAAAGACGATCAAGTGGATGCTCCATAAGTACTGTGGACATAAGGATGAAGGCAAAAGAATTTATGAAACCCATGTATCATGGAAACACATTTAAAGCTTCAGCAAACTGGTCTTTTCTTTTTATGTGGAGGTTTGATATATATATATATATATATATATATATATATATATATATGTATATATATGAGGGGGAGAACATCCATAGCCCAGCGTTTGCGTGATGACTACGAAGATAAACTTTTGAATTTTTAGCGTTTTGTTATTCAGCTAAGAAAAAAGCATAGCTATTCTTTAGGCTGTATTCGAAATTAAAAAAAATGCATTTACTAATAAACAAATTTATTGACAAAAATGTTACAATTATTATTGTTGGATTTAAAATGAAAATTGGGATAATATCTTTCTTATTTTAGAACAAGTACGTATTTATTATTATAAATCAATAGAGAGAAAAAATATTTTTGTTTAAACCTATTTATAATACGCTAGTATCACCTGTAATTTACAGTAAAAAAAAAACGTATTATTTTCGAGAAATTACCGTAAGTTCTGTCTTTGGTGGATTGATGTCTTGAAATGATATTTTAAATCCAACATTACCACGGAAGAATGTTCGATAACGGAGATAGAATGTCTGTTGGCGTTGAAGTTTTCCTTGTAGTCTTTTAGGGAGGTGAATTCTTGTGATTTTGCGAGGCTGTTTAGGCAGACATGCAGTGCGATTTCTTCGGTTTCAGTGTTAATTTCGTGTTCTGTATTGCTTTCAGTGATCTTGCGGTTTTACGTTGGGCGGATTCCTTCCTTCCTAAACTTCAATTAATTCCCCAGTTACCTATAAATATAACCTGTAAAAGCATATATATAAGTGTACTTTGAAGTCAACCTATAAGCATGGCCAGATGATTGCATTTAAACATGAAATAGACTGTCACCTGGGTGTTGTCTTCAGTGTCCACTTCTATATTTTCATACACTCTATCGCTGGTTGTGAGCACTTCAAATCATAAATATGGCAAAATTTTTATCTTTTCAATTCCCTATCATGCATGCATACACTTATATATATATATATATATATATATATATATATATATATATATATATATATATATATATATATATATATATATATATATATATATATATAGAGAGAGAGAGAGAGAGAGAGAGAGAGAGAGAGAGAGAAAGAGAGTGTGTGAATTGGATTTTCTGACAATTATTTAATACATTTTCTGTTTATACGTTACTTTTATGGATATAATTTAAATAAATGCTCTTTTAATAAAACAGCATTTGTTACATTTAATGGCCTAAATGTTCGAGAAATTTCGTAGAAAATATGCATCTCCGACAGGGATCGAACCTGTATTCCTATACGGAAACCGTCATTTGATCTGTCGTGCTGCACCATTTAGCTACAGAGAAGCGTCTGGTTAGCAAAATTCAAATTACTGTTTTTAAACACACACTCTGAACCGTCATATGATCGATCGAGAAAAATAATCGAAGAGTTCCACATGCGAGAAAAGAGAAGAGAACGTACGATTAAAATATTTAAAACACTAAAACCTAGTTGAGAGACCTATTTGAATATCTAGGAGTACGATCAAATTCATGGAGTCAAGGTATAAAGGAGGAGAACTCATTAAAACAACTATCATGAAAAGATTTATAGAAAAAGACAGAGGCAAGCCACGTCACAGCGGTGGAAAATGACCGTCGAGATGTCAGGTCAGGCCCGATAGTATTACAGAAACTGTTTTAGATTTTGTCGAGAATCTTTTGATATATTTGGAGCGTCATACCAGATATGGCGGCCATATTCAATGCAACGATGTATGGTGAATTTATCAATGTAAAAGATGAATTCTGGACAAGAAAATTTTCTAGCTAGACACAATAAAGCAAGATTCTTAGCAGTCCTGAGAAAAAGAAATTTCAAAATATAAATGAAATGTCAATCATCATCTGTTGAACCCCCCTCTTTTATTGTTCTTTCTGTTCCATTTGGTGAAATCATTAAAAATGCTCTTCGTTCTTCTAAATTCCAGTTCCCTTCCACCCTCTGTAATCCACACATCTTCCAGGTATTTTCCCACCCTCTAACCCTCAGATCTTCCAGTTCTTCCCCCAATTCCTAACCCACAGATATCCCAGTTCTTCCTCTACCCTTTAACCCTAGGATCACCCCGTTTTTCCCCCTCCCCCCCCTCAGATCTTCCAGTTCTTTCCCCGCCCTAACCTTCAGATCTTCCAGTTCTTCCTTTCCCCCTAACCATCAGATCTCGCTTTTTTCCCTCACCTCCTAACCCTCGGACCTTCCAATACTTCACTCACTCCCTAATCCACAGATCTCGCCATTTTTCCTCTGCATCCCCTCCCCTCAGATCTTCCAGCTCTTCCAGCTCTTCCCCCTCTCCCTAACATTCAGATCTTCCAGTTCTTCCCTAACCCTCTAATCTACCAGTAACCCTCAGATCTTTTAATTCTTCCCCCACCCCAACCACCAGATCTTCCAGCTCTTCCCCCACATCTAACCCTCAGATCTTCCAATTCTTCCCCAACCACTAATGCTCAGATACCCCAGTTGTTCCCCCACACCCTGTAGCTCTCAGACCTTTAGTCGACAATTGACAAGATCCAAGTATTAACAGTAAAAAGAAAAAAATGTCCCTAATGTGTAGTCTTCATTAAGTTTCTATAGTTTTTGTTTTTCGTGATTCATCTCGGGTTTCATGTCCCTCGCCAATTGCCTTACGACTATTCTTGCCATCCTTAAAGTAAACATCCAGACAATCTATAAATAAATCGGGAATGCATAAACTCATAGGCACGGGTGCGCGCACACGCGCACACACACACACACACACACACACACACAGAGACTCAAACACACACAAACACACACGCATTCGCCCGCACCCACCTCACATATATACATACACAAATGGGAGCCAACAAGGTAAAATTCGCACATATAAGCATAAACAAGCAGACAAAACCCATAAAAATGTTTGAAATAGCTTCGTATATAATCTGGGTCAACTATTTTGTTGTTTTTCACTTTCGAGAGGGGAAAAAAAGACTGAAAAAGGTTTTTGAGAGAAATCTAGAACAACGTTAATTGTCTTTCGTGTTGTTCGACGCATTGTTGCGGAAAGCATACAGTAAAAACGAATGAATGTAAATGGGCAACGATAATAATAATAATAATAATAATAATAATAATAATAATAATAATCATAATAATAATAATAATAATTCCAGTTGTAGTTGGAGCACCTCATATTGATTGAAAAACGTTCCGATAGCCTCATTGACAGGTTTCCTGGTAGCCCATAGGTTAAAGAAATACACAAAATTGTACTCAAAAGTACAGCTCACATCTTTACACGAAGAACTTTATGTAAAATGTGTATGATCTTAGTTTCTTTTTAAAATGATCAGTGGAAAATGTCGTGAAGGCATTTCTGACTTTAGGTCTCTGTTTGGGACCACGAAGGAAATGTGTATATAACAGAAATCAAAGGGAATAATAATAATAATAATAATAATAATAATAATAATAATAATAATAATAATAATAATCCTTTGATAGTGTTCCACATTCTTGGATCCTTAAGACTTTGGAAATGTACAAAGTCTCCCCTGTGGTATTAAATTTCCTTAAGCACAGCATGGGAATGTGGAACACCAAACTATACCTTGGTCACACCGGGGCCACTGCCATATCCAAACGTCTGAATATCCGACGTGGAATCTTTCAAGGAGACTCTCTGTCACCCCTTCTGTTTTTTTATCCTTAATCCCTCTTACACATGAACTGAAGAACAGTAGCTATGGTTACAAAATAAATAAGAAAATATTCAATCACCTACTCTACATGGATGATCTCAAACTCTTTGCCAAAGACGACAATGAGTTGAAAGGCCTCCTCAATATTGTAAAATACTTCAGTGACGATATAGGTATGGACTTCGGATTAGATAAATGCGCAAAAGTAACATTCAAGAAAGGTAGAATTACAGAAATACCGTTAATAGATTTAGATTTTGCCACAAAGATTAGGGAATTGGAGCATGGTGAAGCTTATAAGTACCTAGGAATTAGAGAAGGATATGGCATACAACACCCCCAAATGAAGGAAAAAATAAGAAAAGATTACTACAGGCGTGTACGTCTGGTACTAAATACTGAACTAAACTCAAAAAATAGAATATCAGCTATAAACACATTGGCTGTCCCAGTGGTGCAATACAGCTTTAATGTCCTTAACTGGACCATAGCTGAAAACGAGAAAGCTTCTCACTTGCTATCGCATGCATCATCCCAAAGCTGATGTTGATCGTCTGTATGTGCCCAGATCCGAAGGAGGCAGAGGATTAGTTCAACTAGAACTGTCCTACAAAACTACAACAATTGGCCTCCAAAGATACTTGGAAACTGCAGAAGACTGGATGATGGTATGCGTCAAGTAACAGGAAAGTAGTAAGCGTCTTTACTCCGTAATGAAAGAAGCCAACAAATTCAAAATGGAGTTTCAAATGGGCGTAGAGATGCAACTACAGCACAATACACCGGCTGAAACTGCAAAATACTTAAAAAAGACAACAAAGACGAATGCAACCGACCAGATACAGAAGCGATGGCAAGATAAACCCCTTCATGGCCAATACTCTGCACGTACCAAACAAGCTGATGTAGACAAAACCCGTACCCATCAGTGGCTACGCAGTGCAGGGTTGAAAGCGGAAACTGAAGGTTTTATCCTTGCTGCGCAGGACCAATGCTTGCTAACTAGGAATTATCAAGCACATATACTAAAATATTGTGTCAGCCCAAAATGCAGATTCTGTGATAAATATCCAGAAACGATTGATCATCTTGTATCAGGTTGCACGATGTTGGCACCCACTGAATATAAAACCCGACATGACAGAGTGGGCCAATATCTGCACTGGAAAATCTGCAACTTCTACGGGAAGGAAACTGAAAGAAACTGGTATGAACACCACCCAGACCCGGTTACGGAGATAGGACCTGTTACAATTCTATGGGACTACACAATACACACTGACAGAACAATCAAGGCCAACCGCCCAGATATTGTTATTAAAGACCACAAACAAAAACGGTGCCTCCTTATTGATATGGCAGTCCCTGGTGACTGCAATGTATCTTTGAAGATATTCAAAAAGCTGTCAAAATACAAGGACCTTGAAATAGAAATCTCGAAAATGTGGCATATGGGAACATCAACAATCCCTGTTGTAGTTAGAGCCCTAGGACTGGTTGGAAAAGATTGCAGTAGACTAATTGAAGGGATTCCTGGAAGTCCATGCCTCAAGGAGATACAAAAAATTGTTCTGACAAGTACAGCCCACACTTTACGAAGGGCTTTATCTATGTAATTTTTTTTTTTTGTCAGTGGAAAGTGTCATGATGCCATTTCTAACCTTAGGTCCCTGGGCGGGACCCGGAAAGAAATGTGTAAACCCCAGAAATCAAAGAAAATAATAATAATAATAATAATAATAATTTTAGTAATGCCCATGAAAATTTCACAATCTTCTAATTTTAATTTTCTGATGAATATTAATTGTTAATTTAATCATTAAATAAGTTCCTTGCGAGTTCAATGACAATAAAATAGCTATAGTAATTCCCGTGTTCCATTGTTAAATATTTGAGCTTAACATCTTTAACAAATTAGTAAATTAACAATAAAAATAGGAATGCTGGCCATTATTTAAAGAAGTAAGGGGGTACAAATGAAAAGAGTTTTTCCATTTCACTGAAGCAGACATGAAGGACATGGGATCATTATCACCTTTATCTTCTCTTTCTTTCTTTAAAATCGAACAACGTGTTTGATATATCTTTTCCGTATTTCCTTGCGATAAAAACGGAATGGTCCAGTATTTATGATCTCTATTGGCAGAGCAGCAACGTACAAGCTAGCTACCTAAGTAAGGATCAAAACAGAATTATAATATGAAAATATTCAGACAGATCCTCTTCTTAAAGCACAAAGACGCGGGCTTTATTGCGATACGAAAAGTAGCAATTGTCAAATTATAGCCATTGTTGTCCGACATAATACCTCAGTGGATTCAAAAGATATTGACAAGATTGAAAAATATCAACACCTAGCTTGTGAGTTGAAGAAGCTATGGAATAAGGATTACTGAAGTAATTCATTTAGTAATGGGTGCGCTTGGGACATCACCGTGAAAACTGAAAAAAGCGCTTAGAGGGGCTTAGATTGCGTGGGGCAAAAAAATCATTCACTCTGCGAGGATTCTCCGAAACGTTCCTGAGTTGTTAAGAGCCTTTTGAAAATCACGTCTCAATAACAGAATTTCCATTGACCATATCAATGTTCGACACTAGCATAATAATAATAATAATAATAATAATAGTGATGACCTCAAGAAATACACCGACCTCAGAATTGAAGCTTTTTTGTCAGGGAGACTAGTGTCCCGGTTGGCAATTGAAAGTTTGGAGTTTATACCATCGAAATCAAAATACTATACTAAAAAAAAAATTCAAAAAAAATTCTGGTATTCCCTCGCTTCAGAAGTCTGCGTTGCTTATCACTACAAATATTGTGCGAAAGTTTCGATCTGTTTGAGGACGTATGTTTTGACGGACAATAACCATAATACAGGATATGTTGAAGACAAAAACCGTGCGAATGAAAACAGCAATAACAACAACAATAATGATAATCACGTGATTAACATTCTTGGACACAACAGCCTCTCAGAGCTACAAAAGATTACTTTGTGAGGAACTGCATATATCATTCGCAAAAACACCCACTCCATCTGAAGGAAACGTCCCAAATGTGCATATATAACTCTCCTAAAGTGTCCTTCTTACTCACAGACCCCAGAGAGGACTTGGTAATTAGGCACTTAGAATTACACTCTGGCAAGATGATACCACACATAATAGTAATAAAATATCCGAAGAGAATCAAGAATTAAGTGAATTTGAAGACAAATATGTTGATGGAATTAGAACTATGAAAAGATAAATAATTGAGGAGCTAGCGAAAGTGAAAGTGAAAGTGAAAGTAGCCTGCATTGATATGTCGACAAGTGGGCCTCTTTTGATAATCAGATATTAGCCTAATTTTAAACACACAAATTAAATTGGAGATTTTACTTTAAGATAAAATATGCAATGCAAGAAAAATTCTGTTGATATGTGCAGCTGCAAAAGTTCTTCGGTCAAAGGACAGAATAAACCCGAAAAAGATGGTAGGATCACAAAATAATAAACAACGATGTAAGTTAAAAATCGACAAAAAATATTCAAAAAAATGAAAGGAGATATATCGATTTTATGAGAACTTCATAAAAATAATGAACTCAGATCAGGTAAAGGCCATAAAATTGAGAGAAAATATAATTTCCTCTTTTATGAAGCCATGGGCAGGATTTTATTTATTTTCTCTTGAGGAGAGATTCCCGTTTCTAAATGTACCACTAGCCTTCATACTGAAATAATCGTTCACACAATTACTAGTAGATGACCATTCCTACCCAGTCATGTATATTTTATAACCTATCTAGGGATCCATTCACTTATATCCATCGTAGTTTTAATCCTGTTTCCGCAGGAATGACTTCATAAAAATAATGAACTCAAATCTGGTAAAGTCCATAAAATTAAGAGAAAATATCATTTGCAGATTAAACAACAAATACCGCAAATGAAAGAAAAACTGAAATTAAAAAGAAAACCAAACTAAAGCGCAACGTAGGTTCGAGAAACGTAAAAGATTCTATGGACAAAACAATATATTTGGAACAGATGTAAAAGAAATTTTTACAGTGAAATAAGAAACCAAACGGTAAGAAAAGAGAAAACACCATTGGAAAGAAAAAGTAAGCAAATTCTGGACAGTCGTTGTTATGACGATAAACTACATCCGGCAACGAGGACTTTGGTCAGGAAATTGAAACTTTTGAAGAGTGTGGAATCACCTCTTAATTACTGTTGTTCACAAGTCCACCATGACCCTGGGTGGTAGCATCTGTTAGGGGTCCCAGCTATGGGCAAATAGTGAACCCCTAACAAAAAGCAAAACTTTATGAAAGATTAAAAAATATATTTTTTTATAGTAAAATGACCAGCAATTCAATTTTATCGTAGAATTACCAACAATAGAATGGTTTCTTATTTCAATGTAAAAATTTCTTTTACATCTGTTCCAAATATTTTGTTTTGTCCATAGAATCTTTTACGTTTCTCGAACCTACGTTGCGCTTTAGTTTGGTTTTCTTTTTAATTTCAGTTTTTCTTTCATTTGCGGTATTTGTTGTTTAATCTGCAAATGATATTTTCTCTTAATTTTATGGACTTTACCAGATTTGAGTTCATTATTTTTATGAAGTCATTCCTGTGGAAACAGGATTAAAACTACGATGGATATAAGTAAATGGATCCCTAGATAGGTTATAAAATATACATGACTGTGTAGGAATGGTCATCTACTAGTAATTGTGTAAACGAGTATTTCAGTATGAAGACTAGTGGTATATTTAGAAACGGGAATCTCTCCTCAAGAGAAAATAAATAAAATCTCTTGGGACTTTGAAATTGCGACAGATCCTCAAATCCTGCCCAGGGCTTCATAAAAGAAATTAAAGAAAAGAAAGAAACGATGTAAGCAAAAATGAAATAAAAAAAAAAGAATATAGCTTAAAGCAAAGGAAGAAAGCAGATTAAGTAGAAGAATAAGAAAAGGAACATGACAAATGAATGAAAGAAAAGAAAAAAGGAAAATAAGGAAGAGAAAGTAAGAAAGAAAAGAAAGAAGATAAAGAAGAAATATGAGGATATGAAAGAGAGGAAGAAGACAAAGGAGAGAAAGAAAAGAGAGCATAAAGGAAAGGGGAGACCATGTATGTAAGGAAAAAATTCAAAAAAATTCAAAAAAATTCAAAACTAAGGGACTTAAGAAAAATAAGAAAATGAAAAAAAATTGAAGGGTGAGGTCAAGAAAAAGA